>ML675601.1:33063311-33248119 GCA_007922155.1 Mesoclemmys tuberculata | reverse complement strand
GGGCATGAGTAGTTAAAAGATGGGTTATGTAATATACAAATAATGATAGGTTTGAAACGGAAGGGATCAGTATTAGAATTATCTTTCTATCATTCACTTAAGTCAACGTTCAGAAACCCCTAATTCATTATTTCCACTGTGCTGTTAGCAACACCAACAACAGAAATGGCATGAACCAAAGGGAGGGTGTTATTTTTTTGCTCTTGTGCCAGAGTGGCAATTCCCACAGCTAGGATAGTGTTTACTGTCTTTGGGGTCAGGGAGAAAGAATGAACCTTCCTTCTTTGTTATCCAGCACTGACCGCGCACAAATTATATCAGATAAAGTTACTTTAAAGCATAGGCATGTGTTTAGTTTTGAAAATTAGAAAGAATGTTTGTCCTCATAGCAACCTTACTTAACTACCTCAGATATGTATGGCAGCAAAAGGTCCCAAAGGAATCTGCATAATAGACTGCAGTATGTTGATTGTATTATAACCGGTGTGTGTAAATAAAATACGTATTGCATATGTGCAGCTGATAGCTGTGTTGATTTATTATGCACCGTTGACTGCTTCTCCTTTTCTCCTCCTGAGATGTAGAATTCTCTCCTCCTTCAGAATTAGTTTCCCTGACGTAGACAATGGACAAGATTCAGTCTGGCATGAAAACCAGCTTTTCTAGACAATAAAAAGCTGCAGTTTTAAACTAAGACTGCATGGTTAGAAATTGGAACTTTATACCATTGGGAAAAGGATTCCCAGCTTTCTAATGGTGTCCAGCATTTGCCTCAAGCCCTAGGAAATCCTGTGATAAAAGGCCTTAAGTTTAAGTTTAGAAAAGACTTACTAATAATTTTTTAGAGATTTTTTTTGAGTCCTGCACAGTTGAACTCATGAGTAGAAGTGTTGTAGAAGTGTTGAACACCTGCAACTGCCGCTGGCAGTCAGCGGGCGCTATGGGTGTTCAGCACCTCTGAAAATCAGTCTCAAGGGAACTAAGGCCTTGATCCTGCAATGTGCTCTGTGTGGGCAAACCCCAGTGCCAGCATGGAGCCCCACTGAAATCAGGGGTTTACATGTACTGAGCTCAGGGTCTCAGGCAGCTAGGTTTATAGATAGATGGATACAAAAACTAGTCCCAATAAAAACCCGAGATACTCTCTGACTGTCTAAAACATTAACTCCTGTTTTTCGGTAACACATATAGAATACATGGTGTGGAGTGATGGTAGACAAGTTTTATCAGTAATAATTTAGGATGATCTACATTAGTCGTTCCTGGCTTCACCATTCATGAGTGACGTGCCCACTCCAAAACTCATGCGGATAAAACCTCTATACCACACCACATTGTGCATACCCATGTAGGTGTTTAAATATACACATACATTGCGTGGTGTGTTTTCTCTAATAAAACTGCAAACAAACAATGTTGTGTTTTATCAGAGGATGGTTAGAGGGGTGAAAAGCCATGCATATATTTAAGACATCATATTGCATGTTGCCCAAGATGAAGAAGAAGAAAACGGTACAAGCATAAGTTATGCGCAGTGGTTTCTTTGTTGACAGAAAACCTGGAAGGAACAGATTTTAGATAATTTTGCACGTTGGCGGTAAACAACGACACAGCACATTCTGGCTGGAGTAGTCATATCATTTAGACAGGGATGTGGAAGAAAGGATGTTGAAAGTCTGTATGAGAGCATGAGCCCTAGCATGTGAGAAGAAGGAGGAGATGACTAGGGTAGAGGGGAGTGTGCCATGTCAGTCGGTGAAGATGCAGTCTCTTAGTAGTGTAAACCACATCCTTTTGCTTCTGTGAAACAGTTAGAAAACAGACGTTTGATCATGCAAACCAGGCCATTTTTACTGCTTTCTCATTCCCTTTCGAGTAGCGCTAGTTATGTACTTTCAAAATATCTTTCGGGGTGCTGCTATTTCAATGTGTGCTGCTTTTACCCCTTCACTCTAAACTTTCTTTTCAAATACTGTAAATTATTTTTAAATCGTTAGCTCTCTAAATTGGATCGGCCACGTTAATGTAGCCACGTTGCTGCAGGCTACTGTTAGTTTAATTCAGGGCAAGAGGGTTAAGTGAAAATTAGAATTCCAGGAGTATCACTCTCCATATAAATTAGATCTATGGCACTGGAGCGTCATGTAAAGAAATTGCATTTAAGCATAGAAAATAGAGTGGCAGTTAGGGCTAGAGCATGCTTTTACTTTAGCTCAGTGTAAGGGTCAACATGTAGCCGTACTGCCCCAAAAGCAGCACAAGGAGGGAACTGTGACGCTGAAGGTCTAAGGCACAATCAAGACCTTTGTTTGAATTGTCAGTGAAATAGTGAGTAGGTAAAAGTTTTTGCCCTTTGCTGGTGAGTTTTCCACGACTAATGCTTCACAAAAGGGGTGGTTGTTGTCTGCCCTTCAAATAAATACCCAGGTCCAAGTCCATATCCTCTCCCTCTCTGGCTGTGGTGGGTTGGGATTTGAAGAGCCTGCACAGAGGAGCCTGCATTCCAGCCTGCCATGAAGCTGCACTCCATCAAGGCTTAGCTATGTACAACCTGTGATCTGTCTCTGCCTAGGGTAGCCCACCCAAAAATGCCAAGGTCAGGACAGGCTGCAAAAAGGAGAGCAGATTCTCCCAAACTGGTGGCTAATATTGCAGCTAGATTCCCCAACCAGTTACAAACAGTGCTTCTGATTCCCCACAAGGTTATCAAGAACCTAAAACAACAAAATTACACAGCCCCCTTTACTTCATTTCAGTCTCTGGTTCCCAGTCAGCAACTAGGTCCAGTAAAGAGATAAGTTATTTAAAACTGTTCTCTTTACAAAAATGTTGTTTTGAATCCAAAGGGCCAGCCACATTACCAGATCAATATAAGCTTGGATCTTACCTGAAATACAACGCAGCCAGCCAAACATTTAGTAACTAAACGAAAGGTTGTTTATAAAACGAAAGAAACTCTGAGAGACGTGAAATAGTCTAAACAATCAGATACATACAAGTGATATAAAAGTCCATATGTATCAGATTCTCAGAAGAACTGTGGAGTTTTCAGGCTTGTACAGTCCCTCTGGTGTATGTCCAGTACCTAGATGGGTCTCAGTCCTTTCTTTCACAGCCTCAGTTGCAGGTGAATTGATCCAGAGGTAAGAAGCAGGACTGAAGACTAGGTGGGGATGGTGCATCTGCCGTTTATGTCCCTTCACCATGTGGCTTTCCCCAAACACAGCACATGGCATAGAAAAGCCACAGAGTCACCCGTCCCTTAGCATGTTCTTACATGTCCTGGTGACTCGTAAGGTGTAGCCTCTGGATTCTGTCACTGGATTCACGGTATCTTTTGAGTTCCCTTGATGGGCCATTAAACAGGTTTAATTAAGCAGGTGACATCCTGTCCGAGATGTCACCCAGAAACACAGCACAAGATGAAATACAAATGTATCATACCTAGTTAAAACTTATAACATTGATGCATGCGTATATAAACGTGCTTATCAATTTTAGCGAATTATAACCTTTCCAGCAGTACCTGCCTTGCAAATCTCATACAAATTGTTGTGCTTTTGCAGTGTGTGTGTTAAATAATATTATAAATGATCTCTCATATACCAGATTCCGTCACACAGCCCCAAAAGAGAGGGGTAGAGGAAGGTTTGGTGGGCAAGTAAATTGGCAAGTAGGCAGATCCGGTGATGACGTGGTCCCACGTAAATGAGGCACAATCTGAGCTTTTGGGCTGCAGCAGTGGCCGTGGAGTGGCTGAACTGCCACTTTGCAGACTTGTAAGGCAGAGGTCCTCTTCCACTTCCAGATCCCATTGGATATCCCTCCGACCTCCACTGTGCTAAGCCTGGCTGGGAGGCTGGTGTTCCAAGAGTACTCTAGATGTAAACAGTATGTTAACAGATAATGTGCCAGCAGCCTCTGCTCAAGAACTGGTATAATAGTTCCTGGGTTTTAGAAGACCTATACAGTTGTCGTCTTGGGCACTGCAAATGGCTTCTTCTGAGATGTGCTTTGCATCTGCTTTTAATGCTTGGTACAGAGGGGAGGAGTAATTCCCTTATTCAGGCAAGGCTTAAAGTATTGTCATGGTGCGAGAAGGCTCTTCTTACTCCTGGGTCATAGACATATGATGTCTTGTCTTGTTTATTACAAGCTGACTGTTACTAGGTTGCACAAAACACAAATAGAGACTGGCCCTGCCTCCAAAAACTTGCAGTCTAAAATCCTACATGTTTTGAACTTTAGCACCAAAGCAGTATGCATTTGATCAATGCTGAAATAAATAATTTTGTTTAACAGTTTAACCAACCAATATTTACAGAAAGCATTCACTGTAATAGGACTATGCTGATTGCGAATGTGATCTGCCATGCCAAAGATCTGAATGGTATGTCTATACTGCTGTGTAAGCCCAGGGTTCAAACTGAGGCTCAACCCAATTCCTCCTCCTGTGTGTGTACACACAGTGCTAGTGCAAGGCTTGGACCCAGGTTTCAAACCTTATTGGTTTGCAGCATAGATGGAGCCCCACTGGACTCATAGTCTGGGAGTCTGGCAAAAGTGTTTCAGAACCACACAGGCCACTTTCTTTGTTCTCTGGACAATCAAGTTTTCCCATTCTAGCCCTTTGTTCATGGTACAGTGTGGACATGCTTTGGGAGATGCTAGGAAGTCTGGGATATGGGTGGATCAACTCAGGCCTGCGCAAGGCAGTGTAGACACTGAACCCTGAGACCCAACCTGGGCTTCAACGATTCCTAACCTGGGATTACAAATGAGTGTAGACGCTCAGACCCTAGGTTAAAAAGCCCAGAGTCCGCTAATTCAAATTTTACTAACTGTGGGCATACATTGCAGTGCAGGCATACTCTAAGAGACCACAGCCCTGAACTGTTTGCTAAATAAATGACTCTTCTGTGGAAAATAAGTCGGATCGTGCAGCACTGAGGCAGCCTTAGTTCAAAGAATTTCCCGATTAGATATGCTGACTTGGTCTGGATTTACAGTTTAGTATGTTGCCAAGGAGCTCAAGGTGACTGTTCAAGGACTGCAGCAAAATAAAGTAAATCTAATGTTACCTGTCTAGGTTCCTCTATCCTGCCCGTCACCGAGTTTTCTGAGCACCTTACAAATGTATTAGAAAGAACAAAGGAACTTTATTTGTTTTAACTCTATAACTTTTGTGGGGCAGTTGAGGGGAAAGGCAATGGAAGAAGCAGGTTTTGTGCTTTGCTTCGAATACACTGAGACTTGTGCTACTCCGCTGTCTTCTGGGAGTAAATTCCGCTTGTGGGCTATGTCTCCTGCACGCACAGGTCTCGCTCTTGAGATTGACTGTTAGCCCATTACCGTGGCTAATTTCTGTTCTTATTAGCAGAACTCCTTATTACGGGCCAGACTGTTTCCAGCCTGTGTTGCTTGGGCATGCATGGGGAGGACAGGCCTCAGTGAGGCTGGTGATTATAGGGTGTGGGGGGGGGACCAAAATTCTACCCACTTTCCACCCCTTGCCCATCTGTGTGGAAAGGTAAGAAACAGCCATGCAGGAGCTGCTTTTACTCTTGGATGGGAATACTAGATGACCCACACTCTATAGGGTTTGATCCTTTTGTCCTTAGTCAAGCAAAGCTTTCGTTTCAAAGGGACTTTACTGGGAGATTTGCCCATGAAACAAGGCCATCCCCTTTACTCTCTTTTTCTGCATGGATCTACCCTGGATTGTTGTCCTAGGTGAGAAATTCTCTGTAGCTTTTTCCAGATTCACAAATGGAAGCTGAGTGATCCCCAGCAATGAAGCTTACGGCCCAGGTTACATTCCAAATGTCATTTTTGTTTTCTTTTTCCCTCAGGTTAACTTTGTAGCCTGTCAGCTGTTTGCCTTGGTGGCTGCTTTTTGGTTTCGCATTTATCTGAGCCCCAGCAATGCCAGTTCCGTTGTTCGTCATGCGTTTGCCACTGTCTTTGGCATATACTTTGCTGTTTTCTGCTTTGGCTGGTGAGTATTTAACTTTCAGAGAAACAAAGATTCAGCTAGAAGTTGTGTGTCGTTTCATGGCAGTTTCCCTAGATTGTTTGTGTTCAGTCCTGAGACCACTTGTATGTTGAAGTTCTGCAAAATCACTGCCACCAAACTGCCCCAGAACAAACTGAAATGACTTGTAGATACTGTACATGTTTGCAGTGGTGGTGTCGCCTTGCCAGTCCCAGGACGTTAGAGAGACAAGGTGGGTGAGCGAATACCTTTTATTGGAACAACTTCTGCTGGCGAAAGAGACGAGCTGAGGAAGAGCTCTGTACAGCTCAAAAGTTTCTCTTTCACCAACAGAAGTTGGTCCGAAAAAAGATAAAACCTCTCCCATCTTGTCTCTCCTGCAGGGGCATGTTTTGTTTATCTGTGGCGAGTTTACTGCAGGCATCAGTCACCCATTGCCTGTGAGGACATAAACATATATCTTCATTAGAGGAGCTGCGTCCATGTTGAGTGTTCAATGGGATTATTTTTTAAAGAAGAACATTTTAGACTCAAACTGGTTGATGGGATTCTTATTTGAAGGGCTGTTCTATTCTCGGTAAATCTGCATTGTGGAGGGGAAGGAGGTTCCATGTTTACTGGCTCTATTTCAAATTTAGTTCACTTACATGGCAAAAAAGAGAGGGTTTTTTTTCTGTCAGCCCTGCAGCCTCACTCTGAGTCTGTCTAAATATTTATATTTTTGTTTTCAAGGTACTCGATCCATATATTTGTATTGGTGATGCTGAGCTATGGCATCATGAACATGGCGAGTATTCCCAACATCCACAGGTAAAGTGACGTTGCTGCAAAAATGTAATTACCCGCTTCCATCCAGACATTGGCAGCAGCACAGAAGTTCATTTTGGTACCTTATTTCTCTGTTCTCCCAGCCTCCAGTTAGTTGCAGCAAATTTATGGATTTAAGTACAATATCCATTGTGTTTGTCTACATGCGTGGATTTTTAGTTAGCGTAGCACATCAGCCCACCAAAGAGGGGAAAGACGTTTGGTACTTTGCCCAGTTTAGCCTCCTGTGGTTTCAGCAATTTACATGGAGAACTCTTGTCTTTGAGGTGTTATTGAAGATAATATCAAGCCACATTCTCTTCAGTATTGTTTCCTGGAGGATGGATTTTAAAATCCTGTTTTTAATCATCATCATCCTCATCCTCCTCTCCCCTCCCCTCCTCTTCCGCCCTTCCTCCCCCCCCCAGTGTGGTGTTTATGCACATTCCACTTACCTTTCTCCCCCCACCCCCCATTAGGCAGTCAAAATAAGATCACAGGCAGTTCAAAATCTCTGTGTTTTGTGGAACCTGTCAGTGTTTTGCTACTGGACACTGAGCCTCACAGAATTTCAAATCCAGGAAATGCCATTGCCTTGATGACAGGAGAGCATTAAACCGTCATCATCCCAAAAGTAAAAGTTATAGACTGTCAGATTTTATTTATTCTTTATGCTAAGGTCAAAAAGAAAAGTACCTAAAGTTTCTGAAACCACCTTATCCATGTGTATGCTTAGAGTCTCACCGAACCTTCGTGGCCAGAAGGTACCTTGATCAGAATTGGCAAACCCATAGATAGGAAGCTTCAGTAAAAGAGATTTCGAGGGCTGTAGAGTAGTCTTTTTTCGCAATATTTTGCAAAACAGAATCACAGATAATGTACTGTTTCAGCATTCTTCAAGTGATAGCTCTTTGTTACTGTTCAGCATGCTGAGCATTTCTTTTTCTGCATATGGGATTGCTTTTCACCTGCTGTTATTTTGAGCTCTTAGTTGAAGAAGTAAAGGTAGTAATGTCGCCTGGAAAATTGGTTTCTGTATAGTAATTCAGAGGAACATTCCCAGTGGCAGTCTGAAGGCTGGTCTACAATACACGCTTAGGTTGATGTAAGGCAGCTTACATCAACGTAATTTATATCAGTGTCTGCCCTACAGCCTTTTTCCTGGTTATGTAAGTGTCCTACTACACTGACATAACAACTCCACCTCCATGAGAGGCATAACGCTTACGTTGGTGTAGTTAGGGTGACGCAGTGTCTCTGTAGACACTCTGTTACTTACATTGGCTGTAAGTACATTGACTGTTGGCTGATTGACAAGAAAGCTGGGCAGCTAGAGCCCAGCTGCTCCCTTTTCCCCTGGAGAGCTGGGCAGCTGGACCCTGCTCCGAACTGGGGTGAGAAACCCGGTGGCCCCCACTCCCAGCTGAGAATCAGGCAGCCTTGTCCATGTCACAGCTCCCAGAGCCATAAAATTGACCAGGCTTCCTGGCTCCCAGCTGGGGGCAGGCGTGGAAGGGGGGATAGGGTGAGAGCTGAGGAAGCTGGTTCCTGCTCCCTTGGGGGCAAGAAGCCCGGGCCGCTTCCTCTCCGCTCCAGGCAGGGAATGGTGAGGTAAGAAACTCCGGTCAGCTTCCGCCCTGCTCCCAGTGGGGAATGGGGAGCAGAGGGGTGGGGGCAGCCCATTGGGGCCTGTGGTGCAACCGGGTTCCAGGCAGGGAGTTGCCAGTGGGGCTGAGTGACTTGACTCTCAGCTCCCCACATTGCCACTCTTTACCAGGAAACACTCCTGATGAAGAGAGACACCGCTGGTCCAAGGCGGGTAGTGTGGACGTGCACCACCACAGTGATTATTGTGGTGGCTGTAGATCAACCTAGTGTAGGTCAGCTTGCCTTTCTAGTCTAAACATAGCCTGAGTTATTCCACTTTTTTGTTTTGGGTTAACCTGGGCATTGCTTAGACCATTGGATTAATGCTTCTGTTCGGGCTGGTTTTGGTTTGTAACGTATAGCCTCTTGCCTTACTCTTTGTGCAAATTTCTGAACTCATCTTCATCAGGTTGGACGTATGCCCATGCTCACTGCAGTTGTACCTGAAGACAGAATCCCTGTGCTGGCTTTTCCTTAGGTAGTGGCTCTCTGAGGGTGGGTGATGATTATGTGTGCATCAACCATCTCCCTTTCTGTTTCGTCAGTTCTTCAGATGATCTCTCTCCAATGAGTCTAGTGTCCAGTCTAGCACTACTTTTTTTTTAAAGTAGGATTTGTTTACAAATCTCTTACCGTGGCAAATATCTTACACTAAAAATTAAATATGTGGCATGCAATGTACTAACCGTTGCTAGTACGTGACTTGTTTGTACACAGTGGCTCTTCGATGAAGTACCCCACAGGTAACAACCAGCACTTGTTAGAATGGGAAAAGAGGCAAAGATGCATCTAGCCTAGGAACCCACACTGTTTCAAACAAGCAGGGGCAGGCAGTAATGAACACTGGCAGCACTGAAGAAAGATTTTCATGGAGAGGATATGGAAGAGTGGCATAACTAGAGTCCACTTTTGACAATTTGATTGTAAATGCGTTTCCCAAGGTGGCCCCATAGCACAGTCAGAGCCAGAACAAGAACCCAGAAATCCTGATGTAGTTGATAACTATCATTACACTGGCTGTGAGAAAAGAGACCAGAGAGAAAAAGTGCTAAAATATGCTTCTTTTCTTTCTTGATCGGTATTGTTGCCTATCTCTTGGGGAAAGGCAGGAGCAATTCATTGTTCTGGATCAGTGGACCAAGTTGTAGAAACCAAATCTACAGCTAGAAATCCAATATTTATTCATGCCTGCACAGGAGAATGAGGAGACATGGGCATAAATTCAAGTTAAAGGATTTTCCTCTCACTTCTACTGTTTAGCCAATTAATCATGATGGAAAAAATAGCATATGTTGCAACACACACAAAGCCAGTTTACATAATGCTGTTGGTTGCTAGAGTGCAATGGTGAGTCATACTTTGAATTGCATTGATTTGAAATTGTGATGGAACATGTTGAAAAATCGTAGCAGGGTTGTGGAGGTTGGAACAGGGCCATTCCCCACGAGGAGCAATAGTTTTGTGGCTCAAACAGAGCCTGTTCAAATTAATTGAGGCAACATGAAAAGTAGCTTAAATGGTAAAAGTTATGTATTAAAACAGGGCTTGAGAAATGTAGCCAACATCTGCTGACTTAAGGGCTGACCCTATTCATACTGTTTGAATTCACTGGGTCCCTGGGCCGTGCCCTGTTCTTTCAATAATGTACAAGAATATTAATAATAGGAATATTAAGAGTGTAGTTTCTCAGAGGAGAGATTTTGCATGGAGTGAGGTTAAAAGTGGAGTCAGGTGTTACCAGATTTGCCCGTCACTTTGAGGTATGCTCATTTATTAGGGTTACCTTCCTGGAAGAGGGGGTGTGATTCTATTAATGTGCTGCTTGTGTTACTGGTGTGTTCATATGGCTACAAGTCCCCTCCCAGTGGAGCTATCCTGCAGGACCTAAAGTTTTCAGATTCAAATAAACCCCCCACAGATGCACACAACCATTCCAGATTAACTGAGTGCGTCTGAGCAGACCGGGCTATCAGCACTCTCAGCTGACCCCTTATACGTCCCTGAACTCAGCAGGCTGGGTGAGACAGCACTGTCAGCGGCCACCCTCATGTGCCCCTTGCACTGCACCAGAATGGAGCGCACTTATGAGCAGGCTGGGTCAAACAGCACTTTTCAGCTGTCACCCTTATGTGCTCCTGGACTTCGTAGGCTAGGCAGAGCACTTCTTAGCTGCCCCCTTTATATACCTCTTTGCAACACAATTGTTCTAGCAGGAACCCCCTTAATAAACAAACCCCATAAGCAAATTCCATCCAGGGATCTTTGGCTTAGGTAAAAGAAGTGTTACTGCAGAGCAAGATAGGGAAGCCAAGAACACAAAGGAGTAAATGCATTTAGAGAGAGAGAGAGAGATTGGCAACCAGCTTGATTATAATAGTTTATTGCCAGGTATATAAAACTTATGATGCCATACAAGGAGAGAAAAACAATCTAACGCTTACAATACAACAAAATTACAGTAGGGGAACAGAGAGGAGAATGGTTAATCTCAGCAGTATGTGTTAAATGTTATCTGGCTTCATACAGTTGAATTCTAAGACAGAATTTTCCAAAGTGTCTAGTAATTTTGAGTGTCTCTATTTTGGTTATCATACCCATATGTAAAAATTTACCCTCGTTTTCTGTTTTGCTAGTGTGAGCTGGATGTAACAGCTTGACTCTGCTTGGGTTGGCAGTTGTTCTATTTTGTAAGATCTGTTTGTGTCTTTTTTTTTATTCAGGTACTCCTTTGTGGTAGCCATGGGATACCTCACATTGTGTCACATTAGCCGAATATACATATTTCATTATGGTATTCTCACTACAGATTTCTCTGGGTGAGTATCCAGCTCATATGCTATGTCTGTTGATAAACTGTATAGTCAATTGATTGATCATACTTTTGGTGCATTATGAAATATATTTAAGAGGCCAAATACATCAATAAACCTGAGCAATATTGGTTAAGACAATATTAATATAGGAAAAAGATTCAATATGAAACCAATCTCTGGGAAGCCACCTAAGTCAGCATTGTTACTCACTTTACACAGAAGTTGTGCTTCCCAAAGTTACACCCCTATAGCCATCTCTTTATACCCTACTTGTTGACAAGTAAAAGGTACTGTGTACATAAATCTGAAACTAGATTTAACCAATCAGCTTTCTGCCTTGTTTTTCTGGTACCATGATATACCGCTTATCGTTTTGTTTTGAACACATGCATTCTAGGTACCAAGGGGGTGAAGGCACCTCTTAGGTTTGTGCCAGGGTAGAACATTCATATATCTTGTCCTTTTCCTTTGGGACATTTTCAGTATTAGCCTGTGAGAATAACTACTTACCTGTTAATATGGTAAAATACTCGTATGTCCTGATCCTGACAGTTTTCTTATCTACTGAAGCCAAAGCTTACTTCAGCTAAT
The DNA here is from genome assembly GCA_007922155.1 of Mesoclemmys tuberculata. Lineage (NCBI taxonomy): Eukaryota > Metazoa > Chordata > Testudines > Chelidae > Mesoclemmys > Mesoclemmys tuberculata. Next base: position 33,236,266 of record ML675601.1, on the reverse strand, counting down.
ACAAGTTCTTGTGGGATGCTTGACATGGGTGGACAAAATTGTGGGGAGAATATAATCATTCAGTTAACATAACTTCCCAATAGTTATATTAACACTATGCCTACCATCCATGTATTAGCTAACAATGTAATTTACTATTAAATTATTTTAAGACCGTAATTAATACAGTTAAAAGAATGCCATAATGGGTGGCCTTGTAATCTTGTTTACTTAACAAGAAATCCTTTTTTTGTTTTTCAAAAGAAATAATGCATGGAGTTGGTGTTGACTCAGTGTTTCCATTAGCCAGCCATGTGCACCTACGTGTATTCTTGCACCACAGCAACTTGCCAGAGAGGGAGGGTCTGGTTATCTGCTCCTCCACCTTAAATGGGGATGGGAAGAGTAAGTTCCCAGTTCTCTGGTGGTGGTGGTGGAGTGAGTCCTAGATTAGTTCCTAAAAAGAATTGGGCAATCTGCCCGTGTCCAATGACGCAGTGAGTCAGTTTGGTCCTACTCATTCCTTAAATTTGTTTGGTTGGGTGGGGTAGATGGTTGCTCTCCCTATTCCTTTCCTGATTAGACCAGTCTTGCCAGCCCTGGTAAATGGGGAAGCCTTTCCTTTCCTTACTGTGATTCTGCTTTGGGCAGGAGATGGTTTTTAGATTACCCCCAAACCCTCTCTTGCCAAACTGGGAAAACAGTGTGAGAGGCGCCATCTGCCCCCTCCTACTGAAAGCAAGAGAGCATCCAGCTAGTTGTTTCTTTGAGATTTAAAGGGCCAGCTACCAGCAAAGCTGTTTTATCCAATTTTTGAAAGAGTAAAACATGCATGTTTTATTATAAGTGCTTTTCTGCATGCTTTTCTTCGGCATTTATAACTGTTTTTAGGATTATTTAGTTATTTAAACTATTTTACCCCAATTACATATTTTTTCCTTCTTTATGCTAAGAGGATTATGCTGGTGAGTTGATTCTGGTATTTTTAATATTTTATGGTAATGGTATTACTTATAATACATCATATTGTTTTATAGCATACGTAGATTGTCAGTGTAGTAATATTATAGTTGCCACCAGAAATGGATTAGTTTAAAAAGCAAAATCAAAGGAACATAATAGCCCAGGGGTTTGTAATGGGGATGGGTCCCAAGCCAGCAAACCCCTCAAACGTGCCTTGCTTTGTGCACCTGAACAGTGTTATGGCTGAAGTCAATGGGACTGCTCATGCGCATTAAATTATGCACATGCTTAAATCCTTTGCTGGATTGGGGCCATGGTGCCTGTCACTTTTTGGTTATGGGTTTGAGTTCAACCAGTTGGTTGTGAGCAAAAAACATTACCACTTAAAGAATATTCAGTGAAGGCCTCTGGGTGACACACATAGCTTATGTAAAACATTAGGGGTCTCTGCGCTATTCCTAGTTGAAGAAATTCACAGCACGAAAATCAACATAAAAATTGGCACTACTTAGCACCCTTATTAACAGTCTCAACAGAGAGGCAAATGATTGAATTGGCTTGGAGACTGAATCACTTTTTCACCCCTAAAGGTGTTGTTTTTCATGTCTCTATACCAGGGTCTTTTGGATGACTAATGAGCAAAATCTTTTTCTTTTTACTGTATGTTCCATATTTCTGCTGAAGATATATAGAGGACTTCATTCCCCTGAGTTGTTAAGGTTAGAACATCAGTAATAACTTGACTCCAGAAGGGGAAAAAGCAACATTTCCAGCAAACCACTATGAAAATGAACATAATCAAATGCAAAATCCATAAAAGCGTGATAAGCAGATTTTTAGCAATGAGAGTCATTGAGGGTATTGATTTATCTTCCGATGCTTAATGCTTTGCTGTGCTTCTTTCCCTCCTGGTGGTTTTGTCTCAATCCCCAAAGTTAGCAACAATGGTACAATAGCCAAGTTGTACAAAGAAAATACATTTGACACTGGACGTATTCTTTTACTGTTACACCATTGCAGAACAAAGTATAGAAGCGTTAAGCACTCCCAAGAGTTAGATGGAAACATTTGTTTTCTTTGAAAATATATTAAGGAAATTCTTTTGTTGCCATTGTAAGTGATGGGAGGACAGCTCTGGGGACTGAAGTCCTCTATCTATCCATACAACAGCTACCACGTGGGTAGTAGCAGCACAAGACAAAGTTCTGCCAATAAACCTCTGTTCTGTAGTGAGAAGATAACACTCTCTTCACACTCATTCATTGCTTGACAGCCCTGCTTAGCATTTGTCCACTTGGAACTGGACTGAGACCACTAACTGATTACATATAAGCTGATAAAGAACCGTGGCATGGTAACTACCAGTCTGCTCAAATTCAAACCAGTGAATCAGAGTTGAAAAGCTCCATATCCAATGCAGTTACCCCAGAAAGAAACATTTTTCTGAATGAAAACTTTCAACTGCAAAGAATAGTTATTTCATAGATGCCACCAAGTGAACATACTGTTTAAAATTAGGGTTGGGGAAAGTCAGTGTTTCTGATTTTAAATTAAGAAGTGACTTGAACTTTTACCTAAACATGAAACAAACTGGAAACTGATATGAGGTGTAAAAAATTCAGTTTTGTATCTCTCTGTGCTTCAGCGCCTCCAGGTTTCTGTTGAAAACAGAAATAACAGAATACAGCAAGAGATGCTGATATGGGGTTTCTAGTACAATAATAAAAAAACCTAGACAATCTGGGTACTCATGAGAGTCATTGATCATGTGAGGTTTTCCACACTGTTTTCCAGGCCAAGGAAGTAAATTCACAACTATCAAAAATATTAGAAAGGAAAAAAATCACAGCACGGGGAAATGAAGTTTCAGTGTCTCTGGTCTGGTTTTAGTCATAGTGTTGATATGTTTTATTTTGAATAATATTCAAAGATTAGGCATTGTGGGGTAGAATCCTTTAGTTTGCAGTCACAAAACTTTGGGAACTCTTCTGTCATAGTTAACAGAGCTCAAATGATCTGGGTTTTGGGAATAAATGGCTTTATTTCAAATGTCTTGCTTTAGGTTTCTGCTATAAATGTAAGTATAATCTGTAGGGTTTATTCCCGTAGAACATAGTGGTTTTCTTTAAAGTCTACCTATTTCTTCCCCTCCCTTTCTATAAATTGTTTGTGCGTTCTATCAACATTTTGAATAAAATAGTAGGGTCTGACCTTGGTTTGTGGGTGTATAGTGGATTTTATTAATGTCTCTTTTTGTGAACACCTCTGCGGCCTTCTCAAGCTGAGTCACATGTTTACTACTTGCATGACATGGAAACCATGCTTGACATACTACTTCAGTCAACGTTTTTGTGCCATTTGTAATTAGATGTTTACCTGAAAGCTAAAAAGGATAGCAATTTATTCCTTCAGTATTGACAGTCCTAAGTGTTCAGAAATCACAAGTCTGTCTTAGTAATCATGAGATTTTAAAAATAAGTTTTGGGTACTTTTTATTTGGCTCTGTTTTTGGAGCTCTGAGAATTCACGTTTTCAAGCTTTTCTCTACAACCATAAATTTAAACAAACGAACAACAAAAGCTAAGGTTCTCATGTCATCACATGATTCCGGGAGGTGGGCTTTTAAGAAAAACACCAAATATAGTAAGACCTGCAATTAAAATCCTGAAAGTTGGCAGTACTTTTAAAAAATACGTTACATATGCAAATCATACTTCTACCTTGGCAACGAATCACATATCATGGAGGCTGGCATTTAAGTACAAAGCTGATCTTCCAGGGCATGTTTATAGAGCTCTTTCTATGTCAGAAGGCAGAGATTGCTGATCTCTGCTTTACTGTCTATTTTATTACTAGGTTTGACATATCGGTGTACCAGCGTCTCCTGACTCAGCATTTCAGCTTTAAAACAGAGAACTATTTTAGGTGGGAGGATGGTATGAAGGGACGAACTTTTCAGAGTTGAGAACTTCATGGAATAAAATCTAATATGAAGTATTTCAGGCCATTAGAGCTCTCCTGAAAGTGAAAGAATCAAATGATGACAGTGTATTGCTGGAGTCAGTGATCGGGGTATTTTGATGACAGCAAAATCTAGACGATTCCCTTAGCATGATTAGATCCCAACTTTGGGTTTATTTTGCGTTTTATGTGTAGGTATTTTAATGAAATTTGCTGATACCTGAAAATAACTTGCTAGGATGTCGTTGGCAGCAGTTCTTGCATGTTTGTTTTTTTTGGTTAAAAAAATTCAGATATTCCCCTCCTCCGCCCACACACACACTTAAATGTGTTCTTTGGAAACACACCAGACGCTGCCACATATTACCTAAAAACAGATATCACTTTTAAAGAAATATCTATTTTTTCCAATTTTTATTTTTTCTGGTTTTGACTTGCTTTGACTTGGATAACATTTACATTAACTGCAGATAACTGTGCCTGCCTGTGGATGTGGATGTTTGAGGATGAGGATAAAGCATATTCTTTGCATGTAAAATTATTACAATGATATTGATATACACTTAAGGTTGCAAATACAATTGAATCCCAGTTATCTGAATCTACAGGATCCAAACCTCTTAATGTACAGAAATACCATCATTACTCCCTAGTCTGTTGAAACCCAGTTATGTGAACATAATCTTTTGAGCGATTCATATCATTGAGATTCTGCTGTACCTTTAACACTTTTTTCAGCACATTGAGTGTTTAAAATTCACTTTGATTTTTACAGTGAGGGAGTCAAAAGGCAAACAGTTAATCTTAACCACCACATCTGATTTTGAATTGGGAGATTTTTGAATACTTAATTTGTAATGCAACTAATAACAGAGACTGAAACAGTTTGTTCCAGAATTTCTTGGGAAATTAATGGAGAAAAGTAACATTACCTTATTATTTGAGCCAAAGATGTCATTGGAAAAATAACTTTTTCCCTATCTCAGGGACACATTGGATTGGAAGATATAGGGACTGAGCTGAAGAAATTCAGCCTTTGCTCTTTTCATTACCTTTTGTTAAATCTGGTGAAACACTTTAAATAAACAAACAAAAGCTTTATTTAGAATAGTCATGTAGTTCTCTGTAGGTTTTTTCCTTTCCAAAAACGTTTGTGTATTGAGAAATGTATCAAAGTTCTGTATACCAGTCAAAATCTGGTAATAGCAATAACTATTATCATCATAATGTGTGTAGTAGTGGTTTATGAAACTGTTGAGAGATTGCATTTTGTAGCAAAAAGAAGCAGTTTGTAATGGGGCTGAAAATTTGTTCTCTGTAACACTTGTATTTTGTTAATACCGGTTTACAATAAAACTTAGCAGTGTTGTCTTGTTCTATTCCTCATTAAGTCCAAACTTCTTTTGCATCATTAACTCCATATATGCCCATAATAAATAGGTCTGGTTAAAGTAATTGTATATTTTTGCAGTCACATATAACCTCCGTGGCTATTACTGTAATTACAGTAACACGGGAAGATAGTGTTTCCTAGTGGGATAGAACACTGGACTGGGACTCAAGAGACCTAGACTCTGTTTTCTGCTCTGCATCAGCCTACTGGGTGACTTTGGGCAAGTCACAGCACTTCTGTGCCTCAGTTTCCCCATTTGTATAAAGGAAATAATTATATGTGCCACCTTTTATAAATCACTTTGAGAATTACTGATGAAAAGCTCCATAAAAGAACTAGGTGGTGATTTTATTATTATTATTCTGCCTAAAAGTGTTTGATAGAGACAGTCCCCTCTCCATAGAGTTTAAAACCAGATAAGCTGCAACAACGGTGATGGTATTTCATGCTGAAGTGGTATTTATTCCAAATTGACACATCTAGCATAGTGTATGCTATACGGATTGAGGTAACATCTTTTGGATGAGACCTAAAATAAGGTTCTGACTGCATTTGGCAATTAAACATCTCATAGCACTCTACTGTAGGTTTGTTAACCTTTTTGTCTTGGCCATTTTCTAACATGGATAGTTATGTTCTGCCTAGTTAAAGTCCTCATGCAGTTTCAGTGTTCATAGGGCATTTTCCACATTTTGTTCTAAGCTGTTACAACGATACTGTTCATCCCAGAGGTTGTTGCTTTTCTTTGACTAAGTGAATTAGGATCCTTTGGGATGAAAGATGTTATATAAGTGTAAAATGATGGCAGTGGCTGATGTTAAACATTAATCCATATAAAATAAGATGGAAGGATTTCTACTGTACGTATGAAAAGACATTAATCACTTTCTATATCTTTGTTATAGCCCACTGATGATTATTACACAGAAGATCACAACTCTTGCATTCCAAGTGCATGATGGTAAGAAAACAAACCTCCTGATAGCCTAAAGGCAGCATTTCCGTGCCTGTCCATTGTCTTCAGTGGAGTTACCCCAGGATTAATTTAGTCCACTGTATTTCTCCAAGCAAGGAAGGGCAGTGCTTTGTGAAGAATAGACAGATTTTGCTGCATTATTGCTGAATTTAAGCCTTCTTTTTTATAACACAGATGCTCTTATACCTCAGAGAAGATTATCTCTGGGGGATTGAAAATAACACTGGTCCCAAGTACATGGTCCTAAATCTGATCTTATTTAATATTTGTTTGACACCTGTGTCACTTCACTGACTTCCCTCAACTTACTCTTGATTCTCACTGATGAGAGATCAGAATCAAGCCCAACGAATTGATGTGCTCAGTCCTGAACCTGAGCTAGGCCAAGGCATGAGTTTAAGGGCTTATCTACAGGAACTATTAGTTTGTGGAAAGCTGGGGTGTGAATCTACCCTGTGCTAGCCTGCCACAGACTAACTGTCCGCAGGGACTAGAAATCTGTTGGAGCCCAATTGTTAGACCTGGCCCAAAGCCCACCTGTCCTGAGTCTCTTTGACACTGCTAGTGTCACAAATGGCATCATTTTACAGAAGGATGCCTGCCTCCACTACAATAAAAGGTTCAAATGTTGCAATTGTAATTAGTATTGTTATTTATTTGTATTGCATTTGCATCTGGGGACACCACACAAGGATCTGAGCCCCATTGTGCTAAGCACTATACAAAGAAATAACAGACAGTTCCTGCTTCAGAGAGATTATTAATCTAGCCTTTAGATAATATCCAAAAGGTGTAAATAAACAGACATGTGAGGGGGGAGGACATGGTAAAAGCAGAGATGGATGCATTTGAAATTAATCTTTTTAAAAGTCCTACACATTAATTATAGTGGTAAGTGCTTATTACCTTGCAAACTTTCATACTAGTGGAGTTGATAAAATGGTTGGGGCTTCCATTTTCAAGCAGTTGTGACATTTTTATCTGTGAAAATCAAACAACACCCTCCGAAAGGAAACCAGTTTCTGCACCCAACCTCTCCAAAAATAGAAGGGGAAAAAAGAGATTAAATACGCTGGTTCATTCTTGATGGGTGTGCACTTAAATATATCAGTGTTCGTTGTTAAGAGCATGCTATGAAATATATAGGCTGTGAATTGTTACGTAGTTAATGTTAATATGATAACCTTCACTTTTGCATTTCCTGCCTTTGAGTGTTCAAAATCACATCGTTAATGTTAATCATATGGGTTTTTGCATAAGAAAGTGTTTAAGCATGCTAGTCAAGTGGCAAGCATCTGCTTTACAGGGATGGGTATAGTCTGAGCCAGGGAGTTCGGTGGTTACAGTGCAGTGCCTGGACAGAAGGAAAGCAGACATCGTTGGAACTCTTGCCTATAGTCGAGTCCTAAACAACCACTTCTTTCCCGTGCCAGGAGCCATTTCCTCTTCCTGGCCAGTCCTCTTGGCCTTAATTGCCCCTTTCCTCACTTGGGAATAAACAGGAGGCTTGTGGCTAAGAAGACCAAAAGTTTCTGGGACCAGGGATTTCCTGGTGCAAAGCTAGAATATAAGCCGCTGGGGATGAATGCTGGTGGATCAGCATAATGCAGCTCACTGTCTACTCGGGAAACCATTGCAGTCAGTAAAGTGAAGGTGAGGCGGGGGAGAGCTCATGTTGAAGAGGAAAGAATGAGGAAGGGGGGTGGAGCCAAAGGAGAAGGTGAGACTTGCAGGGAGAGGAGTGGAGGACCCAGCACTAGGTGCCCGTGCTCAGCACTTCCATGCAGTCTTCTGAGGATGGACACGCTTGACTTAAAGCCCGAAAAATGAAATCAAATTATTACTGTTGGTAACGATGAAACACAGGAAGACCCTTGACTTTAAAATCTCCAATAACTGTCTACATATAGTTTTTTGAGGTTACTTTTGGAAGTCTGATTTGATTTCATTGCATCATGCCTATTGTTTGTTCTTGCTAGGAATAGGTCGACAAGCTGAGGACCTCACTGCTGAGCAAAATCGGCTTGCTGTAAAGTAAGAATTTAATTCTCCCACTCAGTGTGTCTTTTACTTCATGTAAGTAATAGCGGCCTGTGGGGTTTTTAACTGCTCCCTGACTCAATACCAGAAGTCAGATTTTCCCCAGTGATGTGCTTCTTAAAAAATGCATTGTTAATGCAGGTGCTGCCTGCTTCTCCAAGCCAACCAGTGTCAAAGGTGGATGCTTTAACACTTACAGAGGTAATTCTTTTTGTGATGTTGGCATCCCAACCATACACACACGAGTTCTTCATTTCCTCCTGACTGAACCATATACCAAGAAGGGCCCTCATACTCCAAGGCAGGGCTTAGGCCCTAATTCAGCAAAGTGCTTAAGCACATGCTTAAATCCCATTAACTTTAATGGTGTCTAACATGCAGCAAGTGCTTTGCTGAGCCAGGCTCTTTAATAAACACCCTAGTGTTGTGCTGCTTGGATCCTTAGGCTTTTGTTTACCCTTTCACTGGGTCTGCTATTTTTCACATTAGAATACTCCTCCTATCAATAGCTACATCAGAGCACTAATCCATGTTCAAACAACAAAGATGAAGTTTGCCTCTGACACTTCAAATGCTGCTCTTTTTTGACATACTAGCAGCAGCTTCTGGACACTGATGCATGTTTCTTCTCCATCTTCTAGACTGCAAGTACAAACTCTGATTGTAGAAGTTTCACTGTTTTACTGAAATAAAACTGATGCTATTTATCAGTACAAGCATGTTTTTTCCAATCTTATTTTAATTCCACTCTAATTGTGGGATGAAAGTGAAATCTTTTTTGAGTAGGCTGAAAGTTACAGCAGTAACTAACTTCCATCCTTGGATTTAATACATTTGAAACTTTGCTCAGGGGCAAAATAATTGGTTTTTTAGTATCCAACTAAATTTAGTAACTCTGGGCCATTGGAAAATCTACCTCATTATTAGATGATGGAAATATGATTGTCATCTCTTGAAAACAAAAGTCTGCAGAGAGCTTATGTAACATTTCTACAGTGACCTTTTGAGTGTTTCCCTTTATCATTTACTGTACAGTGGGCTTTAAAGATGTACAGTGCTCATGATTGAGGTTCTGTTGTATGTAAAATTTTAAATACACTTTGCATAATAATTTACATAACTGGCAAAATGTTTTTACATAGTTGAAGTAAAAAACTTATCTAAAGTACCCATGAAACTTTTTGCTATATTTTACCTTGCTTTGTTTTTGTTGTCTGTGGATGTTTTGACAGGACAAGACCTTCGTTCCTGGAATATTTGAGCTATCTCCTCAATTTTATGAGTGTCATAGCTGGACCTTGCAGCAATTACAAGGACTACATAGCCTTTATCGAAGGGAGACATGTGCATATGAAACTGTTGGAAGTGAACTGGAAACAAAAGGGTTATGACAGACTTCCTGATCCTTCTCCAACTGTAAGTTGTGAAATGCCAAGCATTTATTGCGAAGGGCTGGAGAATATTGCTTTACATGTCTAACTCAGGCTTTAAACTAGGTGCAGTTATTAAACAAACAAGGAAAACCTCTTTGGGTATCTTGCCAGCAAATATAACTGTATTCTGCTGTTTGTTGATTACAAACCTGGCTTTCACTGATTCATTATACCAACTGGTCCTTGTTACAAAGTAATTATGATGAAAAGGAAGCGGTCATTAGCTGCTACCAATCTTCTTGGGTCTTTAGTCAATTTATTTTTGTAAGGGGGAAGCATTATTTTGCTTTTGGTCTATTCTTATAAATGATCACATCAATGTTTTATTATTCATTATGCTTTTCAGGGGGCTGTGATATACAAACTGTGTATCACATTTGTATCTCTCCTTTTGTTCTTGACACTTACCAAGACCTATCCTGTTACATACATTGTTGATAGCCAGTTTATCAATAACACATCCTTCTTGTCAAGACTTGGCTACCTGTATATCGTTATGCAAGCATCGAAGCCAAAATATTACTTTGCATGGACATTAGGTAAGGATGACTAAATGGTTTATTTTATGTCCAGATAAATTAACACACAAACACTGGGGTGTATGAAATTGTCATGAAACAGTAATTTTTTTTTAAAATTTGGGGCTCAGTCCTGCAGTTTCCACAGCACCCTGACATGAAGCCCCACTGAAGCCAGTGTGCATGTAGCAGTTCCACCTGTGTGCTGCCAGTTGCAGAAAGGAAGAGATTTGGGGTGCTATAAGTATATTGTGTAGAAATCTCAAAAGGACACCGTCAAATAGTTTAAGCCAGAAGCTTGATCTGTTTTAAAACTGTTGTCGTTTGGCAGCAAATATCCCCATATTGGGGGAAAGAACCTTAGCTTGTGTCACTTATCATTGCTCCATTGAATTCAATGAGGAGTATGTGGCCTCGGGGCGGGGGGGGGGGGGGAGGAGGAGGAGGAGAGTGTGTGTGTGTGTGACACCTTCCCCTTACACTTGGCCCTTGTTAATTTTACCTAACTACTTTTAATGGTATCCTTAATACTTTAAGAAGAAACAGTAGCTGCAAGAGGATATCTGAATATATTTACAAACCTTGAGCTGCCCTCAGTATGTGGCCACTCCTAAATTGATCTAAAAATACAAGGCTTTTAAGAAACTCTGTGTTTCTAGTAACACCTTTGGTTGTTGAATTGCAGACCATTTCAATACAATTTATTTTTCAGTAAAGGTGAGGAACATCGATGCTGTAGGTCAGTCATAGGACTTGGGCTCAGGAGGCCTGAGTTCTGTTCCCAGCTCTGCTTGAGACTTCTTGTATAAGCTTGAGCAAGTCACTCATGATTATTGAGAATGTTGAGACCCGTGGTCTGCATGTGTTTGTGCACACTGGTTGTTACTGTAAATTAGGCATTTGCTTGCCCCACTGCATATTTAGACCAATTTGTGCATCCAAAGAATTTGTGCAGACCTTGGCCTTCAACCTTTTGAAAATCAAGCTCTTATTGCTATGGCTAAGTTTCCTGACATGTGAAAGTGGAGATCATATTCCTGTCCACCTCACGCCAGAGTTTGGAGGCTAAATTAATTAACTGAAGTGAAGCTCACTGAGATGCTCAGATGGAAGGCACTTTATAAGTGTAAAGCATTCTTATCATTTGACTACTATATTGTTTTTACTTTTTTCTACTTTACTCTGGCTGGATAATGAAAATAGACCATTTGTTTTTGCTTGTTCTTTTACAGCCGTCGCCCAGTGCTGCCCTATTGAAATGCAAACAGAATAAGGGCATGTTTGAAACCAAACTAAAAATGACTTCCAATGATATTTTAAAAGGAAATAGAAAACAGTTCTATTAAATTGTATGTAAGTTGCCCACAGAAGAGCCCCCTTCCCCACGCTCACATACCTAAAATTGTTTCATTTAACAAAACCTAAATTTTGTTTCTAAACTACATATTAATTCCTTCTTTTAAATGATCTTAGCCTTTGGGACTATTGGGCAGATCCTGGGCAGACTAAAAGCAAAGGGGTTCTGACTGTTCACCCAAGAAAAGTAGCTTGTATTGCAAAATATTAGAATAACCCTCACGTCCCAGTGCAGCCATTTACACAGTTATACTGAAATCGCTGCCTACCAACTCTCCAAACGTATTGATAGTTAAACCTGTTAAGACGGTTCTTATCAAATGAAAACTTGAAATAAGGATTCTTATTTTTCTCCTGAAAATGGATATCGTCTTTCTCAGTGTTTTGGATATAGACCACCACCTTTTCAGCTGCACTGTCGTGAACAACAGCTCCCAAGGGGGACTGATGTCAGCCAGTGGGTTTCATTCTCAGCTCCTTTGAGAGCCACGGGAGGAGCCCAGGCAAGATCTTTCAGTGTTGCTGCTAGGCACATATGTGGAAGTGAGGCAGGACGCACACAAAGGGAAGCATGGAATGGGGTGGGGGAAGAGAGGGATGAAATCTTAAGATGAGGGTGGGGGTTCTAAACACTTCCGTAAAGAAAGGAAGAACCAAACATTCCCAGAAGGGAGCAGGCCAGAGAGGCCTATAGGAAGGAGAGTAGTAAATAGATTTTAGGGTGGAGAATGTATTTATTTGGCTACAATTTATTTAATATTGAGAATTAATTCGATTGGTGGCCAAAAATAACTTCAAACTAACACTCTGTTCCCCCAACACACACTTTTCTTTGTTCTGCTCCATCTGTGTCTCGGGGGAGATCTCTTGGCCCACTGAAATGAAAGTGTTGAGAAAGACTTGAGTTTGTTGAACAGAAAAGATCACCAAAATCTGCTACAAAGAGACACATGTATCTGGACGTGGAAGAGGAGCATCATGGGAGGGGATAGAAAACAGACTGTGAGTTTTCAGACTAAGGCTGTGATAAACTGCTGGAAAATAAGAAGAGGAAAACAGTTGGAATTGGTATCTGTGGAACAGAAAAGGCTTTGGGATAATATATCATTTAGAGAGAAATAATTTTATTTTGGTTGGATATACAGTTAGATTATTAGAAAGCTAGAAGAATGTGGGTAGTAAACTAGAAACACATTATTAAAGAGAGAAACTGCCTTTAGACTTATGACGTGACTAACTCTCGGAGACTGTGGAAAGGTCTTTTAAGTGAATTTTTGGGAAAGCATGCCCTGTCTAATGGTGGGTGAGGCCTCTATTATCTATGTTGCAGATCCAAGCAACCAAATGGCATGCTCCCCCCCCTTCTCAGTTAAACTCTCTGTTGTGTGGAATAAGGCGTTATATAATCCCCTAATAAAACTGCCAATAAGCAGCTGCTGTTTTCAGAAACGGACAATCATGCTACTGTGTGAGTGCCACACTGCAGAATTTCTCCAGATGCATGAAAAGATAGAAAATTCAAATACTCTGTGTGGTAGCTGAAACTTGGCTGTAAACTTGACTCAGATTTAAAATGCTTGCTACAAAAAGTCATTTAGAACTGAATTCCACCATCTGATAGATGGGGTGGATCCCACATAAGCAGCTAACCAAATAGGGTTACACCCTGGCCCCGCTAAAGTGAATGACAAACCTCTCGCTAGACTTCAGTAGGTCCAGGATTTTACCAGTAATTTGAGGACTGAAAGGTGGCAATTTTTCCGTACTCCAGAGTACTTTATGCCGTATCCAAACCACTTCTGCATGGAGGCTAACAGATCTGTTGTAATATTATCAATATAATAATAATATTACAGGAAGGCAGGTTTTGTCTGCCCTTGTCTTTAATTAGAAGGTGCAGCCTGTGGAGATTAAAGGTTTAGGCATTCTGTTGTGATCAAAAAGTAGTATTGTAGTTTGAGGTGTATGTATGGGAGTTGATTCCCTACTGCATGAAGCAAGTTCTTCAAGGGGTTTCCTTGCTGCAGCACAGAGGGCATGATGGGGCTAGAAGATTTATGGCTGAACAGATCCTCCAGTTCTTGGCCCTGTGGTTAGGGCACGTTGGCGGCAAAGAGGCTACTTCATCCATTGTGGTGTTTCTGCAGCTATGCCCCCTTTATGCTTGTGGAGGAACATTTTGACCTCCTTGCAGAGGTACTTAGCACACGGCTAGCAACCTGGGTTGGCTGTTGCATCTCAGCATTAGGCCTATAGTATTGTAGTATGCAGAAAGCCTCAACCGTAGTAGACTCATGGACGTTGAGGCCAGAAGGGACTAAGTATAAATTTTCTTATTTAGCTCTAGCAGTCTGGCACCAGTGCACTTGTTACTGATTCAATAGCAGACAGTCACTTTTTTGTTCAATAAAAATAAGAACAATAATATACAGGGTTGTTTTTAAATGGTTAGGATTAGAAATTGAGAATTAGAAGCCTGTTTCCAGCAGCCTGTCATATTTTTCTGGTTAGAACACTGCTTTTAGTGTATGTCCAGGTTCTCCCTGAGTTTGTATCTAATATTATAACACTTCAAGACCAGTTTTGAATCCCAGGACAGAAATCCTGACTTCATTTAATAAAAATGAAAAGCTCAGCTTTATCTTTGGTTTCCTTGATCAGGTGTGTCATTTATAATAGAAGTAGGTGGAAAAATTTGGCCATCTTTATGCTTTTCATTTTTTTCCTTCCAATATCTGTAGGCTTGGATGTATATAGAGTCCTAGAGGTAACGAGTCCACCCTGTCTTCTCAGTGCACACAGGAAAAGGGCTTTTGACAGAATCAGATTAAAAGCAGGATCCTTGAAATCCAGACCCAATTTTCAGAGGCATTCCAGAGCAAGACAGAAGGGAGCTACCCTGACTGGCTCATTGGAAAAGAACTCTGAGCAACAGCTGCTGCCCCTGGAATTCCACTGTTCTTCCTGAATAAGGAAGAACAGTGAACCTTTTAGGAAGAGCATTGTGTGTGAAAATGGGCTGGATGAGTGTCCAACCTGACATTAACCAGGCCTCCATTTTTGCTCTTGCAATTATTTGTCCCTGCAATGTAGGTTATTTGTACATCTCAGTATTTGATTTGCAGAGACAGTCTGGTATTAAGTGAGGCACTGAGTGGTGAGATCAGCAGGGAACTTTGTACAGGAGGTGTTGCAAAGTCATGCCTAAAACTTAGTATTTACCAAATCTTAATAAAAAACAGGAACTTGAATTTGAGACTCTGTAGTATTTTCCCCCCACAAGTACAAGGAAATAGTGCAGCATCACAGATACAACTGTGTGATAAATATTGATACTTTTTAATGCAACTGTTATTTATTTTATATATATAAGTTTATATATAAGTTTCATAAGGATTAGAAAAATCCTTTCTATTCATTATCCTTTACTGGATTTCTTTTCTCCCCCCCCCCCAAAAAAATAGTTTTTTGTTTCCCCTTCTGAGAAAACACCAAATCCTTCCTCCAAATATGCTGTTCCCTACAGCAATAACCTTTGGCTTATCCCTGTATGAAGCCTAATGGTTTTTAAAAGATGGATTGTGTTGATTTCCGAAGGAGATGCAGTAATTTTCTTGTTGTATATTGAGCATTGTCATTGTGTTCAGTGTCCTACAAACAATAAAAAAATGGCACCTGCCACAGTCTAATTTGAATAGTTTGCTTTGATGTTACAGCTGATGCAGTCAACAATGCAGCTGGCTATGGGTTCAGTGGTGTTGATGAGCAAGGCAATTTCCATTGGGACCTGCTATCCAACTTAAATGTATGGAACATTGAGGTGAGTTAAAAGAAAAGAAATCTTGGTATAGTTATGGAGTGATGGCTATGATGAGGTTCATCAGTAACAGGCATGCTTTCCCTGTTAAAGGTGTGTCCATAACTAGAATTGTTTTACAGTGTATCTGTCCAGAAGATAAAATACATTGGTCACACTTTATAGTAAGGTTGCATTTATAAATCAGTGATAAAGAGCTAATAAACAATATGTTTTAATAAACTGTTAATTATTGTAGAATTCAGCAGGTCAATAGATTTCTTATAACAATGATTCATAACCATTTATAGAATCTTCTACTTCTGTGCTTATAGCAATGTTGTTACTATTTTTTAGTATTGGTATTGCAATAGCAGGTAGAGGATCCATCTGAGATTAGGTACTAGGTGCTGTACAAATACATAGAAAGAGACAATGCAGGCCCCAAAGAGCGTCTATTCTAAATGGGAAAGACAGGGCAGAAGAGGAAACACGTACAGAATAGTCAGGTGACCTGCTCGAAGTCACAGAGTAGATCAGTGACAGAGCCAGGAATAGAATTAGTAGTTACTCCTAGCTCAGTTCCCTGTCCATTAGACCACACTGTTTCTCAGAACATCTGTAAGGTCCTCCTCATGCCTGTGACATGCTTTTAACATCCATTAGTCCTTTCCAAAATAGTTATAAATGTACCCTTACTATAAAGTGTAACCAGCGTGTTTCCTGTTCATTTGTTGCCTAGGATAAATATCTTCTGAGTGTCAATGACATGAGAAAATGTCTAGGAGTTTAGAATAGGGCATTCCCAATTGCTCCTACAGATTTTTCATACAACAATAGGAGCTCTCCATCTATAAGCCATTATTTATTACTTTAGAAAGCAATGCAGAGGAAACCAGTGAATTAATTGCATAGTAGCGTTGCGATTTATCAAGACACATTCTGGTAGCTCCTCTCTAAATTTTAGGAGCCCCATAATGCTCAGTGGAAAAGCAGAGACCATCGCTGTGTTCTGTCTCCTTCATTTTTCCTTTTTTTTGCTTGTCTTACCCCTTGCCCTACCTTGCATCTGTCACTCTTGGATTGTTTTTCTTTGTTCCTTTTTTGCAGCATCCATAGTGGGTGCACAGCTCAAGTGCTGAAGCACTTGGAGCCAATTGCAGATGGAAATGGACTTAGCTCCACCCCCTCCCTGGACCTGAGGAGGGAATTCTAAAATAGGTGGAAAACAGGAAGGGGAGTGCTCACTGTACCAGTGAAAGAGAAGGGGGAGCTGGGGAGGAATGCTGCTTACCTAAGCCAAGGAGAGGAGGGAAGCTGTGTTTTCCCCAGTGCTTTAACCCATTCTCCTATCCTGTAGTCCTCATGCACCCTTCTCCTCTCTGGATGATATGGGCTATGAGGAGAGGCTGGAGAGGGGACTCCCTTGGTAGCATAAGAGCAATCAGGCCATAACCCTAGAACCCCTGTGATGCCACAGGCTCATTTCCATTTTGAACTAACCCTTGAACTGGTGCCATCTGGTCCAGCTTTCCTTATCTTGGTTGCGGGAGCAGAGAGAGAACACTCTTCGAACAGCACAACCTGTATGAAGCGCCCTGTGGGGAGGCCCTTGTTGATGAAGGGAGGTATGAAGTGATGGGAGGCCATAAGATTCAGGCTAATTTTTCTTATTTCTCCAGCGTGGGGCCAAGGCGGGGGTGGAGGGGTGAGGGAGTTATATGTTAAACAGGCCCATGGGATTGTGGTTTATTAGGGAAATTTTAAAAGGATAATTTTTTTATAGGCTAGTGGTAGGGAGGGGCCTAAATGATTCAGGAGGCACCAAATTGTGCATCTTATTACTAGTTTTCCTTATCCCTTCTGTCCTTTGGTTAGTAATACTCCCTGGTTGCACCTTGTCTTTAATTGGACTGTAAGCACTTCAGAGCTGGAACAGCATCTTTCTGCATATTTGTATGTCCCCCATCGCTGCGGAACCCCGCTCCTGATAGCTGCTTTTAGGCACTACTGTACAATACATGTCAAATAGTAATAGCCACCTTCATGTGTAAAGCACATGTGCATTTGACCCGAGTGCTAAATGTGGCTGCTTCTGGCACGCTTGGTTCTCAGCCAGGTGAAAATACACCCAGTGCAGGTAGCAGATTGTCAACTAGGGAGTGTTATGAAGGCTTTTAGGCACTGAGAGGCTAAGTATGCGTGGAAGGCATTGAAGGTTGGAGGTAACTGCATCATTGATCCCCTTTGGTCTGCCCAAAGAATGCCCGCTCTAGCCCATAACTTCTCTGAACAGGAGACATCCATCTCCCTTTTGACCAGGGATTTAGGCTAGCAGCCCTCTTGCAGTCACTGTGATTCTCTACAGAAGGTCTGACCAAAAGTCCAGCCCCTGCACTTGCTTTCTTTCCAAGGGCTGTGGCCAGGGATTATGTGTTGCAGATGGGTCTTCACAGCAGAGTACATTTATTTAAGGATGAAAACAATAAAAAGGTCTAACGTATGCTAAATGTGCCAGAAGATGCCCCCGCCTCTGGCAGGTCAGAGACCTTACAACTCTTCACTAGGGGTGGGTCCCCCCTGGGGAAAAAAAGGCTCAAGTCTGTTTGTTGAATCAAAACCACGGCTCCTCTGTCAGGATAAACACAGGCTTTTATACCAAGCATCCTTTCTTTGTCTCCTTGCCTCTGGCACCTGTCTGCACCAGTATATGCAAACCACACCGGGGTGGCATTTCTCTGGAGCAGTTTATAGTCCCAGGAACTTCAGTAATTATGCCCCCTTCCCCCCTTGTGTTTTTAGTTTCTGGAGGAGCTTTAGTGACCTCCCCCCCATGGAGTGGAATACAATCCGTAGCTCACAGTGATCCATATAAACCCTCACAAATACAGTAGTCCCCCAAGATACTACTGCATGTGGCTGCAATATTTCTAACAGAAGGTTTGAGGAGAACCTCGCCAAAAAGCCTTCAATTTTGACAATTCAGCTTGATTGGCTCCTCTCTTGGAGACCTGGGGACAAAATCAATGCTTGCCAAATGAAACAGGACATAATTGATAGAAGCAAGGAAATACAATTCCTTTCCCTTAGTGGCACTGTAGTGCAATTAAGTTGTGTTTTATCAATCAGGATTATTGTAATATAACCCTTAAAACACCCATAAAGATTGCCGTAACCTCCAGTATTTTGGACTGAGGTGTGCTCCTTTTAGGCCCCTCTCCTGCCCAACTTCAGTTTGCTCTTCCCTTGGTTCTCTTTTAAGATCTTGTGAGCTTTGACCTTCTATTGGCACTGGTGCAACCACTGCTGGAATACTGTGTCCATTTCTGGTGCCCACAATTCAAGAAGGATGTTGATAAATTGGACAGGGTTCAGAGCAGAGCCACGAGAATGATTAAAGGTTCAGAAAACCTGCCTTACAGTGATAGACTCACAGAGCTCAATCTATTTAGTTTAATGAAAAGAAAGTTAAGGGGTGACTTCATTACAATCTATAAGTACCTACATGGGGATACAAATATTTAATAATGACCTCTTCATCTAGCAGACCAAAGTATAACATGGTCTTTGGCTGGAAATTAAAGCTAGACAAATTGAGACTGAAAATAAGGCATACATTTTTAACAGTGAGTGCTTAATCATTGGAACAATTTACCAGGGCAGTAGTGGATTCTCCATCACTGACCATTTTTAAATGAAGATTTAAGTTTTTTTCTAAAAGATCTGCTCAAGGAATTATTTTGGGGAAGTTCTGTGGCCTGTGTTATACAGGAGGTCAGACTGGATGATTACAATGGTCCCTTTTGGCCTTGGAATCTATGAAACTCTGGTACAGAAAGCTGCCGCCTCATGTGATTTATGTTTGCAGCTAGAAAGTTTCACAGCTCCTTTGGAGAGCCGCATTGAAAACCACCTGATTGCATTTCCAGTGGTGCTGGCAGATTATGGTATTTCAAAGGGAAACTTTCACTCTGTTTAGTTTGGGCTGCACTCTAGAAGTGCATTCAAGCAATGAGCAGTAAAGAGACTTATTTGGTGCGTTTCATTAACAAAGAAAACCTTTAAGCTTTGTTTGGGGTGTTAGGTGATCCATTTACTGCAATGGAAAACTGGACTTAGAATATAGTACACATTAAAATGAGCCAAAATTCACTTGGAGAGTTGTTTCTGGAGTGAGTTTCCCTTAAGGGTACACTTCTCATTACAGTAAACCACAAAGAAAGTACAGTAAATAATTAAGCTCCAAGGTGTGACATGAACCTAAATGACAAAGCAAAGCTGAAACGCCATTCTTAACTCATCCAGCTTTGCTAAAGTAAGGCAGCCTGTATGATGTATTAGATCACCCATTGTTTGGAGAGCTTGGTGACATCTAACTACAAGAAGGTGAGTTAGAGTTGGACTTTTTCAGTCTTCATTCTGAATATCCTGGCTTTCCCGGGTTTGTGTCTACCTTAAACCCATTCTAATATGGTTTCTTGCTGTTTAATTTCCACTATAGGCCATTTTGCTGCTTTATGGTTTCCTGGCAACGTTGACTTAAATGCTCTCTTTAAAGTGCATATTGGTGGTGTGATAGATTATAGAAGGCTCCTTCAGAGGCATTGTGATTTAACGGGTCACAGTTCATTTGGGAAATCTCTTAATTATTCCATTTTTCCTGCCCAACGAGATTCTGTGGAGACTTGTTAACGTTTCTGGAGATTTTTGCAGCCAACCGTCAGTTGAGTAATTTAGGGAATTTTTGTTCATTGACTCGATGAAGTGCAGTGGGGCAGAGGTGCCAACTGTGTCGATGTAATGGCACAGTGCGCCCTAGCACCACCCCAGACACTGCAGCAAATGACCGCAGGCAACCGAACGGATGAGGTTTCAATGTGTCACTGCGGATCTGCACTGCTGTTACTCATCTGTTGTGTGGCGTGGTGTCTAGCTCCGCAGAAGCTTCTTGTCTCAGGCAGCAAGCGGAGGACAAGTGGGGCCAGGGCATGAGCAGGGGTGGGATGGAGCAGGACTGCTATTGGAAGGAACCTGGAATCCTCCAACCATGGGAGCACCACATTATGGGTACATAGGCTTACAGCACATAGGCTGAAGTAGTCTCTGCAGAGTGGTTCTGTATCTGCTCTGTAGGCTTTCCCCATTGCTATCTCCCTAGGGCACAGCTCAGTTCCTCAAGCCAGGCTCTGGGCTGAAGATGTGGCCTTGAGTTCATGTACTAAAAACACTTTTCCAGGTTTCTTGAGAACAGGTTGATGTGCCCCACCCACAATAATGTATTTCTTTTAGAAACCTTTTGTTTTCATAGCACTCTAGGGATTTCCAGCCCATCTAATGGACTGCAAGATTTCAAGATTATAAAGCAGTTGTTTGTAAGGAATAGGGAAGGGTTGTGGGGGCATGAATATCTGAAGTGAGAGAACCTTTTTGGCTTTTTCCATAATTTGAAAGAGAGCCTAACACTTTTATTTTGTTTTATAATAAAAAGAGGTTTTAAAGTAAGTGCTGAGTGTCAGCAATGAGTAAGTTCTTATGGCTGAGTTATAAACCCCAAAACATGTTAATGATGGAAATGTTGACACAACCTTAACTATAGCTAGCTACTACTACTACTAGCATACTGCATGTAAACCTCTGCTGTTGAAAATCCAGGTAAAGACTGGCATTGGCCTGTACGTTTCAAAACCAGTGTGAAATGTTAACTTTCTTCTCTCTCAGACTGCAACAAGTTTCAAAATGTACATTGAAAACTGGAACATTCAGACAGCAGCCTGGCTAAAGCGGTAAGAATAGTAAAACAAGAAATTGCTTGTGAGACCCAGATACTTTTAAGGGGTTGGTTACGGTGGCTAGTAGTGCTGACTGGTGAATCTGATAAATATACAACAGCCCCTTGATCTCTTTCATTTCTCCCTGTGCCTGTAAGAACTTGTGTGCTACAATGTTTTTGGTGCTCTGAACCTTTTATTGCTACAAGTTTGGAATGACCACATTTACTAATGAGCAGCAAAGCCACGAGTGCGCTATACAGGTCTTCCTGAATAACGTTTTCATAGCACCTCTCACTGTCCATATTTTTGTTTTTCTTACCCATCTGTATTATTTTGCTAGGATTTTATCATACTTGGTCTCTTTCTCCCTTGCCTTTGAAGTAGATTAGTTACTAATGGAAATGAGCCTGTATTGTATCATTTGGGTCTAAACTCTTTCTCCAATCGGAACTTTGGGAAAACTTGGATCCTAATTCAAACCTCATGGCTTCAATATAATCTGTTGCAGAGGCATTAGTCATCAGAGACTGCAAGTGCCAATTTAGTTCTGTCTTTATAATATGCCAACTTGAGACACACACAGTAAATTTTGTCAAACACTAGGGAATCTGATTTCAGACTGTCATCACTATGGCTCACTGTAAATAATCAAATTAGTCTAAGTTTTGTAACTCGGTCCTGTCTGCATAATTTGGAAACAATGTCTTTGGCATGTGAAAAGTCCAGTTTAAGCTGATAGATTGTTACTTCTCAAAATTCAGGAGTTTGTATAATGTTCATCCTATCTGTATTTGGTGTAAAAATATGCATCTGAAAAATCTATTTCTATTGTTCTTGATGAGTGATGTAAACAATGTTTTGGGGGAAATAAACTGCCATGATCATTTCTTAGGACCATTACGTTTTGAGTTAAAACAGATGTTGCAGGATTCTTAGGGTTCTATTGCTGTCTCTCTGAACTACACACATGGAACCCTTCACCTACGTTTTCTGGGAAGGATCCTTAGCCGCCGTAAATCAGCATAGGTCCATTGATTTACACTAGCTAAGGAACTGGCTGGCTGTGATGTGGCAGTGGCTGGATAGTATTCTGCTTAAAGAATACTGAAATAGAGACGAAAGTGTGGGTATGTCACTTTCATCCTCCCACCCACTTTTTGTATATCCGTCAGGTTTCTCAGGATGCATACACAGTTCTAGATGGGAAGACACTGGCATGGTTAATGAGAATCCACCTTATGCCATATTTTATTTTTATATATGCCATATAATATATAATAAGGTGGGTTCTCATTTACTATCGCTTTATTTACATATATATAAATATATAAAATATCTTTACATATAAATATAAATATATATTTACATATTTATAAATATATAAAAATAAAATTTGGTTTAAATTCCATGAAAATTGGAGACACCTCAAAACCTTAATTCACGAGAGAATGTCTTATTCGTGCAAGGAATCACCACATTGACCTTCACATAAACAAAGGTTTGCAGGACTGGACCCCTGATGTATAAAGGAAATCAGAATGGGGTCTTTTAAGATTCAAGGAGATCCAGGGTGAAATTAATATTTGTTACTTATTCAAACTGATGTTTTCTGTTTGTTTCCTTTCTTCCCAGCGTTTGCTATGACAGAGCTCCATGGTACCCCACAGCCTTAACATTTATCCTGTCAGCCCTGTGGCATGGTGTCTATCCTGGATATTATTTTACATTCATCACCGGAATCCTTATGACAGTAGCATCCAGAGCAGTTCGTACCGTTTATTGTTCTCTTCGATGCTTATATTCGATTACTATCAAGCTGGGTGTTTGTGTACTCTTTGACAAATTGAGCCATTTTCATCCCTGGTAAAACTGTTGACTGTACACTAGGGGTGAACCCACATAGTACCTTTCTCCTTTGAGGTGATCTTCACTGAAATGTTGATCGGCACTGACATAATTGTAGGTACTTCCTATAATTCTAACCAGCTGTTCGTTGTTCTTACTGATTCAGCCAAGCAGGTATGCTCATGCTGGTCTTGGCTGCAGTCATAGAGGGAGTGAGGCACCATTCAAAAGCCCAGGGGTCAGTCATAGTGTGTGCATAGATTCATTTGTCTCATCATTGACCTGGTCAGCTAGAAAGAGCCTCCGTCTCATCAGTGTATGCTGATAACGCTGGGTAAAGTACAGATCTCATAGATTGGATTGAGTCACCACTTGGTGTCAGGCTGTATAGGCAGGTCTTTGTAGACCCCACTGATTTCTACAGAATATGTATTTTCATTTTTTTAAAAATAAGCTTCTGCCCTTTATTGTATAAAAAAAAAAAAAGCTTTCTGAATGCGATTCCAGTGTACTGCTGACTAAATCTGCAGATAGATTGCACAAAACAGTATGTCTGAGAAGTTTGAACTGGCCTTATTCATCACAGTAGAGTGTTAGTTTTGGATCCTAATGGTTTGATTCATCCAAAAAGAACAAAATTGCCCATAGATGCCCGTAAGAGAGACAGCCTGGTCCAGTGTTATGGGACTCAGGAGAGCTGGGGTCTATTCCCAGGTCTCCCACTGGCCTGCTGTGTGACGTTGGGCATGTCACTTCGACATTTCCTCTCCCACTTTTACCCTGTCCTGTCTATCCAAACTGTAAACTCTTTAGAGTGGGAGTGCATGGTACAATAAGGCCCTTATCTTGGTTGAGGCCTCTAGTCATCACTGTAATACAAATAACAAGGGATGAGGAATTTAATAGATGTGAAGTGAGTCTGCATGAGTTTACTTAAGAAATTAGTTTTTGTTTTTTTAATCTCCTTCTCCCTGATTTGTAGATAAGAAACAATTACAGGCATTACTTCCTCTCTTCAAAGCCTCTCAAGGTGATCTATGACATTGTCACATGGTTTGTCACTCAACTGGCTGTCTGCTATACTGTTGCACCTTTTGTTATGCTGGCTGTTGAGCCGACAATTAAGTTGTACAAGTAAGTTTCCTCCTTTAATCTCTTACACCTTAGACCTGTAACCATGGGGCTTTGCTGAACCAGCCAACCTATGATGGAAGACGATTAGAATTTTGCCATCATAAGGAGGGAATCCAAGCTAGTTATTTAATAACACCTGGAGTGATTTCATCTGTGTAACTCGATGAACTAATTTAACAGTGTTAGAATAGTTCTCCTTTTCTTTCACAGTTTAGGTTTTTTTTAATGTTCTTATTTGACCTGACTTTTTCCATATGTGTGCTGCTGCCCTGTTCAAAGCATCCCAGTGCCAACTATTAGCAAGGGTAGAGGATGGGGTGGGTAGCAGTGGCATGAACCTTATATCATGAAAGTTGTACTCTCACCTAAACCTAACTTCCAGTTGTAAAATGCTCATGACAAGGGATTCTGAATTGATCAGCAAGACATAAAGAAGATGCACAGCTGATTCATTGTGCATTAAAATCATTTTGTTGCTTTGCACTCTTAGTTTATGTGCAGTTACTTCTGTAAGTATTTTAAAAATAGGATAAAGGGGTAGTTCTGAAGATCATATACAGTGAAGCAGAACATGAGTTGGAAAGGAAGACATTAACCTAAATTCTGTTAATAAATACTTGTAAAGAGATTGCTGCTACCATGCTAATACATGTGAAGGAAAAACTGTCAGTTTGGTTAGAGCTGTGCTAAACTTATAGATGGTACCTACACATTTCTGTGTGTTTCACTGATTCCACACATAAGGCTAATTTATGAATTTGTGGGATTTTCATATAAGGCAGTCAAGCTGAGTGCAAAGTGACTGTGTGCCTTTGGACCAGGACATTGTGGACATGTCTGTGGGTTCAGGCATCTACTGGGATATTAGAACTATGAGAGAAGAAGCATAGCGCTCTGAAAAGTTAAACCATTCCCAGATATGCCTAAATGCTGGACGATGGACCATGTTCCTCCCATGCCCAGCTCCCTGGCCTTCCTCAACCCATACTCAATGGGCCCACCAAAACAGGTGTCCCATTTTTCATTTTGAGTGGCAGCTCACCCTGTACACTATCAGATGCCTTAGCTTTATTTAGCATTGCATTGTGCCATTCTCTTTCTAATCGTCTAATGTATTTTATTATTTTATTAGTGACCTGCAAACCTCAAAAAAGTTCAGTTTTAATTAATTTCAGAGAAGAAACCAAAAATTTGGATGGAAGCTCGTTTCTCATCTGGTTGCTGGTGCTGTTTTTTCAGGCACAAGTTGTGCTTGCACAAAAAGGAGGCTTTCTGAAAATGTATCCCTGTGTATTCTGTAACAATGGGAGATAGGCTGAGGAGGCCAGGTTTGGATTTTGCAAAACCATAACCATCGGTAGTTTGCTTTTGGGTCCATTGTACCTGAATTGTCAAAGCTTAGGGTTAGGGGATTGGGAAAAGGACTCCGAGTTTGACCCCTTGTCTAGTAACAATATATGGGAAAATACTGGCCCTGTTGAAATCAATGCCAAAACTTCCATTGACTTCAGTGGGTATGGATGCCACCCATAGTGTTGTGTGACACTCAGCTGTAAAATCCAAGGGCATAAAAGCCTGTCATATATAGGACTTTATCAGGTGCTCTGTTTTATGTATATACCCCTTGAACCTGGTGCAGCTGATTATAGTGCTGAACTAGTACAATTTGCAGCATTCACACGATTACTAACAAGAATGTTTTCTCTCTCTTTCTGTTTCTAGGTCGATGTACTTCCACATGCACATTCTAAGCCTCCTAGTGTTGCTGGTCCTCCCAATCAAACCTGAAGACCGCACCACGAGGCAGCTTCAGAATCAAGTCCCATACAACTCTATTAAAAACAAGAAAGAAAAATGATACCTCAAAGAAAATCCACTGATATTGGGAAGTGAAGTGTCATACCAAAAACAAAAGGGAGGAAATAAAAGACAATGGCATTATTATTGCTTAATTTAAAACACTTTGGAAAGGACAGACTGGAGCTTGGTAGACAGTATTCCAGGTGACCCAGTGACAGAAAAGATTTACAGGTTTGAGGAGCAATGCTTTTGGTTTTATAAATACAGGGACTATTTTTTGCTGTGTTTTTATATATTTAATTGTTTCATGTGTCTAGAAGTTTTTGATCTTTTACAGAAATGTACATTTTAATAAACAAAAATTTTGAGATTAAGAAAATAAAAAGTACTAGGAAGAGCCAGATCAGCAGTTTAGTAGACAGGTGCTCTAGGCTGTTGAATCTTTGGCTTTATACCTTGGCTATGGCCAGAGGGGCTCTGTAGTGCAGAACCACAGAAACTTGACTCTCGAGACTGTTGGCATTGACTACTGCAGCAGGAGGAAGAGGAGGACAACAGTGCAGGGGGCACGTGCTCCCCATGTGGTTCTGAAGCAGGGAAGTACCTGCTGCTGGAATTGCAGCTTGGAGATTCTTAATTGCTCACCGTGACACCTGCTGGTGTGAGGACAAATTAATCTCTTGGAAATAATTTAAGTAGGTTTCTGTGAACGTTGGCCACTGGATTGGCCAAGCTAAAAAATAATATATTAAAAAAAAAAAAGGAAAAATAGGACTATCCTAAAATGTGCAGATTAAAACCTCTCTAGCTGAGGCTAAACCTATACTACAAGGGCTACTATGGCACAGCTGTTGCACTATTTTTTAGGTACTTGCTACAGTGATGGAAGGAATTTTTCCATTGCCGTGGTGAATACAGCCCCTTGAGAGGCAGCAGCTAGGCTGACAGATGAATTCTTCTGTCAACATGATGTCTGCACCAGGGCTTAGGTTTTCCGCACCCAGAGTGACATAGCTAGGGCGACCTAAACTTTAGGTTTAGACCAGACCTGAATGACTAGGATAATTGGCATGTGACTGATGGGCTGAACTACCCTGCGCTACTTCGGAGTGATATGTTTTGATGGGATACGTTTATGATCATTAGTGCTTTAAAACTGGCAGTCACAAGTCAAAAGCTGGAGGAGGGGTTGCGAATAGATCAGCTTGTTCCTTATAATGTTAGCGAGTAGGGATTTGTTCACACCAGGATAACAATCGGTTAAAAATAACATAAAAAGTGCTATCCAAGAGAAGGGCTGTACTATTATCAAGGGTCTGAGAGTCAGCAGATCGCTGACTCACTGCATGATCTCGGACAAGTCAGCTAACATTTCTGTGTTTCAGTTTCCCTGTCTGTAAAATGGGGATGGTAATACTCACCTACCTCACAGGCGTGTTGTGAGGTTTTGTTAATGTTTACATAGTGCTTCGAGATAACAGGATGAAAAGAGCTATGTAAGTTTTAAAAACTAAATATAGTCAGAGAGGCCCTCTTAAAGGAACATACGAAAACATCCACCATATAATTCTGTAAACATCTTTAAATGTTTTCTAAGTTGGATTTTCTCAGAATCATTTAGAAATGAAGCAGTTCCCTTACATACTGTTGATTTTTCCTCATCTGTCTGAAGTGTAAATGGACAAAAAGTCTACCACATTTATTTCTTTTAATTTTTGTATGAGAATAAATTCAAATTCTGCAGAATTCTTACAGTAGGGAGAAAAATCTAAGAAGCCGAAACAGAAGGATGTAAACAGTTTTACTTTATTTTTCTTGATGGAAAGATTTTGCTCCCTCCCCCCCACAGCCTTCTAGTGTACTGTATATTTCATGAGGAAGTTTATTTGGTGATTTCTTTTGAAGAAGAAATGGGTTACAAAGAGGGGTCTGAATAAACAAACTGTTTTTGTCTGTGTGTGGCTTTATTAATGGGAAGGAAGTATGAAAATCTGGGGAGACTGTCTCTCATGAAGCAGTGTCATTACACATGTGAAGGGAACTAATCACATCTCTCAAATCTTGCATTATACAAACACAATGTGGTTCAGATGCTGTTGAAATCCAAAAACTCCCCCATTTATTTCAGTGGGTTAGGATTCATCCCTAAATTGTCTTATTTTCTTTGTCTTTTTTTATATTGTTCAGTTTTGCATCTTTTTATTTAAGGACTTGCTGTAACATTTCTGTGCTGTGGTGAATCTATCCCTGCATAGTAGATCAAACTGCTATGTGACCTATATAGGAACTAGGCAGTTCCCCTTGCAAAGTTCTTTTGTCGGAGAGTATGTGACACTTGTTGTGCACTCCTGTGAAAGTAGGAAAGGTTTGGGCTCAGAAAACCCATTCAGATCTCCTGGGAGCTGATAAGCAGGAAGAAAAGGTAAATCCTCACAGAGGCCCTGTGCCTCTTATGTGCTCTCTGTATCCCCCAACAGACCCTCACCCTGCTGCTTCTTGACGGTATGACTCCAAATTTGCTGCACTGACAGAGCGGTGCAGCTGGCCCCAAGACCCTTTAAAAAGGGACAATGTAAGGTAGGTACCCATGAGACCTGGATCAGGCCTATGTCTACGCAGCAGCTGGGAGGGTGCTCCCTAATATGGGGAGACAGACAGACATGCTCTCTGCTTGATCTAGCATGCTAAGTATAGCAGCATGTCTGCAATGTCAAAGGCAGTGGCTTAGGTTTAACACCTGAGTACCATCCCACCTGACCCTCCTGGCTACATATTTGGATGCGGCGCCACCTTTTTTAGGCCGTGTGTACATATTGAGATAGTGGTTTGGTTTTGTTTTTTTAAACTGTAACATGAAATAGAAAAAGTATTAGTAAAGTAGTAAGCACGTAAGTTGCAGAAATGCTTTGCGGGGGGGAATCAGTGCAAATGCTTACAGAACCAGTACAGTTTTTGGAAGCAGTGGGTTTGGATCAGAGTAAACATTTCCAAACAGGTTAGTTCACAGCCAAAGTCCTTCAAAAATAAATAAGTTGAACGGCTGGCCTGCTGGCTGGATTGCATTTGGTACTCTCTGCAATGGGTTCTCTCTTCAGAGCCCTGTGTCTCTGTTCCATAACCCTTATCTCCCTCAGCATTCAATGCATGCCAAACGCCACCTTGGGTTTTTTTCAGCACTTCGTGAAGCAAAAGCTGCTTAACGCTAATGCTTATCCTCTACTACTTTCTCACTGCATTCTTACCAGTGAGCAAACTATCTGTCTGTCATAGATCATTCTTAAAGTCAGCACCATGACTAAAACTTGAACCCTGGGGTTTTCACTTCTACTGAAAAATGTTCATGTGACTTTGAGATTACCTCAGATATATTTCCTGAGTTAGAATTGTGTCTTCAAAATGTTGAATTTCAGGCATCCTTGTTGCATGAATTGTGTCCAAGAGCTGCAAAACAAAAAGAGTTAGCAGATGTCTTGGAAATAATTTAAGATTTTTTTCCCCTTTGCTATGTTGTTCTCTCTAGACTACTCTGCTCACTTAGTCGAGCATACCCATGTGATATGACTAACCCAACTGCAGATTTATAGTTTGGTAAGATCTGCCTTTTAAAAAAAATACATTCTGAAAGGAACTTTTATTGGCCCTTCTAAATACAGTGCCTTCTGTCATTCCTAATTTCTTTTCAGATTACAAGATTTAGGATCGGATTCTCCATTGCCTTGCAAGCTGTGTTGTTACTTACACCTGTGCCAAATCACTGTAAAATGCTACCACTGGTATAAATAAGTGAATTCTTATTTGGTAGCAATTTATGCCCCCTTTGCACAAGTGTAAATTACTACAAGATATGTAAGGCATTGGAGAATCAGATAATTAGTATACAATACTGGAAAATCTGTTGAATCTAATTGTTGGCCTGACATTGCTGGTCTCTGATTAGAAGAATGTAAATAGATGTGGTCTTAAAAATACTGGCGTTAGTTCACAAACCTATTTAAGTCATATTCTAGTAGCCTGTAATCACTCTTTAGGCTCAATTTGGTGCTGGAAGCTGAAAGAGATGGAGATTGTAAAGAGATCCTCAAGACAAAGACAGATGATGCTTGCAGGAGAGAGAGAGAAATATGGAGCCCTGAAATGGAGACAGAAAAACTAGATGCAAGTGTCTTATTCATGAATAATTGAGATGAAGCCCAAATTCCAACTGCTATTCATTAAGCACATGATCATCGACATAATACTGAACACAGAACTGGTTAGGAGGGGGAGGGAGAATAAAGGCTGAAACTGACATTCCAGTTTAACTCAGTAAACCAAACATTTACAAAAAATTGGTTCATGACAAAATATCTTGTGGGACTGGCATTTCTGGAAGGAATGAACTCTTCTGTAACAATTTCCTCACTATATGAGAGGTGCAAATGTACTTTCATTTACTATCCAATATGCATGTTTTCCTTTTTTCATTCTCCACTTGTTTTTGATCTGTTGTAACATGACAGGGCAGGAAGACAGAATGATATAGGATAAAAGGCAAATTTGTCTCCAGTGAGGGGTTCCCTTTTATATGTGTATGCTGCACATAGCACAAAGTTTAGCATCTTTTAAAATGAAGTAGGAGTGAAAGGGCTGTAGATTAAATTTCACGCTACCCATAAATGCTTGAAACACTGCAACTGTCTGGGTGATACAACTGCAGAATGGATTTTATTGAGTGAAATCCTGGCACCAGTTTGTCAGTGGAAAAATTCCCATTCAGTTCAATGGGGCCAGGATTTCACTGGTTTAAGGTACTTGTATTTGTCACCTTCCTGTCTATGTATTTAATATTTGTGAGCACAATTCAACATTTGCTCAATTTGTAGGTAATTTTCTGACTAACACTTAAGAGCATAATAAGCATGTTACAGCATGCATTTAAAGCTTTCTAAATGCATCTTGAAACAATGCACCTCACACTTACATAGGATGTTGTGAGAGCCATTCCATCCTAACATATGATTTTCCTGTATGATTTTCTCAAGCATCCTAGTTAGAGCTTTTGATTTCCAGTTGTAACCATTAAACACTGATAAAACAGCCTGATTTTAAAATAAAGCAACAACAAAAAACAAATCAGTGTTTATCTAATACACACTAGAAGAGCACCAGAAATCATTACATATATTTAAGGTCTTGTTTACAGGGAGAAGTAATTTGCTCTGAGGGTTGTGATTTCTAAAGCGGACTAAAATGTTGCGCATCAGTTGGTCCATGTAGATCCTGCTGGTGTGCAACAAAGGTTTTCCAATACACTTTAATGTAGTACTGTTTGAAACAGTGTTAAGTTAAAGTGCATTAGGGAACACTACAGAGATTAACTCATTACGGTATATACTGCTGTAATGAACAATGTATATAAGATATGTAAAATGTTATTCATTATAGTGTATATATAAAGAGAGAATCCCAAACCCAGTGGGTTTTTACCTCTACATAAACTCAAAATTTGCTACAAATAATAAATTCCCCGAAACAGAAGCCCTTGTTACATTCCAACAAAAATCCAGTACATGTTTCAAATGAATTCTCAGCTATATTCATCAGACAACTGTTTTCTTCCCTCCCAGAGATGGCAATGATGATATAGCATGTTTAAATTTCGTTCTTGGAGAAAACTGCCTAGCCATGTAATCTCATGCTGAAATTACATAAAGTGGAAATATACCTCTGCATATTAGTGGGTCAGGATAACAGGAAAATGGAAACTCAAATACCCTGGCTGGTTATTAGTGGGTGATCCCAGCAAATCGAGCAGGATTGATTTTGCAGCTCTCCGACCAAGCTAACAGTGTAGTTAGGGTGGCTTTCACATATGTTTTCAGATGTGAAGAATGACTGTAAAGTTTTGCTAGTGGGGACAGTTAAATGTGAAATAGATGTGTATAGACTAATCACAAAAGAGAATAATGCATTTACATCGATTTCAAGGGAAGCATGTGTTGTCTAGCTTGTACTGGAAACTTGTGGTGTTGGTTATTTTCTGCTTCATTCAACTTCAGAACCCATTGTGGTCATCATAGGTGCTGGAACTCGGGGTGCTGGGGTGCGACTGCACCCCCTGGCTTGAAGTGGTTTCTAGTATATACCGGGGTTTACAGTTTGGTTCAATGGCTCTCAGCAACTCCACTATACAAATTGTTCCAGCATCCCTGATGGTAATGGAGCGAGTATGTTCAGAGGCACAGGGGCCAGAGCGCTGAATGTTTTGAGCTTGAACTAGCCATTACTGAGGCATGATGGAAAGAGGGACTCTCAGCCTGGCCATCTAAAATGGCCCAGATTTTGTAGGCAAAGGGTCTCCTGCCATTCTTGGCCAGAAGTATTTTTAAATGTTGAATCCTTTGCTACTCTGAAACACATTTATTTGGCTTTATTAAAAACCAAAAGTTTATTTTGAGCTTAGTTCTTTTCCTCCATGAGTTAATGTAAAATGCCAGACATCCTGTGATGCTGCTGACTTGGCGGGCAGGGCCATAGCCTCCGCCATCTGTATGCGAAGGTGCTTGTGGCTGCAGTCCTCAGGTGTGTCCCAGGAGATGCAGCAGTCTATTCAGAACCTCCCCTTTGGTGGGTCGGCCCTATTCTCCGACCAGACCCATGCGAAGCTGCATGGTCTGAAAGACTCCAGGGCCACGCTTCACTCCCTGGGCCTGTACACGCTCCAATTTTCCAGGTGTCAGTCACGGCCCCAAGCGCAGCAGCAGCCAAGGCCTCCGCCCAGGCCTTTCCAAGCCTATAGGAATAGGGAGTTTAGAAGGAGACATCAGTCCCCCAGCTCGTCCTCAGCTCCCCAGCAGCAGCCCCCCAGGAGGTCGGGCAACCAGAGGAGACAAATTTGATGGTCACCTGAGTGTGGAACCCCAACTGCTCTCCTGGATTCACTCCACCCCTTCCTAAACAGGTTAAGGCCTTTCTTTCCCGAATGGGCAAAGATCACTTTGGACGGTTGGGTTCTTGGGATAGTCTCAGGGGGCTATGCCCTGCAGTTAACATCTACCCCTCAACAACCCTCCCCCTCTGTACCTCTTCAGGGACCCCTCTCATGAGCAACTCCTCTTGTGGGAGGCGGACACCCTACTCAACATAGGAGTGGTGGAAATGGTCCCTCAAGGTGGAAGGGGGTCTATTCAAGGTACTTCCTCATCCCCAAGGTGAAGGGGGGTCTGAGACCCATATTAGACCTGCGCCATCTAAACAAATATATCAAACAACTCTGCTTTCGCTTGGTCGCCCTAGGCTCCATGATGCTTTCTTGGACCTAGGAGACTGGTGTGCCGCCCTCGACCAAAGGTCACATGCTTTCATGAGTCTATCCTCCCCCAGGCACAGGTGTTTTCTCCGTTTCACGGTGGCTGGCTCCTACTACCAGTTTACAGCTCTACCCTTTGGCCTATCTTTGTCTCCAAGGGTGTTCACCAAGTGCATGGCGGCAGTGGCTCCCACCTGAGACAAAAGGGTGTGCAAATTTTTCCTTACCTAGACGATTGGGTGATAAGAGGCAGGTCCAGGTCCCAAGTGCAGGAGAGCATGACCCTCGCTTGCTCCATGTGCAGCAGGCTGGGACTGCTCATAAACGAGCAGAAGGTCACACTAACCCCAGTGCGATGCATAGAGTTCATTGGGGCCACCCTGGACGCTTCCCAGGCCAGAGCCTTCCTGCCTCAGCCACGTTTCGAGGCGATGGTCTCTATCATCTCCCAGCTGCTCCACTGCCCCATGACAAGAGCCAGGCACTGCCTACAGCTGTTAGGCCACATGGCAGCCTGCACGTCCGTAGTGAGACTAGCTCACCTGAGGCTCAGACCGCTTCAGGCATGGTTGGCCTCGGTATATGGGCCGAGCAGACACCCATAGGACCAGGTGGTCACAGTTCCCCTGCCCGTCTTAGCCTCCCTAAACTGGTGGTGGACTCCCAGGGCAGTGATGAAGGGCGTTCCGTTCAGGGAACTAGTCCCATTGGTCACCCTCATTTCTGATGCTTCGGATGTAGGATGGGGAGCCCACATCAGTGCCAGCCCAGGCACTCAGGGGCTCTCGTCGGGAGAGAAGAGGCATCTGCACATCAACGTGAAGGAGCTGAAGGCCATTCGCCTAGCGTGCATAGTGTTCCTCCGATTCCTGATAGGCAGAGTGGTGCAGGTGCTGACGGACAACACTGCAGCCATGTTTTACATAAACAGGCGGGGGGGGCGTGCTCCTCAGCCCTCTGCGAGGAAGCTATCCGTCTGTGCGACCTTGCTGTGATGCACAATTTCTACCTGATGGCTTCTCACCTCCTGGGAGTGAAGAACGACAAGGCAGATCACCTCAGCAGGCCGTTTCTAACCCACCACGACTGGTCGTTGCACCTAGAGGTGGTAACTATGATCGTCCAGAAGTGGGGAGTTCCCCAACTGGACCTATTCGCATCAGCCTGGAACATGAAGTGTCTGAGGTTCTGCTCGCTCCGGGGTCGTGAGACTGGGTCGATTTCCAATGTGTTCCTCATGGACTGGACGGGGACCCTCATGTACGCATTTCCGCCCATTCCGCTCCTGCTCAAGGTCCTGCTGAAAATAGAGGGACAGGGCGGACATTATATGTCTCGCTCCAGCTTGGCCGAGACAGCACTGGTTCAGCATGCTGCTGGGCCTTTCGATTGCCCCACCCCTGGAGCTCCCAAGGTGGCATGACCTCTTGTCCCATGACCATGGTCACCTGTTGCAGCCAAATATGGACTCCCTGCACCTCACAGCCTGGAGGCTCTGTGGCTGATAGAGGGAGAGAGAGCCTGCTCAGTGCAGGTCCAACAAGTCCTGCTTAGCAGCAGGAAGCCCTCTACACAGGTCTGTTGGGCAGAATCTGGGGCATTCCACCCAGCCTCTCACCTATACAGGCGATCCTGGAGTACCTGCTTCAGCTAAAGCTCCAGGGTCTGGCGCTGGCCTCGCTGAAGGTTCACCTGGTGGCCATTTCGGCCTGCCATCAGCTGCTAGAGGGGAGATCACTGTTCTCCCACCCCATGTCGGTCAGGTTCCTCAAGGAGGTGGAGAGGCTTTATCCACAGGTATGTGACCTGGTGCCTCCCTGGGATCTCAACCTGGTCCTCTTGAGACTCACAGGGTCCACTCTGAACCCATGGCTTCATGCCCTGTACTCATGCTTTCATGGAAGGTAGCCTTCCTGGTGGCGATTACCTCAGCTAGGAGGATCTCCAAGTTTAGGGCCTTGACCTCGGAGCCCACTTATACAGTATTCTATAAGGATAAGGTGCAGTTGAGGCCTCCCTGCACAAGGTGGTTTCCCAATTTCATTGTAACCAAGATATTTTTCTCCCTGTGTTTTTTCCCAAACCACACGGTTCGGAGGAAGAGAGGAGATGGCATTTGCTGGATGTGAGATGAGCCCTGGCCTTCTACATTGAGCGTACAAAGCCATTCCAGAAATTGATGCAGCTCTTCGCCACAGTGGCTGACCAGATGAAAGGCTCACCTATCTCCACACAGCGTATCCCCTCGTGGATTACGTCATGCATCAAGTTCTGCTATGAGCAGGCGAGGGTGCCACTTCCGGAAACCATCACAGAGCATTCAACCAGAGCTCAAGCCTCGCCTACAGCCTTCCTGGAGAGAGTGCCCCTGCAGGACATCTGCAAAGCTGCCACCTGGTTCTCGGTGCACACCTTCACGTCTCACCACGCCATCGTCCAGCAGGCGAGAGAGGACACGGGATTCAGCAGAGCCATGGCAGCTCACCGGTAACTCCGACCCAACTCCAAAGGTATTGCTTGTTAGTCACCTATAATGGAATGGACATGAGCAAGCACTTGAAGTAGAAAATGAGGTTACTTACCAGTAACTGCTGTTCTTCGAGATTTGTTGTTTGTGTCCATTCCACAATCCACCCCCCGTTCCCGCTGCTGGAGTTGGCAGAAAGAAGGGACTGAGGGG
This sequence comes from Mesoclemmys tuberculata, assembly GCA_007922155.1. NCBI lineage: Eukaryota > Metazoa > Chordata > Testudines > Chelidae > Mesoclemmys > Mesoclemmys tuberculata. The sequence continues at coordinate 33,200,333 of ML675601.1, read as the reverse complement.
GCGTAGGGCCAGCAGCACCTCATATACCGTGGCATCTGCGCGGGGCTCCAGGGGGCACCGGAGCCAGCCCTACTGGATCTGCTAAGGGGAAAAAAGTTCTGGGTAACCATGCATGGAGGCGTGCACACACCTATAGTAGAATGGACATGAGCATCACATCTCGAAGAACATCAGTTACTGGTTAGTAACCTTGTTTTTCTCTCCTCAGCTTTAATTTAGCTTGAATTTACAAAGTTCATGCAGATCACTGAATTCAGAATTACAAATCCTAGTCACTTGTTATCTTAAAGTCAAGCCTAATCTCACAGTCCTTATCCAGGCAAAACTCCCATTGATATGGAAAAGGTATTCTGACGGTATTGTGGGCAGTGAAGTTTACTTCATTCCATATTGTAGAAATTTAGCTTTGGTTCTTCAGTTCTTTCTTTTTTCTATAGAAAAAACAACAACCATCTGTGCAACCATCTGTTATCTGATTAACACATGGTAGGAGTGGATGCTAATTAAAGATAAAAAGTTGGCATAGAGTGAGTATGTTAGGTCAACAGAGGAGCCTATTCTCTCTTGTACAGTATGTTATTAGATGGGTAAAACCTGTTTTTGGGGTAGGTTAAACTTTGTTAAACTGGTGGGTGTGAATGCATTCTTCATTTAAAACAGCTGTAAGAGACAGTGAAAAGACCCCAACTAAACCAACACATAACGCTCAGAAAATAGCACCAAGCGGGCAGACAATTCCACTGGGTATTGTTTGTTTTGACCAGGTGTAGGGGTGTGTGTGTGTCATTCCTTGTTAATAAAAAGATTGCATCAAAGAAAATACCAGACTCCATCATCCATTTCTATTCCCAACTGGACCAAACTACAAAGTCCTGAACTTTGACTAGCTGCTCAGTTCAAAAAGGGATAACAATAATAACCGATTCTCCCTCTACTAAAAAATCCCCCTACTTAATCTTTTTTGAGGATTCATGTGTTTTGCTGCCATGTCATACTGAAGTGACATCTTCCATTGCTGGAGATGTGTGTGTGTATTCGAGAAGATTTCTAAAATCACAAAACTGCAAAGCAACCTTCTCTTGTAGACATATGTTTGATTTTCTAAGGTAATGTACTATAGAAAGTAGGAACAAAGTTGCAAAGGTCTGTCTTCAGTATATAAATATTTGTGTGTGTGTCCATTCACATGGGTTGAACCTGTTATTTTCTTAGCAGCAGGAACAGCAGTGACAGTTGAACAATTTTCTTTAATGGAGATTCTAAGTGCTTTGTTTCTTACTAATATGGTGCAGCTTAGCTTCCTAAAGGTAAAGGTGCTTGGCAGCTCACTTCCAGTGTATGCGATGGTAATGTGCAGTATGTTTTTCACCCTTCTATAATCCTTGAACCCCATTCATTTTTCATTGCCTCACGTGCCATCCTGGCATGGTTCATTTTAGAAAGCAGCCTCCTCCCAGATACTTGACCGGTCTAAACTAGGAACTGACACTGTATAGCCTTTGGCTGAAAGCTGAGAATGCACTCCCAACTCAATGTAGGTGTGTGTTTTCAATCTGCCTGTCTGTGATCATTCATCTTCCCTGAATTCATCTATTAGTGAATATGCTGAGCAAAATAGCAGCAGGAGGAATGTCAACAAACATCATGGACTGAAAAAACAGCAGCATGACTCCAATTTTCACCAGATGTATCTTGGGAGGTGGGGTGGAGGGAAAACTGACCCTGTCTTGCAAAAACAACGTAATTGCTTTAAGCCAACTATTTTTTAAAGCAACTTTCAAATTACTTGTAGGTGGAATCCTGTGGGTGCTAGTTCCATAAAAATTTGAAGTAATGTAGAACGGATGGAAGGTGTAGTGAATTTATTATGCAGTTTAAGGTGGTCTGACTTGTTTTTGCTGAACTAGTTTGAAGACAATTTCTGCAGTGTAGACATACTCTTTTGCATCCTAGATCACTTAACCTTAATCAGCCAATCAGTTTTAATGGCTGGGATGAAGAATGCTGGATGAAAAGGGGGAAAGTTACATTAACAATATTTAGCATATACTTTATAAGCATACATTTATGTAGCACTTCACATCTTTAATGCACATTACAAATATTAATTCATTAATACCACTAGTATCAATAATGGTGATGGTGAAAGTTGCAGATGAAAAACTGCATTTTTGCATTATACTAAATACTCAGATATCCCTAAAAGACTATGCAATGTGGTTCATGATGCGTCACATAGACATCTCTCCGGAGTCAGCTTCCAAAATGTGTCACCTATTGCACAGGCCTGTACTGAGGGAGTATATCTCTTTCAAATATTGCATCTGGAATACAATGGTTCCTCAGAGGTACCTTAACAGTGAAAAGTCTCATAAAGGCATCCTGGAAAGCCATATCAATACCCCACATAGAGTAATGGGCTCTGCTGAAAATAGCTAGGTTAAAAAGTCTTCCTTTTGTAGCGTTCAGCAACTTAAACAAATACATCTTGCCAGGTCAGACCACCTTTCTGGATTGCACAGGCTGAGTAAGTAGATCCTGGTGTGAGGTTATGACGTGGGAGTCTTAAACTCTATCCTGCAGTTTGGTATTGGCCTTACTGATTACATTTCATGCATGCACCTTGGATGTGGCTCTTAATTACCAGTCTGGTGCTTCGTCTGGTCGTAGTTACCAGAGCCCTTGGTATCACTCTTTACCTTCTCTCTCTGCTTTCTTTCTTCTCACTCTTTTGTGCAGGGTTAGCAGGTGTGAATGAATATCTCTTTATACACACACAAACTGCACTTTTTATAACTCCGTTATATTGGTACTAGCATTAAAGTGGCGTCCCATATAACAAGTATTATCCGGCCCTCTGCACTCTTGGTTATCACTGCACGTCACACTTCTCAGTTTTGTTGCCATTTGCACACTTCCCCTACTGGCAGCTGGACTGCTTGTATCGGTTCATAATGCAATGCATTTTTTTATTGCTTTGATCATTTACTTTTCATAAAGATTGGATTACATGCAACTGCATGGATGCAGTGCTTGGGGGAAAAAAAAAGAGGCATGAAATTTTATCCCAAACCAATAACAAATTGATAAACTGATGTGTACTAAACCACTACACAGCATGGTATTTCCCCATCACAGCATGACATTGCCCCATGCATCTCCCCTGTAATCCAAGGACGTGGGCATGCAAGGCATCCCTTACTTCTCTTGCTGTCTTGGACCCAGCCCCAGCTATCAGAGGTGCGCTTTCTGTTTGTCTGAACAAGGCCTGCAAACCAACACTGTCTTGAGTCCATTCCTGGGAAACAGGAGAACGTCAGCTCTCCTGAACATCCTGGCAACATGCATCCTGCCAGTGCATCCCACATTTGTGGTCCATGAACCAAACTGTGTGGTCAACCATGGCCTGCATAATGATTGAGCAGTACCCTTTGTGGTTGACATAGTCATGTGCCCCTTGCGGTGGGCAAACAATGGGCATGTGAGTGCCATCAGTGGACCCAGCACGGTTCCGTTGACTTGTCAATGCCAAAGTGGTTAGCCTATGAACTACAGCAGCTTCCAGATTGCAATCACAACCTGCTTCTGGGCTGGCCTGGCCTGGCCTCCCTCATCATGTTTCCTGATGCTGAAGGGTCAGGGCACCTCACACAGCTCCATGAAGGTGGACCTTCCTCATGCAAAAATTTTGGTGTCACTGCTGGTCATCTCAGCTCTGAACAACAATGCAATCCCACCACTCTGGCAGTTCTGGTGCAGGACCACAAGCACGGTCGCCATAAGGGGAATCTGCAGCTATCTCAACTAGTGTCATCTGTCTCCATTCTGCTGCGGCAGTATCTCGCCTACATAAGCTCCTTTCCAAGACCTGCCACTGCCACCTTCTGAGGGCCACTAGCTGTCACCAAAATGCCCTGCATCACGTCTCCTGCTTGCTGTCTGCATCCTGCTGCATTAACACTGCACTTTGTACTGGATAATGATTGTAGGCCATTTTTAAAAAATACCCACATATTCAATGTATAACAAAATCACATAACTCCAGTCCTACTTACATCTTGGCTGTCACTTCACCCTAAGATTCTCTTTTTCCTTATGTTCTCTCCTTCTCTCACATCTGCTCCCTTTGTCTTCTCTTAGCTTTGTACTTGTACTTTTATTCAGCATCACAAGGCCTGTGAGTCAAGAGCCTTTCTCCTCCTCCTCCAGATCATTACCACCATTTCTTTCATACTGACATTGAACTCCCTGTTGAGAGTGGCCTGACCCTGTGCTTTTTACTGCTGTTCTATGTATATTGTTCTGGTTTGCATTTAGATTGTAATCCTGGCAGTAGACTGGATGTCACTGACACAAGGGATAATTTTTTTTATTCCTCTAAAAGTGTGGCAGACTCACTCACTAGAACTCTTGATATCTGAATTGTTTTAATGTTGTGAGAATCAGGCTAATTATCCCAGTGAGTCTTTTCTCTGCAAATATATGGAGCAGCGACATCTAGGGATCAATACGCAGAAGTTCAAGATGGGAAAGGGCCACTTTGGGATCCTATCATATGGTATGTAGTATTGTGTCCACTATAGTTTTGAGTAGTTTAAGTTATGAGGACCCACTGTTTCCTTTGGAAAACTACTTCACAGCTGGGTATATGGCTTTCAAAATGCTTGTAAAATGCAGTGCACATTTATAGCTCCACATATATGTTTTTTAATTATAATAAATAATTGCAGTACTGCATACCATTTTGAAATTTCCTAGATACTTAGCCTAAATTTTCCTTTCCTTAATATGATCCTATTTAAAATTGAGGCAATAATTGATTTTTTTGGGGGGAGGGTTGGTTTGGTCGTTGAAAAAAATGTTTATTTAGAACTTAAATTATTTTTTATTTTTTATTTTTCTTGCCAGGATGAAACCATCCCCCCAACATTTGTTTGGGTCAAAATGAAACATTTTGAAAATGTCAATTCAACTTGACTTCTCATTTTGGAAATGTTAATTTGAAATGAAACATTGAAAAGATTCATTTCACCTGTTTCAAAATGAACCGTTATGAAATTTTTCTTTTCAATTTTTTTTTTTTGGCTGAAACAATTTGCGAAATTCACGAATAGTTTTGGTGCCTCCCAAAAAGCTATGGCTGTTTCAGGCTGTGTCCTACACAGAGCACCAGGGTGCCCCACCCGCTGCACAGCAATCTCTAGCAGCCTAAAGGGAAAGCCAAATGTGGCGAAATTCCTGAACTGGCACTATCTTATTGCAAGGCCACAATAGCTCTCCCCCACATCATGACATTCATGATATTGAGTATTGGCAACTCTGTGGGACCTTCCCTTTTTAATCAAGTTATAAACTCTGCATTTAGTTCTTCTAATCCTTCCTTCTCACTCAATCACTCCATCTGCTTCTTTTGGGAAATCATGAGGGAATTTCTTCACAGGCATCCTAGAGAAATATACCTGGTCCTTTCATCTCCTCTTTATAGCTGGAACTATGAAATTGGTGGGCATCAAAATGCAGTGTGAGTGTGAGTGTGTGTATATATATGTATATGTGTATAAACAAATGCATCAAGAGATCTCCATGCATCTCTTCGTGGTCTCTTACTCAGCCACTCTGCACTGGAAAGCTGTATTTCCTCCTCTCCCTATCATTGCTCTCTCTGTGTCTCTCCTTTCTATGAGGAATTTTATAATATACTCCTAATTCCCAGCTCTTTTGACACTTAAAAAAATAAAAGTATTGAGCATGAATTTCTCTGTGTTGCTATTATGATTTTTAACCTGAGTCTTACCGTATTTTGTGTTTTTTCTTAAAGCCCTAGACCCTGACTTAATGGTGCTGATTTACATTCTCTGAGGATTTGGCCCCATGTGTTTTTGAAAACTGGCCATTATTTGTGTTAGTTGGCTCCTAGAGGCCTCACTGAGATGAGGCACCCACTGTGCTAGGCACTATACATACACATAGCAAGAGACGATCCCAGTCACCCAAAAGTTTAAAGCTTAAAGAGACCAAACAGATTACGTGATTTGCCCAAGATCAAGCACAAAATCTGCAGCAGAGGTCGGAATGGAATGCAGTCCTAGATTTAACTACTAGACCATCTCTTCACTGTTCACAGGCAAGATCCATCTGCTACTGTAAAAGTGACACATGTGCAGTTCCAAGATTTCCAATCCCAAGTGTTCAAAGTCTTTAAAGTGCTTCAAGAGTCACACTCTCCCCCACCCTAAAATTATGAGATTGTTTTAGAAATCCTGAAATGTAAAATATAGTAAGCTGGGGGTTCTTTTTATTTGCCTTTAGGATTCATGGTTTCAAGCTTTCCTTCCAAACCAGGAAGGCTAGAATCCCCCTTTGTTTTTTAAATCATGAGAGAATTGGCAATACTATATTTGAGCTGGGATCAGTTCCCTGTTGGCTTTCGTAAATGATGGCTAGAAATGATGGGCAGGGGAAGTGTCTACTTCCCTTTCTCCTTCCTGAAAAGATATTACATTGGCATGGCAAAGAGTGGTCTGAACTGCCCGACGGATAGAAAGTAGCACTGTCTAAACCTTTCAGGAAGCAGGCTTCTGTGGCGTAGCTTGGTTTGCAGAAAGCCTGGGGTCCCCATGGCATGCTACTGGTTTGCTTCAATTAGAATTTTTGACTGATGGCCAATTTAATGAGCCTATATATACCGGGTCATTCAACATGGCAATTATACTGATAAATCTATTTTCAGCAGGATTCAAATAACTTTCTGCACACAGCCCTTCATAAAATGACCGTCTGATTAATTAACATTAATTTATCCACTTCATGGAACCGGATGCAGCCAGTATTAAAGCCTCCATTGTAATCTACAAGCACTGTGGGAATTGAGAGGATTTTGGGGGGAGTGTGGATGTTGTTTAAAGAGTCTTCCAGCTTCTCTTAGATTTTTTTCCTTCCTTTCTCCCTTTAGTCCTAGCTGATTAACGTTCCAAGGCAGCCTCATATACAGGGGGCAAAATTCAATTAATTGAATATGAAATATTTATAACCCTGCTCAGTGCAGCTATCAGAGAAGGGTCCTTAATAGATCTTCTCATTAGCATGGACTGGTGACTCATTTCTCTGCTTTCACAGTCATTTGGAATTAAAATCCAATTAATCTAATGTCCCAGTGAATATTATTAAATTATTTGAAAACCTGCATTCAAGCGAATATGGGGTGGGGGGAAGGGGGCTCAGAGAAGGAGAGGGAACATGTCTTGAGCTTAATTTCTTCTCTATTAAGCACGTGGTCCAGGAAGACTAACTCCCTCAGTCCCATAACTCAGGTAGCCAATGTGTGATGTTAAAATAGCTTTAGAATGGAAAAATTATTTGTTTCCCATTGCACAGTATAGAACGGTATTGTCTTTGTAAGGGCAAAGGAATAGCCTCGCAGACACCCGCTTTTCAGTTTGCTCCCTGGTTTTAGACACTAACATTTGGCTGAATTAATGGACATATGTGTGGGATAGGACCAGATGTACAATGGTATTTAGGCACCTAAAGATGCAGATAGGCATCCAGTGGGATTACGAAAGTGCCTAAACAGGTTAGGTGCCTAACTCCTAATGGGACTTCAATGAGAGTTAGGCACCTCGCTCACTTTTTGAAAATCCCGCTGGTGCCTATCTGCATCTTTATGTGCTTAAATACCTTTGTATATCTGGCTTAGTGGATAAGGAACTGGCCTGGACTCAGGAGATTTTGGTTCAATGCCTGGCATAACCACAGATTCCCTGTGTGATCTTGGGCATATTACTTAGTCTATTCTACACCTCAGTTGGGCCATCTGTAAAATGGGCATAATATTTCTCTACTTCACAAGGATGTTGTGGGGATAAAATCCACTTTTGGTGGGTTGGTTGATTGTGAGGCATTCAGATTCTATGGTGATGAGGGCCATTTAAGTAACTAGCTAGTGACACTAGTTAAATATCTATTGTGATAAAGTCAGACCATAGGGCCCTAAAGGGTTAAAAGCCCTCTGCCCTGCAGGCAGAAGAGAAAGCACAGCAGAGCGATTAGAGGCACCTGGCCCCAGTGAAGGGCCAGGCCAGGTGTATTTAAACCGTGACTTCCCTAAAGGAGGGGAAGGGAACAAACACAGGCAAAGCTGCCAGAAGGTTTGGAGCAGCTGGAGGAGAAGGTTCCCTCCCAGGCCAGGAGACAAGGCTCCTCTACAGCCAGGGGAGATGGGGTAGCTGAGGGTGCCTGGCCCAGGAAGAGAAGGTAAAGCGTGAGACCCATCAGGGGAAGTTGGCAGTTTGCCACACCATCCATATACATAGCTAGAGAGCAATAAAAATGCTAAAATGGTTAGAAAACCTGTGAGGAAAGGTTAAAAAACTGGACAAGTTTAGTTTTGAGAAAAGAAAACTGGGGGAGAGGTGTATGTGACCCAATAATAGTCTTCAAACATGTTAAGGACTATTATATGGAGGACGGTGGTGATCAGCTGTTCTCTAAATCTACTGAAGGTAGGACAAGAAGTAATGGGCTTAATCTGCAGCCAATTAGATTTATTTTAGGTATCAGGAAAAGCTTTCTAACGAGGAGGAGAATGAAGTTCTGGAACAGGTCAACAAGGGCGCTTGTGGAATCCCTGTCACTGGAGGATTTCAGAAGAGTTTAGCCAAACACCTCTCCAGGGATGGTCTAGGTTTACTTGGTCCTGCCTCAGCATGAGGGGCTGGACTAGATGACCTCTCAACGTCCCTTTCAGCCCTACATTTCTGTGATTCTATAGATACTTCTGAGCTGGAAGAGCATGCTGAATATGTGCATTTCAAGCATCTCACTTCTACTTCAAAAATTCCATGTCTAATATTTTGCCCCAATATGTAGTTTTTTGCTTTGTTTTTAAGTGGAATGAGAGTTACCTTCTTTCCTCATGTGCTGGTTATTTAAATTTTGTTAGAAACCTTAGGCCAAAGGATGCATAGTAATAATATATCTTAGGTCAGTTCTACTCTCAAAAGTTAAGTTGACCCAGCTATGTTCAGGAGTGTGAAAAATCCACACCCCTGAGTGGCTGAGTTCAGAAGACTTACCTTCTCGTGTAGACAGCTTTAGGTTGACTAAAGAATTCTTCCATTGACCTAGCTCAAGGGTCCACAACCTTTTGGAAGGGAGGTGTCAAGTCTTACTCCCCTGCCCCCCTCAAATGCTAATTTATTGGCTACTCAGCTTGAGTCTGCTTTCTCTGATATCCTTTTTTAAACTAGAGCAACTTTATTGAGTCCAGTGGCGCTTGCACTGCTTTACACTGGTGTGTGTTTGAATTGGCTCAGTGCCTGTTACTCCGTGTTGTGGTTGTATTAATTTTGTTACAAGGCCCATCATGCGCAGCATAGCGTAATGAAATTACGTAAAGGAATTCCTTGAGAGTATTCGTATGGAGACCTTCAAGGCACAAATGATACTGTGAGGTATGACCCTCAGCAGATCAAAAGTGACTACAGGGCTCTCAGAACGAGGGTGAGGGAGTTGGGAGTGCAGGTGGTTTCTCTTCGATCCTTCCAGTCAAGGGTAGGGGTCCAGGCAGAGACAGATGCATCCTGGAGGTAAATGCCTGGCTGTGAGGATGGTGTCACCAGAGGGGCTTCAGCATCCTTGACCATGGGATGCTGTTCCACAAAGAAGGACTGCTGAGCAGAGATGGGGTCTACCTATCGAGGAAGGGGAAGAGCATATTTGGATACAGATTGGCTAACCTAGTGAGGAGGGCTTTAAACTTGGTTCAAAGGGGGGAGGTGACCAAAGCCCACAGGTAAGTCAAAAAGACCTGGGAGAAGGGCTGGAATTTGAGGAGCGCATGGGCTGTTATAGCAGGGTAGGTGAGAGACAGGATGAAACGGAGGGGGGAATCAAATCAGTATCTTAGATGTTTGTATATAAATGCGAGAAGTATGGGGAATAAGCAGGAAGAACTTGAGATGCTAGCAAATAAACACAGCTATGACATAGTTGGTATCACAGATTTGGTAGGATAATATGCATGACTAGAATATTAGTATAGATGGGTACAGCTTGCTCAGGAGGGACAAGCCAGGAAAAAAGGGAGGGGTTGTTGCCTTATATATTAAAAATGTATACACTTGGACTGAAGTTAAAATGGAAATAGGAGACAGACTTGTTGAAAGTCTCTAGGTAAGGACAAAAGGGGGAAAAAGCAAGGGTGATGTCATGGTAGGGGTCTACTACAGACCACCAAACCATGAAGGAGAGGTGGATGAGGCTTTTTAAAAACAACTAACAAAATCATTCAAAGCACAGGACTTGGTGGTGATAAGGGACTTCAACTACTCAGATATCTGTTGGGAAAATAATACTGCAGGGCACAGACTATCCAACAAATTCTTGGAATGGATTGGAGACAATTTTTTATTTCAGAAGATGGAGAAAGCTACTAGGGGAGAGGCTGTTCTAGATTAGAGTTTGACAAATAGGGAGGAACTGGATGAGACTTTGAAAGTGGAAGGCAGCTTGGGCGAAAGTGATCATGAAATGATAGAGTTCATGATTCTAAGGAATGTAGCAGGGAGAATAGCAAAATAAAGACAATGGATTTCAAGAAGGAAGTTTTTAGCAAACTCAGGGAGTTGGTAGGTAAGATCCCATGGGAAGCAAGTCTAGGAGGAAAAACAATTGAAGACAGTTGGCAGTTTTTCAAAGGACATTATTAAGGGCACAAGAGCAAACTATCCCATTGTGTAAGAAAGATAGGAAATCTGGCAAGAGACCACCCTGGCTTAACCAGGAGATTTTAAGTGATCTAAAAGTCAAAAGAGAGTCCTACATAAAGTGGACACTAGGTCAAATTACAAAGGATGAATGTAAACAAATAAGACAAGTATGCAGGGACAAAATTAGAAAAGCCAAGGCACAAAATGAGATTAAACTAGCTAGAGACATAAAGAGTAACAAGAAAACATTTTACAAATACATTACAAGCAAGAGGAAGAACAAGACAGGGTAGGCATGTTACTTAATGAGGGGGGAAAAACAATAACAGAAAATGCAGAAATGGCAGAGGGCTAAATGATTTCTTTGTTTCAGTTTTCACCAAGAAGGTTGGTGGCAATTGCATGTCTAACATAGTGAATGCCAGTGAAAATGAGGCAGGAGCTAAAATAGGAAAAGAGCATGTTAAAAATTACTTAGACAAGTTAGATGTCTTCAAGTCACCAGGGCCTGATGAAATGCATCCTAGAATATTCAAAGAGTTGACTGAAGAGATATCTGAGCCATTAATGATTATCTTTGAAAAGTCTTGGAAGACAGGAGAGATTCCAGAAGACTGGAAAAGGGCAAATATAGTGCCCATCTACAAAAAGGGAAATAAGGACAACCTGGGGAATTACAGACCAGTCAGCTTAATTTCTGTACCTGGAAAAATAATGGAGCAAATAATTAAGCAATCAATTTGCAAACGTCTAGAAGATAATGAGGTAATAAGTAACAGTCAGTATGGATTTGTCAAGAACAAATCATGTCAAACCAACCTGATAGCATTCAATTTCAATGATAGGGTAACAATTTGGATAGGGGGAGGCAGTAGATGTAGTATATCTTGACTTTAGTAAGGCTTTTGATACTGTCCCGCATGACCTTCTCTTAAACAAGCTAGGGAAATACAACCTAGATGGAACTACTATAAGGTGGGTGCAAAAGTGGTTGGGAAACCTTTCCCAAAGAGCAGTTATCAATGGTTAACAGTCATGCTGGAAGGGCATAACTAGTGGGGTTCTGCAGGGATCAGTTCTGGGTCTGGTTCTGTTCAATATTTTCATCAGTGATTTAGATAATGACAGAGAGAGTACACTTATTAAGTTTGCAGATGATACCAAGCTGAGAGGGGTTGCAAATGCTTTGGAGGATTGGATTAAAATTCAAAAGGATCTGGACAAACTGAAGAATTGGTCTGAAATAAATAGGATGAAATTCAATAAGGACAAATGCAAAATACTCCACTTAGGAAGGAACAATCAGTTGCACACGTACAGAATGGGAAACGTCTGCCTGGGAAGGAGTACTGCGGAAAGGGATCTGCGGGTTATAGTGGACCACAAGCTAAATATGAGTCAACAATGTAATGCTGTTGAAAAAAAGTAAACATGAGTCTGGAATGTATTAGCAGGAGTGTTGTAAGTAAGACACGAGTAGTGATTTTTCCGCTCTACTCCATGCTGATTAGGCCTCAGCTGGGGTATTGTGTCCAGTTCTGGGTACCACATTTCAGGAAAGATGTGGACAAATTGGAGGAAGTCCAGAGAAGAGCAACAAAATTGATGAAACATCTAGAAAACATGACCTATGAAGCAAGACTGAAAGAACTGGGTTTGTTTAGCCTGGAGAAGAGAAGACTGAGAGAGGACATGATAACAGCTTTCAAGTATATAAAAGGTTGTTACAAGGAAGAGGGAGAAAAATTGTTCTTCTTAACCTCTGAGCACAGGACAAGATGCAATAGGCTTAAACTGCTGCAAGGGAGCCTTAGATTGGACATTAGAAAAAACTTCCTAACTGTCAGGGTGGTTAATCACTGGAATAAATTGCCCAAGGAGGCTGTGGAATCTCCATCATTGGAGATTTTTAAGAGCAGGTTAGACAAACACCTGTCAGGGGTCGTCTAGATATTACTTAGTCCTGCCATGAGTGCAGGGGACTGGACGAGATGACCTCTTGAGCCCTACAATTCTATGAAATTATTTGATGAAGCCAAATTGGATACATAATAGGAAGCTGGTCTGGCTTGTGGTGGCTTCCTAGACCCACCTGTGTGCTGCTCTGCAGTCCAGAGTACAGAGTTCATTGGCCACAACCCCAACATACACTTGACACCACCGCTCTGACTGGCCTGACATTGGTGGAAGAATCTTTGGGCAAATGCCTCACTGGGGGAGCTCCAGTTACACCCACAGCATAAAGGGCTTGGAACGAAGCTAAGAACTGGGGCCACTGTCTCCATTACCAAGCAGAGAGGATCGCGTGTCTTCTGCTACAGGCTGCAACTCCGGAAACAAAGCAGGTACAGACTCTACTCAGGCAGATTGCTTGGCACTGTAAAAACGCAGTGCGCAGAAAACCATGGCATCCATTTCATGATTTCATATATCACAATAGGCTGAAGAGTGGCCCGGGCACCAAATTCGGTGAGCTGACAAGATTTCAGCTAGATGGGAGTCCAATGTTGCCACCTCTCGCAAGTGACTGCGTTTGGCCGGGGCTGGAGCCAATCTTGGGCTGACACAAAGCTCCCGCCCCTTGGGAAGTTTCAACCCTGCCTAGAGGGCAAACTTTGCCCATCTGTCCACCACCTGTGGTACAGCAGCCTGTCAGGGCTGCTGCGGGAGGCAGGCAGAGGTTCCCACCCTCCCCTTAGGAACGGGCACCATTCTCACAGGGAGGGGAGGTGGGAACAGTAAGAGCCCAGCAGCTCTGCTCCCTCCCCTCTAGTGAGCAATATGACAGCTCCTCCAGCTCCATCCCCCGGCAACACCCCATCTGGGAACGGGCAAAGGGAATGCGGCTGCAGACCTGCCCCAGGCTTGGGAGATGGAGGGTGATGAGCTGCAGTGAGAGCTGGGGTGGGGGGCAGAAACGATGTGAGTGCTGGGGGGGGAGTTAGGGGGAGCAGAATTAATTGCTAGGCAGGGGGATGGGCAGATCTGGACTTGGGGGACACAGAAATAATTAGTTTGAATTTTGAGGGTTATTCATGTGTTTGAACATTTGTGGTTGGCACCGCTGGTTAAGATTGCAGTTCAGTATCCAAGTGATCGGAGAGCCAATGGATCACAGTGAAGTGCTTGTCCAGCCCAAGGCAAATCAAAATGAAAAGAGAAATGTAGTCTCTGTAACCCTTTTGTCTCTCTCTTCTTTGGTAGGGGGCCTGTGGCCCTGATTTATTCATATTCCCAAGCCTTGGTTCATCCATGTAAATGTGGTTGCTTCTCTCATTCCTCTCCCTACTCTTCCTTTGTTGTTATCATTTGTCCGTTATGTCCAGACTTAGATGGTGAGATCCTGAGGTCAGGGACTGTGGGCTTGATTCTCTATTGCGTTGAGCTGTATGTTGTTGTTTGCACCAGTACACAGTGAGTGAAGGGAGGTGTATTGAGCTACGATTCTCCTTCAGTAGCATTTTACACCAACTTTGCATTTGTATAAATGACTATTCACAATGCTGGGCAATGGAAAATAGGGCCCTGTGTCTTTTCTATATTTTGTAAAGTCCCTAGCACACGCCAGGGTCTGTATTAATGATTATAATTTCTTCCATGTTGCTCTTTTGTCTGTGCGGTTTCCTTGAGCAGTATTTTTTTCGGTAGGCATCAGCCTGTTTGGAACCAAGCTGCCTGAGATCTTTCCCAGGGCTCGGGTATGCCAGCCAGCACATCAATCCATTTTTGTTTTCATTATGCTGGCTTCCTGTGACATTTCAAATTAATTTTATTGCCTCCCTCACTTTTAAGGCCTGTAAAGGCATTGGTTCTGCCTACTTTAGTGAACTGGGGCCTACTGAAGAGTCCAGAATACAGCTTTGTAGGTTGGCTGGTGCTGCGTGGTTAACTGTTGGCTTAGTTTGCTTCCAGAGCCAGGGCTTTCAGTTGTTACTTATCTAGTTTCTAAAAGTATCTGTTCAATAAAATCCAAAACCTTTCTCATCTCCAAACCCCAATAGGAATCAAATGCACCATAGGTGTTTAGAATTAGCATTAAACTGTCTTTTTCACAAAAGTCATTAATTTTAATTATGTTTATGCAGTATCTTGGATACGTTGGTCTTGTAATTCAGACACTGGAGTCACACTCAGATTGGCATTCAGTTCTTAACTCTGCCACAGATTTCCTGTGTGACTTTGAACAAGTCACTTAAATTGTTCTGTGACTCAGTTAGAGTGTCTAAAATGGGGACAAATATAGCTCCCAACCTCACAGAGCTGTTGTGCAGATAAACCTCTTAATGTTTGTGAGGTGTTAATTGATTAAAGATATAACAACACAGGGAGAATAAAAAAAATATTCATTTATTAAAGAGGCTGTAAGGGGTTGCATAAAGTCTTTAATTATTTCTTCCTTTCACAAGTAAGACTAGTATCTCTCATTAGGAGTTGCACAAGGTGGTGTGGGATGTGGCTATAGCTTGAGTGTGTGAAAACGATTTCTGTTGTATGCTAGGGTGATAAAAAAATCACCAGTGAAATCTAGCATAGGCTACATTGCTGTTGACTAAGTTGTGTGTGGAGGGGGTGGACACTTCAACAACACTCTGATTAACCCCTTCCTTCCCACTTTCTAGTGTTCACACTTGTAAGCCCCTTATTAACGTCTCCAACATCTAATGAAGGCCTGTATGTATAAGGTAAACTGGTCTGGAAACTATTCTTTAGTGACTGGGGGTTGCTGAAGCCCTCCCTCCATGGATTTCTCTTCCTTAGTATGTGTATCAAGAACACTCCCACTGCCTGGGAGGCAAAGATTTAAGGAATCAGAACGAGCTGCAGATAGGAGGCTCAATTCACCATTGCCTTACTCCTTGTGTCACTATTAACACCAGTGCAAACCAGAAGGATAATGTTTCACAGCCACTTTGCACCCGTGTGAGTGATCACACAGCGGTGCAAGGCAATGGTGAATCAGTCTTCTGGAGTTCTCTGGCACCCTTCATATACTGGTCTTCTTTTCTTTCACTCAGTCATTTCCCTCCCTCGTTCCTTTGCACATTCCATAAGTAGGAAGGTGGGGCTGGGCCTGAGTCTCCCCCGACTTACATCCGGGTAAGTCAGGACCAAGCCCTTTGCTGTGAGTGAAGATACACGAGTGTAAAGTAGAGAAGACTCCGGGCCCATCACAGAAGTTATGGGAAAAACTGCAGAATTTCCAAATTTTTGATGATGAAAAACGGGTCAAGTTTTCACATCACATTTTTCCACTAAAAGTGGAGCCTGGCTATTACCTCTCAAGCTTGCTTGGGATGGGAGCGAGTCATTAGGCTCGTACTCTCCTGCAGATGCTGAGGGGATCCTCTCTGAACCATCACCAACACACCAGAGTGTGATTCGGCTCAGGCATGGGTCTTCTGTGCGGCTGGCAGCTGAGCCATCAGAGCTGGTGGCGAAATGCCTGATTTTATTTCATATAGTTTTTTCTCTCCTAACATCAGGCTGCAAATGAAAACACCTTTTCAGCCCTAGTATTATTTCCCCTATGGATGGCACCTTTAATGTGTGCTATTCATTGCTATAATGGCTGCACCTGTGCATAGCAAGAGCACTGGCGCTGCAGCAGCTGTGGGCTGTAATTGCAAAACATTATTTTCTGTTTCTTCCTGAGAGCTTTTTTTTGTTGTTGCTGGTGCTGAGAAGGTCCATTTATAATGACTGCAGACCTCTTTCTTGCCACAGGGCTCCCTATTCATATATTACACCCCTTTCGAAACGCACGATTTCTTCAAAGCCCCACGGGTGTGTGCATGAATGGACGCAGCACACACAGACACAGACTGTGCATAATGGTGTGTCGCTTCCGTGGGATTCTTTGTGTGTGGTCACTAGAAAGGTTAGCGTTGTTCATGTTATCATCGCTGCTCTGAGCAATAATCCTTATGCGGGTTGGCGTGGAGGCTCAGCAATGATTAATTCATTTCTTCCTTAGATATTCTGCCCCTGGGTGCCTGCACTACTATGAATCAATTTGCACTTTCTGGCCTGGATTAATGAACGTGCCAATTGGGTGTGTGTGCGTGCGTGTGTGTGTGTGTGTGTCCAGAACAGAGACTAAACAGCTCCAAAACAGAGAGCTTTTAAAAAGTGTATGTTTTATTGTCAGTCATCTCAGCTCTCATGTTCTATTTAATGCGCTGAAATGCTGCTAGCTGGTTGATGTTCCAGGTTGTGCTTTGTAAATCAAGGGTATTGCTAGAAATTTGAATTTTTATTGTCACTGACTGTTCTGTTACCTACCACGGAAATGACTTCATGTCTGCAAGCAACAGACACAAATATTATATAAACTCACACAGAGAGGAAGCTGGGTTTAGAACTCTTGTCCTACTGCTTCCAAGATAAGCCTCTGCCACCTGAACTAAAAGGGAACTAAAAGCCTTAGGAGGTGTAGTATCATCTCTGTGGGCCAGCCAGCAGGGGGCAACATCATTCTAACACATTTACACTGTGCAAAGCCAGAACATTACGTCATCTACTCCAGCGGATGCAGTGTGATATGGAGAGCAAGCAGTGTGTCTGATTGGGGGGGGGGATTAAGAACCTGCTAATTACTCTAAGAAGTGTCACCCGAGACAATAAAAAAAAATTGTATGCAGTAGCATGTGCAGTGCATACCAACCTACACTCAGTTTCAATGGAAAGGAAACAGAGTCGGGGCTCAAAGTGTGGTTGTTATACCGTTTTTGGAAGAGAGAGAGCATTGGTGAATAAGCGGATGATAAAAGTAAGAGAGGCTATCTTCATTCCTTCACTGCACATGCTTTGATCTACATTTCATAGGGCCCAACAAACCTTACTGTTCCAGTCCTACATTTTGTTCCTCAACCTGAACCCTAATCTGGATTATGGGCATTCTGTCACCTACAGAATGGAAGGAAAAACTACAAGGGGAGGCATATACAATATTATTATATAGGTATTGTCATTCAGCAGCAGCAGATGCCTAAACTGATCTATTTATTTAGGAGCTTACAGTACCCATTCACAGGAGTATCTGATCAATTCTACTCTCACCAGTAGAGGGCACTGAAAACATGTTCAAGACTCTACAGAACACCAGAAACAAAATCAGCATTGCACATAGGAAGGAAAGAAAATATAGATGAGACGTGTCTCTTTTTGAAGGAAGGTGAAGCTATGCCTATATTACTGTGAGATCAGGAACAGTTATTCTGGGCTGTAGGAAGTCTGAGGTTAGGGGAAAACAAACCCAAAAGCAGACATCTGCCCATCCTTGTCAATGGGGATTAAACATTTTCCTAATGAAGGGCTCACATAATTGAGTCAAAATGCTCCTTATTATTATAATACTACTATTATTATTTACTAGTAGTATCGTTATTTTTCTAATTAATACTTTGATGCTGTCTGAGTAGAAGATACCTGTGACATATTGATGTTGTGCAGGCATAATTAGAAATCAGGCCAAAGCAAACCAGCAGATGTACTAATGTAAATCGGCTGCAAATTCCTGATGCAATTCCAGGTGCTGCTGCTATGTGGGTAGTCCACGAGGTGGCAGTATTTCCTAAAGAATTTTGAAGATTACAAAATTCAGAAACAAAATGACAATGCATCTGCAAGAGATAAAGGCAGAGCACGGGACCCAGCTTTTTGTTTCTGATTGATTCTTTTTTTTTGACAGGTCAGAGTTTTCATTTTTCTATTTTTGAGTTTTTTTGTTTAAAATGTGCAAGTGAAAATAATAATTAGCAGAGCTTCAGCCCAGTAACAAATTAAATTTTAAATGTCTGAGAGTTGCAAACCAGCAGGGAGATAAAATTGCAATCATTCTATTTCTTGGAGGGTTTTCTGAGATACTTATTGTACTGCACTTTAAGTCTAGATTTATTTTGTGGTTAGTAATCTGGGGCTAATGCATTTGTTTCTGTAAATTCCTCCAGTCACAGAGACTGTTTAGCTCCTTATAAACCACATGTTCTTCTGTGTGGAAAGGTTTTTGTGCATCTTGTGTGCTTTTTTTGTCCCTTGCTATTTGTTTGTGCAGTCAAGTTTAAGAAGAAAGATAAAGGGGAGTGGAGGCGTTTTAATAAGATGAAGCAGAAAAAAAGATAACTGTGAAAATTGTTTAGATTACAGAACACATCTGAATATTTCATACAAACAGTACTTAAACGCTAGGGCTATATTTGAGGTCCTATTCAACAGCACTGGAAAATGTTAGTGTACTGGAAACTTTTCCAAAATTGTTTATGTGGAAGTTTCCTGAATTTCCTCAGTTTTTCTGATGTGTGTGTGTGAAGGTTGTAGGTGTGAAAGTGAAATTCTGACGGCATTAGATAATGGTATCTAGCATAATGTGAGCAGATGCTGTGAAATCTCTTCTGCTCACCTATGGTGATGCCCTAATTTCTGACTGGAAACCCTCTAGTTACCTTAGTGTCAGGTCCATTGGTAACATAAACATGGTAAATTCTGCTCCAGAAGGTTTCATGGGGATGACAAGATCGAAAGTATTGTAACACCTGTCCTACATTTAGTGAATTCTTTTTTCTCCCCTGTGAACAAAGGATTTATGAAAGATACTGGATTGGTAACCCTGGAGACTAAAGCCCCCTATGTATTCTCAAAGCTGGCATAGTAGCAATATAAGCTTCCTCACACTGCATGGCAAACATGCTCCAAACCTGTCCTGGAGGTCCCACATCTAGTGGCAAAAGAGTAGTTTAGTCTTCCTGACCCTTCTGCTGAGACTGCAAACAAGGGTTCCAGTTCGTGTCATTGTAATGGTGGTCTGGTGATATGGTTACCGGACTCTTAGGAACTGGACTGAGGTCATCAATTGTTTCCATAAAGGTCACTGACCAGTCATCAAAACGCAATTTTTTCTTATTAGCATTGTAGATTAAACTCCTATCACATGGGCCCAGCGATGAAAGGTTCCATCCATCTGTCACTTATTACCAACCCCCTGACCCATCCAATATTTCCTTAGAACATTCTGTAAAACAATCTAATTTTTAAATCATCAGAGTAATGCTAAGAAATTCTGATTTGGGTTGAGAAATTTATTCCTCTGAATTTCAGAAGCGAACTTAAGCCCTCAACTTTTTCCATTGTTGCTCATGTTTCTCAGGAGTATATAATATTTAAATGAAGGAGAGCTCAAAATATTTTGTTTGCCATGCAGGCGTTTGGGGTTTAAAGTATTTCTTGATTGGGATAGTAGTAATTCTGAGATGCAGCAAAGCAGCAGGTGTGAGCTGGCGCTGTCTATGCATGTTATATTTTGCTCAGCAGTTTCTGCGTCTTGTATGAGGCAGGAAGCAGAGAAGGGTGAGCAGTTGGTTGAACAATAGCAACGATTATTAAATCAAGCAGATTTTTTTCTAGTTAATACTAGAATGGGAATGTGGCTCTTATTTCTCATTAGAATCGCCTGATTTTTATGCTGTGCCTAATGGCTGTCAAAGCCAATATCTATTGCTGGTGTAGCACTAAAACTGGAGGAAATTTTTTGAGGGAATTAGTCCAATAGAATACATTAGTTGGTGGCTGTGCCTTAGTCTTATTCTTCACACAATACTTATATACTCTTGTTTATCCTGTGTTTCTTCTACAAAGTGAGAGAGGTTCATACTCCCCAGAGTAGCCCAGAAATGTGGGTGGGATTTGTATATACATGAAATCCATTTGTAGTTGCACATGGGGGTGCAGTAGCTTTTGTATTGTATTGTATTTTGCATATTTTATTTTATAAAATATGATAGAAGAATGAAGTAGCACATACTGTATTTCACCCCCATAAGTTTTTCCTTATGGAAAAAGCATATTGCAGAAAGAGAGGACCAGATTCAGTCCTGGGTTAATTCCACTGTCATTAGCGACCGATTCACTCTGAAATGTCTTTCCATTACGTTGCCTGGAAGCCTCATCAATCCCCTGGAAACTGAAGAGATTTGATCTTAAAAGGCAGAGGGAATACATGTGGTTCAGAATTTAATAATGGTATGGAAGTTTTCAGCTCCAAGCAGAGGTCTTTTAGGCCTAACTTCTAAGCCCAACCTGAACCCAAGTCCATCCGACCCAAGCCAAAGAGGGTTGAGCCATTTTCCCACCTGAACCTTGCATTTCCCTCTACCCTGTCAGTGCCACTGCCTCCTCCTTATGGTGTTGGCACAATGGTGGTTGCATGTCTCACTCCTGCTGTTTGCCACCCCCTGCTGCTCTGTGTGCATGCTGCAGTGTGAGAGGCATTGCGACTCTCCGATGCATGCACCCTGCAGCACAGCAAGGTGACAGTGGCCAGCAGGAGTGGGGCAGGCAGCCTTACTACGCTGACCACACAGGCTGGAGAAGATGAGGAGAAGAAGAGCCCAACTGACCTGAGAGAGTCAGGTTGTTTTCCAGCCCAAACCTGACACTTGTCGTCTGGTCCTGTTGGGTTGCAGGGCTCTAAAGTCAAGTCACTGGTCCAAATATAGCTCAGGATGCTTATATAGTTACTACCACCTATTGGTTGGATGTGAAATGGGTTGATAGTCTCGAGTCCAGTTTCTCTTAGACAGGTGTCCATATCACCAATGACATGCTTGTTAATCTTTAGAGTGACCAGGCAGTGAATGGAGTGTGGAAACTGAATTTCCTTCTCCTCTCACTCTGCTCTGGACTATGAGAAAAATAGAGCTGGACCAAACATGAGAAAATGATTTTGTGAACAGCTTTGAACTTTTGATGTTGTTTTCTATTTGCAGGGTTCAAAATGGACTGTTTCCCCATTGCCTGTGACATTTGCCATGATATTTTTTATTGAAATTTGTATCAAAATCATTTTTTGGAATTTTCCATTTCCTGAGCTCAGTAAACAATAATTTTCAATAAAAAATTATAGTAAAAATATAGTGGAAAAGTGCAAAACCTAGAAAATTTGGATAATCTACAATTTTTCATGAAAACTTCCATTTTTGGAAAGAAGGCAATTTTTCAACTTAAAAAAATCTTTGGTGGAAAAAATACTGCAAATCACTTGAAAGGGTTGTACAATGTTTTTGTCTGTAGGTAACACCCATCCAGAGAATTTTATATGCGTTACTTGTACTGGCTGGTTGCAGCACTGAGGATGAGATTTTTCCTGAGTCCAGCCTACAGTGTATTTGCATGGGTAGTAGTTAAAATTTTGTATTACGGTAGCACTTAGAGATCCAGCCAATTTCAGCTCCTTTCTGTGACTGGCATTATTCAGACACATAGCAAGAGACAGTCCCTGCCCTGAAGAGTTCATAAGCTATACAGCCAAGACTAACAAAAGATGAGAAGAAAAACAGAGTCATGGAAAGGTGAAGAGACTTGTCAAGGTCAGACATCATCAGTGGCAGAGCTGGGAATAGAATCCAGGTCTCCTGAGCCCAGTCCAGTGCCCTTTTCTAGTCTAGTCATGCCTAAATGTTACTGAGGTTGGCTCGTGCCCTGAAACATGAGTGTTTATATCCCTTTGGTTCTCCCCTCCCCTGCCAATTTTTACTATTTTAACTGTCACTGTTCTTGTTATCTAGACCTGTTTGTGCTGTCTCTGTCAAATTTAAATCATAAAGCTCCTTAGGGCAGGATCCTTATTGTCTTACACTTGTAAATTACCATGTACCTCTATGGAACTATAGCAGTAATTAATAAAATGTGTTCTGGTCTTTACTGGACATCTTCCTTCTTCGTTTCCTTCTCAGTTTTATTCACTCACATTAAGTAGGCTGCAAATTTGCCTTTTGCATATTTAAAACTAAACCAAAGTCACATTCAAATCGAGGTCACAATGTGGGGTCCTTGTTCTGAATGTGAACTTCTGCTTTCAGCAGCCCTGGTGGTTCCTGCCACTGTAGCACCTGACATCACTTGCTGGCTGTGAGGTCTAATGAGTACAGTCGGACTCTCAAATGGTGTAAATCAGCCTAGCTCCATTGACTTCAATGGAGCGATGCCAATTTATGCCAGATAAGACTCTGCCCCAATGTACTGTCTTTTCCAGGCTCGTATTTCTGCATCATTGTGAGCGCTTAGGCTTGTGGCACGAATTATCATGACTCTTTAGGGGCTGGATCTTTAAGGTCCACTAACAGCTCCACAAAATGGACTTGTACAAGCACCTACAGCAAATCTTTTCAGAAATATGCTCCAGATTGGCGAGTGCAAGTGGTAAAGGTGAGCCAATCTGAGAATGAGGTAATATCTTGAATTGCTTCAAGAGCTAGATCACCTCAGTTCACCCAGCAGCCTTGGGCTCGTAATCTAGACTAAGTCACAAGTGAAGATGGGTTTGAGAGCTGTATCCTAGGGCCTTCAGGTAACTTGTCCACATTGCCCTAAAACCGCCACACAATCTGGCACAGTGTTGCTCAGGAGAGTCAGGGTTAGTGCATTGGCCTGGTATTGTGAGTCAGATTGCGTAGGGCTTGCCTGATCTGTACCTGGCTCTAGTTAAGCTCTCTGATTATGTAAGTTTATGAGCCCTATAAGATGTCACCAGATTCTAAATTAAACCTACAGACGTGTTGTGAAGTCAAAAAGCCACTCCTCTTTTGTTCTGACTTTACTGATACAATTGTATTTTAAAACAAAACCCAACATGAATGGCAGCCTACCCCCGCTCCCCGTGTCTGGATGTGATTAAGGTTAGGTCTTCACTGCTGTTAAATGGGGTGATCAGCATCCAGGTGGGAGCACACAGGCTGGCCTCGCTTGGGTATGAACAGCAATACTGCCAAGCCACACTTGAGCGCATCCACTCGACTGCATCTATTCTGGTGCACATGTGAATGTGTGTCTCTGGGACATCTGGGGGCATAACTTTGCAGTACAGTTCTTAGCACTGCAGTAACCGAGCCACTCTATGGTCCTTTCCCAGTGAATTATGGGGAAATTGATCTGTCCTTTTGGGTACCTGGCGTGAATTGTTGGTATGCTTTGGAGGACTGTCAGCACTAGAGTGGTTTAGCTACTTTGGAAAGTGGGTGAGTTTCCAGCCCAAGTGTAAGCAGCTTTTGGGTAAGCTATACTTCAGGACGGGCCAGCAAAGCCAGATAAAATTCCACAAGAGCTTTCTAACGCAGGCAGCCCACAATGTCTTCTAATGGGTACGCTGCAATCTCTGTGCTTCAGGAACACAGAATGAGACCAAGGATATCAAATTTGAACCACAGCTCTCTTTTATGAGTTATGTGACAAGATGGCTCCTGTGAACAGTGACCGTACAGACCTGAGTGTGTCTGCTCAGAGTCTGTAGGAGCCATCTTGTAACCCATAGAGAGAGTTGTGGTTCAAAATTGACAGCCCTGGTCTCATTCTGAATTCCCGAAGCACAGAGGCGGCAGCATACTGACGAGAAGATGCTCTTCGCTGCATGCCTATATCAGAAAGCAGGCCGTGGTGTCGGAAGTGACCACATTCTGCATGATGCAAGTGGCAGCTGCATTTACCTGGGACACAGTGCATCAGTGAATGGTCAAATTGCAACATGTGACACAGACAAGACACTGCAGATAAGAGACCAAACAGAAGGAACAGAGCAGTGCGACGCAGTAGTACAGAAAAAAGAAACCAAAAGTAAAACTGTGAAAGTAGAAAAGAGCATTAAAAGAAAAAAAATCAGAACATGGATAAGCCACCCCCATCTTTATCTTTAGTTGATAATCCTGCTGAGAACTTGAGGAGGAGATGGGAGAAAAATCTTCCACATCTACATGAAAGCCTCAGGAGCAGATAAACAGAGATCACTTAAAAATAGCCATTTTACTGTACACAGTGGGAGAGGAAGCTCTGGTGATTACACATGACTAATTTTTAAAAGTTGGTACCACAACTACTGCACTCAGGTGGTTTTTGCGTGGATGGGAGCCGGGTTAAAGGCAACACCCAAGTAAGAGCTGAGGTTTACTCTGAAGTGAAGACATGCTTTTTCAGTTTTTCTTGGTGTCCAGCTCTTTTTATCCAAGGGCTACATTCATCTTATAGTTAGGGTGGAGTTTAATGAGCCATGCCTGCCTCAGTGAATCATGCCAACAGGATTCTAATATCTACTGACAGAGTGGAGCACTGGAAGAAGTCTGCCACTTTTACAGTCCCCATCACCACAGTATCTTAGCAGTGGGTGTGAAAAGAACTTGCTGAGGGAAAGCTAAGGAAAAAATGTTTGCTTTTCGTTCTGAATGTGGTGACGTTTGAGATCATGCTTATCTCTTGTGGCTGTGAGTTCCACAGTTCAGTTCGGCTCCTGTGAATGTTTTGTCTATTGCAATGACACAATTGATTGACAGTGGAATGTTACTGTTATGGGAAGTCAGAATTACAGAGGGAGAGGTGATCTCTCAGGTAGGTGAGGCTAATCCCATAAATGACAGTGATCTTGAACTAGATTCCGTATTCAATGGGAGCGCTTGTGCAAATAGTGAAACACTGGCATGATGAACCCTACGTCACTAAGAAGATGGGCTATTTTGCACTGGTTGTAGCTTTTTCAGGATGGGTAGTGTCATTCTTACAAATAAGGGCCTGGGAGTGCAATAGATTCATCACTTTCATGTGCTCCAAATTCACCCCCTGTCTGAGCAATAAATAAAAGTCTTCAAAAATTATAAGTGCTTTGTTTTATAATCAGTTAGGTTCCTTGTTTACTCAATTTTTCTGAGCTACCAGTGCTCAGAAAAAACTCCAAATCAAAACTCCACTGTGGCTTTGACTGGCTATAAAGGCACAAGTACGGGTAATGAAGAGGGGAGGAAGATTATTGAGGCTGAATAAGCTTCCCTAGCAGATCTCTAGTGCTGTCCAGATGGCCAGTGATCTGGAAGTAAGTATGTGAGAACAGCACAAAACCATTCTAATGTAATGCCGCCAGAGAGGAACCATTCCTTCTGTCAGTGTGAGATCCAAAAAGCCTCCTCCTTACACTGGGTCAGCAGGAAGGATTCCCACTAACCGGGACAGCTGAGTCTTGCAGATGTTCTCAGCTTTCCTGGTTCATGCAGGATTGTATGACTGGATATTCAAATGAGTCTCCTTATCAAGGGACAATTTCTTGGTGACAAGGCTGTACTTCACACATTGCGTCCCTAGTGATCTCCTCCTATTTCCACACTTCTTGTCCAATGCTGAGCAGAATAGTACAGTGAAGATAATGATCCTCATTTATATCAGTTACAGCCTCAACACACTCTGGAATTTTCTTCATTAGACTTTTAAGATGTATTTATTTTCATTTTTCCTATATTTGCCGAGTGCTTTGCTGCAATGTTATTGACTTTTCTGTTTTCAGTGTACTAGAATGGAGATTTTCATTTAATCTCTTTAACACTGTTTCCCCCTTTCTTCTTCCTTTTCTCTTGGTTTGTTTCTAATCTTTACCCAGACACTGAGGAGAACTAAATACAATTTAGCTCAGTGAGTGTGAGAGATGAAAATTTATCAGCTAAGGAAGTATGCTGCACTAGGATTGCTTTGGAATATGACTTTTTGAAATATATGGGTTAAATACTAATCTCACTGGCGTTCTGCCATTTCCTCCAGCCTATTTGGATTTGGGGATGTTGGGACTAATCCACCTAGGACAAAAGGCCTGCCCCCTCAATCAAGGGAGGGGGTCACAGAGTCCAAAAAACAACTGATTCATGGGACAACAAATGATAAAACAGGAATGTGTGTGTTGGGTTGGGGTGATGGGGGAAATCAAAAGTTTAAAAAGAGGGAGTTGGATGTGGACACTGAGAAGAGCCATTTCCTTCAGTGAGACCATGATCTGGCCCTGTGAATCCACTTGAAACAGTTGAGGCAAAGAACCAGAAGTGGATTTTTGCATGAAATAAAATGTGTATCCTGGTGAGACACATTCCTGCAACCTCTGACCTGGTATGGTAAAGAATGAACAGTGCTTCAGTTCCAGGCTCCACTGATCTTCTGCTTTGGAATCAGTTTGAGATTTTCAAGGGAGCTTAAGAAAGTTAGGTTCCCAACTTCTATGGCAAGTCAATAGGAGATTGGTATCCAACTCCCATTTGTGCCTTTGAAAATCTCCCCCTTAAGTCTTTTCCAATACCAGCTTGAAGTGTTAAGGACAGGAAGAAGGCAAAAAGAAACTTTACTCCTCCAGTAGATCTTGGGTAAAAGACTTTTGACAAGGCCTGATTTTCAGAGCCATTCACAACTACAGTTGAAGTCAATGGGAAATGTTGGCACTCAGCATTCTCTGAGAATCTTGCCTCTCTATTTCTGATGGTTGAAGTAAGATCTGTAATAGGATCAGGGGCACTAAAGCAATCCACCCTAAGAAAAAATAATAATAAACAGGATACCTACTGTGTCAGGATTTAAGTTTACTGGAGGATGTTGAAGGCGCTGCTTTGCCTTTTCCCCCTGTTACTGTTACTTGTTCTGGATCTATTATTCTTACCATGTGAATGACTCAATACAGAGTTTTAAAAAATTATTTATATGACACAATTTACTGTGAATCACTGATAATATCAGGAATGGGAGTTGTTGCTGTGGTATCTATTTTTGGGAAAGGGGTCATTGTACACAGATCATCATTAGACTGATATTTCCATTTTTACTGATTCCAGCACTGAGACTGTCTTCTCCACTTATGTATCCCTGAGGTCCAGATTTTTGTTCTGTGTTTGTAGAGCACCTACAACCATTGGGGGTCCCGGTCCCTGACTCCTAAACAGTACTGTAATATAAATAATTATAAATATAATAATACTGCCCTCTTCTAGGCAGTGCAAAGAGGTACAAAGCTGAGTAACAGACTGAAATAGCTTGAAAACTGCCAAGCCTACTTAGTTATCACTCTGTTGCAGCTCAGGCGAGCTGTCAGCCACCGCAGAGTCATTACAGCTGCCCATCTGCAGATGCAGGAAGTTTATTTTTAAAAAGAAAAAGAGTTTTTAGTGAAAGCTGAGCTTATGTAGAAGTTGATGGCACATCTATGTGCACTGGACTTGGACTTTTTCAAGCCCCACCTATACATCCACAGTACGGAACCCTGATAACCTATCGTGCCCATAGTTTCTTATCTTTACACCTGACCAGTTCTGCCCTAACAAAACTGAAATTAAAGGATTCCTTCACTAGAGGAAACTCCATAGTGTAAATTCCTCTTGTCCCCTAAGGTAACTAACTACATTGTGACACTTTTTTTTCTAAGTGAAACAGCAACAGTATTTTCTGTCACTAAACAATCTCTCTCTATATAGATATATATATATTCTGCCACTAAACAATCTTTGCACACATATATATAAAGAGAAGTGTCTGCCAAGCTTTTCAGACAGTTTCAGAGAGGGTGTTAACACATTTGGTTCTATAGACAGGTTTATAGACTTGTTTCCCATCAATGAGCAGCCCTGACTGCATTAATTCTTCCCATTGAAACTAATGAGTCTGAGGATGGATCTGACTGCATGGCTTTCAAGGGAATTCATTCTGTATCTTTCATGTTAGTGATATCTGTGAAAAACAGGAAACTGTTTTCCCATCTCATTCACATAATAGATAAGATGAGAAATTAGCTGCTCAATGAGCATCCTGGGGGCTGTTCATTTTGTCACAATAAATAAGGCTCTGCTGCTGCTTCATGTGCCTGCGCATGCGTGCGGGCGCGTGCACACAGACACACACGCAGTCTTTCCATATGAGAACAGTTCAGCCTAATTGCTACAGATTCTTATTAGAAAAAGGTTTTCCCTGTTTAATTTTCTCTTTCAGTTACAGTTGCTAGAGGATTGAAAAGCCATTTGAACCTTCGTTGGCCATATATACAAGCAATCCAATAGATAACTTTTAGACAGTTACAGGTAAGGGGCAGGATTTTCAGAAGTGCCTAACTGAGTTTGGAGGACAAGTCCCATTGACTTTCTAAAGGGACTTGTGCATCTACTCCCAGGGTGCATTTGAAAATCCCACCCAACAAACTTTGCCTCTCTACTCAGCCAATATCTATTGAAGCTTATTGGAGAGATTGAGGGTCTCTTTAGATCTGACAGTGAACCTTTACTCAGGTCAGTAATCCCAGTTTTACTCACCTGGGTAATCCCAGTGATCTCAATGGGACTGCCAGCGAGAGTACTTGTGCTCCCATGTCTCCATGAGGATTGTACAGTTGGCTCCTTTGTATGTGTTGGGCGCAGTATCGCTTTCACTAGTGGCAACGTCTAAACTTCCGTTGACTTCACTGGGAGCAGGATTGGGCCTAGTTTCTTAATTATGAGTAGATGGCTAATAATATGTGGTAAATTGGAGCTTCTTTGGTGCTTATTTTGTTACCCTTTCTTCTACCTCGCGTTTCATGACGAGTATATCGGACAGTAAAGTGAAACTGTCTTCAGGGAGAATTGATTCTGTTTAAAAGCTGTGGATTCATGTTAGGAGCAAACAAAAGTATTCCCCTGTGGATGCAGCTGAAAGAGAGGGTGCTTTCTCCCTCAAATCTACCTTTCCAAACCTTCATTCAGGCCCAGCCAGAAAAGCAGTGTGCATCTTGGGAGCCGGCCTGAAAAAAAGGAAAGTGTAGTCAAAGCAGGTTTTGGGGGGTTTTTTGTTTTAATGTTTAGAAACCTAAAGAAAAGGAAATCAATTATGAGGCCTACCTGAATTTTATTTCCTCACCAAAAACCAAATTACTCAGCAAACTTATCGCTTGCTATTGCAGGCCTCGGTATTAAAGAAAACAATCAGGCCAGCAGGATTAATCTC
The DNA here is from genome assembly GCA_007922155.1 of Mesoclemmys tuberculata. Lineage (NCBI taxonomy): Eukaryota > Metazoa > Chordata > Testudines > Chelidae > Mesoclemmys > Mesoclemmys tuberculata. Next base: position 33,170,880 of record ML675601.1, on the reverse strand, counting down.
TGACAGCTGCCTTATCTTTAACTTGCACCTTTGTTATTTTCTGATGAGCTTCTCTTTTTTTGCTGCCACGTTGTACCATACCTCACTGGTTCCTTTCATTTTATCATCAGGCAGGAGTGAAGGACCTTTCAGTTTATTAAAAAACCTTTATTTGTGAAGAACAAAGGGGTGGGGGGAAGGCAAACAATGAGGTCAGACAATCTCCTTCCTGCCAGGAGTCACTCACCTGTTATTTAGGGTGTTATCAGTTAGGGGAGACTTGCATCATTTGAAATCGGATTCTGACAGGCTACTCTGTTAAAATGCACATACACGCACACACACAAAACAAAATGACCCCAAACTCTGATTGACACATATCAACCTCCAGACAAGGTCCTTGGCTGCCAAAGCTGCAATATTTTCCCTTGTTTCTTGGGGATTTATTTTATTCTCCCTGCGTGTAGGCAGAAAGGCTCCAACACAAAAGAATACACCTTTGACCAATTTGGTGGCACAAGCATATGTAAGTTGGAAACAGTTTGATTGTCATCAAGGAAGACCTCTGTTCTGTTATGCTTCCTTCCTTGCTCTTTGTTATCTTTGATGCATATGGCAAAATGATTTTGAGATTGATTCATAAAAGATAGCCATCCACTTCTGATGAAGTTGGTCATGTGCCACTTTGATTAAACTAGCAGCCGTAGCAGTGCTCTCAGGTACCAGCACAGACGCCCAGCAGCAGCAGCAGCAGTCAGTGTTATACAGGCTGTTATTTTCCCTCTATGCAGGAAATGCTTCCTGCATTTGCCTTCCTTGCTGGCTTGGCGTTGGCATGGTCATATGATTTCTGCAGAGGTCATCTGGTTTCTGCTTACAAAATACTGGCAGTGTATAAGTGTTTGTCCGACTCCTGACATAACAGGCCTGCTTTATAACAGCGTCACCCCAATTCCAAACCAATCACCCTGAAATGTCACAAACCACATCCCACTCCAGGGCAGAATTCATCTACAAAGTTTTAGATACACTAGAGACTGTGTTTTGAAAATATAGAAGCTTAAACGTTTATCTTGAGTTCATTTTTGAGTGATTTTCTAATGTTGGTTTGGCTCATTAGGTCTCCAAAAGGGCTTTGCCTTAAAAAAAAAAAGTGCAATTCTCTGGTTGGGCTTACTAACTTGATGTGCCTTTGAGTGGTTTTTTTTAAAGGAGTTACCAACTGGAAATACTGAGTCTACTGAAGTTATTTTCATGAGCGTACAAAAGTGCACACTGACTGTGTTTTTAGCAAATATATTGTGGCTTTAAAAGGGTGTGGTATGAGGCTGATATGAGGGCCTGAAAGGGTTAAAAATCCTCTGCCTACAGCAGGGCAATTAAAGACACCTGGGCCCAATGAAGGGCGGGGCCCAGGGTATTTAAATCCTGTCTCCCCCCCCCCCCCAAAAAAAGGAAGGGGGAGGGAACAAAGACAGGAGAAGTTGCAGCACAGCTTGAGGAGAAGTTTCCCTCCCAGGTCAGGAGACAGAGCTCTGCTGCAGCCAGGGGAGATGAGGTAGCTGGGGGTGCCCTGACCACAACCAGAAGGTAAAAGTGCAAGACTCACCAGGGAAGTGGGCAGTTTGCCACAATATGTGTATTATATTCATACATCATTTTGGGGTGTGTTTTATCTACATTCATCCAGCATGCACAGTTTGCAAAATGTGCCTGAGCTGGTGGGAACTTTGTAGAGCGTGCATAACCCAGAGGCAGGTGGCCATGGTGGAGGAAATGTCTCACAGGTAGGAACATGTAGATCTGGCCTGGCAGGAGTAGCAGTAGGAAAGCTACTTAGGAGAGACGTGGCCAGGTATGGGAAATGAGGAGCCAGACAGGAACATGGGTGAAAGAGTGAGATCTATACCCATGTGGATTGCAAGCTCCATTAGCCTCCCTGCATAGCTTAAAGGCCTAGCACAGTCCACATGCACTGTGCAATGTCTGTCTGGACTACTGTCACTGGGAAATTCTTGAATATTAAAAAAGCTAAGAAAATTCTCAGGCAAAAAAATGTTAACCTGGAAATAAAGCTGAAAAGATTGATCACTTGTTTCAACCAAAAAATCTTCAAATAAATATTGTGGTTTTACTCAAAACCCACAAATGTTAGAAACGTAACATATTGGGAACATAAACATATTGATAGATGCATGCATTTCCACACACACGAATACATCTACACACCCATTATTACTCCTGAGAGAATTCTGCGCTGCTGCTGACATGCAGAATTGATGTCCCTGCAGCTTTTTTTTTTTTAGTCCCAAGAAACTACATTCTGCTGGAGTGGCACTGCAGTTATGCCTTTCACCCACCAAGTGCTGCTGTGATTCCAGAACAGATGGTAACTGGATCATTGGCCATAGAAGTCAGCAGCTGATAGGGAAGAGGAGAAGCTGCATTCTTTACAGCGCTTTGCCCATGGGGCCAGGTGAGGTAGTATGGGGGAACAGAGAGTGGGTCACATGGGGCTGCTCGGGAGTCACATAGACTAGGGTTCAAAAGGGCTAGTGGGGAGGACAGATGGGTGAGGGCTGAATGGGAGTGTGGGTGCAGGGCCACATAGGGATGGGGGGAGGAGCGACAGCTGAGTGGGGGTGCAGGGACACATGGAGTGTGGCTGAATGGGGGTGCAGAGACATGGGAACAGGGGCAGATGTGCCTGACTGAATGGGAGAGGCTAGGGGTCAGCCAGGGTTTGCATGGAGTAGGCTTCTAAACTCCCCAACAATTTTTCTCTCCCCGAAACTGCTTCCATACTTCTCTCACCCACACCCAACAACTCTCCAGGTTTATGCTAAGACACTTGCCCAGCCATTATTTCTCTCTCTCTCCCTCAACTCCTCCACTTCCCTTAACTCCCCAAAGCCTTTGTACAGTTTCTGAGGGGTGTGGGAAATATGTTTCTATATTGTAGTTTCAATGAATTATTACTTGAAGTTCTGTATTAATATGCTTAGGAAGGAATCTGTGTCAAAAAACATTCCCTGAATGTTTGTTCTTGTCTGTATTGCTACAGACATACTTGCTGACAGGTATTTTGAAATAAATGACCAAAATAATTGAAATTGGCATGTTTATATTGTTATTTTGACAAAATACATAGACTTTTAAAAAAAATATTGTGTGTAGTATTTTTTATTTTTTGGTGCAGAATTCCCTCAGGAGTAATATTCATTAGTTGAAGTGAGAATGCAGGATGTGGCATAAAAGATTACTGGCATGCGTTTGAGATGATTGCTTTACTCACGAGTGGTGAAGCCACAAGTATGTTTTTTCAGGCCATCCTGAAGGACTGCCAATAAAAACCTTCATACTGTTAGGTATTCTGTACATACCACATATGCTACAGAGAAATACTTGATAGAATGTTTTAAAACTTGTATTTGGGCTGTATCGTAAATCGCTTTGCTTGTTAATCCAGGTATTTGGTACCGCCTGATTTTAACTGTGTGGGGATCAGAAGCTGAGAAAAACTAAAACCAATGTGCTTGATCCTCAGTTGAACCAAGTTTATGCTTGGCACAGAAGAGAAAGGGACTGAACATTGGCTTGAATATATTTTCTGTTCTCCCAATCCAAAGTATGCCAGAGGTCAAAAGAGCCCCCACATAGTTTAGAGCAACTAAGGTTGTTCTAAATTATGATGGCTTGAGTGTTGTCATAGAGACGATGTAATTGGCTGGTGCTCTGGCCCCGCCCTTCCCCAGCTATACTCCTGCCCCACCCTCTTCAACCAAAGTGGAAACTGGGTGGTGTAAAGCCAGTTCTGCCAGCTCTACCCAGTCTCCACACTAGAGGAACCTCTGCTTTAAGTTTAAGCCAGCTTTAAGTTCCCATTGTGTCACTTGAGCAAAAAGGACCCAGAACACTTTTTCCAAACATAAAAATGTCACAGCTTTAAAGTCTGATATCTCAGGCCATTTCTGGGCTAACTGCAAATGCTAGGTCCCTTTCGGAAACTGGAAATCTCTCCTGCCCAGTGAAATAAAGCTCCCATTGGGAGCCCTGCAAGGCTGTGAGATAATGGAATTGAATTCTGTGACATTGTTATGTCTAGAAAAGCTGTTACTGGTCCAAAGACTGAATCTTGCCTGGGGAAGAGTCCATGTTTGGTGGCAGAGGAATAAACATTTATTTGCCAGGTATATCGTTTTTTAAAAAATGGTGGCTGTTTGAGGATGTTGAGTAGTTTGGAATATTAGAGTGGAGTCCAGGAAAATAGGCATGTGATAAATGTACATATCCCTGTATGCTGTACCTTTGTTAAGCACTTTGAGAGCCTTTGGGGGCTGAATGATGTTGAATAAATGTAATATATTAATTATAAGAGAAACACCTAAAACATAAGGGATCCATAAAACCCCTCCTAGAACTTGGGAAAGCTTCCAGGTCTGAACAGAGAGAAGTGGAAACAAACTCAAAGAAATTCCAGATCACCGAAAATAAACATAAAATATTTGCAACCACAGTCACCCCACAGTGGCTTAGGAAACTTCCAAAATGTAACCCCTCTCCACATCACTATTTGTGCCAAATTCACCAACTCCCTGCTCCAACTGCTGCCTCGCATCCCCCATGCGATACACACTGAGGGAAGAGAATGTGCTTCCTCCACTGTTTTTTCTTTGGAGTTTTCCACTGCATGAAGATGGATTTAAGTCCTCCTGCGGTGTTTCCAGGACCCCTGTGTGACCAGATGCCTGGATGAGCCACACTGAGAATGCCACACTCAGGGCAGACAATCACCAAAACGGACGATTTAGTCTATAATTCGATTGAGCAAGCCAGCAACAAAATAGCTTCTACGGCACAACACTGGTTAACCAGAAGCCAAACACAGTGCCCCGTGGGCACTGCAGGCCTTGGCTCCCCTCCAGATAAACAAGTCTAATATGGTGAGGGTTTATTGTAAGCCTAATTCACTCACTATATGTTCTTACTAATCCCAGATGATCAGACACATACCCTCAGGTCAATATATATTGCAGCTTTTACCTAAATATCACACTGTCACCTAATCCTTAGAAAACCAACTAAAAGATTCATTAATAAAAGAAAAGAAGAGGGTTATAAATGGTTACTAGATCATAGATTACAAATGATTGCAAAGTCCTTGTATCAGGTTTGTGGCAGTGATGGATTAGATTGCTGGTTATTAAAGTTTCTCTGGTAACTTCCAAAGATTGGAAGGCCTTCAGTCCACAATCCAAGGTGCTCCTAAATCCACAGTCCAGAGAAATAGGGCAGGAAACAGGGGAAATGGTGATGTCTCAGGTATCTTTTTATAGCCTCTACAATGTGATGGAAAATTAGCATCCCAAACAAAGCCCACAGCCCCTTTTTGTGGCCCAAGATAGAGTCCAGGGTGATGTGAGCATATCACATGTCCTTATATGGTTTGCTGAATCACAGGGGGGTGGCCATTGGTATCCCATTGTCTCAGGCAGCCTCAAGAAGAGCTATCTAGGTGGGATGAGTTTCTTTTATGGCCCATTGTGAAATTGGAAAGTCCTTAATGGCCATCAACTCATAGCTATCTGGCCTTGATGTAAATCCTATCTGGAGGGTGTCACCCCCGAGAATAAAAAAGAAATTTGAGCTACAAATACGTAGCCAATAGTTATAAATTTGGATACAGTGATGATACATGGATTTAATCAGATAATCATATTTGACAGATTGTAGCTTTTAGATTGATACCTTACTTGATACATGTTGTATAAGATTTATGGAAATTGTGTACCGGTGGTAACAACAGTGATATAACTGGTACACAGCATTACACACCCTTTTATACACAGCATCACACCTTGCAGCAGAGATTGCTGAAGGCATATACTTAAATGGCACACCTACTGTCCAGACCCCATGCCTCATCGGTGCTGCTCACAATTTGGACTGTCCTGGATCTGAGTGAGATATTGAGCTTGTTTCTCAAACATCACATAAACTGGTTCAATGGGTCAGCTGGCTCAGCACTAAAAAAAATAGACCTTCCATCATCCAGTTTCCTCCTGAAGGCTTTATTCTTGAGTTTTTGGGAACGTATGGCTCATGCTGTAAGCTACATCAAAATCACTTTTATGTAAACAAAGAATAAAAAGAAGCCCCCAGCTTGGGTAACAAACCAGCACTTTACTAACTCAATGTTGGGGTTCTGCCTTCTCAGGCAGCTACCTCACTTCTAACTTCCAAGTAGTTTCCTGTATTCTCTCTGTGAGTTGTAGATTTCTTCCATAGGCCTGTCTCGTTGCTCATTCATGCACACCTGGGCGAGGTCTAAGCTGGGAGTCAGCTCTCTAACATTTCACATGTGGGTCTCTAAGTTGGACACTTAAATCCTGCATTAAATACCCATGGGAAGACAGAATAATGGCTACTTTAAAGCATACAAAATCTGTAGCTAGGAAGATATAATTGCCCACAAAAGGAGTGGCTGCATTTTTAACTGACTAGCCTAGGCAGAAGAGTGTTTTCTTGGTTAGTGTCCATCTAATATATGTAATCTTTTAAAGAGAATTCAGCTTTTTCCATATCATCCAAGATTCTTGAGCTCTTTTCCCCTCCCCCCCAGCAATCTGTCTCTCTTCTCTCTAGGTGTTTTCATTTCTTCTCCTCCTCAAGCATTATTCAGTTTGACGGCTGAGTTCAAATCCGCAATGTACTAACGTAGCTGAAAAGACCCTGAGAAAACGAGCTGAGACAGCCGCAAAAAGGGAGGGGGGAAACGAAGATGAGAAGAAAAAGAAAGGTAAGATAATTCTGTGACAAGGTGGTCTTTTGGATCTAATGCTATTGTGGTTTGCATTGTATTCCCTCTTTTTTTTTTCTCTTGACAACATGTGTCTTGGTCAGTATCTCTGTTCCTTCCTTCCTCTCTAGATTGGTGGCTGTCACATCCTGCAGTGCATTGTCAATATAAACTTGAAAGGCATGTCAAGGCACAGGGATTCCGTCTCCTGGAAACAAATCTGAGACTGGTGCATTCTGTAGCAAACACACAGGCAGGAGAAATGCGGCAGGTTACCCTAGTTCACTCTCGCTAGTTCAGCTGTACACAGGCAGTTCTCTCAAATGTGGCAATATTATTTTTCTTCTTTTATATCTGGCTCTCAAGTATCCAGGAATGTCCTCAAGTTATTTTATTTATTGGTTTGATTTAATTTATACTGTGCACTGATTGAACCAACTGCAGTTTTTAAGACCCATATTACCCATCAAATTGCATTGCCACAATGACAACAAAACTAAAAGAATCCCCCTCAAAAGAGCCCCACTTAAGCCATAGTATCTTAAGCTAACATTTGACTTAAGAGACAAGCTTTGCAAATGCTCTGGAGGTTGACCAGAGGAGAAAGATTTCAAGAGCTGAGGGCCTTCCACTTTGAAAAAGCTACCCCACATTCCCAGATATACAACTCAAGGCATTCTCAACTCAAATGCCTCAGCCAATATCAACTGTTGACTAAGGATGTAAGGATCCAACGGGGTGGGTCTAGAACCCAGGGCTGCAGGAGCCCTAGATCACTGACCCTCCTTTGTCACCACCAAGGAAGACAGATTACAGAGCATCTCACTAATCCTGGAAGGTCAGGCCCCACAGGAAGTCCTGTCAGTTTGGGGTCACTGATTGGTTAACACCCATTACTTAAGCCAGGAAGTGAGCCAGGTGGGCTGTCTGAGTGACTGTATGGACTCCCTGTTGCTGCTGTGGCAGACCCTGCTCTTTGCCTGTCTCCTGTGATCACATCCAGTCCTGGTTCCTGTCTCACTCCTGCCCTAGTTCCCAGTTCCTGCTCTGCTGCTGCTCCATGCCAAATCCTTCCCTCATTTCTGGTTCTTCCCCTATGCCTCACTCCTGACCAATTCAGGCTCTGACCTTCGGCTCAACTCCTGACACCAACTTCCAGTACTGAACTTTGGTTCAACTCCTGACTCTGGCTCAGACTCCTGGATCCTGACTCTGGCTTTCAGTGCTTCTATCAGTTTTGCTTCACCATTTCATACTGTCTGGGAACCAGAAGTGGGAAAGTGGAAGCCCTGTCACATAAAAGGGAATATTACCATGGAAATGAGGAGCCCAGCCAAGAACCACCCCAACTCCTGAAACTCTGTAACATCATTAACACCACAACCCACCTAGACTTGATGATCCTCCTTCAGACAGCTTCTCAGGAAGATACCACCACTGGGAAGCTCCATCGGAGAAGGGAATGACCAAAATGCAACAATCCATGTGAGATGATGTGACATATGTCAAAGGGCATGTATATGACCCGCTAGGGTGTGCCTCATTACAGACACTATGTTTATGCCATAATGACCCACTTGTGGGCCCCTTTGGTCTCCTCAAGACTTTTTGTACTATTGCTCATTTCATCTGGTGGCCCGGGATGCTTGCTGAAGTCTGGGCCAATGTAGATTCCTTGTATGGGCATATGTGCCTTTACTAAGACACCTCATGCAAAACTCTTTGAGACCCATAAACTCCTGGAGACTCCATCCAGACCCTGGATCTCATTCACTCTGGACTTCATTGTGTAGCTCCCAAGCTGTGGGGGCCACATCATAATCTGAACAGTCATAGACCCACTTCACTCAGCCACTTACGATGACCCATTGAATTCCCTGAAATCTACTGCCTTTGGCTGAAGTGATGCCCCAGCATCTGGTGATGTATATTGTCTGCCTCCATGGGCTTCCAGACCAAATAATCTCAGACCCACAGTTTGTGTCACTTCTGGTGGGAGATACTCCATCTAATGGATGTTCATGAGTCCATCTCTACTGCATATCACCAACAGGCAGTTGGAGAGAGTCAGTGAAAGAGTACGAGCCAGACAACTAGGTTTCCCGGTTACCATAGGCCGAATTCTCTTACAACAATGCTGCTCATGTCTCCCCAAGGCAAAGACCCTTCTTTTGAAATGACAGATAACAACCCTGTTTCCACTCTGCGTCACCCACAGATTCCTCAAATCCAGCAGCTGTTAGCTGGGTCCAGTGAATTCGCCATGTCCAAGATGAACTCCAGAGTCACCTGGAGGAGGCTAAAAAAGTTTACAAATGGTTCCTGACCAGCGACGCTGAGAAAGTTCAGCGGTTGCTGGTTCGCTGCAAAACACCTCAGGATGAGCAGGCCTTCCCAGAAGTTAGACCTCAGTTTCTCAGTCTTTTTCAAATCTACAAACAAATCAGCCCAGTTGCAATGTCCTTGGCTCCTCCACAACCACCCAGCACTCCATGCATCACTCCTCAAGACTTATCTAGAGAATCCCTTTCCAGCTCAGTCACAACAACCCCTTCCACTAGGCGAGCTTTAGGGACCTGAGGAATATGTGGCGCATGAAATCCCTGACTTCTGCCTCTGGCAAGGTTGCCTCCAGTACTTCATGGATTGGGAAGGGTTATGATCCTGAGGAACCTGTTCAGGAAACAGGGCCCGATTCACCACTACCTGAGTCCAGCATTATGCATTACTTCAGGGTGACTCTGTGGGGGCCCTGGGTCTCCGACACTGGAGTCACCAAAGGAGACAGATAAAGCAACATCTCACTAATCCTAGAAGGTCAGGCTCTACGGGAAATCCTGTTCACGTGGGGTCTCCTGATTGGCTATCATCCACTGCTTAAGCCAGGAAGTGACCCAGCTGAGCTGTCTGAGCAACTGTGTAGGCTTCCTGTTGCTGCTGCATCAGACCCTGCTCTTTGCCAGTCTCCTGCGATCACATCCAACCCTGATCCTGGTTTCTGCTTTGATTCTGGCTCGTTCTTGTCTTGCTCTTGCACGTATTCCATGTTCCTGCCCTGCTCCGTGCCTGATCCTTGCCTCATCTCTGGTTTCTGCCCTATGCCTCACTCCTCACCATTGGCTAGTGATTCTGGCTCTGTCCTTTGTCTTGATTCCTGACTCTGGTTCTGACTCTTGGCTCTACACCTGACTCCACCTTGGATGCCTGGTTCCAGCATCTTGGCTTCAGTGTTGTTCCTGGCCTCTGATTGCCAGTGCTCTGACCACTAGGCCTCACCGCCACTGCTCTGATCATTAGTCCAGATTGTCTAGGTCTTAACAAAAGGTATGCAGAGAGAGGCAATCTCTAAGGTAGAGTGGACTCAAATCATAAAGAGAGTTAGAAATCCAACCCAAGACTGAAACTGCACCTGGAAATCAACTGCAAACTAGTGCAGTCTATGGACCATCTGTGTACTATATGATCTACTTGTGAAAAACTGCTAAGAAAGCAGACAGGTGTATTTTGCAATTAGCTGACGTTTCAGAGTGGTCCTCAGATGCAGCGCTAAGCAGACCATATGACAATATTCAATCTGGAGATGATAAAAGCAGAGACATTGTTGATACAGGCCAAGACGACAGGCTGCTATGTCCTCACCAAGGACAGATGAGATGGAAAAAGCACCCTGAGCCATTTTTGCTACCTGGACACCAAAAAGCAGCTGGAAATCCAAAAGGAACTTTAGACTGCGTATCTCGGCAACAAAGGGCAGGGATATATCTTCAACAACAGGGATGTCAATATCACATTTGCTATCTCAGCTTGTAGCTTCTCCCATCCATCCAACATCTCTGTGTAACCTGGGTTGCCTCACTCGCTTGTGTTCCAAACCCTGACTTCAGGTAGCTACTGGGAAAGCCAAATGTCTACAAAGTTTTGGTCTAATGAAACAGGAGTTGTAGAGTTGAGTATCTCAGCATTTTGATGGCACTGTACCCCAAAAAGTCATACCATTTAGCTCATCAGAAAGGATGTATGTGTGCCAATTTGCATGTATACCATGGATTTTTGCATTCATAAACTGTGTGTAAATATATACCTTCAAGTACACATGTTTAATTTTAAAAGTCTGTCCCTAGTCCTTTGTCCATTGCAACAAGGAGATTGTCAGCCAACACTTCAGAGGCCTGTTAGGTCAGTCCACCCCTTTCTTATATCCTGGTTGCAATTACTCTAAGATCTAATTTCAGAAGCCAGAAGGGAATTGGGTATGGGGATTAGGGTGAGGCCAGGGATTTTTGGATCTGAGAGGAAAGCTGGGGCTTGAGTATTGGACGTTCAGGACTGAAGTTCTGAGCAGGAAAGAGTTGCAGAAGTAGAGACCCAATATATGTGAAGTGTGTGAAATCAAAGAATAATGCAAGGAAGAGAAGTATGCATAATACTGGAGTCGTGTAGCAGTGAACCAGGCTCTGTTTCTTGAAGAAGTAGGTGGCATCAGCAGTGCTGGGGATGTGGGTATGATGTCACTAAACCTGACTGTGTAAACCAGAATGTAAACAAATGACAACCATTTTCTCCGCGAAAGCATTTTTCAGCAACAAAATAACAGGCCACAGAAAAGGAGAGACAAATTCAATTTGATTTCGGTATTCAAGGGGGGGTTGTATGTTGAAAACCCATAATGTAAAAAGTGTACCTTCTTATACTTACCCGACTGATCTGCTCCCTGGTGGGTATTCGCAGTCATATTTGCTTATTTTTCTGACTAAAATTGAGTGTCTATTCCTCTTACCCCTATGAACGCTTAAAACCAACACAGCCCTGTGTTGGAATTATGTGGAATTATTATTATTAATAATAATAATAATAATAATACAGAGATATTATCACAATAGCGATTTAACCAAATTTCTTTATTAAGTCCAAAGGCCAAATGGCATTTTATACAATTGCTCTAAACTTGCCTAGCAGCCTAAAGAGTAAACAGTCACTACACCCAATACGGTTTCAAAGTATTCATAAGCACGAGATCAATATTCTTACAAATCGGTCAGACCTAGGTGCAATCATCTCATCCTGGTATTCTCCAGCATGATCAAGTAGGGTGTGAGAAAGAGCCCTTAAATTCATAACTCTTTTTATACCCTTCAACAAGTAAATGATATCACAGCCAATTTCTACTCTATCTAACAATCTATTTGAGACAGTTTGCTCTTATTTTCTGTCTTAATTCAGATATAGTTACAACCACCTTTGTTCCCAAGACCACTCCTCCAGCTTGCCAACTAATAACTGTTTTGTTGCACCTAGGTTCACATAGGGTCTTATTTTTTAAAATAATACTGGTAGATGGGGTGGGAAGGCCCATATTGGCTTCTTCTAAGATAGATTTTCTTTCTTTAATGTAAAACCATCTCAAGTCACCCCTGTCAGTCAGAAGCCTTCTTTTTAGAAACTTCTTATCTCATTATTTGTTCTTTGAACCAGCTATCCTTCCTTCTTCATTCCTTTTGGCCTTATTACTTATTCTTCCAAGGCCATCCTTTTATTTGGTAGTCAAGGCCTTTTCTTTACAACACCTGCATTTCCTTAATCAAGTTTAAGCTAACTCTAATTCTTTAATTTCATATTTATTCTACTTCCTGGGATACTAAGATATATTCTGTTCTGGAACAGGCACAATCCCCAGGATTGTCAATTGATTTCAAATTGCAGAACTTTAATTGCTGATTAATTAATGCATGAACCAGAAAGAACTCAGTGTGACTTTCTGATCCCAGGCCAAGTTTGCAGGACTGGCAGTTAGAAAAAAGATCATTTTACTGGTAAACTATGCACATTCTATTTGGAGTCCATGAGAGAAAATGACATGGAGAGAATTCCAGAGGGCCATGTTTACAGTCACTTTTTATGGTAGAACTACACTTCAAGCATCTCTTCACTTTAATTTGGTGCCCTTGGCACACATCTCACAGTGGCTTTGTACCTGGATAGGCCAAATCTGTTCCCAGTGTAACTGCACTGAAATAATTAATTTCAGTGGAGTTACCCCCAAGATAAATTTGGTACTCTGTCCCAGAATTCTGAGGACTGCAACCTCATGGAATTTCAGAGAGGACCCTCCATGACTCGTCAGTGCCTCAGAATGGATCCTCCAGCATTGAAAATCCTTAGAATTTCAGGGTTTTTTTTTTCCTTGATGATGTCAGTCCTCTCTTTCCAATGATGTCTCTTTTTTCCATCTCATCAAACATAAACTGCTTGTCCTCACTTTCAAGGCCTTCACAGCCTATCTCCAGCTTACCTATCATCTTTTGTATGCTCTCAAAATGTCAGCTCTGACCTCCAATTGGCCAGTGATGCCAGACTCCATCAACCACTTGTTGAATTTTCAAAAATAAACACTTGATGCTTTCTTCTATACTGCTCCTCGTGCTTGGGAGGAACTCCCCGTGAACATCTGCAAAGCTGCCTTATCCTCTTTTAAATCTCTCCTTAAAACTCTCCTTTGCACTGATGTCTACATTGTCTAGGCAGCTGCTAGGCTAAGACCATTGCCTATCATACTGACCAATATTGTCTGGCTATCTTCTTGTGCTACCCCAGCTGTCTGAATCCACCTGCTGGGTCTGTCTTATATTTAGACGGTAAGCAATTTGGGGCAGGAACTGTCTTTTTATTCTGTGTTTGTGGAGCACCTAGCACAATGGAGTTCTGGTCCGAGACTGGGGCTCCCTCCCAGTTGCCATAGGAATACAAATAATAATTAATAAGAAGAATAATTTGAGATAATTTGAAGGGGAACCCTAGAAACTGAACGCTGCCCTTGAGCATGAAAAGACCAAAGAGCCAAACTCTGCTGGTGTAATGGACAAAGCACCATTAAAATACCTGGAAACACATCTTTGTACATCAACAGAAAATTCGACCCCCTAATGCATGATAGCAAGGCCCTGAAGGCAGCAGAAACTACTGTAAGCTTAGCTGGCCCTACTTATGATTTAGTATTCACATACAATCGAGAATATCTGTGCAAATTCTCTCTCAACCGTTACAAAAAAGAAAACACATTGTTCGAAGCGATTAGCCAAATGCATGTTTTAAAATACAGCCACGCTTTCTTTTGCCTCAGCAGACTACAGAGATTCTATAAATGTGTTTTAAAGATAAGTGCTAGTTAAGTAGCCCCAAAATAATCATATTTCTTTTTTTATTTCTCTTAAATTAAATCCATTAGCAGATTAGGTTTTGCTGGCTCTGTTCATGGATATTTGATCCTTTCAAGAAAATCAATGTATGGCTTTTCAGTTAATTAGCATAATGTTAATAAAATGTATAATGTTGTCAGGATTACCAAACCCCTATACTTTGTCTTATTAAATGAACAGAAAAGGTCAATAAATACGTCTCAAGTATCAGCAGTGGCAAGATGTCAGATGCAGGGTTACCATTTGCTTAAAACAGCACCTGACTCCAGTGTCGCTACTGGTCCTGGAAACAACTTCTGTGTTAACTTTGGTAATTCTGCAGTAGTCAGCAGAACACAAGCACTTCTGATGGCTCCTGATGTTTTCCAAAGACCCATCCTGTACAGAATACACATGCATGCTTCACGTCAGAAGCAGTTGTGCTAGGTAACGTGCAAGTGGTCAAGGACAAGGACGCAACCACTCAGTGGTGCAGCAAAGACGAGGTCTGATGCAGCATCCTCCCTCCCCCTCCACCTGCCCTTTCCTATTTTTTCCTCTTTCTTCTTCAAATCGAACCCACCATCTGCTGTGACAAGTGTTCTCATTCACCTTTTCCCTCTTATCTGCTCTCTTGCAGGGAAGTGCTCTGGAGGCTGACAGCCTAATCTTGCTGCTGATACTGCATTTCTGTATTCATCATTCCGCCCCTCGGGCTGATGTTTCCGACTCTGCTGCTACTGCTGCTGAATCCATTCTTTTATCAGGAGGAGAAGGGGAAAAATATGTATGGGATCTGTATGGACCCAGACACAAAAGAGAACATCAGCATCGAATTGCGCTGCTACTGATGCACCGTGAAAGAAAGGCTATTCTGACTGCTTTTCTTAGCGACGTTTTGTTACTGACTATTTCTGCTTCATGATCTCATGCTATCGCTCCAAGTGTGGCCTTTTCCACTGTAATCTTTCTGTTGCAGTCCCATTGCGGTTAGGACGCAGGGACATTGTATGAAAAAGGCTTGAAAGTATTTTTGATTATGCTTTAACTTGCATCCCTTATTACAAACACGTTACAATTCTAAAGGCACGTCCAGCACCAATTCTGGGGTTTTCTTCTTTGCACTCACTTTGCTACTTTCCTATTTGAGATGGATGGGAGGGGGGGAAAAAAAGAAATTTTTGCTGATCTTCTCACTCTCTGCAGAACTTGTGCAACTAGTGGTCATTTTTTATTAACACCAGCAAAACCATTTGACTGTCTAGAGGATGAAGTTAAAATCTGTAATGGGCCATAATAAATCAAGGCAATAAACTGCAATGCAGTAGATCTTATCAATACTGTGGGCGAAGTTCTCTCCTCATTTATATCCAGGCAGCTCACAATGAACCATTTGTGTCTGTTTGGGTATCAATGAGGATAGAATTATTTTTCTGGAAGGGGAAAGACAGAAGAAGGGATATGATGCTTCTGTCAGTACTTTTTTCCTGCTGTAAAAATTCCTTTTTGTTTTGTTGTCTAGATCTGACAATTTGCACCACTTTATTTCCATCCCTTCTCACACAATTTTAAAGATGTGTCTGTCCAGTATAACTGTTTCTTTGCCATGATGTGATCTACGCCTAGCAATTGTGTAGTGGGAAGTTAGCAGGAACATTAGCTCTTCTCTACTTTACTCCGTTCTATTGTGCTTCCTGTACCATCCTCATCCCTGTAATATCTGAGCACCTTTCAGAAGTGTCTTGAGTGAAGTGACTAGTGTTTGTCACTCTTGGTTAGTTCTTTCTCTCTTCCTGAGAAACTGTGGTTTTAAAAATAATCATATAATATAATAT
This sequence comes from Mesoclemmys tuberculata, assembly GCA_007922155.1. Lineage (NCBI taxonomy): Eukaryota > Metazoa > Chordata > Testudines > Chelidae > Mesoclemmys > Mesoclemmys tuberculata. Next base: position 33,155,095 of record ML675601.1, on the reverse strand, counting down.
AAAATAATATAATATAATATAATTAATTAATTAATAATACAGGTGCACTGTTTACACTATGTTTATATCAGCAAAAGCAAGGCAGAAGAAGCATGCCTTACACTTGGAGTGGAAGGTGGTGAGATTTGTGGTTCCTGTATATGTTTGCTCCACAGTCTCAGGTATGTCTTCACTCAGGGTGGCAAGGTCGGTGCTGCCGGATCGATTTTGCGGGATTGATTGACCAGCAGTGGAAGCCCTCTCAATTGATCAGGAAGTTGACTGAATAAATCCACCCCTGCAAAAAGAATAATGCTGCATCTATGGGAAGGCATTTCTCATCGGCGCAGAGTAGAAAGGGCACCACACTAATTAGAATTTAGGAAGTCAACGGGAGATACGCAAGCTTACTCTATGTAGCTTGCGTATCTCCTGTCGACTGCTGTCGAATTTCACGGCAAGTGTAGACCAGGCCTCAGACTGGTGCTGAGAAAGCTCTGTCGCTCACACAGATGAGCTTTACCCTGTGCTGGACAGTTTCATTGTGCCTGATGAGTGGAGCTGCCAACTGTGGTCCTTGTCCTGTAGGCTTAGATAATCTTCGAGGCATCCCAGGCCCAAACCACTGAGTCCCTTGAAGACGGAGTGAGACCTTGCATTTTATATGGTATCATTTAGGGTGCATTAGCAGTTCATGCCATCCTATTACTTTCTGCTCAGCGTACGTCAGACAAGCCCTTATGGAGATTTGAGCTATCTGAAAGGAGAGGAACTTTACAAGCCGTTTGATTCAGTGCATTATCCAGATAAGTACTGTGGCAATTCAGGTAATAATATATCCCTGGGATAAGACTTGGACCTGTAAACATAAAATCAAGCTACTGAATCTCTTTGCAGGGCTTAATATCAACACCAGTGACTTCACGTGAATTTTGCCTGCTTATGCCAGTGGTAAGCTTGGCCCGAGACTTTTTGTTTGACTTAGCCTCGCAGTATTTTCTTGTTAGACCCCTGTGTTTTAGATGCCCTCTCACACTGGGAAATGAAAAGACTCTGCTGTTGACAAACTCAAATTATTTTGGTTATTCAGGGCTAGTGAAGACTGTGAGGAACTCCAGAGGGACACAACAAAGCTAGGTGAATAGGCTACACAATAGCAGATGCAATTCAGGGAATAATTTGAATTACTCATACACACTACTGGGTTTTAAATTAACTGTAACCATCAGGAAAAAGACATTATGGACAGCTCAATGAAAACCTCTGCTCACTGTGCAATGGGAGTTTAAAAAAAAAAAGAAAGCAAACAATGTTGGGATGGATAAAGAATGGGATACACAACAGTTCTGAAAATATTATAATAGTCATACAAATCTCTGGTATGTCCTCAGCTGGAGTACTGTGTTCAGTTCACCACCTCTCAAAAAAAGATTAAAATATTAAGAGGTCCAGAGATGAGTTATAAAAATTATTAGAGGCACAGAAAGACTTCCATATGAAAAGAGAATGAAAAGACCAGGACTTCTAGTTTAGAGAGGAGATGAATAACAAGGACATCAGCGGTATAAAATACAATGAATAAATTAGACAAAGTAGATTGGGGGCTCCTGTCTACTTTTTCTCATAATCCAAGGACAAGAGGATATTGAATAAAACTGTAAAGCAACCAACTGAAAACTGACAAAAGGAATATTTTTTACCCAACACATAATTAATGTATGGAGCTAATTACTACATGATGTCATTGAAGCCAAAACCTCAGAAGGTTTCATTTATATGGCTAACAACATCACCATTACATTTGACAAGATAAACATATATAAGGAATATAAACCCTTACACTTGAAGGCATAGCCCAGCTACCCCTGTCTGGGGTTAGAATGAAATTTTCCAAATGGGCACGTCATTTCATAAGTGTCCTTTATTAATTTCCTTGCACCTTCCTCTGAAGCATCTGGCATTGACCTCTGCTGGAGACATGATACCATTTAGACTTCTGGTTGATGGACCACTAGTCCGATCCATTATGGCTGTTCCTATGTTCCTAAGTTCTTAAACCTCAATGGACTCTCAATAAACAAACCCTTATAAAAAGATATATGGTTAATATGTGTAAAAAGCATATCAATGTATCATTCTTATGTACTTGAAATTTACTTACAGTGCATTTTACTTGCTTGAGCCACATTTTGCCACTGATCTGCATGTGGCACTCCCTGTTAAAATTAATAGAGAACTCTGCATAAAAATCACTGGCAGGACATAATTCTGTATTTAATTTGTACTTTTGGGGCCCATTTTAAAGTACCAGAAGAATGTTCCTCTATAAAATAAGTACAACACAAGTGCAATATCAAAGTGCTGAGCAACACACTTTTTGGAAGTGAAGTATATTGGAAAATATCTTCTTTGTCTTTCAAGATGGAATTATGATGAAGTATCAGGGATTCATCACTATTACTGTACTGGTGTATTTTAAGGAAAACTACAGTGTTACTAGAACAATGATTTTATACACTATATGTTACTTGCTGATCCATCTGTTCTGTTAGTTGCTGATGCTGGACCATGCACAAAAAAATGGGTGGGAGATAAGGAATGTGGTGGTTTAGTGTGGTTCTTAAGGAAACTAAATTAAGATCCAATAATTTTTTTAAAATATCATTTGATCAAAGATCCCCACTGCTGTAATAAAAGATCTGTGTGTCTCAGCAGGGTTTGGTGGCATTTCCAGAAACACAGTGCCTTGGCATCAGGCTGTTTAATAAAACAAGCTAGGACTGTTGTTCTGTTGTAGTCCTCCCTTCCTTCTGAACACATGGCACAAAAACTTTAATTTTTGGTTTTGGAACGACAGCCTGGTTGGACTATCATACTGGCGATTGTAAGCCAGGCTGGGGAAGTCTGAACCAAACCCTGTATCTAATGTAGTGTTCTGCTGCTGGAGTTCTGACAGCAGGAAACAAGTTCCATCATGTTTCACTAAGCTTATCTAGTTTAGACAAGCTGGCAAAGTGGAGGTTAACCTTTATGGATCAGGTCCCATCCAAACCTAATGAGGCCTTCCAGCTCTGAATTTAACTTTATTGTAACATTTATAGCATCAATTCTTAGCAAAATGAACATATTTAAGAGCCTATTTATATTGTGTATTATAGAGTCATGGCAGAAACTCCACAGAAGAGGTTATAAGTCACTTTCTATTCTGAGCCTCTTTTTGATATTCCTTATGTCCAACTTCTTGGAAAAAAGTCCCTTCTACCTGAAAATTTGAAGTCAGGTTGCTAACAAGCAAGGGTAGAATTGTTTGGGAAAGACTGCGGTTGATTAGACAAAGCACTTCATAGGACTGGACTTTGTAAAATGAAGTGCAATTCATATTTGGAAAGGTCTCCTGCATTTTTAATCCAGTTCTCAAGAATGGCTTGTTCTAGAAACCTCAAAATTGTATTGTTCTTGATGAAATCTGGTACAAAGGACTTCAGAAACTAGGGTATGGTGCAGATTTTAAAATTTATATCCTATTGACATTTGATGTTAAAAATACTCAAGTCAGGTCCCAGCTGAATTTATAAAGCTGGCCACATGTCTGGCAGAGTTTAGAAAGTGAGCTGGAATACAGCTGTAGTGGTGGAAAATGTAAGCTCCATCAGTCAAATTCCTTCAGTTCAAAGATGTTATACACTCTGCTGGCACAGAAGATGAGATCAGAGTTTCATGAGCTGAATTGGTTGAGTTCACCCCATCTTTTGGTGGCAGCAGGGTGGCTATGGGATCCAGTGACCTCTTTGTGGGATCTCACCACAACAATTACATTAACCTTCTGTACACTCTAAGGCATCTCTGGTATTTATGCACTCAGCATGAATCATATACTGTAACTTCAGATAAAATTTTTACAAGACTGGGAGTGGATTACCTGGATCTGGATGATCAGATAGGAGAAGGGTTATTAGTGTACTGGACTGTCTAGTCCATTTGCCAGATAGATATGAATTGTACTTTCTCTGTGGTAAGTAGTGTATTATAAGTAAGTTAACTTGAAGTATATCTGAATGGTTATAGTGTACACTTGATAAGTATATCTGATATACAGGAAACAATGCTTTTTCACAAGGGGGAAAAAGTACATCAAATGTTAGACAAATAATGAAATTAAGAAAACTTAGATTTCATCAAGAGGTTTTGGAGACACCAACCATGAGAGCAAAGTTTGAAAGGCACAGAGTATGTCCACAGAAAAAGCCTGGTTTGTTTGTCTAGTACTTATTTGAATCATATAGATAGTAGTATGCCAATGTAGCAGAGCAAATATGATTTAATTGTGAGTTTTTAATTTTTAAGTTACTTTCACTAAAGTAGTTTGAAAATTGTTGACAGAAGTCAGTCAGATTTATTAATTGAAACGATTAGATAGTTATCTGAGCCTTGAAGCCTAAAGTTAGTTATGCAATGATTCACGGATACAGGAAGTTTCTGTTGAGTAATTATGTTCAGTGAGGGGTCTATCAATACTACTGGCTATCAATTGTCACTTTATCTCAAGCATTGTGGGTTCAGGGTGCATATATGTGTTAGATCTATGCCCTTCCTGGCTGGGGAAGGCCAGGAGGGATGTGCTTGGACTATTTTGGGAGCTGATTGCAAGCTTCACTGTTAGGGAAGGCAAGATGCCAGCTTCTTTGAAAGCAGCAATTGTTAGACCCAATTACTGCTGACAAACTCACCAATTATCACTCTATTTCTAATCTTCGTTTGGGGGGAATACTGTGGGCAAGCAACACCAGCATATCTTCAGTACTCCAGTCCCCTAGAATCCCAGTCAGTTTGTTGTTTGGTCTGGGAATAGTACAGAGATTTCATGGCTGGTGCTCTCTTGGTGAAGATCCAGTATCTATGCTGATGCATTTAGATCTGCCGCTGTCTGTGATGCTGTTGACCATCAGCCTTTGTTGACCATCTTTTGTTTAGAGCAGAAATGTGCAAATTTTCCAACAAAGCAGAAAAGCTAACAAATTCAGGTTTTATCACAAACCCCAATCTGGGGCAAGACTTCCCAAAACATTCTCTGTGTGTCATGACCCTTTTGGTCAACTTGATCAAGTTCAGTGCGCGTGCGTGCGTGTGTGTGTATACATATATATTTTTTAATTTAGAAGAAATGTGTAAAATACCATGTATCAGACAATCTCAGACATCTCCAGATGCTCTCATTCTAACAAAAGATCATGAGTAATTTACTAAATTGCTTCCAAATCTGTAATTTTCGGACAGCAACACCACACTTCATGTTTGAATTGGGATGGAAATTGTTAACTCCTGTCTCCTGACAAATCAAGCTATTGGGGGAGACCCATGCTGCCGCCACAAACAAAGATGTGGATGCTCAATGATTTGAGGGCTTGCCGAACTCCAGCAGATTAAGAATATTTTGACCCCTTAAACAACACAGACGACACTTTTTAGAGACATGCAAGTGGAGGAATGAAGGCTGAGTCTAGCCACTTACATCCTGTTCCTACCTCACCTTCTCTCTCACACTTTTTCTTCGTTTGTCTCATCAGACCCAGAGAAAGTAGACTGGGAGGACATAGTCTCTTCCCCATGGTAGGGTTACAGTGCTTTCTGTAAACCACAGCACATGGTAACCCCATAAGGGTTAGTGGGAAGATTTTTCACACATACAGGCATAAGAGAGCTCCTGCCCACCAAGCGCCATGAAACTCATGTGACACACATTTGGCATCACTGGTGCCGCAGGCACACATCTGCACTCCCTCCTCTCAGCCACTGGGGATACTGTGGTGCAGCCCTTCTTCCCTTCTCTCTGCTCATCCAAATGGAGCCTCAGCACTCTGGAAAGAGAAGAGAACAGCATGGGAGGGGAGAGGTGGAAGAGGGGAGGGGAAGAATAGTGAGTGGGGCAGAAGGAAGGGGGCTGCTCCTCTCTCCCAAGTTCTTCCCCATGTCTGCACCCACCCTTTCAGCTTGTGCCAGGCTCTCCCATTTATCCAACGGGGCTCCAGCGGCTCTGCCCACAGCAATCTCTCTGCCAGACTCCTTCCCCACAATAATTTCCCACCTCAGTGGCCCATGAGTACCTCCACTGCCTTCCACTGCCACCCTGGATGTCGCTGTTATTGCGAGAGTGCTCTATGTCTGCATATAAGTACAGACTTAATAGAAAATGTGCTAGTAGGTGGTATTCAAGAAAACACATTGGGTTTGTGAGTTTTGTAGAACCAGTAAAGTTCATTGTTATTGTTCACGGCAAATGGCTTCCTTTGTGCAGCTCTTTACATCAGTTCTTAACATCTGCTTCCCCCTTAACCCTCTGCATTTGAACTGTGTGGTGAGCAGGTTATCTCCCCCATATCTGCTCCCATGGTTTCAGAGGAACCCTGAAGGGCAATTCTCGGCTCTGTTTAAAGCAGATAATGCAAAAGAAAAGGTCCTTTTAGGTGTAAACTCAGGCCAGCTTCTATGGTACCCAAGATTGTGCAGCTCACGTCTCTTTACAGGCGGAAGGCTCCAAAGCAGCAGCAATAGGATGTCACTGAATAGCCACTGCACAGCACTGAATAAACAAGCATAAGGAGAGCTAAAGCAAGTTACAGGGCCCCACCTACGCCACTGAGAGCAGGAGAAAGATAATGACAAGCTAATGGTGGAGACTGCAGTTGATTAGTTGATTTCTTCTGCATTTTGCTTGATCAGGAACTGGCTTTGTGTGAATGCCTATGGAAGGACACGGAGCAAGGATGCATTGCTGCTTACAATCAAGAAATGTCACACATGGAACTGAATAAAAATTGACACCTAGGAATGCCAGGGCGCTGGCTAGCACCGCATTTTTTAAAATGGCCTTAAAAAAGTTCCAAACAGCGTAGCTTTCAATCAAAGCTTCATTCTGCATACATCACATTTATGTCTAACAGGATGCTTGGGAGGCAGGAAAGTTTGCTAGGCATGGAACTGAGCCTTTGCATAATGAGGTTTTTGACTGGCAGCGTAACAACGGTAAGCTTGCATTATCCATATATTGTTTCCACTAATTTATGCACTGATATCAGTAAAATATATCAGATATACCCATTTAAAATGATGGCTGCTGTATTCAATAGTTTTATTTGTGAGGTAATTTTTTATGGTAATATCTTTAAGGACACAAACAGTTCAAGTTATGCAAATTTCCTGTTGAGAATATCTCCCAGTGAAAAGTGAGCGTTCCAGAGGCTGAACAGAGGAATTTGCTCATCAGGCCCAGAGCTTGTGTGACCCATGGTGCTACATTTGTGAGGAGGTGGCTGAAGGAATGTCCTTAGAAGCATGTTCTCAACATAATGTGAAAGCTAGAAGCAGCCTCTCTGCTGGCCACTGGAAAAATTCCTGACACTGGTGAATGATGGCTGTTTCCCTATTATTTTGTAGACAAGGATTTGGGTTTTATGTAGGATTTTATGGGTTGGGGTTTTATGTAGGATTTGGGTTTTTTGACACATTACATTATGATATGGAAACAAAAGATAGATGGATTTCTTTTATTGTTGCAAGTTTCATACAGTTTGCAGGAAAGCAAAATACAGTTTTTGTAATGTAATAAATACATAAATAAGAGCATGAATTGATGCCTCTTTAGTATTTCTATTAATCTAAATAAATAATACTTTCTTTTCCCTTGTATAGCTCATTCCATCTAGGATACCAGAAGGTACCCAATTACTTTGCAAATATCTGTTTTTCTATCATATCTATCTAAACAATGAACAGTAAAACTATATCTGGATGGTAACGTCCAAGTAAACGTCATAGAGTTTCCTGCTCTTCATTCTTCTCAGATTCTCGGAAACCTTGCTTTTTCTTTAAAAAATGTTTGTTACTAACACTGCATATATATTTTAATGTTGTTTATATTAAGCAATGTTTTTCTGTTGAAAATTTCACCAAATTTTTTTCTAGTTTTCAATTTTTTTACTAAAATCTTTAAAAAAAAATACTTCCTTCCTTTCATTTTTGGTTTTTTCTTTCCCTCCACCTTTTTCTAGTCACAAAATAGAACAAAGAGTGTAAGCAGAAAGAAGAAAAGAGCAGGGCAAGGTTGAAAAAGTAAACAAAACAAAACAAAAAAACCCTACAAGTTTTATAGCAATTTTCATGAAAACATTTCATATCAAAGGGCTTTGAAAGGAACAATGATTTTGAGAATTTTTGCAAAAAAGATTGTTGCTGTTTTCTGCCCAGTTCTAATAATGATAATTGCTGATATAGGAGCTGTGGGTTCAGTTGTTGATATAATCAGTGGAAGTTCTTGTTATAAGGTTTAGGTATTTGGTATAATGTGGTTGTTTAGTAATTTTATGAAATGTGCTGTTAGTATGAAATAAAACTTGATAGGTTCGGAGATGTAGGAACAGCAGTGATTTCTGCATATTTGATTCAATTTTAGCCCAGAGGTGAGGTTCAATGCATAGCATAGAAAACTGATCTGAATCCGTCATATGTACATCGCAGATTTTGGATATCCATTAGTCTCCTGTAGGTGTGTAATGGCTAAGACTAATGGATATCCATTAGTCTGCTGTAGGTGTGTAATAGCTACAGACTAAACCATTCAACAAAAATAAATTTATTAAGGTGAAAATTATATTCTAGGGAAGTGCATGTGTGTGTGTGTATTTCAGTGTATATCGTATGCAACTCGAATGATAAATTTACAGAGAGGAAAAAGGATAAATTACTTGCTTGAGAAAGCTGTAGATTTGGAGAAGCGTAAAGTCACCACAAACTGATCCATTGACAGTATGGTGATGTCACTGTTCTTAGTGCCATGGATGTAGCGATGTTGCAGATGTATATGCATGTGTATAGTTAGTGTAATTGTGTGTGATATTATATAAATATATATCAGAAACCTTGTTTGCGTTCTTTCGTTTGGCAGACAGAGATGCCAGAATTTTAAATGTTCGTTCTGTTTGATATTTTACTAGAGTATTGGCAAAATAATTAATCACACTTTTTGATGGACACTATGTCAAACTATAACTTTTTCCAAGTCGCCCCCCATCCTTAGCTTTAAACTTCCAGTTTACATTTGTCCTTACCAGTACGGCTTGCTTAATTCTGGACCTACTTCTTATAAATTCTGTATATTAGAAATGATCATTGTCATTTTAGATGGATTCTGTACAGCCTTTATTATGACAAAATATATCTGCCATCCAGCTTATCACCTCTTTTCCACTCACTAAAAATGCTTTGGTGCATAGATCTTACAATTTGCTAACCACAAGGAAAACCTCCAGCTTCACTGTACTAATGCTACAGATGTTAATTTGATATAATGGAATTCTATACGTTTGTCAGTTCTCTAAATGATTTTCACTCTATTTTGCTAGAATTTTGAATAAAATTGAATCATTAAGTGTCAGCTGGCAGTCTGAAATAAGTGATGCTGTTAAAAAAGCAGTGCAGAGCAATAGCATGAACACACAAAGTCCTTACAAAGGCTTAGAAGAGGTCAGAGGTGTTAGAGATTTAAAAGAAAATATAACCTTCATTTATAAAATGGAGTTCAGGATACCATTTAACAATGTGTGTTGTGCATTCCATAGTCAAAGAGGAAAAACACAAAAGCAATAATATGTACCAAAAATAGAGGGAGAGAGGGACAAACGGTTTTTCTTCCTACCAACTTCCATCAGGGCACCTGGGAAGTGATATGAGAAGGGCATTTTAGAATAAAGACATTGCTCTGACAGCAAATACAAATGAAATAAAATTGGCCTAAGGCTTTGATGCCAGAACCTGAATGAAGAGCTGAGACTTGGCAATGCACTAGTTTAATACACCAGAGAAATAGAACTAGAATCATTTGCAATGCAGTAAGATGAAAAGATGAAAGAGGCAAGTATAACAAACCTAGAGATTAAAATAGACTTTTCAGGCTATATAAATCCTCTTTTTACAACAAAGTTGACCCATAAACATAAGTGAACTAAGGCTCTGTTATTAGCATTTTCCAGAAAATTTGCCCGAATCCCTTTTTCCTTTTCTTGAAACAAAAACTTCAAACACTGTGAGATGCTACAATGGGGACTTGATCCTGGGGTCCTGGAGGGGTTGATGTCTTTCATAGTTCCTGAGTGATGTCCTCTGGCTGAAATGTATGTTAATTGACTCTGGAGAAAGCAGCAATCAGCCACCTTTGGCCAGAAGCTAGGTCGCCAAAACAAACAGCTGGCTCTTTGAGGGATAACTAACTGGGGGGAGAGTGTCACACACTTTGTAGCTTCTGTAGGCTGAGCTCTTTACACACACCAGGGGCTCCTTGCATTCCTCCGTTTCTTCCCCCTTCCCAGCTCCCTTCTATTTCAGGGACTCCCTGAAACTTCCCCAACCCCCTTACTTCATGCCATGGGATTTGTGTATCCCTCATTCTCACCCCCCACCCCCGAAGGCAGGGCTCTCTGTGGGCCCTCCACTATGTATTCACCACAGCCAGAGTCCCTTAACCACACCTGCACCAGGAATTCTGTGTCCCTCCCCTTTGCCTTCCCACATGCCAGGGTCCCCCATAATCACCCTCATAGTAAGGATTCTGTGTGCACCCCCTCTATCCCATCCCCATTCTTCCCCTCCCCCAATAATTGGGTCACCCCATATTCCCTCACTAGGGTTCTGTGTTTCCCCTATTCCTCCCATACCAGGGTCCCCTGTTGCTGGGGCTCTGGATGCACCCCTATTATCATTTCCCCCCTTCTTCCCATTCCAGACTCCCCCATTCTCCCTCCCATGACAATTATTCCCTATATGCCCATTTCTCCCATGCCAGGTACTCTGTGTGCACCCATATTCCCACCTTCCCTCCCCGGTAGCAGCTCTGTGTATCCCCCCCCCATACCAACGTCCCATCCAACCCTCAACCCAATCTCCTACTCAGCCAGGGCTCTATGTGCTCCATTTCACTACCTCCCCTGAGCCAGGGCCTGTGTGCATACCCTCAGGCCCTCCTTCCTCTCACCTACCATCATGATAGGTCATTCACAAATCAACATGTTAAAAATCTCTTGGAAGATTAGCAGGGGTGAGATGGGATATTATCATGCTGGAAGACATGAGTGCCATCGACCAGTTTCTTGATCTATAGACCTCTGCAGAAGTGCTTAAAGCTGTGACTCTGCTAATCAGATGACAAGAGGCTCCATATCTCCCATTTTTTCCCCTTTAAGTTTGACTGATTGCCCCCAAAATCATTAGGGTTCTGCCCATTAATGTCTAAAACATTCCCTGAATTTTGGCAATAATCAGATGTAATGTTAAAGATTATTGCATTACAGACAGAAAAATTCTGCTGAATTGAGTGTAAGCACATCCAAGAAAAAGAAAAAATAAGGAGATTCTAAAAGATTCCTATGCTCTAACTAAAAAAGCACCTCACCTCACCCCACCCCCCTCCTAATCCAAAAGTTTTAAATTTAGATGATAAACTCTTTGGGACAGGGACCATCTTTTTGTTCTGTTTGTACAGAACCTAGCACAATAGGGAGTAGGTCAATGAGTGGGACTCCTATGTGCTGCCACAATACAAATAATAAATAGTGACTGGCTGAAAGAGATTTGGTTTGTGTGAGGATGGGTATACTGTTTTTCTTTCACACGCTCCTAATCAGAAAGAGAGCACTTACTGGTTTCTGATTTTTTTCAGGCTTGTAGGGCTCAGATACGACTTCAGCTTGAATTTGAAAAGCAAAACAAAAACAAAGCATCTTGGTGAGTTTGAATTTATAACATAGTTTTAACACTTCTGGTCATCTGAAGAGAAAAATATTAAATTGCTGAAGTGTAACCAATTATCAGCTATTGTTTGTATGTTGCACCCTACATTTCCCCTTTTTATATTTAAATTATTTTAATGCCTATAACAAGTCATCCCAGCTGCTTGGGCATATATAAAGCAATGAGTTTCAAATAATTGCTTTTTCTATGGAAGAAATACACACACACACACACACAAGCTTCAACTTTCCAGTACCATCTCTCTAGCACTTTTGACAAACACTAATATTTTACATTAAAATGTGGTAGCTTTTGTATAAAACACCACCACCTGAAGAGAACATTTCTAAAGTGCTTTTCCATAAAGAGAATATAGAGGAAGATACAAACAGTACATTTTAAAACAGTAATCCAAGTTCACCAACCCTTCCCTCATCACTACCCAGTTCCCAGAACTTCAGTTGCCTTTGAGAGAGGGCTTTATAACATTCCAGATCCCACAATGCTGTGCAACACATGAATATAAAGGAAAAAACAAGCACACTTTGTTAACCCTGCCTCCCCCCCTTTTTAAGAGAGATGTCTCCTCTAACCCACCATCCAAATTCCCATTGATAGGAAGGAATGTTTAAATAACAAAAATCTAGAAACGTAATTTCCTTGTTTTACTGCTAAATTAGTTATCTCAGCCCTAACCCAACCCAAGTGTGCAAATTCCAGCTGATTGTGTTTAAGAGTGGGCTCTTCAAGCCATTTAGCTCTTAATTAATGCATGGGAAGGAGGATGGGGTTTTTTGGTTAGGTAACTCACAAGAACCAAATCTGTTTTCCTTTCTAAAGAAAGTACTTCCTTCTCCACCTAGAGTTATAGCCATTTCTGTTGCAGGACTTTGCCAAGCTTTCTAAGTTCATGCTGATATTGTCCCCTTAGGGATACTATTTAGTGAGTCTGAATTGTCATGGGGAATGCTAGAATACATTAACATTGTCTTTTAGAAGTTTTAATATTAGCAAACAGTCTCTGGTCAGTTATCTGCACGTCACTCACTCCCAGGAGGCATGTTTAAAATGCAGAAGCAGCCGGCAGGAAGCCTAAGATGTGAATTCCTTTCAGGTGTCTCTGTGAGGGATAAAACACAGTTCAGGGGATTGATTCTGGCATAAGATTTGCCTTTAAGTCATTAGTTCACATTTAGCTCATGCTGGTGATAGCCAAGACTTGCTACCTTCTGAGGCCTGTACAGTAGACTATGTAAAAGCAGAGGGTGGTCTCAGTCCAGCTCCATAGGTAGTTATCCACGTTAGAAAAACTATCCTCACAAGTAGCAATAATTGTCTCAACAGAGAAGTCAGGCAACGAATGGGGACTGAACAACCATTTTAGTCTGCACACAACATTGTGGAGACATGATGGGGGGGAAGCTACACTTCACCAGCAATCCACTTAGGGGTTATAATGTGTTGGGTTTTTTTTTTAGAGTAGCCTGTTGTATATAGTAGCTTTACTGTCACTGATCCTTGATACAGGACTTGGGTAGGGTGTGGAAGAAGGAAAGTTTGCAGGGCAGGTCACTGAGTTAAGAGCGCTGGCTGCTAATGACTGGGGATTTGTGACATTTTGGGATTCAACCCAGACCAGTGCGGGGTTGTGTCACAGCCTGACCTGCTACCCTGGGTTCCTTCAGTGCTATGTTAATGTGACTCTCAGCTGAGACACCAACAGCCCTCATACACACTCTGGCTTCCACCACCCAGTTTGGAGAGTGACCCTAACAACTGTCTCCCACCGGCCCTGAATTTTCCACAAGCTCTCTCCCTGCAGTTTCCAGCCTTCTTCTGGAACACTCCGAAGTTATTACGTTTGCTGCTCCTTTAAAGAGATAGAAACAACAACTTGTCATCTTGACTGGCATCAACAATAACTTCAATTCAATCAAAGAACCAGGTTGGTTTAGCTAAAAAGTAGAAGACGTTTATTCAATCAAAAAGAGAGAGGGTTTAAGTGAATTAAAGAATAAGGGAAAAAGACAGAAAGGGTTACAAACAAACAAAAGTAAAAATATGTTTCCTAATGCCTAAGATCTAACTTAACAAGCTACATCTTTTGTTCAAGGTAGTTTTCTCACCAATGGCTGGCTAGCTCTTAGTCAGGATCCGCATAGAGTCCCAGGCTCTGGTTTTCCTGGTCTCCTCACATAAAGGATCACTTACGGGTTCTCTGCCCTTCTCTTTATAATCTAGTAAACCTTTGAAAAGTACATCTCTCAAAGTTCATTGACCCTGCTTCAAGAAACAGGAAGGCTTCCTGGGAGTGTATTTCCTTTCTTTGTGAGGTTGTTAAGTAGGGTGCCCAGATAGCAAGTGTGAAAAATTGCGATGGTGGTGTGGGGTAATAGGTACCTATACAACTCAAAGTCCTGAATATTGGAACTGTCCCTACAAAATTGGGACATCTGGTCACCCTATTGATAAGTGATCACTTTTTCCTCACTTGCTCATCTGAGGATTTTGTTTGCTAGTCATGTACACGTGCTTTGTTTTGTCTTTGGTCACACCTTGCTCAATTTACATGAAAGATACAAGCAAGTAGGCAGAACTGCATTCCTTTGTCTGGAAAACCTCTGTTTATTCACTCCCCAGACATGGCTGGTTCAAACAATAATTACAGCACATCTGTATAATCCTTTATACAGGATTGACCATAGATACATTATGCAAGAATACCAATTAGTTAGTTTTTAATTTTCCAGTAATATATGACATTGGTGAAGCTATAAACCTGTTGTGTATATATTGTGACAACCATGTTCTATCTGTAGTGAATATGTCAGGACTGACGAGTTGCTGACAGTGTAGTGAACCATCAATAGGCCTCGGTATCACAGGGTACTGGATAAAAACAGTGGAGGGAAGGGAGAGGGTGATTAAGATGTGCATTTTATTTCTATGTTTTTCTTCAGAAATATCACTGACACACCTACATGGTAGAGAAACAGGCTAGGGACCTTTTCTTTTAAACTGAATGCTTAAGACTCTATCCAGTCATTTGCCATGCTTTAGAATCACCAGAAACCAACAATTAACCAGAATTAGTGTCTCCAATATGTCCCTTTCCTCTTGGCTGGGGGGGATTAATTTACGAGAAAAGAGTAAACAAATTAAGTAGAGATAGCTAAGCTAAGTGAAGACTGCAGAGCAACAAAATAAAGGCCTACAAATATGTGAAGCGTGTAAACTCCAGAGGGAGGTGAATTATTTAAGATAATACGAAGGGGTTTAACGAAGAGTAATGAGATGACATTAAAAATAGGAAAATTTAGGCTGAATATATACAGCAAGATCTATTAGGTTGTGGAAGAGTCTCCCAAAGAAAGTGATGGAAGACCCATCCGGTGGTACATTTAGAACTAGACTTGACAAAATATTAATAAATGTACTGTAGGGAACAATTGGTAGGAAACAGAATTAGATGACTTTAATAAGTATTTTCTCTCTCTTAATAATTCCAGTGTTACATTTCTGCGTATTGTCAAAATAACCCATCAGCCCACACTTGCATTCATTGTGTCTTTGGTTACATGTATCCCCAAATACTTTAAAAGCCTGATCCTGCAAGGAGATTCATATGAACATCCCCCTTCGCCTTCATGAAGCCCCAGTAAATTCAATAGGACTCTGCAGGCATTCCCCGCGATGTGGATCAGCTTGCTTAAATTATGTTCTTTGCCCAGGATGTGTTTTCTCCCTTCAGGGCGTGGTCCTTTTGTGTGTGCTGAGCTTGAAATCACCACCGATTTCTCATCCTTTCCCCTCTTAATCTACACAGCGCTAAGGAAATCCTAGATTGACTCCTCTGTGTTCAAAATGCTCCAGCATCATTTGTGCTGTCACCGTTGAACTTCAGACCCACAACGTTTGAATAGCTTCAAAATGTGCTCACATGCATTCCTCCATTCCAAATGTACAGGGGACTGATTATTCTTTGCAGCTCACTGATGGCAGTAAGCACAGGAGCCGAATTACATGGCTTTTGAAATTGGGGCCATTATTATAAAAACAAGTTCATTGCTTCGTCCAATTTCATGTTTGGAAAAGAACAAAAGAGACGTAATTTATATATCTGGCTGTATAACTCTGTTCCACTTAATATAAGTGTGTGTATGTGTGTAGGAGGGAGTATAATACAGTCTACATCTATCTGTATCTTGATATACATTGTTTTAAAGAAAGAAGAGATTCAGAAGTCTATTGCTTTAGAGAAATAATACTCAAACTACAGTTAACATGGCTTTACTGGTATTTCAAATCCTGAAAGCATGAATAATAATAATTAAGAAAAAGGGGTCTTTGACTCTGTGGATAGATGTATTTCCATTACATTAAGAGCTCCATTTCAGCACTTTCCAAATCATGGTTCACATAAGCAACAATAAATGCTTCCTGGTCAAGACTTAGGAAATTACTATATTACCCCTGCAAACCATTCATCTGACGTCCTGATGTGACCCACTTGATTTCTGAGGACTGCCCTACCTCTTAATGTGACAAACACCCAGCCTTCCAGTTCAAAGGGATCTTTGAGAAGGACCAACCCCCCACATGAAACGAATTTAACAACTGGAGCTTGTCATTTTGCCCTTCCTTTTCTGGAAAAAAAAATGCTAGTGATTTCTTTTGACTTAAACTGGGCATTCAGAAAGCTGTTTTTATTAATGAATCATATTAAGCCGCCAGTGAAAGGCTCCCTGACTCTGTTTAAATAACAGGCTATGATTCCTCCCCCCCTTCCCTTCAGCTCCACTGCTATTAATTGAGGAGTTTCTTTGTTTCTTTTCTAATGAAGCTAACAGAACACATCTGTCAGGTGCTTGTATTCTTCACCCATCTATAGTATGTAATAGCCCAGCTGGAGGCTATAATGCTACACAATACCCCTGGCCGTTACAGCAACTCTTTATTCCTGGGCTTTTCCTCAGATAGGGATTTGAAAAAAAATCTGAAATTTGGGCCTAATTGCTATTTACACAGCGATAGACACCTGTTCTAGCTGAGACCCTGGCTCATGAATCCCACACCTGAGACCTTAGGGAAAGTGGAAGGGAAAATTTCAAGCAGCTGCCAGTCCAGTTTAGATACAGAGAGCTTTTCTATGCTGCTTGTACATAGAATATACAAATTTATATCTATAGATGTCTGTCTAACGCCATAGCTGCTGTTTCATGGCCAAGTGCTGTTCATCTGAAGGCTAAACACATTCTGAGGGATGCATATGCAGCCATGAGGGGAGATTTTCCTGCGTCTATTGCTTAAGAACAAGTTCTGGAAAGAAAATCTGCTTGAGGACTCTATAGGAGAACAATTTCATTCTAACATATTTTTCTAAATTTGTTTTGCCGTGTTCTCTTTTCCTGAGATCTATGGGTGTGGGGTTGCTGGCAACAGCTGTGCTTCCCCTTTTAGCTCATGTTAAGAAGCACAATCACTCTATTTTATTTTAGTTTATTTCATTTTATATAAGCAAAGGATTCTACTTTTCTCTTTTGCTTTTGGTCAGGGGAGTTTTTCTCAGTTTCACACTTCTCAGGAGTAATAGTCTCTATTGCTGGTAGCAGTGGTAGCTTCATTCTAATAAACCTGTTATTAGCGAGGACTTGATGTAAAACCGCAAATGATCCTAATATAAGTTAGCAGCCTCTCCAATGCAGTTAAGAGCTCAAATTGATTAAAATGCAATTAGCCCATAAAACTTCCAATTCATTACCTCGGATGTTTGTCAAAGACCCAGAACTAAAGAAAGGGCTCCCCCCTCTTTCTTTCTTTCTTAGTTTTTACTCAGTGCCAAATACTCCCATTAATTAGGTAAAGGACAGAAATAAAGTGTTACTGCCCTGCCATGTTATCAGAAGACATCATCCCCTCGTGCTGACAAGGGAGGGAGGTGGTTTTATTTTAAACTTTTTTCTTTCCAATCAGTGCCTCCTCAGCTTTTTGATAGATACCCCAGTAAACCCGGAACAGCCTCAATTCAGTTTCTTTTGTTGCCTTGTGATACTCTGTCATTCTGAGCCCATCAGAATTATATTGTTGTTTGAAGGGAAAAGAGATGAGAAAAGTTTGAATAATTAACTGGAAAATCAATTGTTGTTTCATGAAATAGACATCTGAGAGAGACTACACATCATCTTAGAAAGAGGACGGTGAGGACTGGGAAGGTTAATGGATGAAATTAGGCAGTTTTATTTATATATATATATATATATGAGAAATGCTAGAATAGGGGATACCATGAAGAGTACAGAAGCAGAAGCAATACACATATTTAAGAGTTTTTAAAAAAATGTGTCAGGAACAAAAAGATGAGTGAAAGAGTCAGGCTTTTAAGACAGTGTAGGGGTGTCTAGGTTGGTGACAGATAAAGGGGACACTATTGACACTAATTCTTCGCCTCTGGGCTTACAAAGGCAGATGAGGAGCTGTGGCCAGAGACAGAAATTCCCCTGGGAAATGAAATGCTGAGGGAACTCAGGGTCACTCCAGGACAGGTGATAATAGCATTAGAGTTAATGAAGATTGGGAAGGCAATAGGCCCAGATGGGTTCTATTCCAGAGTTTTGAAGGCACAGCTAGAGGAAAATGCTCATTGCAAACAAAAAAGGTCCCTCAAAGATGGAGAGCGACTAAAGTTGCACCCTGATTTAAAGGAAATTCTGGGACAGTATAGACCTTATTCTCTTCCTTTCAAGTGACTTGTTCTAGTAACCTTCTGAGTGACAAAGGTCTCAAAATCTGTCTGCCTGCCACCCTTCCCTATCTCTGGAATATCCTTCGCATTTAAGATGACCAATAGTAAATACAATATACTACACCTTATTCCTTTGCTACTTATTTCCCTTTCCTTACATAGAAAAATTTCCTTTGACTTACAGTCAAACCTGTTTATAATAATACATTTGTGTATAGTTGTTTTCACCCCAGAAGATCACAAAGTACTTTACAATTATATATATAAAGGATAACTGAAAAGTAGCCCCCTGTATAGTGAATGGGGCAATTAATTGCTTCACAATATGCTGTGTGGGAAATATGGCCAATGTCTCCAGGGCAAACATCTACTCTTATGAGAACTGTCATGCAATTGCTAATATCTATGAAGAGAAGACCTTCGGTCCCAATCTCTGTGGTCCTTCAATGGGCAAAACTCCCATTGATCACGCTCATCACATTGTTTGGTGCTTTACATTTTACTGTTTTTAAGCTTTGTACCAAGGTTCTACTGTTCTGTCCAGCCTCACCTGGATTTCATCTCCTCACTAGTGTTTAGCAGTCAAATACCCTTAAAGGTGTGTTCTGTTTTTGTTTTTTGTCCTTAATGTATCAGGATTATCTCACCCTCCTATGCATTAATCCCTGGAAAAATACTTATTTGCCATGGCTCCATGGTACTTTATCTGAATCATTTAAATTTTGGTTTCACCTCTCTTTCTCTGTGTTGCAAATCTGATCACCTCTACCCCCATTCCTACTGCCAAAGATATATTTACATAAACTGGTTTTAAGAGAAAGCCCTGTGGCATCCACTTGTCACCTCTCTCTGTCTTGAAAGGTTTTCACTCTCTGGCCTCAATGCTCATGCTTTGCGAACTCAGTTAAATCACTCCCAACATGAGAATTTAAAAAATGTCACTTATGTGTAAATTGTAATAAGCTGTTATTGTAAATCAGTCTTTTGTGTGATACTGGATCAAAAGCTTTCTTGCTGGCTAGGTAAATCCTGCCCACAGCTTCCCTTGTTGATTCTTGGTGTTATTTCCATGACAAATTTGATTAGTCTTGTTAGGCATAATGTTTCTCTAATAGAGATATACTTCTTATTTTTGATCAGATATAGTCTCACTATGTGTTCCACTACTCCAGCTCCAATTTATGTTGCTGATATTTTCTCCATTATGGAAATCAAATGTACAGGTGTGAGGATGTTTGTTTTCTTTATCAATAGTTCTGTATCTGATCTTAGGATCACTGCTGTTTTCTTTGTTGGCTTTCTAACCCTGCTTTCTATCTGCTCAAGATGGAATAGGGGTCAAAACACCATTACTAACTTAATTTTCTTTTGCATGCTCTTAGGATAAGACCTTTGTGTCCAATACACAAACCATTATGCAGGTAGCATTCAGGGCTGCTGGTGTCAATAGTTCAAAAAAGGACAAATAGTTCAAATTCAATATGAGTAGATAGTTCAATTTGTCTAAAGATGGTCTACGTAATAGAATATATAATGCTCTTTTTAATGATAGATGAGTTTCTGGGTTTATGGGAAAGAAGTATCTTTCATGTTACAAAATTAGCTTTATATACAGTTGATTGGTTTCTCTTTATCAGATGGTCAGAACATGCAGTGACAATGAGTCTTGACATATTCCCTAACTTTTGTTTATTTTCAGGTTTTTGTCTGAACCTGGTTAAATCTGAAGCAGACACTGTTCTTTCAGTACCAAGTCCCTGGGTATATTCATTTTCTAATGCCAGGCAAGGCATAAAATACTTGTGTGTAGGTCACTTAGATGTTTTGAAATGAAATAGACCTTTACATCTCTTCGTAATGGTTTCATATCTAGCCTAGGTTGGTAATAACCGAATGCTCTATTTTTCCACCTTCACTCCTATTGAGAAATACCATACTCTTTGAGTTGTCCTGGTACTGCCAATGGGGTTACTCACAAAGTAAAATATAATAAAAGGTTAAAATGGTGGAACCTAGCTCTAAATGTTGTGACCAGCCTCTAAAAAAAGTCCCATGCATGCACTCTGTCTCTCTCCCCTCATGCCAAATATATGGGTAACTTATTCCTTAACTTAATCTATATTAGTACGGTATGGTATTAGTATATTGAAATCAATATAATATTGCACTGTATGCCTCTCTTACCTGTACTGACTCAAACAAAAACAGCCTGCAAGTACATTCCACATTTTGCTCTACTTCTTTTGCACCACTTTCTGTCACTCTTACTCATGCTGAGTAATATTTTATCTCACAGAGTAGGTCCAACCATTGGGACTACCCATGGAGGAAAGTACTATTCAATGTGTAAGAGTAATTGAATCTGGCCTTTTGTTAGTGCACCTCTAGAAATCGGTGAGTGGATTAAAAAGAGATGGGGGAGACAAGTCTAAGGATTACATTTTAATAAGGAGATTGTCTCATGGACCTCATCCCTCCCATTCATTATTGTATGGGCCGCCATCTCTTCCACTGGTGATCACAAAATATCCCTGTGGCAAGAATAGTAAATGCTTACTTGGAAAATTCACACTAGGAGAGTATTTAATGTATTTAAGATGTCTTTTAATGCCATTTAGCTGGTGGAACAAGGAACAAACTAGGCAGCATGTAAACCGCCAGTCCTCCGTGGACCACAGAAAAGCTGGAACAGCTGAATTAGACTATCATAGACACTAACAGATGTTAACAACAGCGTTCATTTGGCTGATTAAGTGGACTAATAGTGGAATTCAGAAGTGATCAAGATACATCTGTGTTCTCACAGAATACAGCAAGCCCATACCTGATTTAGATATTGTACAGTGTTAGGCATGGTCCACCAGTTTATTTTACATCTAGTGCTTAAGCTCTTCCCCCCCCCGAGATACAAATGTCAATATTGGATTTACCCTGGTTGAATGAGTGTGCCAGTGTGGAGATTAGTTACTGTGATAAAGGACTTGCAATTGCCAAAAGTGAATTTCTTACACATAGATCATAACAGTTTGAGATATAGAAAAGAAGAAAGACAGGAAGTCCTGTCAAATTAAGTCATGATTCTTCATTAACTGATCTGAATACTTCAGCATATGCAAGTTATCAACCATCAGGAAGTATATAGGTATGTATATTTGTTTCTGGGGCCTGGCAAAAAGGAGAGCAGGAGAAATGGCTAATACTGATCATAGCAGAGCTTTATAGAAACCTGTTCCTCTCTTAATTGCCCATTTTTATAATGAAAGCTAAATTCCATCTCTCTGAGTAATGTTGGTGTTCCATCTTTTACTCTATTGTACTTTCTTAACCTCAGAAACATGTGATAGGTAAAATGATTAATAAAATAGAAGTCTCTTTTTCTTTTTTGCATTATTTCCACAATATTGGGAGTTCTATGCACTGCTAATTGTTAGCCATTCTAGCCATTTCGTTCCACATTAATGCTCTGAAGATATTGAAAGTTAAGCAAAGGACCTTTATAATAGTATAAAAAATGAAAGAGACTACAAAACAGTTCTGCTACCTTTACATGTGAGAAACCTGCCTGCTAGCAGGTGTTTTACCATCCACTGAAATGTAAGGAGATTTTCTGACCTTTACAAAGGGTTCTAATTTGCGCATGCAGCATATGAGCCAGATTCTTCTCTTACTTACACCAGTTTCACACTGGTGTAAATCCAGGATTTACTCATGGTTTGCACCAGTGTAAGTGAGAAGAAAATCAGGACCTGTCTTAGAATAATGCATATCACTACTGATACATATGTCATAAATGCATAGATAGTAAGGCCAGGAAGAACCATTATGATTATCTAGTCTGAACTACATAAAAGAGGGCATTTAATTTCACCAAGTACCGGTAATTCCTGCATCAAGCACATACATTCTGGCTGAGCTCAAGCATAACTTTTAGAAAGATATTCAGTCTTGCTTTAAAGACTTCACATGATGGAGAATCCATCACATTCCTTGGTAAACTGTTCCAGTGGTTCATTACCCTCACTGTTAACAATTTACACCTTATGAAATTGTGAAGCTTCAGCTTTCAGTCACTGGATCCTGTTAAGTCTTTCTCTGCTAAATTAAAGAGCCCTCTACCATAGAAATCTCCCCATGTAGGGTACTTAGAGACTATGCTCAAGTCACATCTTAACTTTCTCTTAGGTAAACAAAATACATTGAGCTTCTTTGGTCTGTCACTGTTAGGCCTTGACTTAATCTTGTAACTCTTTTTCTGAACTTTTCCAATTTCTCAAAGTCATTTTTTAAGTGTGGACACCAGAATTGGACCCTATATTCCAGTTATGGTATTGCTAATGCTGTAGACCAGTGATTCTCAACCTATTTACCATTGTGGGTCACATTTGAAGCTTGCTATATGTTATGTGGGCCACAGCCACACAATATCTATACTACCTGTATGGCCTGAGGATGACACATGGGCCACAGCTGTGTACTGACTGGACCGCAAGTGGCTTGCAGGCCGTGGGTTGAGAACCATTGCTATAGACAGTGATAATAACATGTCCCTACTTCTTCTCAAAACTTCTCTGCTTATACATCCAAAGAATACATTTGCTGTCTCAGCTGCTGCATCACACTGGAAGCTCATGTTCAGGTGATTATTTACCAAGTCCCTTTCCAAGTCACTACTTTCCAAAATACGGTGCACTACTCGATAAGTGTGACCTACATACTTTGCTCCTAGACGGATTTAGCTGTATTAAAACACGGTTAAGTGAGCCCACTTTACCAGCAATCCAGATTGCTCTGTAGAACTGACCTGCCTAAATCATTTAACCACTCCACCAATTTTTGTGTCATCTGCAAACTTTAACAATAATGATTTTACATTTTATTTTATGTCATTGATCATTTTTTGCATTACTTCAAGTGCCTTTATCAGTTTGTATAGTTTTTTAATTTTACATGCTTATAGTCTCATTTAATTATCTCTAAAGCTGGGAAAAAGGGATATGTTCAATGCATCTATAATTAATGTATCATGGATACAGCATTACTATCCTCATTTTCACAACCACATTTTAACATTCACAACTATGGCTTGCAGATAATGTGTTATTGCAGTATGGTGACTGCAATATTCAAAGCACATATCTGCTTTCTGTTTACTTTGACATAACATGGCTTTCTGTTCACACAGAGATATTCGCAAAAATTGGTGCCTATACAATGAAGTAACTATGGATTTGATTTTTCAGCACTCTTCTTGCCTGATCTGTGGGTTGTGTATTAATTATATTGACTACTTGAATTCTAGTTAACACTCTGAAGTTTGATAGATTCTTGTCCCAGGATCAAGCCCAGTATTACCAAAATTACTGTTCAGTAGGGAACCTGATGTGCAGGGTTGCAACAGTCGCACTAGGGACAATGCTTCTGTATTTGTATTAGTTTAAGTAATACAGGCTAGCAAGGTCACAAATACGCTAACCCGGCAAGGTAGACAGAGGTAATACAGAATGTACATCTGAACATCCATATATTCATATCATCCCTGCAGAACACCCTGAAATATTAGTCATTATCTTCCTCCTCCTCATTATGTCCTTCCACATCACCATCACCATCACCAGTGGTCATCACCCTAGCATCTTTCAAAGCAAGCAGACCGAGGCACAGGTTTGATAATGTGTTATTCTGATGCACATTTGGTAGGCCTTGAAAGTGTTGTGCCAGAATTTGAACCAGATTATCAGGATGACATGGGAAATTAGACTCTTTTTAGCCTGAAGTTGATCCTGGACAAAATAATGGAATGGAACTCAACACCTGAAAATTAAAGAATGGAAATATAATGAATGCCAGTAAAATGGAAAATAGGTCTTGTCAAGCAAACTTGACATCTTTGTTTGGCAAGATTACAAGTCTGGTAGATAAAGGTAACTGTGTGGTTGTAATATACTTAAACTTTTATAAAGCAGTTGTCCCAGTACTGCATGTAATTTGGATTGAAAATTAGCATCGATCTGAAATCCACATGTCACATATAAAATGGATTAAAAACTGAGTGATACATATCAAACTTTAAATGTTAACAGGGAATCATCAACTTGTGGTGGAGTTTCTTGTGGGATCTCACAAGGATTGCTTCTCTGCCCAATGCTATTCAATATTTTTGTCAATGATCTGGGAGAAAATCTCAAATAATTTCTAATAAAGTTTACAGATGACACACACATTGGTGGGGTGGAAAATAACAATGAAACCAAGCCACTGACAGACTGCACTGGATTTCTTAGTAAACTAGGTGCAATTCATTATAATACAGTGAAATGTAAGTCATGCATTTAGAAACAAAGATGGTTGGCTATTCTTACAGGGCAGGGGACTGTTTCTAGAAAAGCAGTAACACTGAAAGGGATTTGAGGATTATTGTTAATAGCTAACTGAATATGTGCTTCCAGTATGATGCTGTAGCAACATGGGATAACATGGTCCTTGGATGTATAAACTGGTGAATAGCAGGGAGCTGATGGTACCTTTGTCGATGGCATTGGTGAAGCCATTACTGGATTGTTTACAGTTCTGGAATCTGTGCTTTATAAAGAGCTGTTGAAAAATTGGCAAGAGTTTATAGAAGAGCTTCAAGAATGATTTGTGGCCAGGAAAACATACCTTGCAAAGAGAGACTAATGGAGCTCAATCTATTGTTCTTATCAAAGGGAATGTTATAAAAGGTCTATAATTACCTACACAGGCCATAACTACCTGGTAGTAATGAGTGCATTAATCTAGCAGACAAAAGCATCATAAGATCCAATAGCAAAAAGTTGAAATGAGCAAAGTGCAAACTGGAAAAAAGATGAAAATTTTAAATGGGGACAATTAACCATTGGTGCAGAGATTACCAAGGGACATGGTAAATTCTCCATCCTCTGGAACCCTTAAATCATTTGGATATCTTTCTAAAAGAAAGGGTCTAGTTCAACTGAAATGAACTGTGGGAGATGCATGAATTGCTGGGTGAAATCTATGGCCTGTATTATGCAGGTTAGATTAAATCATAGATCAGATTAGATTATAGATCATAGATTAGATCATAACGGTCCCTTTTGGCCTTAAAATCTATGAATGTATGTGTATATTTATATGGCCCACTCAGTGTGCACTGTCATAGTAACTGGAAACACAACTGGCCAGTTATACATGACTGGACACTTATGAATGCAATCGTGGTAATTATAGATGCAAAATGAGATTTGCAAACACACACATTTTACTTTAATATTTTCATATTCACAGTTTTGAAAAACTCTGTGGGGAAAAATGGGTAATAACATCAAGAGCATCTTCAAAACTGTATTTCCCTCCTACACATATTAGATATAAATGAAGAAACAGAGAACTATACATGGATCAAGAAACAAGTTTAAGTTTTCCTCAGTGTATTGCACTAGCTATAGAGTACAGCCTAAGTGGCAACCAGCAGACTACGCACCTCACAAATAAAAAAATGATGAAGGCGACAGAAGCTTGAATTTTCTCAGGAAATCCCCACAAAATACACAGTAAATTATGATAAACTGGGGAGAGTAGATGGCTCCTGGGATTGGTTATAACCAGGATATGGAGCGTTTCACCTCCATAGCCCCATTTCAAATCTGCCTCACATCAGCTGTGACTATACAATTACCCCTAGAGGGCTCTTTTTGTGAATTGATGGTCTCAGTCCAGTTCCCCAGAGTGGACCCGCCTGTCTCTTCATGACACTTTGAGTAGAAAGGCCAAGGAATGAATGAGGACAAAGATGGAAATACCCTTGCCTCCCTCAAGTAATTTCTTCCAGGCCTCAGCCGAAGGCAAATTGGTGTGGGGCCCCATAGGGAAATTTGTACTCCTTTGCCATACCCGTTCTGAGAACAGAGCCCTTTGCTTTTTTGGGGCATCAAACGAGCATTTCCACCAGCACTACATTCCATTATAAAAAGTATAATACAGTCAGATTAGACAATATGCTCAGAAGCTGATTCCTTCCTGCTCCTTGGTATTCTAGTGCTTGCTTTCCAGCAATAGGTTTAAATATAAAAAAGAGAATTAATGGCTAGCTCAACATCTGCTAGTATTAGTTCCCTTGCATTGTTTGTTCTTCTTTGTTTATCTCAGTGTGCTACTTTGTTTTTCCTTTTATAATAAGGATCATTCCTTTATTTATAAATGTAACATAAATTTTCTGTTGCTTGGGATCTCGGAGCCTCCCACGCTTTGCCCGCATGTGGCAGGAATGCTGTGCCTGAAAAAGGGGGAAAGACAAAGTGAATGTGAAGTGTAGGGTGATTATTGTTTCAAAAATAGTCATTAAGAATTTGCTAGAAAAGTAACAACTGAGTTTAATAAGAGCTTAACTTAACTACATGAGCTGGAGAGAGATTCCTGGGCAGCCTCACAGAATTCAAACTCTTTGTGAGACTTTCAGATGAGAACAAAATCAACACATGAAACTTCAGCTAGAGGCATTGCATTTTCTTCTCTAAGACTATTTATTTTCCTTTTTAAAAAAGTATTGTAAAACAGTAAAAATTAAATACAGAAATCCCATTACAGTAAAGTTAAAGATTTGTCTTAAACCACTAACAGCCAGAACAATTCGGAGTGAAAGCTGAAAACCTATTATTAATAGATGTCCTTTGGTCTCAGTACTGCAGCACACACAGTAATATATGTAAAGTCACCAGCTGTTAGCTTATGTACTCTAGGGATATCTTAAGTGAGTTAAATAAGTTTACTTTTTTAGCCTGTGTTGACCCATACTCTAGATGTCCCCTGCCCCTATCCCGCCCTTCTTTCTTTTTGACTATTCAGAATATGTAACCTTATGAAAGGGAGAGGATGACCAGAGACGTTATGTCCATAGCTACCTACTGCAGGATGTCTTGCACCTTCCCCTCAAGGAGGAAAGCAGCTGGTACTGGCCACTATCAGAAGACTAGACGGATCAGTGTTCTGACGTGGTCTGACTAACACTTTGTTCTTGTATCTAGATCCTACAGACCAACTTTCCCTCTTTACATGAGATATTCATGATTTTTCAAATAACAATTTCCTTATATTCTCACAGGCACAGCTTAAAATCCTTGGACATTTTACTGTCTGGATTTTTGTTTACATTACTAAGGTATTTCATTGCGTGGGGATGCCTTCGAAGGGGACCTTATCACTCTAGAAGAGCAGAAAAGACTCTGCTCTCAGGGCATGACTCCTTCCCATCTATCATTTTGAAGACTATATAATTCAAAACGCTTTCTTTTGAAACGCAGGTTTAGTCCTTAAACCGCTGTTGTTCAGTTGAGAGGTTACTATTGCATTACTAGACTAGAGGATTTGGTTAGGTGCACAGGAAAAAGAAAACCAGTTCTTCTAGCCAGCTGTACTTCCTCAGTGGCATAAAGGAAGTAGAAAGCTGCCACTGAGGTGTGCGGGGGTCCCCAGTGGGTGTAGGATATACATAGATGGCTCCTACACCTCTCCCCTTTCAGTTTGCAACGTAGGGGGTATGACTAAGTGTGTTGGATATGTTGTCGAAGCATAGCTGGCGAACAGCCCCTTGGAGGCTATAGCCAGATAGCACAGATTAAAACAGCCTCCAGGCTGTTCTGATCTATGCTAGGTCCTGCATAGAATTAAGTTCAGGGAGATGCAACCAATTCCCTTGAGCACCCCCTCAGCTGGCTACAGTGGAAGCTAGCTACAGCTGAGAATCTGGCCTATAAACTTTTAAGAGTTCTGTTGGTTTTAGCAAATATTCCTTTATTCAAACTCCACTGACACATATAAATGCAAAGGGTGAGTTATTTTTTTAATTTTTACTAAGGTGCTTGCTTTCTTTTCCCAGTAGTCAGCAGAACACTTTCCCTCCTTCTACTATGAGAACTCATGCTTTTTTCTAAGTTCTTTTTTTCTCTCTGAAAGAGAGCTCTGCAACTGGATGTTTTACTGTTTCCCAGGTGTAGAAGGACTTGTGATGGACAGAATGTTTTTTTGTTTTCTTGTCTTGCGGATCAAACGTGCTTCCTCTCTCCATGCTATGGATACACTTGAGGAAGACTGACAAAAAGCACGCCTAAAATTCTGTTGCTGGGTGCTCTCCTTTTTCAATGAGCTTCCTCTGACTTGTCTGTTTCTATCTTTGGCGCTCTCTGATACTGGGCTGAGTCTGGGAGCAATTACTGTACTTCTGTCTTGGAAGAAGCTTTCTAGCAATATTTTAGCGGCATGTATTATTTAGAGATATTTAGAGATAAACGAATAGCATTTCTGTACAGTACTACGTAGCTAGTTGCAATTGTTTTTCAAGGACTTAAACTTATAGCTTAGTTACATGGAGGCAGCAGTACCACCCCGTAATGCATAGTAACTCTGAACGAGGGCTGGTAACCACTTTGCTTCCGCAGAACTGAGACCGTTGTTTGCCTTAGTGCTATCTCAGCCATGCTGACATTTTACTTGGGAATATCAAATTTGTGTAATCCGTGTTAGATAAACTTTTGGCTGAATATTTGACATCTGCAAGTCATTTTACTCCCAGAGAAGCCAGGGCTGGTTGTGAATGATTAGCACACTTAATCTTACAGATACTAAATTGATGTACTCCTGCAGAGTTGAATCGAAGCAAACAGTGTGGACCACAGGTTCTCCCATCCCCGAGTCTATTCCTATGCCTTTCTTTCCCACAGCTTGCAGATGCTTCAGCATGACAAAAAAGAGGGCAATGCACCATTTGCTTCTTTGCTTTTCAATGCTTATTTTAGATTTTAAGTAAACTCTTGACACTTCTCCAAATGCAGTAACTGCGAAGACAAGAAAAAATCCCAGCTGCCCTGCAAACACATGGAAATAGATGATAAATAGACCCAGTCTGCGTGGTACTATTTGGTAATGTTTCCACCTTTTGTTAAACTTATAGGATTGTTTTTGGAATATCAATTTTTTTTATTAGGCAAATAATAATGTTTCTCCACTTAGTTATGCTGAAAATCAGATCATTCACACTGAATTTATTCTGGCTCATCACAGCCCTCCTCCTGATCTGTGAGCTGTTGATAATTTTCATCAACCAACCTAAAAAAATTACCTGAACTTCTAAAAATTCTGTTATGAAAACATGTGGCAGGCCTCAGCATGCAAATAAGCTCTCCTGGAGAGGACTCTTGGAGGAAGTGTTTAAAAGACCCTAATTCTTTCCACTGCTTTGAACTGAGGTTGTACACTACAGAGAGACTCTGAACTCTGAAGTGGTGATGCACAGATCTACCTGAATGAGCTCCATTCTGTCTGTCCATCTAGCTCAGCTTTTGATAAGGCACCCATTGTCATGGTAACAAATGACCACAGAAATGGTTCCCAATGTATGAAAAGGGACTTGATTACCTTTCAGGCTATGGATAGAGGCTTTAGAATTCTAACCTTAAAACCCGTTAAAGCTGAACTTGGCTGATTCGCAATATTCCAACACCTGTGTCCGAAGCTGATGGTTTACAGGGTGTCCTCATGAGCCAGATAAAGTACCTCACAGCATAAAGAAAATGGAACAAGCCTTCTGATTTCTGGTGGTACAAATGTCTCCCCGACATATCATCTGATTTCTGTTCAAAAAGAAAATTCCTGTGTTGAAGGACCACGTGTAATGTAGGGCCTATTTTTCAAATGTGAGCATGGAAGTGTTTTCTTCTCCCTTGCCTTTGCAGGCCCAGAGTAGATAGTACCTCATATGCATGGGAATGCAAATGTTTCTTTTGCAGTTGCAAATTAGCCACCTTTAACAGGAGTCCAAAATGAGGATTAATGGTAAGAATCCCAGCGAAGTTGATATTCTGACAGTGATGCTCTGCAAAAGAAATACATTCACTAGTTTGTTCATTTTCTGCAAGCTGAGGAATGTTTTCTTGAATGAGGCGTGTGCGAGCCAGTTGGTTTACTGTAAAGCTTTGTTGTGACATAGGCTGGACTTCGGAGGTTTGTATTGTTGTGGGTCTTTTGTCTAACTGCAAAGTGACAACCATTTGTCACGTTCCATGTTTCTGGGTGACTTAGACTTGGTGTTCTGCCCTGGAGATGAAGTGATCCTTATGTAAGTAAGTATGTCGACATTCACAGGCTAAAACACAGGCTAGGGGAAGTAGCCAGGCAATATGAGACTATTATATGCTCTAGTGAAAGAAGCCAGGCAGGGGAAGCTGTGTGTGATGTCAACAGGAGTTATGGGTACGCAGCAGACTACGTAGACCCTAAATACAGATTTAGAAGCCTAAACTTAGGCACACATGTTTGGGAGGTTGCATGCCTCAGTCTGTTCCTTTCCTGAGTGTGACAAGAGTGCTGGGGATCGTGTGGACAAATAACTTTGGTAAGGCATGTGAAGCTAAAGCATGTTAAGGTTGCTAATACTGTTTGGATAATTTTTCCATTCTTAAATTCCAGTTGAGCAGTCCAATTCCAACAATTTACCTCCTGCAGCAATTGTGGTGCAGAGGATGGCTAGATATATCTGAAATAATAGATGGGCATGCAAAGGAATGATGTGAACCAAGGAGACATCACTTCTCTCTAACTTAGGTATTTCTAAGGAACTCCTATAACCTTGATACATAGGTGCCATTTTAGATATCATTTTGATAAGCATCCTGGAAAATATACCTAAGACAGATAAAACAGAAGTAGTGTCTGTCTTAATTTAGAAGCACTGTGTGACATGAGCTTTGACACATTGGACCTCATTGGTCAAGTGCAAATTCAACTGCTGCTTCTTGGAAGAAGCTTTGTTCCATACTCAGTGTTAGATGATGATGCCATAGGCTTTGAAATCTTGGAAGCCTGGACTGATCATGCTTACAGATAGCTGCCCAATGCATTGCAATGTCAACTAGGCAAACAAATCCATGTGAGTCGCCAGAGAAGGCAGAGAAAAGCTCTAATCTTCTAGAAGCAGCTGGTGGCCAAGCTGACATTGAAAGACATCACTTTTAAAATGTGTGGGTGATGAGAGCTGCTGGATGTCTTTCTGCTTTGGATTACAAGCACTTGTTGGTAGTCTAGCCAGATATCAAAATTGTTGAATACTACAGAGCAGTGGCAATAAGTAGGATCCTCTTCAATAGGCGGCAAACACTGGCTCAGAATGGGACACAGTGGGACTTGCCCAGGACAACTGATTATTGACAGCATCAAAGTTTAGCCTGAGGTGAACACCCTGTGTTTGCTTTTAAGTCAGCATTTAGTTGGAGGTGCTTAGTGAGCCTCTGTCCCCATTTCACTGCAATTGGTTTTAAAAAGGAAAGAGGTCCAGCTATGTGTCAATGACGTTGAACTGCTAAGGCACAGCAGGACTGGACAGTGCTGGAGTCTGTGAAGAAAATCCATGAAAATGACATGGGAAGTGCTGTTATCAGCATTTAAAAGCTGGTGTTTGGCCTCTGCTGACTTAAAGCTCCGAGTCTGATATGGATCTAAGTTCTTTGAATTTTCTCCATTAACAACCCCAAAATATTAAAGGGAGGAGGAAGGCATCTGTATTAGACTCCTTGCAGAGAATGGCACTCGAGGATTTAACTGGGGATTGGTTGGAACCAGAAATCACTCTTAAGCCTACGCAGGTCCCAGCTATACCAGCATAACTAAACCTGTAGGTGCAGATTAGACACACTAAAAAGTGATTTTGCCATTAAAGCTTATGTTGGGTTCCATAGCCAGTGCAAAAAAAAAAAAAATTACACCCCTAATTAATTACACCCCTAATCCACACAGTTATACTTGCAAAAGTTTCTTTTGTAGACCTGGTCTTACTGGCTGAAAAGTTCAATAAGAGAAAAAAGGGGATCCTTTCTCTGTTAACAAGCAAGCATGCTGACATGGCATCTAACGTGAAATTATACGTTTTAAACATGGCAGAGAAATGAAAAAGAGAATTTCTAGTACTGTAGTGTGGGTATGTGCCACTCAAAAGATTGCTGGAGGGGAGGATTGCTGAACAGCAGCAGCAGGTAAAATGGTTCTAATTTGTAGAGGTTTCAACAACCTGTGGTGCCTGAGAGATGCTAGGAAGATCTGTATTTTCCCTTTGCACACTGTGGAGTGCCAGAAAAATAAAATCCACCCCTACCAGGATAAGTAATGTAATATTATCCATTCTGCAGATGGGGCTACTGCTCAGAGTCACACAGTGAACTATTGACAGAGCCATGGCTAGAACCCAGATATCTTTTGTTGAAAACAAAAGTGATGTTGGAGGACATTATATTTGGGTCTACAGTGGGCAGTTAGTTACTTAATAGTACGTTGCAGTAGCTGTAGTTTAGTGAACTTGACTTAGCCTTCGATGCCAAGGCAGTATAACAAAATAAATAGTATCTAATGCTAATCTCAGGCCCACAGCAACGTAAGTCTGAGATCAGGTTGCCCTTTGGGCACTGTTGCTTATAGTTGGCTTGGCAGAGTGAACAAATCAGGGGAGGAGCAAGCAAAATGTTTAATTGTCCTCACTGCCAGAAAGTTGAAAGGATACGACTTGCAGACTTTATTTGCAATGCCACGTTGACTAAATGTATTTTGTTTTCCTGTTAAGCTCGATTTATAACTGACAAGAAGGCTAATAAAATCTATTGAGAACAATGGTAGTAATTTAGCGTGCTGAGACAGAAAATTTGTCGCTGAGGATTTTGTACATAGCAGTATCCTCTTCCAGCCACACCTGAAGCTTCATCTGCATGGATATTTCAGTGTTGGCACACAACATCTTCAGAAGGAAGATTTCCTTTATCTGTTTTTTGAACACTCTATTGTTTGTTCCATAATGCTAATCAAACACTGTTTTTACTGTGATTGGATTTTACCGTGTTGCTCTCTAAGCTGAAGATGAGCAAAGAATGATCGCCTGTTCTACTCTTCCTTTCAGAGAACTGTGACGTGTGCATATTCGTTACTTGGCAATTCTTGTGTTATGGCTAGACTGACCCTCTTTCTTTTAAATGAGTGAGAAGTTTGCCATCCCAATACAAGTCCTGGTTTACATTTGTACAGTGAGTGTACCCCATGGAATGACACTCGTGTGTGGCTTTATCTGTCACATCACCTCCCTTGTGAAAAGTGCCATGGGACTTTTAATTGACGTAAGAGGGCAGGCCTTCAAAATTGTGTACCTCAATATATATATATATGTCAATCTTATATACTAGTTTATGTGCTTTGCAATGGAAGTGACTTTTCAAGAAAAGTCTCTGGTTGTGACTAAGTGTACCATCAAAGCTTCATAATAGCAGAACATTCAACAGCTCTTCTCATTCTCATCTGCTTTTACAGTATTCATTTCATCCCTCTCCTTAGGGAAATTAGTGCATTTGGCCCTGAACTTTTATTTAACTAATTCTAATATAGCAGGTTATGTGGCAAGTAACCTACAAAATAACAAAAGACGCCTCTGTCATATGCCTCTGTGTCCAAAATTCATGGCTGGCTAATTACAGTCTGATGACCTAAACTCCGCTTGCAGTTTGAAATTCATATGATATTTATCTTAATTTACTGTTAATTGATGATGTTATGCACTGTTAAACAGCTGCTGCTTTCCACCCAGAGGTGGCTGCATTTCAGTGATGGACTAAGAGACTCAAGTGTACATTTTGTAAGGTTCTTTGGGAATCCTCCTGGATGAAAGGCACTATTATAACTGTAAGATCATTATCATTATCATGAAAAACCTTCTCAAGGAAGCAATTCCACCTTCTGCTTCTGACACCTCATTTCTCCGTTGTCTCAGGAGCCTCTTTTGCATCTCCGAGGAGTGTCAGTTCACATCTTAATCTCTTTGTGTGTAATCTCATTACAGATAATCCCATTTTCTGGAGATGTCAGTACTTTTCTATGTGAGGAAGGATTTCCACTCATCTCATTTTGTAACTGATCCCAGATACATTTACTGTCTGTGTAAACAGATCAGCTGAAGCTGGATTCTCCCTCAGACTGGGAATGTCTGTACTCCACAGAAATGTCTGAGGGACTAAAAAGCCTTCTTTTTGCCAATTAAACTGAGTAAAATTACTCATCATTTATTTGAGATGGAGAGGGAATTTTTGATATTTTCCCAGTTATAAAAGAATAAGATTTATCCATTAATTTAAAAAAGTCCCAACATAATTTTTCAGGACTATCTATCTTAAATCCACTCTATTTTGTCAAGACAGCTGCAGTATGAACTTTCCTCACTTTGAGTCCTTACTTTTTAGTAACTCTTTGTCAATTAAGGAGGATATAGTCTACTCTGGATTCATTAAGTGCACCACAATTGTCAGTCAGTGACAGGCTCAGGGGAGGACAAGACTAAGCAAACAGAGGATAAATGATGTGAGAAGGGCACAGTTTGGAGAAAAATGCCAGTCCTTAAGAAACCCTATTTCCTATAGCATGCTAGTCCTTAACTCTTGAGTAGGCGATGATTGTTGATAAAAAAAAAAATCCAGAAACCTCATATTCTTAAAGAGAAGAAGGAAAAAAAGCAGTCACTCTCATTTGACGGTTTGAAAAAAGAAAAGATGTTTGTACCACTCACTGACTGGCTAATGAATAATCAGATTTCACAGCTTGAGTGCTGGGGTGGTAATTTGGTTGCACGCCATGCTCCAAATCCATGGAATAGTGCTTCATTAATGTGAAGACCTGTATAATCAAACAATTAGCAGTCTCTCTGCTGCTAAAGCAGCTTTTCATCAGCATATATACTTTGTTGTAAGATGAGTCTCAAATTACTGGATCTGACAGCAACTAGTCTTTTACTAAATCACAGCAGTAGTAAAATGGAATGGACAGAGCATCTGTATTTTTAATCTGTCAGGCTAGGTCAGCAAGAGTTTCACTCTCACC
This sequence comes from Mesoclemmys tuberculata, assembly GCA_007922155.1. Classification (NCBI taxonomy): domain Eukaryota; kingdom Metazoa; phylum Chordata; order Testudines; family Chelidae; genus Mesoclemmys; species Mesoclemmys tuberculata. The sequence goes on along the minus strand of ML675601.1, from coordinate 33,119,712 downwards.
AGATCACGCTCAGTAAAGAACACTGTCTGGAAATATTGGAGGTTAAAGGTAAACAGAAAATTTCTTTTTAAACGAATAAAACATTGTTTTAGACCAGAAATTGTTAACAGAACGCAAGGAGGTCTTAAATTACATATGCATATGTAGAGCAAAACATTTGAAATAATTTTCTTCTTTGTTTATTTCCCAGGATGTACATTTCAGAATTCTACATTTCCCCCAGCCACAGGGTCCCATTTGCTACTACACAGGATTAACTCTCACAGAGAAAAGGAAACTCTACAAGTTTCCACTGACCATGGAAGAAAACCAGTGTTTCCATCCTTTGTCATATGGATTCCGCTGAGATCTATGCAGATATTAGGGGACTTGTGAGAGACCAGGGACAGCTGTCCTATGCCTCCCTTCTGCTTTCCAGTTCTTCTAGAACCATCACAGCTGAGAAGGAGAAAGCTTAGCACTGAAACCAAACATGAGCCCAAGTTGCAAAGTGTACATTTAGATATTGGGTATGGATTTAGAATCTCCCAAAGCTCAGGGATGTTCAGATTTAGGATTGAGGATCTGACCCAACACAAGTTAAAACCAATATTAACTCCTAGGCTTTGGGTTAATGGAGGTTGCTTGACTGGAGAATGATCTGGACATTAAGAAGATGCAATTTGGGGTGGGGAGTGTCAAATTTTTTTCTACATACACCAGAATAATTCATGAAAGGCCTGAGGAAAGAGTTACACCAGTAACAGAGTTAAATCTGGTGCTGGAAGAAAATCAGGCCATAAATGCATCCATTCCTATAGACTCAGTGCTAATTGTCCTGCAACTATGAGCACTTTTTCTTGTTAGCAAATCTTATTTCCCTTTATTTTTTGCTGCTGGCCTTTTGGGTCTCTCTTGTGCTGTCATTATTTGTTTTACTGAAATCACTTGAGTATTAGGGAATGGTGCCTTTCTTTTGCAGCATGGCAGGTGTTTTAACATGCATGTATCTCAAGCAACTAGCAGTATTCATGGAGTTACTATAGATATGGAACCAGATCCTCAGCTGATGAAAGCCAATGTGGCAAGGTTGATTTACACCACCTGTGAATTGACCCCATTTTGTTTACAGTATTATTTAGCAATGGGTGATCTGATATGGAACAGTGTTGGGCTTCATTTGTAATAATAGATTTTATTTGTGCTTTTACATGTGTTAGGAGTTTCCCATCCTATTGATCAAAAAGTAGCCCCACTTACACATTACAGACACTGTACCCATCTTGAGACCCAACTGTGTGAGATGAAGTATGGAGGAGCTGAGGGGTTCAGTAGTTTGTAAGGATCAGCAGTTCTGCTTCTTCTTATTGACTCTTTCCAGAGTATATAATTCTGAGGTGATGGACGCACCTGATGCACATTAGAAAGAGTGTGTTGTCAAGGGTCAGTCATAATTGGTTGTTGTGGAGAAGATGAAAGGAAACATGCCCCTCTAGCAATAACTATATCAGTTTAATATCAAATTGGGAAGCTTCTGCTGCAGACCTCATAACAGTTGTTTTTATTAGAAACAGAGAGCAGGAGATTGGAAAAGGCCTATATCCTTCCTTTCCTCTCATACTTATTACCTATTTTCAGCAACAGCTGTGAGGCACTAAAACAAGATTATTCATGAGACAGACGGACTCCAACAACTTCACCCACACATTTATCTACCCCTAACTTTCCAATGGCTCTGCAGTTATTGAAACAGTCTAGTTTCTTATTCTGGAAATGTCCACGGTGTCCTTAGCTTGTCTTGGGAATTAAACTTCATATTTCAGTGTGGGCACACAAAAATAGCATGCAGCACAGTATTCTGTCCCCTCTTTGTCAGCGTGTTCTTTCACAATGAGACACATTAAGGGGACACACAGAATTTTTAAACTACAAAATAAATAACTAAACCTATGTACCTCTTAGTAATTTTTTTAACCTTTGTTACAAGGCCCAATTTTTCCTCAAAGATGGTCTCTATACCACACTCATCCCCTACCTGAGTGTCAAGGTTTCTTTCTCTGTTCCAAAGACTTAAAGGTCCTTCTTTCTTCTCTCAAACTTCTCACACAATGCCTTTCACTCCCCCTGTTCTCTGTGCTTCAGCAACCTTCATTTTTTCCCCTCGGATCGCTGCAAGGCCACCACACATCTCTCCTGCACGCATTATTCCTCTGCTTTTGTATATACTAAGCTGTACATGATACATTTACACATTTTTTTAGGTATCTGAATTGGATGGCTTGGAGGGGGGGAGAGGGATGATAAAATAAGAATTCAGTTTCTAATGGGAAAACTATAAATGCTTGCGGTTTTTATCTGTTTGCACAATTGTGATAGAATGCCTAACATCACACACTTAGTTTTCATCATCATTAGAAGATGCACAGAGGAAAGCAAATCCATTAGTAGAAGCCAATAGGCTCATGAATGTGTTTGTTTACTTTCTTTGTTACAACAATTTGGTTTTGTATGCAGCATTTGTGAACCAACTCTAAGGCCCGGTCTACACTTACTTTCGGGATTCGGCGGCAGTCGACAGGAGATATGCAAGTGGCGTACATCACTTGCGTATCTCCCGTCGACTTCGCTGCATCTCACCTGCGTGCCATCCACACTATGCTGCGCCGACGGGAACAGCGTTCCCTTTGACGCAGCGCTACTGGGGTGGTTTTCTTGCGTCAATTGCTAGATCGACTAAGCAGATCTACACAGACCCCTCAGTTGATCCAGAGCAATCGATCTGATGGCGGCAACTTTGCCACTGTCAGTGTGGACCCAGCCTTAGTGAGTCAGTGATGCCTCATGGAAAATTTTGTAATACTTTCTTTTTAGAAACAATTCTAAGTATTTCCTGTTTTATTCTAATGTTTAAAATGACTAAGGACATTTTCATGATGTCATATTATTGTATATTTTATTTCTAATACAGTAGCAACTCTAGCAATCCCATCAAGAGTCAAGCCTACTCATGCTAAGCATTGTACAAGCAAGTAGTATAGAAGATGGTCCCTGCCCCTGACAGCTTACACTTTAGGGGCTATCTACTTAATTCTGGCTTGCAGTCATGGTCCTTTTGAGTGACTGCAGTCATTTCTTCAGCAGACATTATTTAGTATTTATATTACTGTACTGGTCAGAGGGCCCAGTCAGGTTAGGTAAGTGGTGCTTAATCTTGGATATGCAGGTGGTGATCTATGACTTCATCACCATGGGAAATCCCAAACGTCTGTGGCCCGACCACTACTCAGATAAATCTCTGGCTAGGTCCTTAAAGTATTCTGGATGGATATCTGTGTCCATCACTGGCAGTCTTATTGCACCAAAGAAGCTTTCGATGCTCATGTGATCGCAGGCCAGTCAGCGGCATTCCTTGATACACATGCTTTGGAATTTCTCACAATATGTATGTACCAAGAAAACCGTCTAAACCAAACCAGTAGCGATGAAGGCAGTTGCTGGGTTCAGCTTCAAATACCTTCATTTCTCATCTTGTCCTGCCACCTGATATGGAGCAGCTGACGAAGACAACAAGGATAAAAAATGTCCGTCTGGTGTTCTTCAGCCTTCCTCTGCCCCCATATTTCATTTCTGTACAACAGAATTGGTGTAATTATGGTTCTATAGAATATCAAGCTCTATGGCAAGCTTGATGTGATGATGTCCCCACAGAGGCTGCTGAAGGACCTGGACCAGGGCAGCAGCTGCTGCTATGCAAGCGTCCACATCTTTCAGTCATCCTCCGGCACTGTCTATGATGCTGCCCAAATATTTGTCATCTTGATGGTTCCTCCAAACAGGTTAATACTGAGCTGGCTGAAATCTGAAGATGGAGGCTGCTTGATGGGAATGGCCAGCGGAAGATACACAGCATGGTTTCCTATCACCATGGGAGTTCAGCAAGGCAGCATTTTGGTACCCATTGTGAGCTGTGACTACTTCTTGCCTGTTAAATTCTGTTTTATCATTGGCTCATTCACTCAGGCTATCACCACCCCATTGGTTTGGCTTGTTTGAAACCTTGTGTGTTGGGGCTGTGTCGTCATACAGAGGATAAGCTGCTTAGCTAGCCAGGGGACAGTTCACCTAGTAGAGGCCCCTTTATAAGTCTCAGCATAAGAGCATGTTGGGGCAGAAGGGAGTGAGGCTGTAGTGCACTCGCGCCATGCTGGGCAGCTTTGGTAGCTCCACCTGGAGGCACAGCATGCAACCTTTAACCTATATATTTACAATTACAAGTATTAGAAAACAGTTAAACTATCCATGTCTGCCTCTCAACAAATACAGAAAATAACTAAGGAGAATTGTAACTAAATAATTCTTCCATGATGCTTCAGTATATTCTTGATCCCAGCTCATTTGTGGTTCTCAACTATCCTGTATCCTTTGTAATGTTGACTACAGGTAACAAGAAACTTTCCAAACGTGTCCACAGTTCATTATGGAAAGAAGGTGGGAGCCATGACTTTTGACTTGGTACATGTTAATATATCCAGTTGTGGTAGAAGTAATATCTCACAGTGGAGAAAAAAGATGTGTGAACGTGTTCCTGGGAATTATTGACTATGGGTGGGGGGGCTTTCAAATATGCCTAGGGGATTTAGGCACTCAACTCCCATATTCTCTTGATGAAAGTCAGGCATATAATTCTCTTGGTCACTTTTGAAAGTCTCACCCTCAATCACTTATTGATCTCAAAACAAGAAGCTAAATATGGATTCAATAACAGCAACAAAGTACGTCTACTATTTTCTTTCTCTTTGTAGTAGTAGGTAGCTCATTATTCATCAAAATAGCAAGAGCTGTGTAAGACTGGTAGGAGTTTACTAAAAAGAGCAAAGCTGATATATTGTACACACAATTATTTTATTTTTCAAAGTGTGATTCCTTGAGAAATATCCACATATATTTCAAACACCAAACCTGTGTGTGTGCCCAAAGAATGTGTTTGTTTACACACTTAATATTAAACACACAACATACGTATATTTTCATGATAAAAGGATCTTTTTTGCTTACAAGTTCCTCTGCTGATTACTCTCTTCGTGCTGACATAAACCTCTTTGTCCTATGTTAGGCCCCAATTCTGCATGTTTATGCATATGTTTAACATTAATCACACAGTTCAGTGAAACTGTTTGCATAAGTAAACTTCAGTGGGACTGGTCATGTGAATAAAATGAAGCACAAAGGTGTTCCCAGGATCAAGGCCAAAATGAGACTGTGAAAAGATTACTGTGATAACACAAAAGATTACATGTGAAATTTGTATTGTAAATTATTATATATATATAATATTTATACAAAAATAGTCATTACAGTATAGTGTAGATTCAGCACAACATGTAATAGATTAAAGTATCTGTTATGCCACTTCTGAATTTGATCCAATACATGTATTTAAAGCATTACAGAGCATGCTTGGCTTAGACAGACTAATAATGCTTAAATTAGTCCTGACAGTGTCATTTTATCCTGAAAATTTAAATAAAAAATAAAAACTTTGTATGAAGATATTCAGTTTTTGCTTTGTTCCATGAAAAGCAATTTAGATTTTTTTTACAGAAAACTTGTGTTTTAACAAATCACTGGCATGTGCTAATCCACATCTGAATCCAGAAAATGTTCTCGACATTATCCTTCTCTGTTCACATATATTTGAAGTAAATTACATCAAATTGTATTTGAAATACCAAACTGGCATTAATGGAAGCTTTTTTTTTTGCTCCAGGCACCATTTTAAAATAGATGAGCATAAAAATGCAGTCTGCATCATTAAGTTTATATGAAACTAGTGAGAATAAAAATCACCATGTAAGTTCTAATAAGATGTGTTTTTCATTCCAGTTTAATAACCCAAGACTATATTCATCTTCCAGTATAATAAATACACTGAAGGGAAAACATTCTTTTGTGGTTTTTAACGTGTTGAGAGTTTCAGAAGATGAAGTTTTCTGGGAAGCTTGGTGCAGAAAATTCTTTAATATGGCAGTACGGAGTATTATTATCATAAATAATTAATGTGCACAGCAGAAGAAAGCCTAGCTTCATTAATAATTCTTATTTTTAGTTGGCATAAGCTAGAGGTGCTGTATCTTCTTTCATCCGATCTATGTCAATTTCCTTGATTTTAATTTAATAGATGTTAAAATTTTAAAGGTGTTGTATATTCTGCAATGGGTTTTTGTTGTGGCTTTGCATTAATATCTTAGCACTAATTCTTAATCACTTAGATATTTTTAGTAACAGGCAAAAGGAAAAGAAAGTAGCAACCAGGCAAGGTGGAGTGGGCATCAATGTCAGCTTCTTTCATCTTACATTTCCTTTGGGGACCAGTTAAGATGCTTCTTTGATTAGGACCTCAGGAAATATTAAAAAGTTCTGCTGTGAATTTGAACTCATCAAACGTGTCTCTATTTATCTTTTTGAATGCAGAGATAATTCACCTCCCACATTTCTAGAACACCGGTTCCCTCCAATCCAACCTCACATTTGTGATCCACCAAGTCACTTGTCAAAACCTTGGAATCTCTGATAACAAATGTTGGTGCTTCAGTCATGCAGTATCTAAGAAGGAGCAGCTTCTAAATGTTCTTAGCACAATTGAGGAAATAAAGACAATGCTACAGATGGCACCAAGGTTACACTTTACAAGGCAAATAGAGGTAACATGATATTAAAACAAAGGAAATTGATGTGACAATTGAAAAACGAAAGCAGGGGAAACCATTTTGCATTGCTACATAAATTACATGAGAAAAAGAGGCTGTGGCTCTGCTTTGAACTTTAGAAATAATACTATGGAGATACAGTTGTTAACCTGCAATATGTGTTTAATACTTCTGCATCTGTACTTGCTAAACAGTGTCAATGTTAGCGCTACGTGAAAAATGATTATTGTTTTGCAGAAATTTAAAAATATTCTGAGACAATTTGTTGAGTTTTTGATGGAAAAAATGAAACTCAAACCAAAAAATATAGTCTCCTTCCCCAGTTTTCCCCTTTCTTTCTTTGTCCCTTTTTTTGCCCTTTTCCCTCTGCCTCCCCTTTTTCCAGAGACAAAATGGAAAAAAGTGGGGAGGGAATCAGGAGATGGAGGAGAGAGGGGAAAGAAAAAAAGTGAAATGGGTTAAGCGGGAATACAAAAATCTGAAGAGCTGTTAAGGTTGGGAAGACTGGTTGTTGAAAACATGGAAACATTCAAACAAAATGAAAATTTTCCCTAAAAATGCTCATTTTATAAAAAAGGCCACTTTTCATGAAAAAGAAAGAAAAGAAAAGATTGTGAATGAAAAATTTCAACCAGTGAATAGGCATAGATTATCTACAGATGTAGAAATATTGGTTTCAACTCTGCATCATTACTTCATAGGCCAGCTACTGTAAGTTTCAGTAAAAGATTGCTAATTTCTCATAATAATCTCAATAATATACTTGGTTGGAAAATGATATTTCAACCTTATCTGTCTGTCTTAGGGATTTGTAGTGGGGCCCATTTGTCACCCAAATATGAGCAGGAATCCCATATTGAATAGACAGCCAGAATAGCCAGTTGAAGGAACAAAAACAAACCAACCACCCTCCACATGCATATTCATATAGTTACAGAATGAATCTGCATGTGTGAATGCACACTTATAAGTATATGGAAGTGTGGGTGCATGCAAACTTGAGACCTTCACTTGCTGAAACAATGTTCCACAATAGATACTGACCCACCAATGGCCCAGAAATAAGCAAATCCTGACTGTATACTAGATGGTGCCTAAGGTGCACATAGACAAGACAGAAGGGGCATAGAGGGAATGTAGAGAAGCCCAAATTCCCCAACAAGAAATCTGTCTTGCACAGCCAGAAGCCCTCAAGAGGATTCCTAGGCAGTGCAAGCCAACATGGAAGCTGCGCTACCCTTGAAGGCAGGGCAGCATGCTCCCGTCTCTGCACCTGTTGTACAAACCCAGCCCAGAGCCAGATGCACAAACACGGATCTGCCAAAGCAAACAGAGCAGCATCCGGTGTAGGGCATGCCGATACTGTGCTGATGACAAATGTCTACAAAGAAATAGTTCTGTGGCCAGGAGACCATGCAGTGATACACCTATTTTTTGAGTTACTCATTTTTGCAAACAAAGAACAAGCCCTAAACATGCACTTAAAATTTAGGTCATTAATATCGTAGGTGTCGTTTGACGTCTATATCTGGGGGGGAGAGAGACAGCTCCAGTCAGGTCAGTGGGGCTGTGTGCGTGTGTGGGGAGGGGCAAATTCCACACCTGCATAAGGCTTGCAGTTTGGGGGGGAGGGGACAATGTCCCCCCCGTCTCTCCCGAGCTCTGCCCAGGACTAATATCTGTATAGCATGAGGCAATAGGGATGCTGTTTTGCTGCACCTGAAATGCATCCATAAGGCCCCGAATGATTGTAAATATTTTTTGTTATCCCTTCCTATTGCTCAGTCAAAGGGTGAGATCACACAATATAACAACATTATGCTTAACTTCTTCGGTATCTTTCTTCCGTGGACCTCAGTGCACTTTAGAAAGATGAGTAAGTATAATTATACATCACTGTTATTTTCATGGCAAGGGCTAAAAGGTGACAAACATACCTGCATTTTAATAGTGTTTCTGCTGCTATGGAAGTGAGAACAGTTCTTGTTTTAACACTAACAGACTCACTAAGTAGCAAATGCAGACCAATTATACAATAGGTGAAAGACACAGGCTCACCTGCTAAAATCTGCACTGAAAGACACAGAAGCATTTTTCTGACTTTCAGTAATGACTTCTTTATTTCCTATTAATCCCTCGTGACAATGGATTTATTTGCAGGAAATCACACAAATACCTTAATCTGGGAAGAGAGTATGACAATCCGGAGCCTTGTCTCTTAATTATACATTGACAAACACTTGTTTAAGAGAAACAGTGCTGATAAAGAGATAAATTTCCATGGACAAAACCGGAATCCATACAGAAAAACTATGTAACTCTTTGAAATAAATAAATAGATGACCAATAAAGAAACAGCCTTTAAAAAGAATAAATGTCCATGTACCAGGAAGTATAGAAGACATATGTTAGAAAATGATTTGGTGAAGGAATAGAGCTCCTATTCAGCATTCTTTGTGCACATAAAGCATGAAAAAGGATGTTTCTTAAATTCCATTGTTTCTCACGTTTACTATACACATTATTTATGTGGCGTTATGTGTTTTCAATACTTCCAAAATATTTCTGTAAATGTTGCAAACTATCTCTGCCGAGACATTTTTGATTGTTTGTAACATCCTAATTTGAAGAGTGATTTAAGAGTGATTGGTAGTTGGCAAAAAATTAACCATAATGAACTCATTTCAATAGAAATGGACCAGATACTGTGCTGGCTGTCAAAACTTTTCTAAGCTGGTTTCTTTCCAGTAAACATGGTCCTGCAGGCTCTGTCCATCTGCCTACAAGAAAAGAGCCTTTTACATTGGCAGAAAATGTTGTGAAAATACCACTGAGAACTATTGATTTCATGATCACTTGTAGCTCTCAGGAGGAAAACTGGACGATGATATACTCAATGGCAAAACAACAGTGATGAGTCCATGTATTTTTTTCTTTGCAGGTAGCTGGTACTCTCCAAAGTAATAAGAGCTCTATATGTTTATCAGACAGCAATCTCAATCAGGCAGCAATCAATACTGCCTGTAGAGTGCTAAATATTTTTGACCATAGTGCATATTCTTAGGTAACTCTAAGCTATTGCTTATTCTTGTGCTTGTTGGGTCCGATTCTGATCTTCCACCAGTTTTACAATGGTACAAGTGACATCATGGTCACTGTGTAAAGCTACTTTGCTTGTTCATATTTCCTGCTGTGGCTAATCTCCGCTACTTTGAGAAGGGAAAACTATGAGAGGTCCTATGGCTCTTCTGTTGTTCTAATGTTTTCTGTGATGAAAATAGTGCAAAGATAAAAAGGAAAATAATAATGGAGATTTATTCAGAATACAACATACAGGGCCAGATTCTTAGTGAGTGTAAATCAGGAACTTTACTGGACTTGACTTTACTGGAGCAAAACTGATTTACATCAGCCAAGGAACCCACCTATTTTGTTTTTTTTAAGTAAAGAGATTTTTTAGCTTTTTCATTGAAAATCACTTTGGGCTAGTTTATGTCCTTGCATAGCCACACAGTTATTGGGGGAATGGGGGAGTAAGGACTTCCCACTCTGTCCTCCTTGTATTGCTTGTATAACGTGCACCAGCTCCTTTTCCCAGAGTGCGAGGGCGGAGGGGAGCTACTGATGAAACGTTGGTCCCTGGAGCAAACTGTCAGCGGAGGGGGGGGGAGCAGAAAAGGACAAGGAGTAGGTGGAACTATTAATCAACTCCCCCACCATGCCAACAAGAGCATATTACACCGCTCAAACTGGGTGCTCCCCCCACCAACACAACTGGGCAGCAGTAAATTACTTCTTCCCTTCCCTCCCTCCTATACCCTCAATACCACCTTCAGCACAGGCCTGTGTGTATAATGCACAACCTAGCGCTTTGAAAGCACAGATGCCAGTGCAGTACGTGTGAGAACTCAGTAAGTGCAATACAAATATGACATTCATTCTAGAGACAAGGTGGAGGAGGTAATATCTTTTACGGGACCAACCTCTGTTGATGAGACAGACCGGCTTTTGAGTTTACGCAGAGCTCTTCTTCAGAACCTGAAGAAGAGCTTTGTGTCTTTCCTCAACAGAATTTGGTCCAATAAAAGATATAACATCACCCACCTTGTCTCTCTAACGTCCAGGGACTGACATGGCTACAATCACACTGCATACATTATTCACTTTTTTTCCATTACCTAGGGCACGTGAGCTGAGACACAAATATACAAGCTCACACATACAAGTTGTTTGGTATCTGAGTCAGTCAGAAGAAACTGGAGTAGAAAGTTTGTTGTTAAGACCGTTGTATTACAACAAGAAAACATCCATTGCATATTATTAGCATTGTTTATTTACACTGTAGTAGATCCCAATGACCCTGGTTAGGATGGGGGCCCTCTTGTGCGACAGTCCCTGCCCTGAAGAGCATAGCTATCTATTGCTGTTGCTTTCATTCACCTCTTCCCTCAGCACAGCACAGCTATGCATCTGAAAAAGTACTAACGATTTTTGTTCCTCACTCCCTTTAAAGAATATAAAGGCAACACCTGCGCAAAAGCTTCTCACTGTGTTTAACACAAGAAAAGCATAATCGCCTTCCCCATAATATATACACTACTCAGAATAAGTTGTCAACCTTCTGGACCTCTTGGGTATGGCCTGATACTCTTTAGTGCGTGCGCACACACACACGCGTCACACCCCTGTCACCTTCATGGACCTTCAAGGGAAATCCATATGCACCTTGAAGTAAACAAGCTATATCAGAAAAGACACAGGCACAAAAGAAATTTCCTGGGTGCTGCCTGCCACTGTATTCTGTGCAATGTGCTAGCTTTCTTCTTATCCTGCACTGTGTTTACTTCACCTGTTCAAAGATACTTTCATCGCCAGTTCTCCTCCCATTTCAGATGCTAATCTCGCATGGAAAATAAAATAATTGTTAACGTGGCTGCAGATGGGAGGCTTGCTAAGCAATTTTTTAACAATTAGGATGGGGTGGGAGAAGTGTTTGTGTTTCAAGGAAAACTTTTCCACACTCCTTTTTTCTGACGCCACTTGTTTTTCTGGCACTACAGTGCAGATTAGGGTGAGTAACAGAGTCATTACTGGGGATGGAAAGAGGGAACCTCCAGCATGAAAATTCATTAAACCAGTTTCAGTCACCCCCTGTCTTTAGCATTAAAGGAATACCGAGCAAAATAGGGTAGAACACAGTGTTCTGGGAAACTGATAATCAAATGGCCTAAAGCTAATGTTTATTTTCTTTTGAATGCTTTACAGATGCATTGCTTGGAGATGTATTAAAAACAGGGCAAAAGCGAGAGAGTGAGCCTAATAATAGCCTTCCAGTTACAGAAATAGAGAAGCAGCATAGATATGATAACTGAATTTGATTTGTCTGGTCAATAATCTGCCTTTATCCTCTGACTGTATTTTCTAGATTTGAGTCTTGATCCTTCCAGGTGCAAGGCACACTCAGCTGCTGCTGGAATCACTGCAAGCTGACAGTCTCCAGAACCTTGTATCATTGGGCTCCGACTTTCTGCATGCATATTTCTCTGGGGTTTTGCATTCAGGAACGTTTTTGTTTTTATCTTTCAGTCTTGCTATTTGTTCAGCCATTTTTGTGCAGTATTCCTTCTCTGCCCTCAGTGAAGGCAAGCTGCGATTGTCACCACTTGCCCCAAGGGCAGCTAGGTGCAGAGGTGGGTCATTCTAAAGCTGACACGAAGGCTGTTCTTTCTATCACTCGCTAACATAGGCCATTTGTACATAGGAGTCAGTAAGCAAGCTTTTTCCTCCTCAGAAATATTACAGACTCAACCTCTGCCCAACATTATTCAACCCTACACTTGGGGAATTGACACTGCTAGTAAACCAAGGAGTTTTATGTTTATTTTTTTGTTGCATTTGGAGATGAAGTGTCACTTAATTATGGTGAATTATGGTGTCTAGAGTCCAAAATAAATGTGAATCGTAGATAATTAATGCTAATTCCCAACTATGTTCAGAATAAATATTTATCCCCCACAGCCCTCCCGGTTACATCCAGAGGAGGAAACTTGGGGGAAGCTATCGGCATGCTGGACCTTTGCTTTCTGCGTGGTTGCCTAAAGCGAACAGATCTGTGCTTACCCCAATCGTAGTGTTTTCTGTGATTCACTGGTATGACAAAGCATGACAAAATATCGTGAAACATCTGGAAAAGACCAGATAATCAGGCCACACTAAAGTCACTTAGTCCCACAAAGCAACCTTTAAGGAGCAGCAGAGGGAATCCTCGGCTGGTGTAAAATTGGCATGGCTGCCGATACAGTGTCTTCTCCTCCCCCACTGGAGGTGTGTTGAAGTTGGTTGTGGATGTGAGAGGGTGTGACACAGGCTGGAATGGACGAAGCTGGAGTGTGAGGCACTGTGCCAATCTTCAGCTGGTCCCAAAGGTCCCAAAGCCATTTTCGCCTCCACTTCTCCAGCGGTGGCACTGTGTATTGCCATGAGCAGTTAATTTTCTTCTTCAGTGTATTCTGATAAAAATATTTCTCAAATGGTAGCGTTAACTAACTTCTCCCTGGCGATGTATGGGAAGTTGTGTGTGTGTTGGGGCTTTGGTTTGTCCACACCTTGGGTGAAATCCTGAGCATTGAACTCAGTGGGAATTTTGCCATGTGATTCAACACAGCCAGGATTTCACTACTTAAGTTTTATAGGTCATTAAAATTGTTCCTGCCATATGGGTCATCACCACGAGTGGAAGCAACAACGTTTACAGTCTCCTTGGAGTCAAGGACTGCTCCAAATGATAATAAAGAGCAATACTGCTTACACAACAACTTTAACTCCAAGAATCTCATAGAGCTTTATAGTTGTCATTAATTTAGCTTCAGAATATACTTGTCAGACAAATGGCAATGTATCCACTTTACAAGTGGCTAAGCTGGGGCACAAAGACGTTGGTTTCTTGCCTCAGAGCCAGAGAGTGCTAAAGATGGAAAAAGAACCCATTTGTTCTGACTACCAGGTCTGGGCTATATTGCTGATAAACAATATGTTGGTTGGAAGGGATTTTTGCCTGTGGTATGGAAGTTGTACTGACTGACCCCCCTCACCAAAATATTTCAGACTATTACCTAACCCTAACCAATTTACAAAGCTTTTTTGACCATGTTTATGTTATTTCCTTCTGTAGCATCTCTCATGGGCATTAGCTAATTGGAGAGAGCAGCCTAATTTGCTGGTTACAAAATGTAAACTGGAGTTTTCCAGGCAGGTGGCTCCTCATGGAAGACAATTGCAAAACTTCATGTCAATACATATCTCACAATAGAGTCCTTTGTTATAGGCCAATATTGTCAACACAGCCTAAATCCTGAAAGCACACAGTTCATATATCACCATCAAAGACAGTATGGAAAATGCAAACATGAAAAACTTCTGACTGCATCTCTTCCAGCGCTGGGAAATGGTCAGTTTCGCTCTTGTCCAAATACAGCCTGGCATCCCTGGGAGAGAGCAAAACAAATGTATTTTCTCCAAAACAGTGCACTGCATTGTAAGCTCCTGACCATCCAGTTCCGTCATGCTTTGACAGATGTCTTTGGACTCTGAAAGAGATCATGGGTGCTGCCTTGTTAGAATAATATTCCAGAGGTCTGACAAGCGCTCTCAGGTTTATATGCCAGTTTTCCTTTATGCCAACAGCTATGTAATGCACAAGGCACAAGGCACTGTCTGATAAGCTTTTACAGGAAGGTTGTTTTAATCCAAGAATCTTTACATTTCTTCTACTCTGTTGCCTTCTGGCTCCCCTGCCAACCTGATGCTCTTTCTTTGGTGCTTGCTATCCAAGACCTGGATATTTGACTTCCGAAAAGGATAGGAAAGATCATCCTAGCTCTAGTCTAGAGCTCTGGAGAACAGGGGATCAAGTCCCTATTCTGCCACAGGCTTTCTGTGTGACCTTGGGCAAGTCACGGAGTCTCTTTGTGCCTCAGCTTGTGATCTGTAAAATGGGGATAAAATTTATCCTCACAGTTGTGTTGCGAGGAGAAATACACTGAAGTCTGTGAGGTGTTCAGATATTGAAAGCCATATAAGTACTTTGGATAAACAGAATTCTGTATGAGACTTGTGCTACATTCAGTCCTAAGGATTCATTCTCATTCCTTCCCATTTCCTGCCTATGTAGCCAGTTTGTCTTAAATTATTTCTAGTTCTTCATTGTTGTCAGCAGTGGACTTTATACACCAAGTCAATTAAACATTTTTGGCACCCATTCAAAAAAATGAGGGGAAATTCCTACACACAAACTTAATTTAAAAAAAAGTAAGGATGAAATGACTACAGCTCACAATACCGCTGCCCCTCCTTTGTCCCGGCACCCTCAAAAAATAACACTTTCTTTACAAAAATTCTGAGCTACCAAATTAATAATAATAATAATAATAATAAATTTAGAGATCAGAGATCCTGTCTGGCATAAGGCTGAGAATGCATTCCTGAAGTGCCTTATCCATGGAGCATGCTGCAGAATGCCATGCTGAGAGGCAAGAGCCGTTTTATCTAAAGTGAAATGGAATTCTCAGGAAGTGAGGGCATTAGCCGTACTGAAGTCCCCACTACAGTCACGGAATTTGCAAAGTAGCAGTACAAGCTTCCGCCTACCACTACCACTAATCCATGGAGACCACCTCTGTGGATGATAGTGTCTAGAGGGACTGTCCAATTCCCCCTGAAGCAAGTTTGACCTTTTGACCTTAAGGAGCACTCGGGCAGGCCTAATGTCTCCATGCACATCCGGTTCCTGGAAGATTCACTGCTGAGATTGTCTGAGGGTGCCACTCATGATATGGGTGCCTATCTGCTTGGACCTGAACTAAGACCATCAACTCATTTCCAGCAGGCAACTAAACAAGCTGTCAGATGGAAATGATGGATCTGAATTAGACCCTTCAGCCCATGAGCAATGCCAAGGAGTTGCCCAGCCCCAAAGAGGGAATAGCCACCATTAACCACAACAAAAAAGGAAAGTTCCAATTGTAAACAACAAAGGAACATATATTGCAGTAAGTAGGAGCAGAGTGACATTACATTCTCCAGCTCCACCACCTTGGTGCGTCCACTTGCCTAACCAAAAGCAAGTTCTTTTATACTGTAGTTTATTGGACTAGCTTCTGACAACTGCTTTTCATTAGAATTCACTGAAATCTCTTTTTGCTTGCTTCCTGGGAAGGGGCTGTGGTATTTATTTATATTTTTACTGTAAATAATGATAATAAAAATAAAAAGAGAACATAATGCACAAGTAAAGAAATAAACTGAAGTCTAAGAGAGAAACATAGTTCTATAGTCACTTTGTATAGTGTGTAAAATTCTGCATGAAGGACCATTAATAATAAAACATATATATATGTTTTGTGTGCGTGATACTTTTCCCCCCTATTATGAAGTTCTAAAAAGATTTCTAGTGTATTCAAACATCCGGGAAGTATTTTAATATTAAACAGAAATAATAAGTAATGGAATTATGCCAAAACACTGCAGGGAACTTTTGGTTCTTTTTCAGAATGAGGTATGAAGTGCTTCATAGTTAAGGCAAGTAATAATTTACCTGCTGTATTAGAAAAAAATCTAGGAAATATTAAGTCTTCTAGAGGGGATAACCCCTTGCTGTGAAATGTTGCAGTCCTGCAGACTCATCACGAATCTTGATGAAGTTCAGGAGGAAGCAGGAAGTATGCTTTATGGTGCTACAGACTAGGGTCCTCATCCTGCAGACACTTAGTTTTAAAGCACATGAGTAGTTCTGTTAACAGGCATAACTGATAGCCCTCATTACTGAAGTTCCTGAGCACTTTGGAATTTGCATGGTTGCATCAAACTCTGTGATAAGGTGAAAATTTTACCTCCCCTCATGTTCAGAAGCATAGATACAATTCAGATGTCCTGTACAGTATTTGGAGCCACAAAATAGTTGAAACATTCAGTGTAGAAACTTGACTTATCCATATTCCCATCAAAATGGCCCAGAGGGGGCAATTATACAATGTATTTTAGAGATTTTTGTTTAAATTAATAACTTCATTGTTAACTCAGCAGCAACCACTCACTGTTAACGACCCCCTTACCCATTACGATCTGTTCAATTGCACCTTAATGTGATTTCATTACACACTTCTCCTGTTGGTAATTTTTTTATTCTGATGTCTAGCTTTATATTATTTTTTTCCACAAATGGCACACAGCTTTTTCTTTTTCATCAGGAATGTCCTTCTCCTTTTATTTTAAAAACTTTCCTTTTCTTCTTATGTAGCTTTGTGGAAACAGACAGCAAAGTAGACAGTTTCATTTACCAGATCCTTGGGAATAATATTAATTGCCTTTTATATATATTATTTTCATTTTCAAAGCACTTTACAGCAATTAACTAATGCCTCCCAACAACCCCTGTGAGGTAGGTAAAGATAGTTGTATTGCAGGTTTCTTTTTCTTTCTGCATAAAACTGTGTTTTTGCTTGTTTTTCTTTTCAAGTTTTGGTGGTTTTGCTGCTGCTGTTTTCCTGAATGTGATTTCACAGGGAGGTTGTTAGCTTCATTATCATTGTTAAATATGAAACATCAGGAGCTTCTCATAGAAATACACCAGCTTCAGGACAACAACAAACTCCTTCTTCTTTAAAGAACATAGACTCATGTCATAATGGCTCATTTTTAAATGGTGAACTTTTTTGTTCCGTGAAATATATAAAATTACAAAACATAACAGGAGGCCTTCTAAAAGAAAAATAGAATTCATAGATCAAAAAGGTTGCTGAGTCTGACTTAAGTTCATTTCCCCTGAATACCAGTGGTTGAATTGTGTGGTTGTTTGTATCACCACATAAATGCACCCAAGCATCATCTTGATGATTAGAGCGGACTTGGTAATTGATTTCTTTGGTTCAACCCGATGTGTAATCTACATTAATGAACTTCACTAACTTTGTAACCAATGCCATTGGTTGAGTCTGTTTGCGACGAATGCACCTGAGACTCTGGGGCTAAAATTGCAAGCTACAACTGCTCAAGCTAACAGGCCAGTTCTATATGGCAACAGGCAGTGGCAGACCCAGAAACCTATTACATGATCCACCTAAGGAGGCCGAACACCCACACGAGATTAATGTGACCTACATAGTTGCTTCAGCATGGTACATAAAAGGCAAAGTTCATGAATGTGTTACTCTGCTCTCTTTGTATTCAAGGAGAGTAGTGGAACAATGCCGCACGACCTGTGCAAGCAACTAAAGAAATGTAATTATGCTGGAAGGTCCTGGACTGACACATCTGGATCTATCTACAGAATAGATCCGGCACAGGTGGCTGCAGTGTAAGTTTCCTTGTGGCGTCTTGCCAGAATGCCTCAGTCCTAGTATGGGGGGGTTTCATGTAAGGAGCTCGCTCTTCATGCCTATTAAATTCTTGGCCTCTAAGACTGTCAGTGAGAGTGCCCGCTGTGATTGTGATTTTGTGATGTGGACAGATGGCCACTAGGATCAAGACAGAGCCACTTCACACAAGCCACTGGGCAGATGTTTGGTGGTACAATATTTGGTCACTACTTACCTATTCTTGATTTAAAACAGTGATAAGAAAATGACAAATTTGATGACCCACTGCCAATTCCTTGATCCATCCCATCCTCCTGCACCAGAAAGTATTTAATTCCTTCTAGGAACATGCTGTCTTGAGATGGTCATGGATGAGGTGGAGGGTGGCTGTTATGAACAGTTAGGCCAGACAGTAGTCGTGGATAATATCTTAAATGTATCTCTTATAACTAGCAATGCTAATTGCTTTCTTAGTAACAAAACTGCAGAGAAGGTTCTACTGACAAAGGGTAGTTAAGGAGAACTAGCCCTACTGCCTGCATGGAGTAGCAACACAACAGCCCCTCTGAGTACCCGGGGATAATGGAACCATAAAGTAGTTCCTTTCCATCTATACATTCACCATCAGAATGTTTCATATGTGTAACCATTTACATTATTCTGAGGAAATTAGGTCAGCTTTTTGCAGAGAAAATGTCAAATTAAAAAAAAAAAAGACTTCCTTTAAAAGAACTTTTCCACCAAAGACAGGAAAATGTCACCATATCCTTTGAACAGCAACACGCTGTACAGCCCCACTTCCGAGCCAAAGAATGAACAGAGATAGAGGAACACTGGGCAACATTTGCACTCACTCTTTGGAGCTGCAACACAGCTGTGTTATGGCTGTGTCATCATTACTAATGAATTAAAAGAAATGGAAACATTAACTCTGTGGAATCTTTTTAGAAGCTGGTGCTGACTAAACTATGAGGCTCTAACAAAGGAAAGCTTTCAGCAAGTGTTTGGCATTTAGAGTGCAGCACGCTCTTTCCATTAGGCTGTTGTTAGGGTTAAAATTAAGCTGTATTGTAAAGAGAGGTGCCCATTCAAAAATGATGCTTGTTGTGGAGTTAGACACTTGCAGGTGTATTCTATCATAGGTACATTTAAGGAGTTTAGTCCAAAAATTCACATACTGTAACAAAACAAAAATGCCACATTTGGGGAGGGAATGTCTTTGAGATTCTAAATACTTTTAAAAATCAACCACCTTGTTACTAAAAATAATTTTTAAAAAGTTGAATGTGTATCAAAGTAGCCGCAACTCAGTTGCAGGTTCAAATCAGCTATGTAGAGGGACGACTACTCGGATCTGTTCCCTTGTGTCAACAAGTTATTCTGCAGGCACAAAAAAATGCATCTGCAAGCTGCACCCACAAGCAGGGAGGTGGGAGTTCAGCCCAACTGTAAATATACCCATTATATATTCTGATCTGTGGAAGGATGGGGCAGAATTTGGCACGCTATGTATGAGCACACCCACTATTTTGCTTTAGGAGAAGAAACTTGGACCAGGAGAAAAGGAGAGATCAGTACTGAACTCTGCAGCATCCACCTGCTGTGCTGTTTCTGCTTTCCAATAGCAGCCACAATGTGCTAGGAATGTGCATTTTCAGTTTCCGAAATTCCCAAATTGTTTGTTATGCAAACCAAGGACGATGACAGAAAAGTGGCTAACAAAAGCCAGGCCATGTACATTGGAGGAAATAATTTGAACTGTTCGTACATATTAATGGGATCTAAAGTAAAAGACCTGTTCACAGAGGCCGGCTCAAGGCAAACCTCTGTAAAATGAAAATGGTAGGCTGTAGGGACAATAATAATTAATGTTTGTGCCTTCACAGCGCCTCAGTGAAATCAGTGGGACCGCAAGTGGATGGCTGCATAGGTCTGATTGCAGGATCAACAACTGATGCTGCATTTCCTGACTTCTGAGCATTCGATTCCTCTGCTATAATGTTGCTTTTATGGTCTTTTTTGCAAGGACTTTATATGCAGCGCGCTGACGTCCTGCCCCTTTGTATGGATCACAAAGCTGTGGTTGGTCTATGAGACTAACTACTACTGCTGCTGTTCTCTGAAGATCTCCCCAGCTCCTGTGAACTGTTAGCTGCTGCTGAACCTACGCTTCCCGCCAAGCAGCCAATGTACGCCTGTCTTCTCACCAGCAGGCCAGACCTGACATTTTGTAATTCTGACAGAACAGAATTACTGTAGCCTTGGGATCACCAATGGCTTTCCTGTGCTGGAAAGCAACTGGTAGCAGCAGAGGCATCAACTTCATACAGCTACCACTGAGTGTTGCTATGGGCACGGATGCAGAGGCAAAAATACAGGCGAAACCACTGCTTGATTTTCTATTCAAGCAACTCTTGAGTACTCGAGCAATGGCCATCTGCTAGTGTTTGTCATAGAAGGTCAGTATCTACTGACATTCAGGAAATTGGTATTATATGCATTCGATCTGTGTTTTATGAGTTTTTGCTCCATCTTGAATGGAATCACGACTCAAAAAGTCCCAAGTGTAAATATGCATCTTCAGACAAGTGCTCTGTGGTCAAAATAGCAGGGTGTATTGTGCCCCTCGGTCAGTAACAACATTAATAACGATCTGAAAATAAGGAATTGCACCTGCCTGAATAAAAGCAGGAGTGCTGAAGACCGAGCAGTTGCTCCTTTATACAGGTGGTGGTGGTACTATCACTTTCAGAAACACCACATGCACTAGCAGATGGTACAAGGCAGGTTAAATTAGAGTTTTCAGTCCAGACCAGCACAGATCAGGCCACAGGGGAGATCCTGTCTTGCCCTACACCTGATAGAGGGCTTATTTTCCCACTCAGTCAGAACAATAACTCCTATAGCGTACAGTGCCTGTGATGTGGCACATTGGGCAAGGAAGATCAGGAGAAAAGACTTTACCAGGGCTCAATAGCAGGGATGAAAAATTTGTGATGGCTATTAAACAGGCGGGTTCCCCTGAGGAAAACATTTCTCTAGGAGAGTGATACTTAGACCTCAGTGGTTCAGGAGCCAAATTAGCAATCAACATTACCCAAAACAGCTACAGTAGTGTGAATTCATTGTTTCATTTTATATATATATATATATAAAAGTTCTCACAGCAAAATGACTGACCACGTATTATTTTATTATTTATTTGAAGCGTTCATGATACAATAATACATCTCTTTGCTACTAGCAATATTTTAAATTAACATTATCAGCCTTCTCTTCACTGCTGGTATTATTTTATCAACTACAATTGGTTAAGAACATAGTAAAAGCATCCAGATTGGTTACTAACTTAGATAGGTTAATTATTAAATCACTCAGTGTTTTAATATCAGGTGCTTTAAAGAGCCACTTGCGGCTTGCAAGTCTCAGTCTGAGTATCAGTACTTTAGGAGAAATAGACAGGACACGCTAACAGCTGTACGAAGTATATCCAAACATCATTCCATTGTGCTGTTACTTCTTATCAGGCATGACAGCAGCCCGCATCAAAAGTGTCCATGGTGCAATAATACATGTGTTTGCTACTAGCATTATTTTAAATTAACATGAATTTAAAATCGGGCATGACTGCAAATAATCTTTGTATAAATGGTGGCGTTTGGTTTTGGGCTGTGAGTCATTAAAAGCAGGGTTGATCTGTTCACAGTCAGAACAGGACTTTGGCATACTGTTCTTTGTCGATGGACGACAGAAGGCTGGTAAGTGGCATAGTGAGTATGGTAATTCACTGAAAGAGATGGCAAAGGGAAGTTTGAAATGCACCAATATGACACGAGTCAAGAGTTCTCTCCGTCTGTCTCTTTCTAAGCCATGATGAATTGCATATTATTTCCTTCATTAGGTTGAGGCTTCATCCCCTGTACAACAGTGACATGAATAAAAATACAGAGCAGATTCAGTCTGGTGACGATTTTATTCATTGGCATTTACATGTCTGATAACGGATACATTCCACTTCTTTGCTACATGAGCTTTCCATATATATCAGGCGCTTAGTTTTTAGACTCTTCTGCTGAAAGGTAATTGTTTAAGTGGATTAGTAGCTTTGCCTCTAGAGGTGGCAAGAGGATTTTAAAAACAGCAACATGACTCCTTTAATACTCTCATTTTGACCCTAGAAACATGCCCAGAGGGTTCTTAAGATCATACACTAGTCTTATTATTGTGAAGAGGAAATAGTACACTATATTATTCTGGCTCGTACTCATTGGGCAGGCCGGTGGAAAACACTGTAGTATAGCACTCTGCTCAACAAGCCCCACTTGAAGTCTTAGCATCTTCCTTTCACCACTTCTGCTTTGTCAGGTCCTCTTAAACTTTACATATTTATCTATAGCATGCTGTGTTCAACTTGATTATTACTTACTCCTTATAGTGCAGCATACACTACCATGGTATTTTACAGACATAAAAAACCCTGTCTCGGAGAGCTTGCACTCTAAATCAGGCAAACACAGGAAATAAAGATAATGGATAGCGAGGAATAGGGATGGGAAAGAACAAGGGTTAAAATAAATAGAGAGTTGGCCTGATTCTCCAGAGCGTTGTGCCTCATGTAGTGATGCTGCTAGCATTTTGCACCTACTATATTCAGATGTAAAAGGCTATGCAAGTTACAAGGCAGTGAAGAATCAAGCCTACTGTCAATCACAGCATGCTATTGCAAGACGAAAAAAGACATTAATACGGCAGTGAGGTTGAGAGAATACATCAGTAATTTAAGTGTAAAAAACTAGTTATCCCCAAATCAAGGGAATTCAGAGCTGAGTTCTTAAAAGAAATTAACGTGTTAAGGCCTTGTCTACACCAGAAAGCTTTGTCGACACAAGTTACAGTGATGATCAAAAAGTGCTGTAATTACAATTCTTGTGCCTGTCCACACAGCATTCATTGTGTTGCAGAAGCACATCCACACTTGGTGCTCTAGCATTGACAGTAAGAGCAGTACACTTGGGCAGCTATCCCACTGTGCAACTTCCCATCTTATGCTGCTAGGGGTTGTAGGAAGGCGGAGAGTATTGCAGTGCATTGAGGGGGTGGGCTCAACATCCCATAAAGCAGTGATTTCTGGCCCGTCATTCCATGGGTTTCCAACTGTGTTTTGCGGCATTTTTCAATGGCCCCAGTTTCCGGAGTGCCTGCCATCTATATCTGAAAGAATGATGAGAGCAGACATATAAAATGCAAACAATTCACAAACTGATCCTGTTATTGATGATTACACTGAACAGTCTGTTACTCATAAGCCATGCCTAAAGTGTGGGATGATTTAGCTGGGATTGGTCCTGCTTTGAGCAGGGGGTTGGACT
Organism: Mesoclemmys tuberculata; assembly: GCA_007922155.1. Lineage (NCBI taxonomy): Eukaryota > Metazoa > Chordata > Testudines > Chelidae > Mesoclemmys > Mesoclemmys tuberculata. Next base: position 33,096,306 of record ML675601.1, on the reverse strand, counting down.
AGATGACTGCCTTCCAACCCTAATCTTCTATGATTCTGTGATGGATTCTTCACTGTTCTCCACTGTTGTTGTCAGTGTTCTGAACGTACCATGACTGGTCATGCAGTATATCAAAAGCTCCTAGTCGGAACTGGAATCCGAGGCCCCTGATGTGCTGTGTGCCATGTAATCAAACAATGCCGGATTACTGTTTGCATTCACGGAGCATCTGTACATGGTACACTATCGCCTTTGGGTGTGTAGAACAAGCGATGAGTGGTGGGATTACATTGTTATGTAGGTTGGGGATAAAAAGCAGTGGCTGCAGAACTTTCAAATGCACAAAGCCGCCTTCATGGACCTTTGTGTGGAGCTCGTCACTGCCCTGTGGCACAAGGACACCAGAATGAGAGGTGCCCTCTCAGTGAAGAAGCACATGGTGATCACTGTCTGGAAGGTGGCAACTTAAGACTGATGCCAGTCAGTCGCTAGTCACTCTGGAGTCAGAAATTCCACTGTTGGAGCTGTATTAGCGCAAGTGTGCAGGGCCATTAATTGCATTCTTCTATGACGGACTGGAGTCTTGGCAATGTGTGTGAAATAGTGGATGGCTTTGCAGCTATGGGATTCCCTAACTGTGGCAGGGTGATAGATGGCACGCATATTCCAATTTTCATCCCGGACGTCTTGCGATGGAGTACATCCATAGAAAGGGGTACTTCTTTATGGTACTTCAGGCACTTATGGATCACTGTGGGCATTTCACTGACATCACTGTAGGTTGGTCAGGGAAGATGCATGATGTACATATCATCAGGAACACTGATCTGTACAGAAAGCGCAAGATGAGACTTTCTTTCCAGACCAAAAGATTCCAATGGGGGATGTTGAAATGTCCATAGTGATCCTGGGAGACGCAGCCTACCTTTTACTGTCATGGCTCATGAAGCCTTATACGGGCAACGTGGAGAGCAGCAAGGAGTGCTTCCATAGCAGGTTGAGCAGGTGCTGAATGACTGTTGAATGTGCGTTTGGCAGATTAAAAGCTCGCTGGTGATGTCTTTATGGCTGGTTAGACCTAAATAAGGAAAATATTTCCATGGTTATAGCTGCCTGCTCCATAATACCTGTGAGGCTAAGGGTGAAAAGTTTCCCCCTGGGTGGAGTGCAGAGGTGGAAAGCTTTGCAGATGAATATGAACAACCAGATGTCAGGGCTATTAAAGGGGCACAATAGGGGGCCATTCAAATCAGGGAGGCCTTGAGGAACTATTTTGACAATGAGTACCAATAAGGTGTCTTTGTAAACAGCACTGTGCCATGTTATGACTGCTATCCAGTTTGCACTGTGTATCAATGTGAGGTGCAACCACCAGGTGCAAGAGACCAATAAAGATTGCTTATTCTTCATAGAGTATGTCTTTATTAAATAACAATTATTCACCACACATATGAAAAGCTGGTCTAGAGGGGAGAAAGTAGTGAGGGGCAGTGTGAGCTATGACAGTTGGATGTAAGTCCAGCTATTGTTCTGGAAGCTCTCTGAAGGGGAGGAGTGAACAGGGTACTGAGACAGGCCCAGAGTTTGATAGGAATGTGTGGGTGGAGTTTGGGGAAGGCATGGAAAGTGTATTTGCTGCAAGAAGGAGTGAGCATGCATGAATGCAGCATTATGAGTGACTTTAGCAGCTCCGTTTGCTCTTCCATGGCTTTTATTGTGTGCTCGTGACCTGCTATCACTTGCTCCTGGTTTTCCCTCCTCTCATGCCTATCAATTTTCTGATTTTCAGACACAGAGCATCTCCATGCCTTTTTTCTTTTTTTTTTTTCCTATCTCAGAGGACTGGAGGAGTTCTTGGAACATCTCCTTGCTCTTCTTTGGTCGTTTTCTTATCAGCCGCAGGTGGTCGGCAGACATGTAGGTTTTTCCTGTCAAGGGCACATCTGTAGAAGCACAATAAACTGAACAGAAGCATTATTGCAATAACAGAATTGATGCATAACTGTAAAATACTCCTCTTTCTTGCTGTCCCCTGGCAAACACATAGCTTGACGATCAACCAGGGCATGGTGAGTTGTGCCTTGGGAGAGGGGGCACTTAAGCTGAGGAGAAGGTTCTGGGTGGTTGTTTGAGGTATTGACGCAGGTAGATAGGAACAAAATTTCAAATTGTGCTACCATTTTCTACAGACGGGGGCCATAGAAGCTGATATCTCACTCCTGGGAGTAAGCAGGGATGCTTGAGTGCATCTCGTTTATGTGAGTAACCTGGGTCCCTATGCTGCTCGCCCGTGTGCCGCTTTGGTCCCTGCACAAGTGATTGCCGATTAACGCAGAAAAAATTCTTACAATGGGGGGAAAAGACAAAGCAGCTCTGCTGAGGAATCTCTGGCAGAGGATTGGTGAGTACCTCCAGAAAAGTTTCTTAGATATCTCTCTGGAGGCATCCTGTGACATCTCAGTCTGCATTAACACACTTCCACATGGGTGGGAAGCACATGCAAACACAGCTACTCTTGTGCATTTCTATTCCTTCAACCAGCTGTATAACGCAACAAAGCAAGGACGGCTGTACCTCGTGTAACCGAGCAGCATCAACTAAAAAAAGATCACTTACTCAAGCTCCCCTCTCCTGCATTTTGCACACCAGAGCTGGAGGGATGGAACTGGCTCAACCCCTCTGAGGTTGAGAAGAGGGCCTGGATCCTCAGGTCAGCAAATGACCTGGTCCCCTGCTCCACATTGTCCTCCAACTCGACTTCCTCATCCTTGACTTCTTCATCAGGGTTGAGTTTGGTGTCTGCTGCCTCTGGGCCCACGGAGGTATCCAAGGGTCTCTTGGCAGTGGAGATGGGGTCGCAGCTGAGAATGGCTTTTAGCTCCTTATAGAAGCAGCAGGTCTTTGGCTCTGCATCAGAGCAATGGTTTGACTTCCTAGCCTTTTGGTAAGCCTGCCACAACTCCTTGATTTTTGCATAGCATTGCAGCATGTCCTGTTCATGGCCCTTCTCTGCCATTAAATGAGAAATTTGACTGTATGTGTAACTTTAGCACCCTTGTGGCCAGGATGGTGTCTGCTCTGCAGGCAGCTCTGTCCAGGAAAGGGCATGTACAGGAACACAGCAGGAAAAGTCCCTTCCACCCCAGGGGCACCTCTTCCAACCCTCCTCCCTCGGAGTGAACACACACACACCAGGATAGTGCAGTGACTATAGGAAAGGGAAATATTTATTTATTTATTGAGGGCTGAATGGAGAAAAACAACAGGAGGAAAGACAGGGGGAGCAGTTAAACAGGGTTACATTCAACACAAGGCCCCACAGGCCCTGTGGCACCACAGATTCAAAGGGCAGACCCCGAGCAATGTGTCTGCACTCAGAGTTCAGGAGTCTCGGGAAAGTTCTGATCCGGTGGTGAGTCTTAGGTTCTCCTGGCCATCTTCAGCACTAGTGAACTTTCACCAGCAAACCCCTCCGGTGCCCTCTTCTACTGCTCTCTGCAAACCCACACAGAGCAACACCCTCCCCACTTAACTAGCTACAGCTGCCCCTCCTTGTTCCCAGTGCAAAGTCATGGGCCCCAGTAGTCACAGCCCCATGCATCTCTGGGTAGCTGTGATACTGAGTCCAGCTCTGGTTTGTTCTTCTCGGGCAATTCCTCCCTGCCACGGTGCTACTACTGGCTCCAGTCCGGGGCCTCCCTGGTCAGCAACTCTGTCCCTCCCAGGCTTCGGCTCCACTTTTGTGAGGGACTGCTTGGCTCATGGCAGCCCTTCTGTCTGGAGCTCTAGACACACCCTCTCGCTCTCCCCACTCTAAAACCCTGAAGGGGTTACATATGTATTGAAGTTCCTTTGGCTGTAGTAGAGTTGGGACTGCACAGCCTCCTCTCCCTAATGCCAATCAGGTCGAGAAGCTCTGGTGCGCTCCAATCAGGAAAGCATTTGGTGCGTGGAGTCGCCATAGTCACCTGGGAAGATATGTGAGCTCTCCACACTGACCAAACAGGGAATGGAATTCCCAAAATTCCCGGGACTTTAAAAGGGAAATGGTGGATGTCTGCAGGGCAGCGGAGTTCAAACTGATGGGCAGAGCAGTCAGGATTAGGCATTGTGGGACACTTCCTGGAGGCCATTTCCCATGACATAACCAAGTACGGTATCTATACAGATGCTTTGTCGCTAAAAGTTCAATGCAAAAAGTTCTATCCCACTCATCGAGGGGGTTTACTGTGTTGCAAAATCAGGGGAGTTGAATTGATGGGGGACAGGGAGGGGGAAAACTGTAGTGTGTACACCACCACTGTTTTGGCGCAAAAAACTGACTTTGGCCACAAAAGTATCTAGTGTAGACCACGTCTAAGTTGTGGAAATGTACAATTGAGATCACAAAAAACCTAAACTCTGCTCTGTGGTTGTGCATAGGCATGATTAAAGCATTTTTGTACTTGTGATCCCAGATTAGACTAAACTGTTTTTTAAATACACAGATTTTAAAAATACTTCATGATGGCATTATGGAAATGTAATGTAAATGTGGGGCAGAGCTGTGCAGAGCCCAGGATCCTTGTGGTGTGTTGGGAAATAAGATATAGGCTGGGGCTGACCTGGCAGTGCATAATGGGGAGGGATGGGAGGTGAGAATTAGGCCAATGTAAAGCAGTGTGCACTAGGAGTAAACAGGTAATGTATGTAAAATTCAATATCACAAGTACTCAACTGAAAAGTTTAATAAATATTTTTAAAAGATTTCATGCGGTTCTTTAATATTTAATGTTAGTAATATTTTTAATTTAGAAATTTAATTTAAGAGATCATTAGTATTTATTAAAAATTGATACAGTGACTGTTTCTTCTTCCTAATGTCAGACATATAAAACTAGTGTAAAAACAGTGAAATTAAAATGTCTTTAATTTATTTAAATTTAATCCATGCTCATTCTCCATACTCATTCACAATGCTATTCAGCCACCCACAAACACAACTGCACCCATGCTCATTACCTACTCCCTTCTCTCCAGCACACTCATCACTCAGCATCTCTTATTTTCTCTCTCGTTATTTTTTCTTTTCTGTTTCCATGTATTTCTGTCGAATTTGATCCCCCCATTCCATATACCTAAATTCCTCCCTCCTTCTTCCTGATGTATTCTCTTCCCATGCCTCTTTCCTGATCCCAAATGATGATCTGTGAAACTAAGTCTTTGAATCACAGTGCACCAAACCAATCAGCAGCATGGAATAGAAAGTGGAGGAGAAGAAAGTGAAGTTAACTAGATCTTCTGAAATGCCACCATTATTTTTCTTCAGAACTTTAGTTTTGTATATTTGTTCTACTAATCTGAGGAGCACAGAAACATATGTGAGCAAGGGGAAAGTACATATCAGGTCAAGAAATGTGTTGATACGTCATCCTAACAAAGCAAGTCCAATCCAATGCCTGATGATACTTTTCTTAATTCCCCCTTCCATTGCCCCCTGGATCAGTGTAATTCTAGAAGGTATTTTTTGATTGCTACAGATGCATTCTCCTTAGACTTAGACACATGGAAAGGTATAGAAATTTGGTTTGAGGTTCAGCTCGTTCAGTGAACCATTTAAACTTTGGCTCTAAGTGCATTATGGTGGCCCAACAAACACTAAAAGTGATATTGACAGAAAACATCAGCTTTATGTACCTCAAGACTGTAAATGATTCCCCTTCTGAAAGACTGGTATTGTCAACCTTGTAATGTGTAGATGAGATATTATACAGAAACACGAAATTTGGCTCTGTAGTTCTAATACAGAAATTAACCACAATGGAAAAAAAAGAGGGGTTTGGTCAAAATTCTGCTTTTGGGAGATGGGTCCTGAAGATGGAGGAAGGCCATAAAATAAGCAATACAAGCTCTGTGCCCTTTGCTTCCCTGCTTTAAAATCTTGGTGCACTTAAACTCTCATATCAAGTCTGCATGTAGCAATGGGACTTCACATACCATTTTATTCTGGCTGTTCCTTTCCTGATGTGCTAAGGATTTGGTATCTTTTCTCTTCTTTTACTCCAGTGCAGTGATGGTTTTGCATCTGCCCTTTGCAAGTTTTTGTGTGGATTTCTGGACTGAGGGAACATTCTGGGCTTTCAGTCCTGCAAAATGGGGTGCCATAACCCTCCATAGTCTTCATCACAAGTTAAACCCTGCTCTTTCATATATGTTCAAATGTACGGATTTGGTACTCTTTAATTTTTATGTATTTGCTTTAACCAGGATGAAACCTAAACCCAAGGAGATAAAAATGTGATTAATACTGTAAGGCCACCTTCTGCCATCAATTTTTAAGCAGAACGCTCCCTGTATTTCAATAGGGAGCTCTATAGATGGTACAATATGGCCCATGGAAATTAATCTCGTATGCTTTTAAGTTTCCTGGGCTGCAAGGGGAGGAGGGAGTGTCTCCCTTTTGGTTGCTTGTGACACATTGTGTCCCACATATGGGCATTGGCACGCTGTGTGGTACTGGATGTAGGGAAACCTAACAGCATCTGCACGGCTCACTGCTTATCAGGAGTATACACTGGCAGCCATACTGAGGGGCTGCAGAAGAAAAACAAAGCAACAATAAAGGGAGCCCTTTGTCATGGATTAAAAGGGTTTAGAAATGTCTGAGCCATGCAGTTTTCAAGCACTGACGCTGCCAATGACTTCTTGACTGAAAACTAGAAAATGTGCTTATTGTGTGTGTGTAGACTGAATTCTGCTGGTTCCTCCAAAGTCTGTGTTTTGCTAATGGCTGTATAAAGTTTATACATCATCTCTGCATAAAGTGACCATTCCTTCAAATGAATCAGGTTAATAACATGAGACTATCACGGCTTGTGAACTGAGTCATGGGTCTGTCACTATAGCCATTATTAGGACATAATTTCCCTTTACAATCTACTCTGCAGCTCTCTTATCTTCAGCATGAATCTCTTTTGCGTATCCGGCACTCATTCTGCATGCTAAACTCTCATGGATGGGAGCTTAATGGCACAAACACAGGTTCTGAAATAGTGCTGTTCACTGAGGATTGGAAAGCATCCTGATTTTTCAAGATTGAATAGCGTGGCTACTTCCAGATATGCTGAGTTGAAGCTTGGTATGCAAGGTTCAGTCGGCAGGTGAAATTTGTTGTTAAAAAATTTTGCAAATATGGTTAGTCATTTATGAGATCTTAAAAAAACAAGTCTATTCAATCTGAGTTTATATATTACTGCCATCACTGAATTATTTTGAGTGTTTTACAGGGTAAAAATAATCTAAGCAGATGACTCATCTTTGATATTGCTCTCTCCTTTCCTCCCCTGAGGGGGTGTAAATTATGATGCCTTTTTCCTTCGCTTTCATAAACATTAAGTGAAATGAAAAGTGGGAAAGTAAGACTGAGGGAATAAATTTTCTCTTTGGGCCTGAATATGGAGAGGTTTGTGTGGAAGTGAGTTCCTCAGCTGTTGCCCAGCTGCTGTGAAAATCTTCATTTTGATTTAGAGGGCTCCACTGTTCCTGAGCAGTGGAGCTGTCAACGAGAATCAAGGTCCCAGAGAGAAAAGAGGTCTCCTCTGGTCCCACCCCACTGAGGACCTTGAAGGGAAGGATCAAGACCTTAAACTTGACTCAGAGTTCAATCAGGAGCTAGAGCAATGAGCACAGTAGAGGAATGATGTGCTTTTGGTGACTCGTTGCTGAGGTGGTCAGCTGATCTGTTATGAACGAGTAGATTTTTCAGGGGTAGGTGCTTTGATCAGCACACAGGATAGGGCACAACCGTTTCACCAAGTGGCAGAATCAGCTTTAGCAGTGGTAGGTCTGGGTGAATCCAGCATCCATGATGCAGAGTCTGCGAAGTTTGTCAGACTTTCCTACATTTGTTCTGTTGTCTGAAAGCTCAAGAATTTTTAACAGATTTTTTTTGTTGTTGAAAGCCTACATTGAAATGTTTCATTTGATTTGATATATTAAAACCAGAACAAATAAAAAAAGTACGGATTCAAATCCAAATTTAGACTGGAAATAGTATGTATAAGGAGACAGTGTGGCTGAGTGGATAGAGCACTGAGCGTGAAGAAAGAGACCTGAGTTGTATTCCTGGCTCTGTCACTAGACTGTCAGATGATCCGGGGCAAATTACTTCAGCCCTCTGCCTCAGTTTCCTCATCTGTAACATGGGGATATTGATACTAACTGACCTTGTATAGCGCTTCGAGCTCAATGGATGACAAGTGCTGTATAAGACCTAGACATTATTATTAAAACTCAAGGCCTGATTCTCCACTGCACCATCATTTACACCCCTGTAAAATGTGCGTAAAATGCTGCCACCAATGAGAGTGAAGAATATTGGTAGTATTTACATATACGTAGCACCCACTTTACACAAGTATACATATCTATGCAAGGTGCAATGCAGTGGAGAATTTGGCTTTCAGTAACTAATGTACTAGTACACTGAAATAGTACAGAAAGCATGTTTAAAACAGGATTCCAGATAAAGCTGGCTCTTTTGATTTGGGACTGGAATTTATAGCTGGAAAATAATTGGGAATCATCATTTTTAAAATATCTCAGGAATCAACATAAAAATGAAGGGAAAAAACTATTGCATTACAGGCCAAAATCCAGGTCTCAGCAAGACAGTGGGATCACTGCAGTTAGCTTTGATGGGTTCGGGTTTTGGTCCTATATGAAGAAGACATATTACTCTGTATTTAGAACCCACCTATCATTACCCCAAATAAGTGAATTAGATAGTTTTAATATGGGCTTTGGCTATAAAATAAATTTACAAAACCCGGAACTTCTCCCAGTGGAGATTAAGTTCATATAAAAGAAATTCTTCAAAGATAGAGCTGTTTTATTTGGGTAGAAAAGAATAGAAAGTATCTGGGGATTCAGGTGACAAATTCAATAGAAGGATTAGATGAGGCAAATTTTCTTCCTTTATTGCAAAAATTGCAAAATGAAGCTGCTATTTGGAACAGGTTGTATATTGGTTGGTTAGGCAGGCAAAGCGCATTTCATAGGAACTGGTTGCCTAGAGTGTTTTCAATGTCCTTCCCTATCAAAATTCCTAAAGCATTCTTTGATAAGATGGACGAAACAACGATCCAGTTCCTTAGGGGCTTTACAGGACCAAGAGTTACAAAAATATTACTTACTTATTTCTGTGATGGGTGGACTTGGCTTTGCTAACTTAGTGCATTATTAATAATATCATGCTGGAACAGTAATAAAGATGACTGCCGTTGGAAACTAAGGGAGCTGAAACTAGTGCATATTAATACCCCAAATATTAGTCCATGGTCTGACCACCAGAGATCTTAAAATAAAAAAAATTCCTGGTGCTGATCTCAGTTATTGGTGTAAATCTGAAGTAATTCAATGTAAGTTAATGGAGCTGTTCCAGATTTCAGCTTTGTAATTGAGATCAGAAACTGACCCTTACTGCCAGCCACTTCACATATTTGGAGGGTCAACAGGAAGAAACTAGACATAAATAAACCTTTATTTAATGGCTGGTCTACATTGGTGGTGGCGGTCGATGGGAGATGCATAAGCTACGTACCGTGGCATCTTTGCGGCACTGCGTCAATGGGAGACACCCTCCAATGGATGCTGTGGCCGCATTTCAGGGGGGTGGACTAATTGAGCCAACCAGAGAGAGTTCTACACAGACCCACTCAATCAACGCTGCAGCATCAATACCTGCCGCTGTGGCAGTGTAAACATACCCTCAGCCTCTCCCAAATCCCCAGACCTTATGCCCAGAAGGTGTGAGGTATCGGGAGAGCAAATTAATGGCAGTTCATCTGATTTAGTTGAATCACTTATGCCAACAAAATGGTGTTGTTGTTTTCTTTCATGTACAAAGGGATTGCTGAAATAATCAACGATTCCCATAACTTGCATCCCTACTCACACAGCGTAGGTGTTGATCTTCCAAAACTAGGGAAGTCCTGGTATCTGTAGGGGCAGACACATAAGGCTGAGGATTTTGAACACAGAATCACAGGACTGGAAGGAACCTTGAAAGGTCATCTAGTCCAGTCTCCTGCACTCATGGCAGATCTCACTGTTCCCATATTGTTCTCCATACTGTTCTCAGCCCTCCTTCCATGAGTACACATCCCTCAGGAGCTCTATTCCCCATGCCATTGCCCCCATCTTTTTGGAGGGAGGAGAGAATGAAGGGGTAAAGGGGAGGTTTTAATGTGAAGGGTTGGTTGTAATGTGGAGGGGAAGCAAAGTAAGATGGTGCTGTGACGCTGGTTGAATTGGGGGGGGCATTTATTATATTATTTAACATCAATATGTCAAAATCATAATAATTCATATGATACATGCCATATCAGGTACCGTTAGAAAGGCTACAATGTGCTAAGTAAGGTGATAATCGTTATGTTCATGTGTTATATGTGTATTGGGAGTTATGGATATGGTTGTTGTCTCTGTATTTCAGCTTGTGCTGTGCTTCTGGGTGACACCTCAGACAGGATGGCAGCAGCACTAGCCTGCTTAATGGCCCATTAAGGAAATTCACAGGTTCAAGGGTCCCAGGGGGAGAAGCCAGGGATGTACCTGGTGAGTCACCAGGACTTACTCATGTGAGCCTGGACTTCATCTTATTCCTGTAAATTTCCACAAACAGCATAGCAAAGGCCAAAGGACATAAAAGGCAGCTGCACCACATCCATTCAGTCTTCACCTACCTACCTCTGGATCAACTACTCATCTACAACTGAGGGTGCGAAACAGAGGACTGAGACCCATCCAGTACTGGATATACACCAGAGGGACTATACAAGCCTGCAAACTCCACAGTTCTTCTAGAAACCTGATGTATTTGGTCTTTCAAATCAATTGTATGCATCTGAATGCTTTAATCATTTAACATTTCTCTTATAGTGTGTTTCTTTCCTTTTATAATAAACCTTTAGTTTTAATTACCAAAGGATTTTGGATAGCATGGTGTTTTGGGTAAGATCCAAACTTATATTGATCTGGTACTGTGACTGACCCTTTGAGGTAAGGAGAATCTTTTTGGTAAAGAGCATAGAGTTTTAAATAACTGATCTCTTTACTGGACCTAGTGGCTGATGGGAGCCAGAGACTGAAATGCAGTAAAGGGAGCTGTGTATATTTTTATTTTAGCTTCTTGATAACAGGTGTGGGGAATCAGAAGCATTGTTGGTAGCTGGTTGGGAAGTCTGACTTCAGCATCACCCACCAGTGTTGGGAGAATCTGATCTCCTTTTGCAGCCTGCCCTGACCTTGGCATTTTCAGGTGGCTACCCTAGGCATGGACGGGTCACAGATGCTTAAAGGGTCACTGTAAATTGTTATGCATTATATCCACATGTGATTGAAGGAGGCTGATTCCTTGGCTATTTCCCTTCCCTCCCCCAGCATGTACCCTGCATGAATCAGTCTGAACTCATGGACTTGGAGCATCATGACTTTCCCACAAAGAGGAAAAGGGGCAGTATTCTGTGGAACCACTGCTTCTTCCAGTCTGTACCCCCATCCAGTACTTGCTCAATCCGCAGTACTAGAAAGATACATCAGGACCTTAATTTATAACAAAATCCTGAGGCTTGTCAAGATGCTATTGCAAACAAATGGAAATTGTCCCTTCCTCTGTCTTATAAAGAGTGGGCAACTATGGTATGGAGTATTGTGGCTATGAAGAAACTAGCTATGGAGATGGCAGAATTTAATGCCTCTTTGGTGTATCAACTTTGGGCTAGATTCTTCATGGCCTAGCACTTTTTGTAGTCACTTAGGCCTGTGCAATGGACGTCAATGGAGTTACATCAGGGGATGAATTTGTCTGGTGGCACCAAGGTAGATGAAAAGAGACATTTCTGCCAAGCAAAGCCAAGTGAGACTCAAGGAGCAATCACAGATACAAAAATGCCTGCTCACTGATGGGGGCAGGCGCTATCCTTGCTAGGCTGTCTAGATGCTGTCCTCAGCCAAACAGAATCACTTCTTGCTAATCTGGATTGAGATTTACCTAGCTCTTTTTCATCCAAATCTCTATCCCAGCTGGGCAAATACAGAGCAAAGACAGACTGTACGGATTTGTTATGAAAAGGCGTAATAGAATTGCCAATCATTTGCATACCAATGGAACCTCAGCTCCCACCCTCTTACTGTTGCCCAACGTACACAATGAATAGGAGAAGTATGAAGAGAGAACCCTGCAAAAGCTTACGTGTCTTGGGGTCAATATGTGTAACACGGCAGACTTATAGGCACTATTTATTTCCTGACTTTTGTACTTGGAAGATTTTATGCATCATACTGCATTATTAACACTGCTTTTTGTGCTGAATTTCCTTGTTTAAAATGCCATAGAAAACTCTGGAAAAGAGAAGAGAACTTTGATTCCACACTGACATAAAGGAATTAATGAGTGCATTCCTGAACAAATATTCATTTAAGGTATGAGGACAGATTTGTATCTCATTCACACCAGTGTAAATTAGGAGTACTTCATTGAAACTGCTGGAGTTACATAGAGCTGAAACTCGTTTTAGAGCAGAATCTCTCGACTGGAGATCGAAAGGATATCAAATTCAACTAAATGTAGTACTGCCTGTCTTGATTTTGATTGTGTGATGTGAAAGTCAAATAAACATAGTAGAACTAAATTCATCCTTGGTGTATTGCCATTAGCTTTGGTGTAATTACACCAGGGTGGATTTGGCCCATTAAGAGCCTTACTCTGGTCCCATTGAAATCAATGACAAGACTTTCATCTATTTCTGTGGTACAGGGTCAGGCCCTGAGTGCATTTATCTGACTGATGCATGGTTGCACATTCAAACAGAAGCCCTATGTGTGCACGTCTGGAGTGCATCTCTTCAAAGCATTGGGGAATGATTAGAGGAAAGTCATGTACTAGACTTGTACAGAGCACAAGTTTTAAACACTTTCTATAATTTAATTTATTTCTAAACCGTTTCTTCTGACGTGTCCTTTGCCCTTGGCCCTCATTCCATGGGTTAAGTCTCAGGCAAGCATGAGGGAGATGTCTGAGCACAAGAACAGCATCTGAAAAATATCTCCATTTATGAAACATGCTTTTTCCATGCTTGGTTAACTCAAAATCTACCAACACTGTTTTACACAATGTTACAAAAAATTCACTCTTGGGCTGAGAATAAACCTGAGAAATTTCAGCCACAAAGGCAAATGAGGGAGAAAGTAAATATGGAAATAAAAAGGGGCACTTCTCCTAAAAGCACCAGAGGAAAAAAAAGGGTACATGGAAATGCCTTCTCAACCACACTCATAGTGCAAGAGTTATATATATTATTCCTATCACCCTCTTCTGTGGAAAAGATCCAGAGGAGGCAGCTATGAGAGAAGAACTCTCCATGAGGAATGCCTTGAAGAATTTCTCTGATCATTCCATCATGTGGGAAAGGGGGCAGGCTTTCCCTCCACACACATGGGACCTGCCCACAAACCTGCAAGATCTCCAAGGATTGGGATCTGTAGGACGTGAGGACTATCTGTGTGGATGCCCTGTGTCTCAGCACTCCGGTTCCCATGCACCTCCTGGCAATAGACTCCATTGGAAATGTTCTCCCAATAACTTTCCTGGACCCAGGTGCTGCCCGGAATGTCTGTATATATGTTTTCAGACAATAGAAAATATAGCTGCCCCTGGCTATATTTATCGTTTCCACAGAATCGCCATGGGGGTAAAGGGTCAAAATGAGGCATGATATCCTTTTAGCTCCTTCCCATCTACCCACTTTCGTCTCATATTTCAACATGGACCCTGGACCTGTTGAACAGCTTCTGTGGGGTCTGGAGGCAGGAGGATGATACTGAAAAGGCGGGTGACTTGCCGCTGTGTGGACAGAGTCCCATTGACTCACGAATGTGGGGCAGAGGGAATGATGTCACCCTATATCTAGATATACTGTGTAGAGAAGATGCATATAGGTTTGTGTGTGTGCATGAATGCACACACACACTATTAGCACAGAAGTCACTTAAATGACTATCTGTCAAAACGCATACATTCTGGAACAATCCTGCTCCCATTAACGTCTATAGGAATTTCATACCAACTGAAACACAGGCAGAAATGTATGGAAGTCTTGTAAATAGAGAGCTGAAACAGAATAAATGTGTTAAAATAAGAAAAAACAAAAGTCTGTCACTGGCATCGAAATGTAGAATGCAACAGAAAAGAGAATAGAGGCCTGGCTCCAGTTGAAATCAATGGCAAAACTCCCACTGACTTCAGTGGGAGTGAGATCTGTTAAAGGCACTAATTTGTGGAGAAATTCTCCTGTATTCTCTATTGAAGTCACACAGTAGCTGAAATGTGCAGGAACCTTTTGCTCCATCTTAGCACAGGAGTGAGTTTCACCCTTGTAGAAAACCAAACCAAAATACCATCTATTAAGCAGCAGAGTCCAATTAAACTCTTAAAGGATAGTTCTGCAAAAAGAACACAGTGTCAGTGCAGCAAGTCCCTATTTAATAAACTTCTAATTAATGCTAACACAGGCAGAGGGATACATTTGCTGTACATATAGGTCACTTTTATTTTGTCGGTAGCCTGTACTGCTTTCTTCACCTCATGTAGGGATTCTGCATAATATGAACATAGATTATGTTTATGATCAGCTAATTTTGTGCCTGTTCTCTGGGCTCTTTCTATTTTATTTTGCCATGCAGCAGCTCTAAAAGCCCAGATGAATATCTGAAGTGCTGCGATACATAGCGTAAGTTCTCGCTCTGGTATGAGCTCACAAAGAACACAATGAGAGCGCTGTTCAATAATCTGCTTGTAAAAGCTGCCTCCCTACCTTCCCATCCCCATTCCAGGAGCCTATTAAATTAATGAGACAGAAGTCAGTGCAACAGCAGTCAACATGTTATTGGTGTATAGCACTGGTGCCGTTACAATGTGCCTGTTTTTTCTCCTGGGACATTTAATTTCCGCTTCTCAAATGAGCTGCAAAGCTGTGAAGCCTGGCAGTGTTCTTTCGAGACACTCTGTGATGCAGATAATGAGGGTACTGATAGGTGCCTAGGAGACTGTGATGGCTCTAAACACAGCTATGGTCTGATAATGCTTTATGCCAGTAGTGTCACGGCGGAACCACTATCATCCCTCAAGGAATGGTTCATCTTTATGTGTGATACAGCAGCTGTCACCTAAATGGCTAATGGGGACGCAAAGTAGAACCTTAGAGCTAGTAATCTTTGCCACTTAATAATTTTAAAGGTATCAGACTTCAGTAGCTGCTGCAAGTTCCAATAAAAGTGTATTTGCTGTTTTTATTTTGTTTGCTGTGGATTAAATGTAAATTGAGAAATCCATGACGCTGCTCTGTGCAGATCTAATTTAGTATAATTTAAATAGCCAAGTAATTAAAATGTATGATAGGTATAAGATGCTGGGATGGTGAGTGCCTGCATTTAAGAGGAAGATTTATTGGGCTCACTGCATCCACAGTGAACCTTCTACAGCCACATTAGCTAACATCTGTCAGAATATGTCGAGATGCAGGGCATGAGACATACACTCACGGGGTATGTGCTTGCATGTCTTTGAATGACAGATCAGGAATGTGAAGTAACACTTGCAAATTAAGCTAGTCAGTAATCAAGCACATGCCTTTGTGTACATATGTAACTAAATTACAGCTATACAATGTCTGTGTTTGTATATATATATATATTTATACTCATGCATCTATACTCATCCCTTCCAATTAATGTTGGTCTCCTGTAGTGTTAGAACCGCAGTTTCCTTCAATGTATGAAACTAAATAATAATAAGTAATAGTTCAATTAACACACATGATGTCAGTGTTAATATTGCACTATTAGTGTTTCCTGGCAAATCATTATTTTTGTTTTTGCAAAAGTGAACAAAATTACAGGTCTTACTTTAGTAGGATAGGGCACCAAATTCTAAGGAAAAGCCAAGCTCATTCCAATCACATCTTCAGACAGAGTGTTAATTCTCTGGGGAGTTAACACACTTATGCTGGGGAAGGTTAAGAGAAGAATGGTGCTGGATCATATATGCCCAGTAATTGTCCAGGGGATGAGTTACAGATCTAGAGATCCCACAATTCAATCCGCCCTTAGGGCTTCTAACGCTGAGATGATAAATCAAGGGACATTTCTTGGAACTTGGGGAATACTAGTCAAGTCAACTAAAATAAGAATTCAACATAAGTTACAAAACTGTATATACAAAGTCAATGTAATATCTGCATTGTTAAAGAGATGTCAGACATGAATGAAGGGGAAAGCACTATAACACGTCAGAGATTACTTTAACTTGTGTATTGCATTTTAAGAGATATAGATTTGCAGATATAGATTTTTTATAAGTTAGAGCACTATAATACGTGGTATCATCAAACTGATGTCAATCATGCTGACCAATATTTTTTATTGTTTCCTTGTGTTCTCCCATCTATTTCTATGTATCCTCATGTTGTCTCTTGTTGTATACTTGGACTCTAATCTCTTTGGGAAAGGGTCTGTCTTTCAGTTGGGTGTTCATACAGCATCTAGCACAATGAGGTCCTAGGACCTCTGTCTTTTGTGGTCAGGACACCCCCAGCTACCTCGTCTCCCCTGACTGTAGCAGAGCTCCATCTCCTGACCGGCAGAGAACTTTCTCCTGCTGCTGCCCCAGATCTTCTGGCAGCTTTTTCTGCAGGTGTTCCCTCCCCTTCCTTTAGGGAAGGCAGGGTTTAAATACCCCTGGCCTGCCCCTTCATTGGATCCAGGTGCCACTAATTGCCCTGCTCTGCTCTTCCCCCAGCCTCTCAGGCAGGGTTTTTTTTATCCTTTTGACCTCTCATACCGGCCCAGGTATACTCTTTCATAGCCATCTGGCATGACCTTACCACAGCATTACCACAATCGAAACAAGTAAATAATAAATATAGTACAGGGACACTAAGAGCACTGGGTAATGAAGATCAAACAGTCAGATGTTATTCAAGATTTCTTTACAGAATTGCCAACAGTGACCTACAACAATTGCTCTTCCAGTAATCGGCCTTTTAGGCAAAAGCACATAATTGAATAGAACCGAGTAATGACTTTGGAGTGTCAGTAAATAGTAATTATCATTATTATTTAGTATTATTAAAATATTAAGGAAGATAAGGACATGATATTGAGGAAATATATACCCAGACATCCTCTTTGCAGATAGTAAAGGTGAAACTAGGGACTAGTACCTATCCAGATCTCTGAAAGGATTTAAGAATGAAGTGGCTGAGCTAATAACAAAAATATGCACTCTTTCATTAAAACCAGCTTTTGTACTGGAGGCAAATGATACAGCTATCTTTAAAAATGTTGCTGGAGTGATCCTGGGAATTACAGATCATTAAGAATTACTTCCGTTCCAGATAAATGAATGAAATTATCATTAAAGTTAGAATTCCTTAACACCTCTCTGAAGATGGTGTAAGGACTAAGGAGCATGTCTTTTGCAAAGGGAAACTGCCTCCCTAATCCACTAGAATTCTTTGAGTGCATAAAGAAAATAGTGGGATTGGGTGACATAATTTATTAGACTTTCAAATAGTCTTTGACAAAGTCTCTCAAAGGAGGCTTTTAGGAGATGAAGTAGTCATGGATGAGAGAGGTAAAAAGCTGCCATGGATTAGAAACTGGCTAAGAGAAAGAAAACAAAGAATAGGGATAAATGGTCAGTTTTCAGCATAGCAAAAGGTTAACAGTGGGGTACCACAAGGTTCTGGACTAGGACCAGTGTTGTTTAATGTGTTTATTATTGAAAAGAGAGTGTACTGGGTGATGGTGACATTAACAAATGATTCAGAATTATTTTAAATAGCCAAGATTAGGGAAGATTGGGGAAATTTCAGGGGGACCTAATGAAGCTAGATAAATGGGCAGTCCTACGGCAGACAAAATTCTATACTGACAAAGGCAAGGCAATGTATTTTGGAAGGAATAATTTGAATTACTCAGACAAATTGCTGGGTTCTAAATTAATTGTGATCACCTAGGAAAATGATCTAGGTGTTTTTCTGGATAGCTCATTTAAAATCTCTTCTGAATGTACAGAATAATCAAAATGGTAGACTTTAGAAAGAGTGGGATAGAAAATAATACTGAGAATATTATAATGCATTATATTTTGGTTTGCTCTCACATGGAGTGCTACGTTCAGTTCTGGTCACCCCATCTCAAAAAAAATATAGTAGAAACAGAAGGATATCAAAGATGGGCAGTCTAAATAATGAGGAACCTGAAGAGAGTTCTTTGGTGAGAAGATTGCTAAGATTGGAACTGTCTAGAAAGGAAATGAATACAAGAAGATATGATAAAACCATACAGTAAAAAGGTAGATTGGGTGCTTCTATTTGCCCTTTTTCATAAATCAAGAACAAGAGGACATTCAATCTAATTGAAAGGCAACACATTAAAAAAGAATACAAGGAAATACCTTTTTACACAACACATAATAAGCTCTTGGAAATCACTGCCAAAAGTCATCATTGAGGTCAAGAATTTAGCAGGATTCAAAAAAGAATTGGATACACATAAGGAGACTGAGAACATACACAGTTATGCTAGCTAGGAAAAAATATATTTAAAAGGGACGTATATGCTCCTGATTCAGCGCCTACACCAAGCACCAACTAATGGGTTTTCAGAAGCAACTTTCCCAATGGATGGATTATTCCAGAATTGTCCATTATGGCATCATGGTTGTCCTCTGAAACAGCTGGTACTGGCCATTGTTAGTGATAGGGTTTGGACTAGATGCATCACTGACTAGGCTATGTCTACACTGATGGCGGCAAAGTGAGACCAACTTATATGGATCGACTGAGCAGTCAGTGAAGACCCCTTCAGTCGATCCAGAAGTCAACGCACTGGAACCATGCCCTCAAGTGGTGTAGCGCTACGTCGATGGGCATGCAGTTCCCGTTGGCTCAGTGCGGTGAAGACGGTGTGCAGAAGAGAAGCACAGAAGTTGACAGGAGTTACGCAAGTTCTTTGCGTAGTTTGCATAACTCCTGTCGACTGCCGCCGAATCTCCGAGGTAAGTGTCAACAAGCCCTTAGTCTGCAAATCTAGGCCGAGACACCCCATTCTACACCCCCAAATTGGGCCATGGGATCAATGCGTTGCACAGAACTACAAGCCATGTCCATGCCAACACTCCATGTTCCAGAGCAAGTTACAATCTTAGGATTTTTGTGGCCCTCCCTTACAAGGAACGAGTTTGAGGCTCACAAAGAACTGCTACCTTGGTTTGCTACACATGGCAATAAGTAGTAAGCTTCCCCTTCTCCATGCACTCATGTAATTCCCATTAGATGCAACTGGGACTGTGAACTTACATGTCCAATACCAAAAGTATCTGTGTGTGTGGTTCCTGGTGTGTGTGTGTGTGTGTGTAAGCTTAGAAACGTGAAAAATTGTTACAATTCTCTGTCTTGTGTTATATGTCTTCATATGTGGGGAAGCAGAATGGTCCCATGGATAGGGCACTGGCCTGGGAGTCCGCAGACCTGCATTCTTTTACCCTCTCTGCCACTGACTTATGAGACTGTGTGAAAGTCACTGCACCTGTCTGTGCCTATGTTCTCTCATCTGTAAAACAGAGAGCATTCTGACGTTTTCTTTTAAAACACTTGAATATACAGCGCTACATGAGAATGAAATAGTATGTCAGATACTGATGTAACTCGGATTAAGAATTATAATTACAATTGTAAAAATAAACTACTAAGGAATGCTTCCTCCCTAATTGCCATCTAGATATGTTATTCCATATTTAAAGCTTTGCTATTGAGCATTAATCATGCTCAGTTGCTTTGGTATGCAGACATACTTAATGCACAAACTCCTGATGGATTCTTTTGTCATTCAGTGTTAATTAATGTCCATTTAGTATAAAATGTGACGTCATATTTTAGGTCATCACTTCATTGTTAATATTAACTGTAAACCCTGCACTTGCACACTGAAAAAAACCTGAGGATACGATTTTCCTGCAGTATCTGTTTGACACTGTTTGCATAAAATATAAAGCAAATATATCATTGAATGTCAGACTTCTTTTTCATTTTTCTCAATGTGTTGTGCAATACACACAGCTCTGTGACATTATAGCGCATCTGTTGCCATAATACGGTAAACATGGTGAGAAATTGCTGCATGCAATTCAATAAAGTATATTTAACATATTTTCACTGCACCAAATATCAGCTGATCCATCTCTTATTAGTATAAATGGCATAGATTAGTGTCAGGCATTTTCAACAGTGAAGAAATTACAGAAGGCTGCATGGCTCATTAGGCTCTTACTGCATGTTAAAGAGGGCCAGCCCTTATTAATAAGAGGAAAAGATAAAACTGGGAAGTAATAGCATATATATATATATTTATATATATATAAAATCTTTTTAAATATTAAAGCTTCCTTTTTGAGAAAACTTGTTAATGCGTAGTTCCAGTCTCTTGACTATTTCTAAACTCATCTTAGCTCAGTTCTTGTTACATTTATAGATTTCTATAAAACTAATTCAGGTTAAAAAAAATCTGGTAATTATGCTGTACCAATAGGGCATTTTCCCATTATGAAATGTATTGCATTGTTTATGTAGTTTCTTTTTCTTTCTTAATTCAGGAAAGCATTTCTATTCAGCATAGTACTTAAAGACAAGTTGATTTTTAGCACATGCTTACATCCCACTGAATTCAATGGAACTTAAGCACATGCTTTAAATTAAACATGTGCTTACATGCTGTCCTGGTGGATTTAAGAACCTGCTCAGTGCTTCCCTTAATTGAGGCCTTAATCAGTATCCTTAAAGATACTTAGATGTGTACTTAACTTTACTCACTGTGAGTAGTCTTGGTGATGTCAATGTGACCTCTCACAGTGAAAAAAATTTAAGCATGTAGGTAAATCTTGTAGGAAAATGGAGGTTTTAATCCTCCCTTCTATGACTCCCCAGAGACTTGTTGGGTCTTTGAATAAAATGGGAGAACTGGCTCATCAGCTGATTTTGTCTAAACAGAAAATTTATTTTTAGAATTAACCTGTTCTTTATCTTTTCACCCTCCAGTACTTACCCATAGATGACAGGCTAGTCTGCAGACATTAATATGGGAGCAGCAGTATCTGGGCTGACACTTGAACTGGGGAACCTTTAGAGCTAAAAGGCAGTCTCCGCAGCTTGAGCTAAAGAAGCAGGTGGCTGTGACAGACTTCCATCCTATATGGGTCAGGCACAGAGGGCCCCTGTAGCCTATACTAGTGGTTTTCAATTTCTATACTGTGGTCCATGGACTCCTGGGGAACTGCAAACTGTGTCTAAGATTTCCAAAGGAGTTCTCAAATGAAAAAAGTTTGAAAACCACTGGCTGACACTGACCAGTGGGTTACAAATAGCGAGATCCTTCCCCATTAGAGGAGGGGAAATGCTTTGGATTTTAAACCTAAATCAGAAGTAAGTTAATAAACTACTTCTCAAGCTAGCTCCACAGACCAGCGTATTCCATTTATACATTTTTTTTTATTCAGTGTGATTAGCGTTTAATTTGAGTCTGAGACATTAATCAATAAAAGCAATGCCCTGTTAACAGAGTCAAATGAAAAAGCAATGCTGCATTTTGATAAAATAAATAGAACATTGTGTGGCACTGAGGGCCAAGAAGACAGACCGTGCAAACTGAATAACAGCAAAAGGAAAAAGAGGGAAGGCAAGAGAAATGTTCAAGGATGATTGCGCATAGCTGCAAAAGTAAAGGAAGATAAAATATTGGATGTTGGCTAGTTTGGGAGGCTATATTTGAAATATTTTATTTCATTGTGTTTTTAATAATTTGCCCTATCTAGCAATGTATATTAAGGGCAGTGAGGAAAGAAAGTAAAAAAAAAAAAGAAAAACAAAACAAAACAAAAAAAAAGACCCATATGGATTAGTTTGAATTTGAGAGAAAAAAACACTATTTAAATTAGTACTGTTAAAACAAAGAAATTTGTAATGGTTGTTTACAGTTCCATATCATGCCATTTATTTTTTAAAGGACACTTAATCACTGATTACTTTTTAAAGTGCTTTTTAAATTATCTTTTAATCTCACTGGGGCATAGTACCATCTTGGAAGTTTGAAAATAATAATACACAGCTCTTATTTTGTGCTTTTTCAACCACAGAAATTGAAATCTTTACAAAGGAGGTAAATATCGTTTTGCAGATGGAGAAACTGAGGCAAAAAGAGTTGAGGTGATTTACCTTGGGTCAGCTATTGGGGGGGAGGGGGAGAGGGCGTATGAATAGAACCCAGTCCCATCAGAGTGCTTTATCCATTGTGCCGCACTGCCTTGAGGCATTCTCAAAATGGTATTTGTGTCACTACCAATTCTGTTCTTTCCTTCTTGATGACCACTAATTTTATCCACTGTGTTTCTAACTGAACTGAAATCTTCCTTGTTTGTCCTGCCCATATTTTCAGCAGTGTTACCAGAACTCTGGGAATAGCTTTTATTAATGAACTGATTTATTAATGAGTTGCTTCCAGAACTGCTGTAATTAGCAGAGTGAGTTCTCAACATTTATCTTGTGCAGACCCCACACAAAGAGAGACTGTTTTTTGTTTTTTTCTTAACTTTTTCTCCATCGCAAAGCAGTGGATTTTTATTTAAGCAGGTATTTGGAAATGTTCCTCCCCAATGAAATAACCAAAGCAAAACTAAACGTTGGGAGGTGGAAAAGTAACAGTAGGAAACTCCAGGTGTTTTTCTTTCAGAAGGGAAGGATTAACAGCCTTGTGTGGAGGAATCAGTGGATATGACCTCCTAATCACTGCAGGGAATCTTGGCCACATTCAGGGCAACTATGTGAGGTGGTTGCCCTTCTGCTTTGTTCTCTGCCCCAAGTCTGGGGTCATGCTACTTTATGTCCCAAGTCTGTAGCGGCCCACTGGCCTACCTCCAGAAGGAGGGAAAGGGAGACAAGTTGTGACTGCAAATAAATGGATTAATTTCTGAGAGGAAATCCATGAGGAATTCCATGATAACGCTAGGGGGGCAGGCCACACAGAGCTGCCACCTCCGGGTTCAGCCTGTGAAAACGCTAGCACTATCCAGTGTGGATGGGTTATTGAGGGCTTTGGGGCACAGTAGCGTACTGCTCTGCTCCTCCAACTTCTACAATTTTTGGATCAATGTGTCATGATTATTACTATTACATATTTTTAAAAAATTATTATATTTATCGTTTGTTAAGCATCAGCAGTGTGCTTAGTACTGTACAAAACAAAGGTTATTCCAGTCCCAAAGAACTGACAGTTGAATGTCCTAATCCTGCAACTTGATCTGCTGAGCACAAAGATCCACCTGTATGGATCTGAGTGAAGGATTGGGGTCTAAAATAACATTAGTTTGCTTCTAGGGCTGGCCCTAGATCAAATGCCCCTCCTCCCCCCAAGGAAAGGAACATCTTCAGCACCCTCCTCCCCATATGTTAAACTTTTCCAGAAAGTCTGGAAGGTTCCTTGAGATTCTACAAAGGTCCAGAACATTTTGGGAGGTTAGTGAAAAAAAGAATCCACATACGGAATACCTGAAACATTTTACTTCAGACATTCTATTTCTCCTTTTGTTGCTAACTACAAAAACAGCAACCCCCAGGCTTAGCATCCCTGACAGTTGCTTGGGTCACCGGCTCCTAAATCCAGTCCTGTTTGCTCTCCTACATGGCTCAGAATAGAGGGGAGCAATTGGCCCTGGGACTCTGAAGGATGCTTCTCAAAAAATGTGACCAAGTTAAGAGCGGGTAAAATTTTGGGGCTTCACGAATTGATGGTGCTCTCTATAATATTTGCAACCCTCTCTAAATCAAGCTTTATTAATGAATAATGCCATTTCAAACCTATGGGAAACCATTGCTGTAATATGTGGACCTCAAATTGCAGACAAGCATTTTTGTATTTCTAAATATACACAAAATACACTGGTTTTTTCCCTGTTTTTTCCTAACAAACAAATGAGGGAAATATTTTGCAGCATCAGTCTGACATTAGTTATATTGCTCTGTGATGAAACATTGAAAACATGTTTTTTAAAAAAATCTATTGTCATTAATCTCTGTATTTCCTTTTGTGTTTGATCTCATCTATTTCTTAGCGTTTCTAAAATGATAAGATGTGCATTAAAAATATTTCTCTAATTGTTACATCTCAAGCACGTTTATCACTGGCTGCTTAGCTTCATTACGTGTCGTAGTCTGAATCTACAAATCAAGTAAAATTAGACTTAGAGAACTGATTGGATTTCTAATTAAGCTACATTGGAAACAACAATACACAATCAGTAAATATTCTGACTAGGTACATTTTAAAGAGCAATTCTTGGGCTTTTTGCTGATGACTAGACACCAGTGTCATTAAATTTGTTGGTGGCAAGCAAATTTTAAAGCTAAAATAGAGGCAATTAGTAAAGATCTTGAAATATTTAATCACTTTTGTCCAATTAGTGTGCAATTAGGCAATGGTGTGGCGTGGGACAAACATTCTGCTTCAGTGTTTGGTAGAGAAGGATCCCTTTGAAATTTTGCTGTTTAGTTTATTGATATATAAAAAGGAAGTTATGGTAGTAATTTCCAATTTAAAAAAATACTGTGCAGATGGTCTGACTATATATTTAACAATGTTAAACAAAACTAAACAAGAGAAGCACGTTACCTGAAATTACACAGCTGTGATCAGTGAATAAGCTCCAGATCACATTAGATTACAGCTGTGGTTATCTTGATCACTGAAAGTGCCAGCTAGTTACACTGAAAAAATCAGAACGAGATACGCTCGCCTACCATATCTGTGTCTGAAATGATAACTATTTCCTTGACCATAGGGACCATTGCTGCCTGCTCTGTTTGGTTGCTTTGAATTCCCTCTGAGGAGTCTTGTGCTAGGTACACAGATGTGTTCAGTGTGCAAAATCAAATGGAGGCTTTTCTATAAATAAATCAGTTAAGAATTCCCTGGCTTACTTGTTGCAAACTTGGCTCACTGTTAAACTTTCTCTACAGATCTTCATTTGGTTCTTGAAACTTCAGGATACCATTTTGGCTCGTATGACTTCAGTGGCTGATATAATGTATATAAATGCTACTAGGACACTACAGTGAGTTTGAATATTACCATTTTATGGGAACTTTGCGCACAGTATAGCGCTATACGGTCTAGACCTTGGAATGGGTTTCATGGGGGAGGAAATCTCAGAGCTAGATGGGGATGATGTGGCTGCCCGGATGGTTTCTGGCCCACAGTCTCTTCTCCACAGCCTAACCTCCCTCTAACCCAAGATGGATCTGAAAACCTATGGAGATTCCTTTGTAGCATTGGAGGGGAACAGGGCAGAGTTGGCTGAACTTCCCGATCTGCACAAAAGGGAGAGCCACCTGTGTGGAAGGTACCTGTCATGCATAGATCTAGGGGAGAGAGTCCTGGCCTTAATAATTAGCCACATACCTATTCTAGCTGGCCACTGTACATGACGATGATGTCACAGCATCATGTGTGTTCTTCATTTGACTGTATAGTCTGATTCATGAGGAGCAACAGATGTCACTGAGGAATATGCAAGCTCCCACTGAAGACTTGGCATGACATTTGGCCCTTTTTTGATCAGTTTTTTGCATCTGTCTTCTTTACAACTTGTATTGATAGTTGCTATCCATTCAGGTCTGTCCTTGGCTGCCTCTTTGAAGTTATCAGTATTTATGCTGCATGAAGTGCTTAAGGGTGTGTTTAAGAGTATGCTTAAGGATGTGTTTGAAGCATTTTTGTTGACCATATCTCCTTGTGCTTTCTGAGTTACCATCTCTTTGCAAGAGCAGGCTACAGCTCTCTAACAGAGGACTAGAACCGGCAGACTATTGCAAAAAAATAGCAGACCTGATTGCTGGAGAGCTATTTTTTTTTCCTGTAAAAGAAGTAGAATGCAATCAATGTTTTTCTGATAGAGGAGATTTTCATCACTAATACTTTCAAAATTTTATCAGGCCAAAATGTCTGATTATTTTCACCTGTAACTTTCTCTTCTAAAATACGATTTAGCTTTGTTGTCAACATCGCCAGTCATGCTGAACACAAAAATAATGCCATGCTAACAATACCCTGGATGTTCTTTAGATAGATTCAATCTTGGAAATTCAATGTCGATTCCACATAAGGGCCTTGATCTTGCAGTCAGATCTGTGGGAATGTAAGAGCATTTTATGAAGAGGGTAAAAAGCATGTTAATAGAATGTATCTTGGATGAGCACCAGTTAATTCAAAGCAAAATACTTGTATGTAGTTTAACTGGAAGGATGCAAAGACACTTACATATGTGAGCTGGGGTTGGGAGGAAAGATAGTAGATAGAGTTATGCAAAACATTTACTTTGATCCTTGAACCTACTCAGATTTATCAAGGATCACTATATTTAATTATGCCTGCAATATGCAGGAAGTCAGACCAGATGATCATAATGGTCCCTTCTTGCCTTAAAGCCTACGAGCTATGAAATCTACAAACACTACTTCCAACCTGACCTCCCTCCTGCTCCCTTCCCCACAGTAAGCCCTGTGAATACTTTACTTCTCTTCAGGGTCTTTTTAGATGGCACGAGTCATTGGGGAGTTAGGGAGAAGGTGGATGCTGTCATTGAAAGCTGGAATTCCATGAACCTCCTGGTGAAATGGTAAGGCTGATTTGCTTTAATCCCCTGTGAACTGAACTGCAGAGTGGAGTTTACAGGCCTCATCATGAAGCTAACCTGGCAGGATGTGCACTGCTCTATTATTAATCATGACTGTTATTAATATTAATAGCATTTATTTGCCATGTTATTAAAAGCAGTGAGGAGGTGCCCATCTGGGTGTATTTTATATATAGATTTGTGGCCTGATTTTCAGAGGCAGTGAGCATCCTCAAGCTCCACTAAAGTCCATGGGAGCAGAAGGTATTCAGCACCTCTAAAGATCAGGCCCTTGAGCTCT
Organism: Mesoclemmys tuberculata; assembly: GCA_007922155.1. Taxonomy (NCBI): domain Eukaryota; kingdom Metazoa; phylum Chordata; order Testudines; family Chelidae; genus Mesoclemmys; species Mesoclemmys tuberculata. The sequence continues at coordinate 33,069,268 of ML675601.1, read as the reverse complement.
AGGGGCTGGATTCACAAAGGAACATAGGCACAGTGACATGGAGTGTTTCCACACCTAAGTTTCAGGTGCCTAGAAAAGCACTGGGTTTCACAAAGCCTGAGTTCAGTGTTAAGGCTCCCGATACAATGAATGGGGGGAGAGAGAGGTGCCTCAAAATGGCGTTCACAAATGCCGGTATGTGAAGTGGCTCCTGGCCTAAGATAGCCAATGGGAGATGGCAAGCCAATGGCGTGTGCTAAGCCCCACTCCCTCTTTTGAAGATAGGCACCTAAGCCCAGGACATGCCTCCCTCTGTTTGGGATTTTCAGCCACAAACTCTCTCTCAGCTTCAATGGGAGAGACACTGAGGAAGCCTCCCATCAGAATAATGCATAGCCGTTGGTTAGGCCAGGTACCTGGGAGGTAGCAGATGTGTGTTGAAATCCCTTCTGCCCCTCTGGTGGAGTACTGGGGCTCTCCCACAACCCAGATAAGTACTTTAACCATTGGGCTAAAAGAAGGTTGTCCTCCTTCTTCCCTCCCAGCCGGTTAGTGTAAGGTATAGTGTATAGGGGCCTGATCTGGAAGGCGAGGTCTGAGTGCGCTTACCAGATTGGGCCCCGCTGGTAAAGTAGATGGAGGAATGCCTCTCTTCCTCTGGGTTGTGCTTTTCTCTGGGGCTTAGGCAACAGGATGCCTGGCCTGGGGCTGCAGTGCCCATGCACAGAGGCAGAATCTTAAGCACATGGGGAATTTTTACTGCAAAAATTTAGGCACCAAGCAACTTTAGTGCCTACAAAGTTGAGCAGCAGCGGAGTGTGGGTTCTGCCTCTCCCGCTGGGGTCTGATTCTGTGATTTAACTGCTGAAAGTGGCAGTTAGGCACTTACGTCCTTTTGTGAATCTAGCTCACGGGGCATGTGCTGTGTTCATGACCGCCTGCACATCCAGGTTACTGATGAGGAGACAGACCAGGAAACCTAGCCAATAGGCTATGTGGCAGACACTTCCATAGCCCACTGGAGAAAGAGATACATCTAACAGTTAAATGCCTTGTAAAAAATCACACAGGCTTATGGACGTGCTAATCAAACAATCATGGCTGTAATTTACAGTGATCTTCAACCACTGGAGAAATCGCTACCTTTTGCTAGATGTTTAAAAAATGGTGGCAATGAACAGAACTAAGGCCCTGATTCCCCGACTCTTCAGCATGTGTGTAACTGTGAGCCTGTGACACCAATGAGACTACTCATGTGCGTCTGCACCTTCCTGAATTGGGGCCTAAATCCTCAGACATCTGAGTGTACCTTGCTCCTCTCTTCCTCCTCCTCAGTCGTAATCCTTCCTTTTTTCTTGTGCAAAATTAATAAATAATAATAATTAATAATATAGAAACACTCTTGTTTAAAAAGAAAACAGGAAGCATTACCAATTCCATAAAAAAGGAAAAATCTGCATGGTTGGCAATATGAAAGGAGCATATGACTCTCTTAATAGGCAGCCATCGTTTGAATGGGATCATACACCTCAAATCAAAGCAAGTATCAGATGCATATGCAAGCCCCAAGGAATTCTATAATGGCTGGATTCCTGACAACACTTTTTTTGCATGCTGAAAATATAAAAATAGATTTAAAAAAATCACAAGATGTCACAGGGACCAAAGTTTCACTAACTGGAGAGAGAGCACGTTATTTAAATGATTCCTCATGGCAAATACACAGATAACTGTAAAGTGCTATGCAAGCTAACTGTACTGAGAAATAAAGAGCATTTATTCTGCTAGCTCCCAGATTCTTTTCCTTCCCTCTGAATGTTCTGATTTTATGATGGGGACCTAGGTACCTCTCCACTGGCCAGTTGATCCTACCAAAGCAAGAAGGCATGTATCCCTGGGAATCTCTGCTATCCCATGCAGAGGCTCTGAACGGAGGGTATTGGTCAGGGAAACTGAATAGTTGTAACCTGCCTTTTAGCCTTTAGAATTCTACTTCCCTCACCCCAGCTTGTGCTCCAGTGTTCGCCACACACATCTTGGGACCAGCAGGGTGGGCCACACACACCTTGCATCTGGGAGAAGTGGAACAGCTGTGTCTTGAGAGAATGAGGCTAATGTAGCTCTCTGATTTGGCCATCAGACTAATGTGGTGCATTCAGGTCTCTTCCCAGGACACTGAGGGCAGAGTCTACTGGGCTGCAGTCTTGTCTGGCTCAATTACATATATCTATGTATAGAGAGAGAGCATGAGGGAAAGACTGGGAAATCAAACCTCACCTCCCATAAAGCAACACACAACGAATGCCTGCCAAACCACCCAGATGGCTCAAGACCCAGGTACTTTGATAGGACAGTGGGAAAGAAGATACTTCCTGCCTTATTGTACTAGACCATGTGAATTTGTAGAAAGGGTCTGTGAAATTAATTATACTGTGAGTGCTTGGTAACCAATGAATTGTAAATTACATTATTAAAACAGCATCAGAGAACTGACTGAGCTATTATTCTTTAGGGAATAAATGAAAATAAGAGCTTTATATGCATTACAGGTCTTTCTAGCCACCATACAAGCAAGCTTTGAAAGGAAAAAATATTATAGTATTTTAATTTCTATGTAAGTTGCAAGTTAAACAATATTGTTTTGTTTCAAAAATCATCATGTACTTTTGTGTACGTCAGACAAATATGTAATGTATTTATGTGAGTGTGCATATACAGTTCATGATGGTTCAGTACATCTATCTATATCTGTCTTATTCTAGAAGATTTTGGAGGAAAGTTGTGTTGAGCAGCTTTTCTACTCCAATGTCTTGTCAAATAAATTAAGGAAACACTAAGGCGTGGTCTACACTTACCTTTGCGATTCAGCAGCAGCATCTCCACCGTGCGCTGTCCACACTGCGCCGCGTCGAAGGGACAGCGTTTCCTTTGATGCAGCGCTATGCCACTTACCAGGGTGGTTTTCCTGCGTCACTTGCTGGATCGATCTGACGGCGGCGAATTTGCCGCCGACAGTGTAGACCCAGCTTAAGAAATATCCCCTCCTTTCATAGATGTGTACATACTATGTAATGTAACTAATAAGATGCATGTCTATTATCAGCCTGATCACTTTGCTTATATATCATGTTCCTTACCCCTTACCTTTGTCTTTTTAAATTGCAGGGTTTGTGAAGCAGGGCCTGTGTGTTTGTACAGTGCCCTGCAAAATGGGGCCCCAGTCCTGACTGGGGATTTTGGGTGAGACTGTAATACAAATAATAATGAACAAAAGTAACCCTCCAAGACAACATGACAGGAAAACACTGATAGGCTGCTGTCCTTTGTGAGACACCTGCCCCAAGGCATGCTTTTCTCACCCAACATTGCTCCCCAGCTCAAGTCCCCCTTCCCACTCCTCTTACGAAACACCCAGTTGCTCATGGACATCTCTGTGCACGAGAGCTGGTTCCCACTGTCGAACTGCCAACCCACCAAAAATGTATGCCACCACAAAAATGCTAGCTTTCTCTGTACCTCCTTCTATGCACTCCCCCGTGACACGTGACGTGCAGGATTTTTCACTCATTGCCTCCGGGAGAGAGATTGCTGAATGCCTCCTACTATCCATTTTTCCAAAGTGAAGCAATGTGTGTGGCTGGGTGTGGAGTCATGTGATTTCCTCAACACTACTATTGAAGAAAAGAAGTGAGCTGGGGAAACCAGTGACATTTCCCCTCCAACTCTCCTGACACTCTTTCACTGAAGTGAGGTGGGAAAGGATATGCTGCATCCTACTGTGGAGAGGAGAAGCAGCAGGTGGGAGCTTTCCGTCCTTATCTATTCAAGGCAGAGCTGTATTTTCATATAGGTTTTGTACAGCACCTAGCACAATGGAGCCCCAAGACCTATACGGGCCCTCTGGGAGTTACCATAATATAAATATAGAATAATGACCAAAATTCTTTCCTTACTGGAGCACAGAATCAGGATAAGACCAGCCTCAGCCTGGGAAGGTTTATCAGGCAAAAATTTTGTTTCCCCCAACTGCCAGAGATGGTTATTCTTTCACCAGAGACCTGAGAGTCTCAGATTGCATTGAACACAAATTGCCTGAAAAATTATTGTGATATGAGTAAAGACCTGGTAAAAATATAAAATGGGCCTGATTCTCCAAGATGTTATGGTATCAGAGATGTCACATTGGTATAAAACAGGGTTACAGAATGGAGGAACCGGCCTGTTTTTTAAAGATAAACTATTTTTAAAAAGTGGGAAAAACAATATTTTGAAATATTTAATGCGCCTATAACAGCTATGTTAGTTATAGTTAGCAATGCAAAGCAATAGCTCTGCCTTTGCCATCACTGATCAAATCTAAATAAGACTCTATAACCCTCTTACCAGTCTACTACTTAGACAATTCTCTCATCTATGGGTGCAGTGCATTCCTAAATTCAAAAGAGGGCAGCATTTTACTTATACTGCATAAAATAAAGAAGAATCCAAGTGTCTAGAAGAATGTCATAACTGAAAAATTCCCAGTTATGAAATACACATATGTTCTGAAAGATTAAATTTAATGTACAAGGAATTTGTTCCTAGAACTGTATATTTACGTATAAATGTTTTTAATTGATCATTGATATTAGAGAATGTAACACGTCATTTTCAAGGGAACATTTGTATAATTTCTCCTTGTTCCACAGCCATAACTTTCATGATCAGGCGCACTTATTATGGTGACTATGCATCCAAATCTAGCATTGCCTTAGAATAGTCAAATGAAGAAGGGACTGAGATACAAAAAGTAGACATATTTGAAAGAAATGTCAAACTGTACTAAAGAAAAATGATAGAATCCACTTCTCCCAAAGTAAGGCCCCGGTTCAGCAATGTTCTTGAATACATGCCTAAATTTAAGCATGCAATCAGTCCCATTGACTTAGTTAGGCATATGCTTAAGAAACTTGCTGAGTCAGGAACAGAGTCTATTTCTTATATTTATTTCATCCTTCTTTCTCTCCTGGAAAGTAGTTACCTCTGCACTATGGTCCTACAAATTGTACCACTTTCAATGGGATCAGATGTGAGAAAAGGGAACAAAGTACAAATGCTAATTTAAAATAAAAACCTGGAATGGTTTGATGCAAAGCAAGTTCTTTGTGACCAACCACCACTTGCCTTCTATTTGTGCAGGGTTTAGATGAATATTTACTGTGCCTTTTTAAAAATTGCATAGTGTTTACAAAGAAATAGTAAATTAGGGAACATGTATGTTTAAAGTGTGCACTGGATCTTAGAAAAATTAGGGTTTACACAAGGCAGACAAATTTCTCCATTACCCCCTGTTTAATTTTTAATAGAATGTTGCTATCCAGGAAAAAATGTTTTGTTAAGCACTGTCTTTGCTTCACTCAACCAGCCAACTTGCTTGGAACGCTAAAGAACCTAGGACGATGCAAATACCCATTTTACTGTTCTGCTTACATCTACCAAATAACAGATGCTGTACTACTGAAGAAGCACATCTGATGCATCTGAGAAGGGATTTCTAAAATATACACCCTAAACCAACAAACTTTAACATTAAACACTGACTATGGAATAGAACCAAATCAGTATATCCATATGTTCTAGCAGTTCTGTTCATGAGAGTAACCACTAGGGATGTGTACCATGGTGCCTGAAATCAGGTAGGATTGGGATTCTTGTGTGACCTCAAACATGTGCAAAAGGATAGAGCACCTGGATGGATGGATTTGTAGCCTAAAGAAGTGAAACCACATAATCTTTAATACATAGTTGCTAGTGAATCTCTGAAGGAATCTGTGCAACCTGAGGATTCAATTGCTTGGGTCCCTCTGGTAGATATTCCTGCTTTCCCTCCAGTGAATGTCTGCACAGTGTAGCTGTCACTAGGAAAGAGCAACTTGAACACCAGAGGTGAATCTAGCACGGCATCTCCAGGCAAACCTACAGAGATCTGGGGTCAGCCC
>ML675601.1:32955319-33063301 GCA_007922155.1 Mesoclemmys tuberculata | reverse complement strand
TGAAAATACTCAGGAAACTCATTGAAGTTAATGAGTATTTTGCCACTGAATTCAGTTGGGAACAGGACAGAGTCCTAACTTTCCTGGTTTAGAATTTGCTGCTCCTTCAGTTGCTTTGAAATAAGAGCTCAAGCACTTTTATAAATGGATTGAAGGGTTGTCTAATTGTCTGTAAAATCTTCTAGTAATTTATATCCTCTGCTGAATATTATTTTGTAACCTCTTCTAGCTGTTCTCATCAGTGAATCATAACAGATATCCCTACTGCTAAAGCATACTAGAGAAATATTTTCTCTTTGTCCCTCCTGATTGAGGCACACATATTTCATTAAAGGATGGGCCACAGTAATCCTTTCCAAAATGATACCACTAGGTCCTTAAAATGCAGACTCCAAAAGATTATTTTTACTGCTTCCATTCCCTGGGGTGGCGTATGGCTTTCTTGCTAAAAGGATATCCCATTAGAGCATTTTTTTAATATCATGGATGAATTTATTTGAACATTATAAGATGCAGCCACTGGGAATGGATTCCAGCAAACAATACTAATGGTTCTTTCTGTGGTCAGCAAAGGGGCATTTAAAAGATATGCAGCGTCCTGCTGCCAAATGTAAAATTTTCAATAGTAACTTTATAAGCTTATTGAATAAGCAATTAATAATACAATAATCATGTTGGTGATAAATCTTCAGTCCTTACTCAGGCAAAGCTCTTATGTCCACCAATGGGAGTTGGTAAAGAGCAAAGAATTTACAAAGCATTTGGTCTTGTCAGTGTAGACTGTCCCTTAGTTGAGACAGATATAATAAGATAGAGATATGGAAAGCCCCACCACAATGTCCATGAAGAATAAACCTTAACAAATGCTATCATCACTATTGAACATGAAAAACAAAGACACTGATTTACATGTCCCTTCCATTATCTCACGCACCGAGCTTTGCACAAAATCATGTCTATCCCATTGGCCCTGTGATTTTAATATCAAGCTGTTTGTCTGATTCTGTCAGGTCAGGTACTGAGACACTTATAGAAAGAGAGGACATATGACTGGAAGGGATCTATGAGTTATCAAGTTCAGTCCCCTGCTATCACACAGGCCACCTTGATTTATTTCGCTCCTCCTTACACTGATGTAAATCAGGAGTGACTTCTACGATGTCAGTGGAGAGATACTGGTGCAAGTTGAAGGAGAAGTGTACCCTGATTGCTTAGCTTTTTGTAACTGCATGTTCGATGGGTCTGCTTATGTCATTTTTAATTTATCTTTTCTGTAGGAGAGCTAGATAGAGAGCACAAAACAACATAACCGATTTTTAACACACTAGCTAAATAAGACTAGTTCATTGTGAACCCTTTAGTTGTCTATGACTGTTATGATAATAAATGTTGTTGAGCTCTGGTTATTACATGCACAGCTCTGTACTATCTGCTCTCAACCACTTTCCCATTCTCTCACATTAGCAACACCCTAAACACCTGTTCAAATAATATTACTATTACCTTGTGTTGACACCGAGTCCAACCTTTCCTTTCATATAATACGAGCTCCTGGGGAACTGTAAATTGAAAGCTAGTGGTAGCAGAAGCTGCTTGTTTACCTGATTCCAGTTTGTCACCACAGATACTTTTAGCCAGAGTTGAACAAAGATCAGTTTGACATCCTTGTTAAGCAGGATTTGCCCCCCACTCCACCCACAAAAGTTAACCAGTTGCTATTCAACTTTGAGTTCTACAGGTGTTCCATCACGCCTGTCTGAAAGAAAACAAAATGCAGGTTGTTTCAACATGGATATTGCCCTAGCAGGATAAAGACAACCTTACCATGCAGTATAGACACAAGCATTTGTTTTAATATTTCAGTGAATCCCAGCAAACAGAGAATGATACCTCTCTGTATATTTAGCATTCAAGCTTAACACAGAGAAACAATTCCAAGCAACCTAATTTAACAAACATCTGATCCTACCACTGAGTCAGTGGCCAAACTCCCATTTACTTCAATAGGAGCAGAATCAAGCCCTAAATGGCTCTTTAGAAGGGAAACAGAATCTTACAACTTTAAAAATGTTTATCATCTACCTTACGGGCCACATTTCCAAAGGAGTGCCATTGAAATGCACACACACTTCCCCACATGTCTAAATTAGGCACATGAATACCAAATGTAAATACTCTGGTTGAGGTTTGGATGCATGCATAGCAGCATGCAAACACAACTGCCAACTTACATATGTGTGTTCGTGTGTATGCACATATAAATATGGGTGCCTATATCTGTGCATGCCTATTTGAAAAGCAGTGCTTTTTAAAGGGTCTAATCAGAGAGGCCCATTGAAGTCAATGGGAGTCTAACTGCATAGAAAAGTAGCTAATAGGACTCAGATTGTATCATTCTATTTGTTTTACATTTCTTCTTGTCACAGTCCAGCTGAGGAGCCACCACAGCTGCATGTAAAATCTGACACAGAATTAACTATCATAGTTATAGATAAAAATAAATAAAAGTCCAAATCCTGATATTTTATTTAAACAGCAGTTTGTGACTCAAATGGGAGTTACGCCTGAGCAAGGAAAGCGTCTGAGATTCTGATCTTAATTTATCAGTGTAAATCCAGAATCACATAATTGACTTTAATGGAGTAACACAGTTTTAAATGGTGAAACAGAGAATCTGGGTCTGAGAAAGAAAGGAAGGATTTTGCTCATAGCTTATAGGACCCAACGTTTCATCACTCCATGTATGGATTTCCCACTTAATGGCTGATTTCAAATCCCACTGAAGTAAATGGTAAGACTTCTACTGACTTCAATAGGCTTCGAAACAGGCTTTGAGGCTCAGATCCTCTAAGGTATGTAGGTACCTAAGTGCTGCTGATTACAATGGGAGTTAGGTGCCTAAACATCTTTGAGAGTTTGGATCTAAATCTGTAGGCATTCCAAAGCACAAAGGAACTGCAGAATCAGGTATCTTGGAAACTAATTTTTTCACAGAAAAGATTATTACAAGCAGTTTGTCCATTTCAATAATTAAAACAATGCAGGACTTAACATTCTATTTCGCTTTTAAAAGAGGCTTACTATATCAGCATTCGCTATAACCAGGGTCAGCTGTAATTAGAATCATTTTCCTTATACTTGGCTGTAAAAAAATGTTTCTGCATTCATGGAAAAGTGTGTACTACACTGGTGCCTGCCAGTTTGGCAGAGATTTATATATTGGCTATAAAAATTTCCTCTGGGCTGCAACTTATACAAAATTGTTACCCAGGCAGGAAGTATATTTTATTAATTATTTATTTTGTTGCATCTGTTAAATAAACTTCATACTAAATTATGAAAATGCAAAACAAAATGTAGACGTATCATGATCAGATGTTTTGTTGTAGTCAAAAACAACTTTGTCTTTCAAATGCTTGCAATGCTAATGGCTTGTTGATGTAGAGGGTAGGACCTCTTGAATTGATCAGCTGAATTTTAAACGTTTGAAAATAGACATATGCATGTATAACAACTTCTTCATTGTTTTTATTATGCTCATCTACAGCAAACAACGAAGTCTCTAGGCGGTTAACACAAACAACATAAACCTAGAAGAGGGACTGTTTAAACTGGGTAAGTGAGGCAGAACAGTTTTACAACATCTCTTCTGTTGTAGACATTTGTGTCTGAAGGGGTTTATCTCCCTTAGCCCAGCTTTTCCTTCTTCATGATCTTGCATAGAGATATGAGGTCCTATTATCTACATGGGCTATTCATGTGCAAGGAGCTAGAAACTATTACATTTCCCTCACAGTTTCTTACACATCCGTCCATTTAGGTGGACCTGCTAACCACCCCCCTGAAAAAGAAAGAGGCATGGCTCCTAACATCAGTCCATTCTCTAATATTTGAAGATGCATGGGGTCATCAACATGGAAGCCCTGTGTCTGCACACTGATTCCTGGCCTCCCTCTGGCCAAATTAGTTCCATACCACCATAGTCCCTGAAATATCCAGTCCAGTGGGCTTGCCTGCTAGCCCCACAGTCCCCTTTAAATTCCCATCCTCATCACAAACTGGAGAAAGGAAGTGAGCTGACACTGAGACAGTCATTAATTTGCGCGTACCTACTAAAGTTACACAGGGCTGGGGAGTGTGATGCTGTCTTCATGGCCATTTCCTCTGCAAGCTTTCCACACGTGACGCTCAGCCTCCAATTAGCCCCCGCATAGGGGCTTCAGCAGGGCAAAAGGGAAAGATGATGTTGTGAATGCAGCATTCTGCTCTTATGTTCCCTTGAGGCCAGCGTCTGCTATAATCTTGAATCCTCTGCCTGTGGAAGCATGGGGTTCAAATTCTAGCCTGTAATCCTGCCCTTCTGACATCAGTATGTTTATACATGATGTCACAAATGCAGTTCAATGACTCCACTGCCAGTAAGCGCAGAACAAGACCCTCTCAAGAGCGGAAGAAAGTTCCGAAGAAAAAGACATGGAAAGTTAAATGTCGGTCTATTACATTTAAAAGTTTCCTCCTCTTTAATATTTGCAGAAGAGCTCTTCCAATCTGTTGAATACAGAGAGTGATATTTATTTTTAAAAAGCGTAAATACATATTTAGATGATTGACTGTAGAGTCGCTGAATGAAGTGGTAGCCTGTTGAATAAATAATACACTTTTTAAAAGTCTAAATGTGAATTTACAAGATACAGTGTAACAGCTTCAAAGGGGCCATTGATCTATGGAGTACATAATATGCATGTTAGAAGTCACTGAAATACTTATTTACATGACATGCTGCTCACAAGAAGCCATTACGGCCTTTAAGTAAATGGTGTGCATTGTAAAAATTGTCTAAGCATTTCTTTTATCAGAAACTGGTGTATCGTGTCAGCTGATAAACACATTCTTTGTTGAAAAAAACAAACCCAAGGCTAAAAGGAGGTGAAATCAGAAAAACATGGCAAAGGGTGTTTCCAGCCCATCAAAGCAAGGACATTTAGGGTGGGTCTACAGTGCAATTAGACACCCGTGGCTGTCCAATGCTAACTGACTAAGGCTGATGGGGCTTGGGCTAAGGAGCTATTTAACTGTGGTGTAGATGCTTGGGTTGGAGCCTGGGGTCTAGGACCCTGCAGCTGGGAGGGTCCCGGATCTCATCTAAAGCCCAAGCCTGAACATCTACACCGCAATTAAACAACCTGGTGAGCCTGACTCAGCTAGCACGGGACAGTCATGGGTCTTTAATTACCATATAGACATACCCATATAGGCAAGAGTCTAGACTCTGCCCCCGGCCTACACTAGTCCTGCCACCATTGTTAGGACTGGTGCTAGACCACCAGTGCTAGTACTTCTCAGTGTACACAAAGCCCCATGGCCCATATTTCCCCGCCCCCTCGATTCCAAGAAGTGCAAATGGTAACACCCTAATACCAGCCAATCCCCACCCCTGAGCTTCGTAAGAAGTTACCAAACAGTTATTTATCCGCCCTGCTGATGTGTTTATCCTCTCCCAGTGTATGTTATGGGCAGAGGGTAGGGCTACAAAAACCACTGAGGGCTGAGGATCCATGCAACAATACCCTACCTCTGCCAAACTTGGCCAGCTGTAAAGAGGGGGCCTCTGCCAGGTGCCACCTTCCACATTGTCCCCTAGCCATGGCAACACAGCTGGATGGTAACTTTGCTGCCATTGGCTGAATGGCACATTCTTGCACTTTGTGGCACCTCTGACGGGGAAAGTATTAACTCGCAACATGTGAGACCCTACCCAAAGCCCATTAAGGTCAATGGAACTCTTTTCATTGACTTTGATATACTTTGGATCAAGGGCCGTAATTTTTTGTGTATATGAGCATACCACTTTGTGAAGTTCGTTCCCAGGACAATGCCTCTTTCTGTGTGCTCTGTTCACTGCATGGATCTGTTGGGGGAAGGGATTTAGCTCATTGTACAGGGGAGTGGGGGAAAAGGAGCAAAGGGGCAAAGCAGCCTTTTCCCCCAAACTATTTTTTCTCTGGTTTTGCTCTACTCCACACGAGATTGGGTGAGTGATACTAAGCACAGGGGCTTTTGTCCTTAAAGCACCCTGTCGTGCCTAGGTACTGCAGGGTCTAAAGAACAGCATCACAGATTATAAAATTGTATATATCTCCTATTTGTGTTGTTGGCAAAACAGACTTCTGTATGCACTGCACAACATAAGGGCAACAGTAAGAGTTAAGGATGCATTGTCTACTGCAAGTGACAGTCTTGCCTTTTGTGCATTTAGAAGAGATCTATAACGTTAATATGTCTTGTGGTTTTATTACAGTGTGGATCTGCTCAGTGTAAGATGAAAGCATAAATTAAGGGAGGCATCATTTTATATAGAAAAATACATTTGTGAAGGTTTTCCAATTAAATGGACCAAACTGTGTTGTTTCACCAGTGTAAATCTAGAGTATTGCCATTAATTTACATCAGACATAAATTTAGCCCAATGTGTTTTTGAACTCTACTATATAATAAGATGTTTAATATTGCTTTGGAAATAATGTAGGTAACAGTGTTTGCATTCCTATAGAACAAGCCATGAGATGGTATTTCAGCTAAAACAACTATATTAATACCATGATTTCTTTTTTATATCATAAAGATTTAGGTAAAATAGCAAAGTTTAAATGCACACAGCTATTCATTCATTCAAAAAGAAATAGTAAACTTATATCTTGCATTTACATAATGCTTTTCATTCTATGATCTCAAAGTAACATCTAGTTAATTAATCTAGAATTCGAACACAGTAGTAAGGTAGTAAGGTAGCTATATTATGATCACTTCTCCTACAGCTGAAATGCAGCAACTGTTTAACGGCATCATCACACGACACTTTAGGAAGTGAAAACAAATGCCATTTCTCTGAAATGGCAGAGAAAAATTAATAAACAGAATGAATTTGGCTATAACACTGCAGGAAACACTTCTATGCTTATGAAATTGAAAGAGGAGCCTTAATGACTGCAAGTGAACAGAAATTCAATATCGCACCTTAGCTAAAACATGCACAGTGTACGCATATCTATTAATCATTGACATTCAATGCATATTACACGAGTTAAGGATAGAAAAGACCTATTCAGTCACCTCATCTATTCCCCTTCCAATGCATTTTCTATCCCCTTGTCTAATGTAGTTTTTAATGTCTCAAGCAATGGAACACTCATGACTTCCCTTAAGAATCCATTCTGGAATCAATTAACTGAGCCTGATAATCAGCCTAAATTTTCCTAAAGTTAATTTCCTCCCCATCCGAAACTTTTGTCTCACAGCAAGATGAATTAAATAATAATACTTAACAGTTTTTGTCCGTTTCTCCCAATGTGCTTGACAAAGATAAGTACACATCATTAACTGCATATTACAAATGGAACACTGAAACACAGAGAGGTTAGCCAGTAACTTGCTCATGAGCTGGGAACAGAACTCAGCTCTCCCAATTCCTAATCTGACAGCCACTCCACTGGTCAACCGTAACTTTTGTCAGTGAAATGGCTCCCTTTGAGGACTGACTTTGGTATTAACAATAAATCAAAGACATTTGGGGAAAGATTTCTTTTTTAAATTCCATAAAACTTCATGTCATCTGGAGCAAATCAAACTATGTATAGGGTTAACTGAAAGTTATTTTGTAAGAAGCTAAAAATGGTGACATAAAATGTATAAGTAAAAATAACAGTAGTTAGGTATGATGCTCATAATCCATAAACAAGCTGTTAAGTGTTCCTTGTTGACAGTTTCACACATAGCATAAAAAAAACCAAGAGTAGAATTTACTATGCGTGGAATATTTTTCCTTTTTAATGTTACTTTGAAGCCTTTAAATCTGTCAAGGGTAATTATATAACAACACAAGATTTTTCATGATGTTTTAAAAGAATTTAATTTGAATAAATGATCTAAATTGCTGCAATGTAACATTTTTTAAAAGTTACGCCTTGCCCCACTGAAATCCAGGGGAATTTGCCTTAACCTCAGTGGCACCTGAATTTGATAGCTGGAGTGCATTGTAGATTGTTAAATAGATGCAGGGGGTATGGATTCCAGCAGGAGCTCTCCCAATAATCTCTTTATTTGTGCAAACATTACAAAGCGGTTTAATATTTTTAAGGCAGCCCGTTTTGCTTTTTCTTTCCTACTACCCCAATATAGCAGAATAGTGTAAACTGGCAACAGCAGGTATAAACAAAAAGTATTACTGAAAATGAAGTCTTGACTTCTGGGGGGGTGAGGGAGGAAATGACACAACAAATCCAACAAAAGAACCCTGTCCCCCAGCTGAATTCAGCTTAAACGTGGGAAAGGTACAGGTCTTTTAAAAATTTTCTTTTCTCCGTAACACGCAAAACTTAGACTTCAGTACAAAATTCTAGTAGTAGTGTTTGTATTACTTACCCTCATTGCATTATTTGAAGAAAGCAGCATTAAATGTCTTTATTTCATAGAAATGTTACTTGATATTACAAAAAAATATATTTAGTTTGTTAAACTAACACTATTACAACCTCAAAGGTGGGAATATAGAAAGTTTCAGGACCTGTTTTTCTCTTAAACCTGTTTTACACATATGGAACTCCATTGACTTTAATGGATTTTCAGGGCCGTGTTTGTAGATTAGTGTTAACTATTTTTTTTTTGCCTTGTTTGATCTTTATACAATTATTCTCATTAAGAAAATGTTCATCTTTTTAACATTTTACCACTTTAGTTGATAGCTAACAACCACAGTAATTCATTTCCTCAGAAATATTTAACATAATAAAAAGTCCCTTGTGCCCTAACACTTGTATAATCTAAAACAAATCCTCTCACTTTTTAAATCAAACAGACCATGTTACACACAGTTGGCTAACTATTTACAAAGTACCCAATTAAATCCTGCTTAATTCTCCCACTCTCTGAAAATCCCACCTCATTGGTGCGTGGACTACTGATCACACAAACTGCGTAACTTTCTCATAGCTTGGACATTACTTTACAGACTGTAAAACTTTATTGTACAAAAGACTGCTATAAAATGAACTCAACCATTGAGCACCATGTATAAGGGAAGCAACTGTATAAATTTAGTGGATTGAAGAAATAAGCAGAAAAATCACAGTACAAAGACACGTAAATCTAGTTTAATGTTCACATGTAGAATTTACACATCACAGAGATTAAACAGAATTTTAACAGTAACATAGCTGCAATGTAATGAAAGTCATTTTGTATTAGAAAAATAAACGATGTAGTTATCCAATTTTTGGTCTACTTAAATTCATTTTCAGATGGATTTACATCACTGATCATAATGACTTTGCTTGTGTGCTTTTCCACAATCGCATATCAATATTCTTTGGACGAAACAGTAACCGTTCATTTGTTAATGGTTTGCCCTTTGGTTGCAAGCAGAGAACTGTTTTCACGTTTTAACTGTAATATGCTATACGAATGAAGGTTTGTGACAATAAACCTTTTGGTGTTAAATGAAGTTCCACAGTAAGTTTCTTGATTTTGATGCAACAGCAGATTTTATAAAAGCTGATTAAAGACCTAAAGCATTGCCTTCATGTGAAAAAAGTAGAATTTGTTTTTCTAATCTCAGTAAAAAACACTGTCTTAACGCTACTTGTATATAATGCACTAAAAACCCTTGTGCCTAACTGACAAAAGTGTAGTTTCAAAATGTATAATACAATTACCAACATTTTAATCTAGAGTGAAGAAAACACATTTGTATGAATTCAGAACAAGTTTATTTGCAATTAAACATCTCATGCAATCATGCAGGACCACTAGCTATAGCTGTAACTTCCGAGTCTAAAAGACACTGGGCAAAAACCTTAACAGTCAAGTTATTTTCATATTTTAGCAGCTCTGTACTTGAGCTGTAAATAATTTTCAAAAGAAATATTCCCACAGATTAAAAAAACATACACACCTTTATAATATTTACAAAAAATATTTAATTAAAAATATTTTATAATTACAGTAGTCTATTAAAGCATATACTTTTCTCACTTACACTTATAGAACATCTCTATATATACATAGTATGAAATGTCACTCATTTATCTATACAATATGTAACATTCCTGCAGGGAGAAGAAAGTTCCCTGGGCTCCAATAAAATCATCTATTTTAAACAATAGATGTCAAATATATCTACAATGCTCTGGTAGATTAATAAAGCTTCAAAATTCAGCTGCTCGGTCCCTTACAGTTATACTTCTAAAGTCTGATTTACTCTTGATCTTCTATCCAACAGAAGAGTTACACTTTTCTGCTTAAGCTTGAAGTCTCCTCCCACCAAAATAAACATACAATTCACATCTGATATAAAATGCACAGAAAAAAAAGACGTTTAAAATGCTATGAATGTGCAAAACGGTGAAAGGTTCTTTCTCAGAATGAAGCATGGAAATGACTCTGGGGTTGAATGATTTTTTCCTCTCATCTGATGGCAGATATTTCTTTTCCCCCTCCCTCTCTAATGTGTCTTTCTCTGCTCCTCTGGCTCTGGATCTGCCTGCTGCACACCTGTGGAAGAGGAATGAATAGAGGGGGTGTGTGAACGGTTTTGCTCCAGACTGAGTGGCGCCACCAACAAAACACAAGACATGCTTGATCAACAACCCAAAACAAACCAGGTCAAACAACAACCACAGCTCCCATGCTAGGCCAAACAGAGGAATACACAGCTGCAAGCCTCAGCTATGAGAGCTCGAGCCCAGGTTTAATAATAAAAAATAAAATAAAACAACAACATTAATGGAACAGGCTCCCTGCAAACCTTGTTGGCTCAGTCCAGACCCCATTTCTGTCTTCCAGATGAAACAGAAACGAAAGACAGTCTCAATGCTAGGAGAAGAGACGTCCTTTAGAAAAGAATGTAGGTGCACTCAGGTCAGAGGCACTAGTGCTTGTAGAATAATACATTATTCATGCCTTTAATGGAGAAGAAATTAACTCCTAAGGAATGCGCCACAGACTCCGACCCATTTTTTTTACAAAAAGAGCTAGCTGAAACATTTATAGTGCAAAGGGCACGGGTGTGCCAATGCTACAGATGGCAGAGAGGCAGCCTTTACAGTTTCTTTAGCTGCCCAAGAAGTCATGGAGACTCACCTTGAGAGTGCGGTTCAGCGGCACAGAATGCTGTCCCCCTGCTTGTTAACAGCGCCAGCCTGCACAACGACAGAACACCAGGTAAGGAGAGGAAAAAATAAAACCAAGAGTGCAAATAATTCGCTCGGCCACGCTGTGCTCGCGTCTTGATCACACACACGCAGGCAGACGCCGGCCAGAGGAGGTGCCAAGCTGCACAGGGGAGAACGCAAGGCGCCAGGACCGCCAGCCCGGGCCAGCAAAGTCCTCAGATGGGGGCACCCGCGGGCAGGATGCTGGATCCGCTGCGTGACACCTCCTGGCGCCGACTCGGGCAGCGATGCCGGGGTAACATTCCGAGCGCGCGGCCGGACCCAGAGCCAGCACACGCCGGCCGGGAAAGCCACAGGTTTCCTTCTGCCCCCCTCTGCTGTTAAGGGGGGATCCCGGAGTCGAAAGATCCTTCCCCCACCCCCCAAAGGCACGACATGCAGCACTGGCACCGTTAAACGCGTACGCTCCTCGCAAGGGTTTATGTGAGCTACAGCCCCACTTTCGCGTGCACGGGATCACTGCACAGCCAGACTAGACATACTCTGAGTGGCTACAACTACCCAGTGAGCGTGTGTGTGCGCGTACGTGCACCCCCCGCATACAGCACATATGCGCCAGTGGAAAGTGTGTGCATGTGCAGACGTGCGTGTGGCACACAGGCATGTACTTATGCCATGCACACGTTTCCGAGACCGCACAACGCACAGCGGACACGCCTGCAGGCTATGCACCGAGCCTCCTCCCACTAAAGTCTTCCCCTGGCTCCCGGGGAGCACGATCGGGTCCACGAGGCCGATCTTCAATGCAGCCTGGAGAGGAAAGCCCCAGATATGCCGTGCAGCACGCACACCCCTACAGGGAACAGCTGCCGATGCCAGTCGCTGCGGGGACACAGCGAGTCGGGGGTACCCTGGCCACACACCCGTCCGGGAACGGGGATCCCTGCATTCTCTAACGGGTGCCCACCACACGCACCCGGCCCTGCCCAGCGTGGGCTGGCGCGAGCGGAGCAGCGCCTCGCGTTTCCCCGGCACAGCGCTTACCGGGTCGGTGTTGAGGGCTGTGAGCGGAGTCCTGGGGGTGGCTGCGGGACAGCTCCCGGGGTGCAGCGGGGGCGGCTGCTGTTGGTGCTGCCGGAGCAGAGCCGGGTGCGTCTCCAGAGCCAGCTGCAGGTCGAGGATGTAGTCGATGACATGCTGCAGGATCTCCACTTTGCTGACCCTCTTATTGGGCGGGATGGTGGGCACCAGCTTCCGGAGCCGGCTGTAGCAGTCATTCATATCGCACTGCAGGCACAGCGCCGCCGGCTCCTCGCCCGACGGGGCCCCCTTGCAGCCGTGCTCGGCCAGGCAGCGCAGAGCCAGCGGCCCGCCTCCGCCGCCTCCTCCGGCGCCGCCGCCTCCTCCGGCGCCGCCGCAGCAGCCAGCCTGTGCCTTCCTGCTGGCGGGGCGGACGGGACTGACCGCTTTCATGGTGCACAGGGAGCGATCCCCGCGGGCACCGCTGCACGCCGCCTACTACCGCCCGCGACGCAACAAGACCAGGAGGCAGCGCTCGGCCAACGCGGCGACCCCCGCCTAACGCGACCCCGGGGCAGCCCGCGTCTCTGGATACAGCCTCCGGGCTCTGCCACTTTGCGGGGGTGCCGGGCCGTGCATAGACACTCCCGCCACTCGGGCTAGTCAGTCACTGCCCATCCCCGTCGCCCCCGCTGCCGCCCCAGCTGCCGCTGCTCGCTCAGCCCCGCTCAAGCTTGCAGCAGGCAGGCGCGCCGCCCTATATATACATCGCACGGGGCACGGACAGGCGGGGCTCGCGCTGCCGGGGCCGGAGGGAAGGCGGCGCGCGGGGGAGGGGAAATGTGTGCAAAGGAGAGGGGAGGAGCGGGGGAGCCGGGGGGCGGGGGTGCAGAGCGTCGCGCTTTAGCCAATCGGCGTCGCCTCCTCCCTCCGTGGAACGCCTCTCTGGCCAATGGCGAGGACGCTCCATTCCGTCGATGCTGTGGGGTCTAGGGCTGGGGAGACGGCTGAACCCAAGGGAGGGGCGGGAGGAGGAGAGAGAAGTTCTTAGGGAAGGGAGAACTGCGGGAATGCGAATGGAATTCACTCTCCTGCTGAATCCTGCCATTCCCATCGGCAGCACGCAGCGCATTCACCGCTGTCTGTGTAGCAGTAGGCACCCCTCTCCTCGGATCGATCCCCGAAGCTTCTTGCAAGGAGCACCGGGAGAGTGTTACTGTCATTTTACCTTACACTTTTTTTTTTATTTCTGTTCATTCTTCGCTCAGTCTGCTTAATCACCACCAGCAAATATTTCTACCACTGGGGGAGGTGGGGATGCTGTTCGCATTTCTAGCCTCATTCGATGCGTTTTTTAAAAGCCTTTCACTGACAACCCCCCACCGCGCGCGCACACAGACACACTCACACACACACACACACACACACACACACACCGAGTATTTTGAGGAAATTCAATACTTTGATTGAAAGAAAAATAATCTGAACTTGAATACAATGGGGGGGGGCTAGGAGATCAAGAAAAGCAATCGTGGAACATTAAATTAGAGCACATAATTATTAAAAATTGATGGAGATGGAGTATTTAAAATTCCTCTATGACATATAATATTAATCCACTGTATGTAAAATTCATATCTGTAACTTAATTTGGTCCATTAATGCATCAGATCACGTATTAGTAAATGTACCATGTTTTAAATATGATGCTAGAAATGTCCAGAATTCTGTACTTCCAGACAGCACATTAAAATTAACAGGCACATACTCCAGAGTCTTGCTTAGGTCATCATGTAGCGGATTGAAGCCTTTTAATTTAATAATGCCTTGCTTTAACTTTCTATTAAGTTCTCATGAGGATTCAGAACCAATGCAGGTGACCTGAACCTTAGAGTAAGTCATAAAAGGCACAGTCCTGCAACTGATACACACAGTCCTTACTCATAAAAACTGTCTCAGTGATTTTAGTGGAACTACTTATGTGAGTACGAGACTACTTGAATGAGTAGGGGCTGCAGGACTGGGCCCTATGGTTGAGAGTAAAAATCTAATAGAAGGAAAGGAATTCATAGTAAATGGTGGCTGATGATTGCATGTCCCCTCAACACCTATTCACAGAGTGTTCTACAAAGAATACAGAGGGAAACTGTCAAGCCGAGAACCTTAAATGGGAGGAGGTTTGGATCATCTTTTCATAACAGTATAAAAAGTGCATAGTTACCTCTTTTCCTCCCCTAAAAAGTACAATATAAGCCCCCAATCCTGCAAAGACTCATGCACATGCTTAATTTTACACACTGTGAGTATTGTCGACCATGGGGCTACTTACAGTGCATAAAATTAAGCACCTGTGAAAATCTTTGTAGACCTGGGGTCTAAATTAGTGAGCTAAACAGTGACCATGTCATGACAGACATATTGTCATCAGCTGTATACTCTAAGAGCCGGATTCTGCTGTGCCTTCCACTGGTTTTATGCTATGAAGCTCCATGCACTTCAGTGAAGTTATTCCTGATTTTCATCAGTGTGATAATTATATCAGGCCCTAATTTATGGTTATGCCTTGTCTACACCCCAGACTCTTGGATGAGATGGACAGACTTAATGTTTTTTCATTTAAACAAAATAATCTATAGATAATGTTAAGTATGTGGACTAAAATCTTGCTGATCTGATCTTAATTAAAATCTCTGTGAAACTAGATACACTATAGAATTTAGTTGGTCTCTTTGTACAGCATCAGAGCTGAGCTGATCTCTCTGGAAATTTGTGGGAAATCCCAGTATTTAACCATTTCTCCTGGAGCTGATCCGATCTGAAGACACGTATATTTAGAAACACCAGTTGCATTATGGAAATCCTGTTGTGACTGATTTGGGACAAAAGATAAGTCAATATTTTTGGAAAACTACGCGCAACCTTGCTATATTATGGATCTATTTCTTCATCAGCCTGCTTCCGTAACTCAGGAGCCAAATAGTAATCTATGGATTTTAGAGCATTGTCGCAGTCTCATCTAAAATTGATGGGAAAATGTTATTTGTTCCCAGACCTGAACTATCAATATAAATCTGTTAAAAAAAAACCTGTCCCATAAATATTTGGGGACTTCCTCTGGCAACTTCAATATTAATGATACATGTTAGTCTGCCATGCATTGATGAGCAAACAGGCACTGGTTTCCTGTCAACAACTGGCCTGCTTCTGTTGTCTTGAAGTCATTGGGAGTTTTGCCATGTACTTCAATGGGAATAGGGTTGGGTCCAATGTTTTTTTCTGTTTAGATTGGATGTGACCCAGAAGCTAATTAAATTGCTCTAAGAGTGTATTGGAAACCTCAATCTGTTCGAAATCATTCATTGAGTTAAGCATCGTGAAACTCTTTATCCATTAAAACATACAAGAAGAGAGGAGGCAGTAGCTGCTTTCATTCCTTAGTCCTGTTAAAAGCGATATTTTTCAACATATGAATATATAGGCATTAACTGCTCCTGTTTTGAACCATACCTATTATGGATTAACTCCCCCCCTTCCCCAAACCTTTTTATCTTTAAACGTGTGGTCCCTTCCAGGTTGGCTGGCGGAGTTCACCTCTGTTGGTTGAATCAGAGACCCTTTGTGGATTAGAGACCCAAGATCCCAGGGTTACCAACTCTTGCCACATTACTGTGAATCTCGCAGATTTTGTGCTTGAAGTGATCACCTTATCTGAGAACATCTAGGTTCAAGGCAGATCATTAATACTAAATAAAAGTTTCTTTTGCTTTCAATATAAAAACAAAACAAGTTTAAAATGAAAACACTAACCTTCCTCGTGTGAATGGTGCCATTGAAATCAATGAGACTGCTCTCACAAGTAAAGCAAACTGAATTTGGCCACACATTTCTGAATATGTGAACATATGATTCACTCCAACAGAAAAATAAACCCTTCCATTGACAGTGTATCTGGGTCATGGCTCTGCAGGACCTGATACAGTGTTAAGGAACAGTTACAATTCTTCCAAGAGCAGAAGAAATGAGACATTTCCACTGAGATCATACTGGATTCACTGGTCTTTTGTACACAATACTATGTCATTGAATCAATTGCTGGATTGTATTATGACGTGTTATTTAAAATATTTGCAGCATATATAAAATATTTAAAAAAACCCACATGTATGCATGCAGTGTGCAGTAACAGTTAAACAATTTAAGCCATTTACATTTTTTTAAACAGAGAAACAACTTTATAGGCACACACTGAGTAGTGTCTGCATTCAAGATGCTGTGGGATATAGCTTTTGAAAATTTTGCAATTCTTACTTAAGAATATTAAAAGGTGGCTTACTTAAGTGCTCCAATTTTTTCTGGACGTACTGTCTCTGAACAGCTCAGTGAAATCCAAAACATTGTGTAGAATTATTTTTCTTAAGGCTGATAACTGGCATAGTGCATTTTATTCTGATGCATGCCCAATCTTGCAAGGAGCCAAGCATCTCCTGCATAATGTACGGAGAACCTTCCACTGACTTCATTGGGGACCGATGGTACTGAATGGTTTATGGTTTATCAGGAAAACAACAATTGATCCCTCAATGGTGCTATTACTGTACGTTATTGCTATAATTTAAATGGCAATAATGTTGGTTATTTCACTTTAGTTAAAATATCTACTTAGTTGTGATGCCATTTTATAAAAGCATCACAGTTATTGTGCTCTCCCCCGCCCCCAGCTACTCTCCTCCTGGCAGCAAAGGTGACTCCTTTGGATACTGAAGTAAAATGAAAAAAATGGGGTGGGGAGAATGAAAAAAGTGATTACTGGATGATTATTCCTTGTGGCATCCATCCACATGGATCCCCATGTTGTTAGGTGGTAAGAATGACATGCTGCCTCTTAGACTCGAGTGGGATCAGTGAAGATCCATAGAAGCTGAAGGAGGGCAGCATATTGTTCACCCACTTCTCTAATTCCTAAGAGTCAGGTGCAATTCATCCTTTTTCTGGATACTGCTCTGCCATCCTTGCCAGAGAGATGATGCATCCTGAGGGCTCAGCAAACTACTTCTTATGAGCAAGGCTTTTGCCGGTGGAATGGACCAGGTCACTTCGAACGGCAGGTGTTTTTAAAAAAATGAGTTGGAAAGGAAAGCTCGGGACCATCCTCTCTCCAGCACCTTTTCCCACAACCAGATGCCACTTTAAATTACACAATGTAAAGCCTGATATCCTGTGTATGTTTCAGGAACAAAATATAAACATATCCAGCAAATTTACTTAACCTAAATTTGTTTTCTTCTTCCCTGTTTATGGTCATAAGAAAGATTTGTTTAATGGGAAAACAAATAGATTTCCAAGTCCTGCATCTCTGTTCTTTGTAGCACTCTCCCCAACCCCTTGCCTTCTGCATTAAGTTTATCACAGAATAAAGAGGGGGAAATTGTGAGAAGCCCTCTTGTTAGAATATTGGCAACAAATACCTACTGTTTCCTACCACTCAATCCACTGGTGGGTGCATATTGACATAAAATAATATGCTTATTCCACTTGCCCAAGACATAATAAAAGGACTATATAACCTTGCCTTATAACAGCTTTCATATATTCCATAATATTTCGATTTGAAAGTACTACAACACTTAGGGGGCAACAAACAGATTTTTTGGCTGTTGAGGTATTTATTCAATTTAAAACATCCTTTCTCATCACATCAGAGGTGTCAGTATACGTACACAGTATAGAGCCACACACCTTGTCATATGTTTTTCCTTCAGTTTCTGTCCTCTGCAAGTAGATACAGCATATGTACAATAAGGGGGACCATTTCAGTGAGCAGAAGAGCTAGAGAAGGTTCCACCGCAGTGAGATATGCAGTCAGGCTCCTTTTTTAAAGATAGTTGGGGCTAGCAGTGCCACCTATTATTAAGGTTACCTGATACTCCCCATTATAAGATGCCATTTACAGTTGCTTATAATTTTGCCAAACAACAACTATTCGGGCTGAAATTTACCATGCTGAGTGCCTGCCTCAGGTTGAATTTTTATGGAAAATTTTGGATACACATTGAAACAACTAAAAAAGCTGATTTCATCTGAGCTGATGGGATGTCCTTCCATGTTGTGACAGAATGATCACGAGTCTAATAATTGCACAGGAGTTAGTTTGGGATGTTCATGATTTCTTTAACCAACACTATTTTGTACACATTGCCTTAAATATTGTAGAATAGGGGGCATCAGAATTTTTTTTTTGAGAACATGTACAGAAAACAAATCCTTCTAAATGTCAGATATAAAATTTTAAGGTGTGCATATTTTGGGGATTCAATTTAATTTAAGGGGAGAAGAAAGGGATTTAAGAGAATAGTTGAGTGTTCCTAGCAATTTTTGGAAGAATGATATACAAAATTCTAATACATAGTAGCAAATTGAAGTTGAAGGCCCAAATTTAATTTTTATTTTAATTCTTGTAGGTTCAGACCAGACCCATGTGCTATATGATGCCATTGGATTTAAAACAGAACCCTTTAGCAAACCTACAGGAAGATCTTCTTGTAAACTGATAACATGATAACAAACATATGAAAATAATATGAGTTATAGATTTGGATTAAGTTTAATTTAATTCATCCTATAGGGAGAAATAGTAAATTGCCCTAAATTAAATAAGTATCTGGATGTGTACATAGTCATTTGTGTATGCTATAGCTACACCAAGAGTATTGAAATCTATTTTCATGGGACAGGTACAGCTTCATCAGTAAAGGCAACCAACTTCAAGCTGCAAAAAATCTGCAGAAATAAAAATAATACTTAACATTTCTATACCATTTTACTTTTTAAAACTTGCTGCTAGCATTTTTTAATTAATTTGTTCTCTTGGAGTATTTTACTGTTTTTTCCAGAATTTCAACTTTTTTCCCTCCCTAAAGGAAACTTCTATCTTTACTTGACTGTGAAGATAGGGTCCGCAAGGCAGGCAGTATGTATATTACACACTGTGATTTGAATCAAGTGCACAGTGTTCTTTAGCTATTGTTATGAACGTGCTCTCAGTGCACCTTTATGTTTGTGTTTCATCAACCCACTTTCACGTCACCAGCCTCTTCTGTTTTTCCTGCAACAGTTGGTGACAAGATACCATAGTAAACCTAAAACAAAATATATTAGTTGATTTAAAAACCACAAAAGGAAAACAAATTAGTATAAAATTATTTTCTCTTTTATCTACCTGCCAAAGATATGAGTTTATGATTCTATGTTTCCCCTTGAACAAGTGGCGACCTCACTAAACTTAAAGCATTGTAGACAATGCAGCTCATTATTCTAAATTGCATTGATGTTATCATCTGCAACAGAAGAAACGAAGAATTAGGAAGTCAGGTCTCAAAAACGAAACACTCCTTCAATTCACCTTCAATTTCACTTATCATTTGTGTTTATGGATCATATTGTGCAGTTCTAATGGATGCAGAACTCTATGTAATCTAATACTCTATTATATAGTCATATTGCTATCCTATATGAAGATCTCCCAAGTGTTTAAAAATAGAAATAACCATCTCTTCCTCTCTTTCTTCTTTCCCATCCTGTAGAAGAGACAGCTTGTGAAGAAATTACGGAAGGAAAGCTACAATGAGGAAATAAATTTTGCATTTAGTTGTAGTGGTGGTTAGTTCTCTGGTCATTCTCCATAGTCTAGATTCAGTTCATGTGAAAGATCTGACTCCTGAGCTCATGAGCCTCCCCCATTTGTTAAAATTAGCGGTTGTGGGAGATTGTGGTTGTAAAGAGAAAGAGAGAGAATCTTTCATTTAGGTAAGGTCATCCTCATTGGTTTCAATGTCTGCCAGTATTGTTTCATTCAAATGGTTTGTTGCATTAATCAGTGACAAGATGATAGTCAAATGAAAGCAGTGTGCAGCGCAGCAGAGGTAGAAAAGTGAGTGGATTAAAATCAAGTGATGCTTTACAAATTAAAGCAATAGAATGGGAAGAATAAAGAAAGGAGAATATGGAGAGAATATAGGCTGATATAAGGATCAGTGAATGGAGATTCTTCACAAATAAATGTATGTTGCAGATTTACCAATTTCACTTATTTGAAGGAACATACAATTGTCTTACTGTAAGGGTAAGCCGATTCTCAGTGTTTTCCCTTTTGTAATGAAGGATGTTGTAGTGTGTTTCAAGGACACATTTGAAATGTCCTTGTCACTTACAAAACCACCCCCATATGCAAACTGTTTCCATTTGACAACTTTGACTTTATTTTCTTATAGTTAAATGATATGTATGCAATTAGATATCTAAATATTTCAAGTCATTTTCAGTACTGTGAATATTTCCACTTCATAAGTATTTTTGAAAAAGCACCCTAAAGTGTTAACTGACATGTCATTTCAGCAAAGCCTATTCCATTAACTTGATATTTTGATACTTGAAAGTACAGATCCTGCTATCAGAGGAAAGTGTGGCTTCTATGGAGAGGTCGTCTTGAGGAAGCAGCACAAACCCTTAGTTAGGTAGTTGTTTTTTAAATTAATGGGACTACTTGCCTGAATATTGATATACAAGTACGGATGCTCATGTGAGTAATGGTTTGCAGTGCTGTGCGCTGTCATTAGCCTGTTTCAAGATAAACATTTAAAATAATTGTAATTCTTTTAAGAGCACTTGAGAACAGGCTTTTTATATTTTTCTTATATACATTCCAAAGAGAAAAAACTTAATTTACAAGGATTAAGGTAGGTTAGGTGTGACAGCTCTCCAATCCAAACTCTAGAAAGCACCCTAGAAAGCCAGAAAATACCATGTTATAGATCCTCTCTTAACAGTCCCCATATGTCTGCATAGCATGTTTCCATTGACAGAAACAGAGTCTGCATTTTGTGAGGAACTTTCTTCTGCCTCCAATTGAGAAGAAAACATAGTATACATTAATCTCCCTCATAGTATAATGTAAATTATTATAGTTCATTAATAGAATATTATATATACACAATCTCAATTTAAAGTGCAGTATATTTTATTTAAATCTTGCACCTCACCTCCTCCTCCTTCCTGTCTGCTAATGTCTTCTTTTTCATTAATAGTCTTGCACTTGTGGTGTTAGGGCTCCCTGTGGTGTTTAATGTTTCAGTAAGGTACCTTGTCTCTCCTTTCACTCTTTTACTGTACAGTTTCATTTTGATGTGGAGAGAGGTGCATGCTTATCTCCCTGCATTGTGACAAAAATATATCCCATAAAGTGGGTGTCTGTCTCTTTCGCCCTCCACTGCTAAAAGAGCTGATTGCTTCAGCTAGAGACCCATGTTGCTACACCACCTTTAAAAAAAGCCCATTTATGCCAGTTGAAACTTAAACTGGAGTTGCATAAACAGAACATACAATGGTATAGACTCTGATTATTTCATTTATTTCCAATTATTATTTACGGCCTTTCATAACTTGCTTATGGCTCTACTTTGCTCTGTCACTTATGAGCTTTGAGGCTTATAAATATAAATGTCTTATTGATAGTCAACCACTGCATATCCAATATTTTGTGTTACACATATACACACTGTAAACCATATAGAAAAGATTTTTGATGCTATTCCTTTTATCTTTTAAAAACTGTGACTTTTAAGTTGCAAGGTGGTGGTGGTTGTTTTTTCCCCCTAATGGCATTTCACAGAGATATCTCTCTAATTTATTTATAAGGGTAAGTCTTCAGAACAAGGTAGCATTACCGTGCAGGCCTAGTAGTGCCTCTATACACAAGTACATTCATAATTGATGAAATGGTCTGTAGTGTTGTGGCTAGAATAAACTTAAGGTCAAATCTCTGGGAAAATAAATCTTGCCATTATTCTTGAGGAGGAACTAGAAAGTTCTGAGCTGAAAGGGAATAAAATCCAGTGTATAAGGGCATTTTGAGCAATTCATTCCTAGGTGAAAGTGCTTTTTCTCAGTTTTTCTACATTGCCTTGATCTTCCTAAAACTGTTGTTGGGGCAGGTTAATGATTGACCTTTGAGGGAACCACATACCGCTCTTTGTTCCCTGGCAGTCAGGGTCTTGCAGAGGCTAGAAACCTTTGAGAGAGAGAATAGGATTAAACTGCTGTATGAAGTCCAGTGCAGGTGATGATCAATAGGAACTGATCAAGTGAGTTTCACAGGACATTTCCACCCTCCGTCATCAGAAGGAGTTTATTTCATTTATTGTGGTTACTTGATGGAGATAGTTGACTGTCAATGATTGTGCTTTCATTAAATGTTCTTAAGCATAGTCATTAAAAAGTGCATCGTTAAAATATCAAAAAATGTACAAATTGTACAAATTGAATGAACAGATCATTTCGATTTAAGTTTCAAATTGCTCACGAGTGAAAAAGCTCCTTTAAAAGAAATCATATTTACATAAATATTGCTTACTTGCCATTCTCAAATTCAAAAAACGTGTAGCAAACTGGAAAGATGTAAAGTCTGTCCTGCAACGCCTTGCTCACGTGAATGGTCTCAAGTAAGCAAGGGTTTGCAGGATTAGTTCCTCAGGCCTTGATCCTGCAAATACACACATGCTTAGCTTTAGGTATGACTCTTGGTTAAGTACATGCATAAATGTTTGCAGAATATGGGCCTTTTAGACTGCAAACTCTTCAAGTCTGCAACTTTGGCCTTGCATACAAACATAAGCTGCACCAGTTTAACTTACATTAGTTTAAGAACAAAGTTAGTTAAACCAGTGTACATATCAGTGTAGACATTCTTATATTGGTTTAAAAAACTGGCTTATTCTTTAACTGCTATCAGCTACATTTCAATTGATTTAAGTGTCCACACACTCACAGTTGTACTGGTTTTAGTCACTTTAGAATCCCGCTTTACTAAAACTGGTGCAGCTTTGTGTGTAGACCAGGCCCGTGTCTTCTTATTGGTTTTGAAGCACTTAGCACAACTTTTGCATTATGGCCTTTGTTCTAAGCCCCCTGAAATTAATTGGAAGGTGGATCCAGATAGGAAGTTCTTTCTTTATGAATTTATCTTATCATAAAGAACAAGAATTACAATAAGAATTAACGATGAAAGTTATACTAAAACAAAATAAACAGTAAATTGCAAGCTATAGTGCATATTTTCAAAAACCTAAATAAATATAATCAACATATCATTTTGTAAACCAGGTTTATCACTTTACTATTAGCTATACCACCTTTCTTTTTGTTTCTCTCACTTTTGCAGGGATAGGTGAACCATGTTGCTAACAGGGCTCTGGCATTATGGCAATCTGAAGGAATAAAGTTTAAAAATACTGAATGAGATTTTTCAATCTCATTGAAATAGTAAAAAATATCCTTCATCCCATAAGTGAAATACTTCGGAAATTGTTTTTAAATTAATAAAAAATGAAGATGTCTGCATTCGAATGATTGAGAGTTGGTGTAGGTCTGGAACAGCACTTCAGCAACAGCCAGATTTAAAAGGGGATAAATGGCTGTGATCACTTTAACAAGCATGCCATAAACCATGAGGAAAAAATCCACCTCCATTCACCACATATAAAATATATAATGGGAAAACAATGATATGGGGGAAATATTCATTGGCAGTGAAGCCAAAACAATGAGTCTGGGCATAATGTAGCTGTTGGATGGGGAGGGATTCCTTCCTTCACTCATAAATGGAAGTCAATGTCAGTGTAAGGCCAAATTATTTTGTATTGTTATAATTTAAAGTGGACAAGGTGATGTGCAAGCACATTAAGAGTGAGCATACACGTGTGTAATCACACAAGCTTCCAGATAGTAGCTACATACATTCACACTCTGCACCTACATGACTTGGTCTCATATATGCAATTGGGAAAGTGTTTAAGGGGCCAAATTCTGCTCAGTTATGTCTGTGCAATTCCAACCCGAAGTTGCGTGGCTGCAACTGAAAACAAAATCCGGCTCAGTACTGCTTATGCACGTGCGGCTCCAACCTCAGTGCCCCAACCCTGCGTTTCTTGCAGGCACGCGTCTGTAAGGGCTACTCGGGTCCGTACGAGTTTGCAGACGAGGCCCTTAGACCGCAAGCCCCCAAAAGGCTGTGAGATTAGCCGCGCACCGCGGAATGACAGCGCGCTCCTCTGCAACGTGCAACGCAACCATCCGCCCTTCGAGGCGCGCCTCGACAGGCTTGCAGCGAGCACGCGCGGGCGCGCTCCCCCGGGGAACGGGACCCTCCCAGGAGCCGCGCCGGGCTCGAGCGAGCAGGGCGCTGCGCTGGGGGGGCGTGCCGTTACAGCCAAAGAACGCGGCGGGACCGCGCGTGCGTCTTCCCCTCCCCGGCTCGCGCTGCGCGCCCTCGCGCCCGGCATTCTCCCCCCCCCACTCCCCAGCTGATTCGTTGGCTCTGGCTGCCCAGACTGGCCGGCGCCGGGCGCGTGACATCATCCATTCACACTGCGGCTTAGCTGGCGCCGCCCGGGCGGTCACCATAGCGACGCGGACGCCAATCGCCGCACAATGACTTCCAGCTGCGCACAGCGGGATCCACAGCGCAGGCGCCAATCGGGTCTTGCGCGGCCGCCGCTGGTGGTGGAGGGCTTGGGGGTGGTGCGCGCGCGCCGTGACTCCCCCTAGGATCCTGCCGGCGGTGAGCTGCCCCGCCCAGAGTTATTTTGCAATGGGGGGGGGGGCGCTCTAAGCTGCCCTAGCGGCATCGAGTCGGGCGGCCTTCCTTAGGCTAAAAGGAGCGAGCCTGGAGCAAAGGCGTTTGCAGCTGTAATAATTGCAACTCGGATTAACTGGGCCTTGCAAAGCTCCGTGGGAATGCGGAGTGCCGAGTCCGTCCCGGTGCTGGGGGGGCAAAAGCTGAATCTCTTTGGAGACTGAGGGTTCTGCTCAGCTTTTGGCCCCCAGCAAGCCCCCGAAGTGTAGTAACAAAGTAGAGAATGAGTTTAGCTACCCTTGTGTGTGAAGCACAACACACACGAGCCAGGGCATCCTGGGGCATGAACGCTGCAAAAACAAACAAAACCCCAAAGCAAAACAAAAAACCAAACCAAACCAAAATAACACCCCAAAACCAGCTGTGGTACTTGTGTCCCTTTGGTTCTAACCACTTGTTGGCCCTCTGGTCCCAAAAATAGCATGACAGGAGTAGAGAACAGATGTAGCTCTCTTCTTACTGCACCAAAAATGTTGGAACCTGCTCCACCCAGGTGAATGAGGACCACAGAAACCTTGGAGCTGGCACCAGGAAGGAGCCTGATGGATCTTTACAATTTTGGACCTGAAGGATAAAATCTAAATGGAAACAAACATAGCTATTTCTGCTTTACTGGAAAAATTCTCTTGTAAATGTCAGTGTTTCCAACTTTCACAATTGTTTTGTGAGTCTTGAGATATTTAGTGTTTCTGTTGAAGCCCCAGCTCTTGAAATCAAGTGATGACTTGAGAACCACAGCTTTCATTTGAAAAATAAGTAGGTTTTTAACCCTTGTGGATGTGGAGAAAAGCTTGACAAGCTGATGTGACTATAGTCTAAGATTAGAAAATCAGGAGGCAAAATAAAAAGAATCCCTAGTTTATTATTGCTAAAAAATCTCATGATTTTTAAGCCTTTCTCCTGAATTTTAGCGCATGAGTCATTTGTTTTTAAAACCTCAAGGCGGTATTACTAAAATCTAGCCCTAAGTGACTTTCCCAAACCACAAGGAGCCTGTGTCAAATCAAGAGCTGGAACAAATTAGGGTGTTTCCAGGTTCTCAATTCTGTGTGTGCAGTGAGCTAGCTCAAACCAATCTCCCTCTAATGAATAGTTGTTACCTGTTGCCTTGCAATTTCTTAATTCACACTTCATAAATGAAAACAGCTATAAATCGTATTCTTTGTTCTGGGCGGCTATACTAAACAAAGCTATGAGAACCCTATTTAAGAAAAATAATTGCATTCCATGTGACAAAAAAATTAATAATAGTATTTTGCACGATTCAAAAATACTACAGTTCTAACTCCATTTTTCCATGAAAATGGGGACATAGCATAACACTACTTTAAAAATATTATGGAATATTTAAGTATGATTATAATTGCTGTTTTGTGTCTTTAATTTATAACATTGGTATAACATTGAAACCAAATGCTTTAGATTGGAAAGAGGCAGTCTGTCATAGGAGGCATCTTGATATAAATGGCCTGCATATAATTGTCATAGATTATCCTCTCCACGTTATTTTGAGTCCATTAAGCACAAGGATTCAACATTTATTCAAAAGTAAACTCATGCTTATGTATTTCAGGCAAGGTCCCCCTGCAGTGGCTATTGTTTGCCCTTCCCCTTTCTACTAAACAATTTAGTTTTCATTTAGCAGATTTCCATATGAAGAACTCTTGTTCCCTGTACCATTCATCACTTTTTAGCTTGTGCTTTTATGTGCAACATTTGACACCTGCACGGTGCATGATCAAGCCTTTACTGTTGCCTGTACTGCAGGGGAGAACTTCATATGGAAATCTGCTAAATGCTTAAGTGCTTTGCTGGATCAGTGCCTGCGTCAGTACTTTCAAGATTAAGGCCCATAGCAGTCTATGGTGATCCATAGCCAGGCAGCGGCAATTGTGATTTGGTATAATCTGGACAGTCCTCCAGGAACTAAAATGGTGAATGTCACATATGCAGTGCCAGGAGTCAAATTGGAACTCGGCACTTCCAATGGCAGGATATGGTGCACAAACATGCCCAATAGGAATGTTCAAGGCTTTCTTGCACTTTTCACAGCAGCCACTGAAGAAACGGCTCACCTTTGCTACAGCAGATCTGTCCATATTATAATTATGGCAACACTAAGATAAGGAAATGTGGAAAGTGGTGTGTTCAGTGAGCACATTTCTTAACATAATATATAGCATGCTCTGTAGGATATGTTGTCTTCAAAGAGCGAGATATTATCATTAATGTAAACATAAAAATATAATTGCATTTAAGAATGTTTACACTTTAAAGTTTGCTGATTTGTGAATAGCTCTGCACTCATCTCAGGCAGCAGTAACATCAAACAGTCACTCTGATGTGTTAGTGACAGATGTCTGGGCTAGGCTCAAGATTTTCTCTCTCTATTTTTGAATTTGTTTGTGTTATTGGTGTTTCAAATCTCATGCTTCTTATAAATGGGAATATATTCAAGCATGTCGCCTTATTCTGATATACATTTGTAGTTCATTTTTGTTAAGGTGCCAAGAGGTCTTGAAATGCCAGTAAATTAAAAGTTATTATTCTTTTGTTATGGGCTAGATTGTCACTAGCCCTACCACCCATGCAAGGGAATAAGGGGTGGCAGGCACTCCCTTTTTCCTCACATCGTGGGTTGCATGGCAGGCTCTGCAAAGCCTCCAAATCCTCTTTCCCCCATGCAACTGGGTGGGAGGGGGCAAAATTGGGTGTGGCCTTGGCTCTGTCTCCCATTGTGCTGGCCAACATAGCTGTTCTGGGCACACCAAGAAACTTACATGTGCCAGGTATAGACTCATCACCGTTTATTTCCTCTTAGGAGTAATGAGGAGATTGTTACTTTGAGTCACAGTTTGCCCCTGGGGCAGTGCAGCTAGGCGCTGCATCTTGTTCAGAGCAGATCATAAAGTGCCATCTAGCCTTTTATTAGCAAGTGCCAGCCAAAATGTTTGCTTCAAGTTTTGTAGGATGCATAAAGAGTTTGCTTACTGTGTTTACAGGGAAAAATTTGGGTCTGCTGCACATGGGATGTGCAACCACTGTGGAGAATGGAGTTTGGCTTCCCATGATCTCTTGCAGTGCTGTTGTGAGGGGTGGCCATTGTCGTGGATCAGATTTGAGATCGACAGAGACAGGGCTGGAGGATCTGCCACTATGCTGACCCTTTGATCCTTTCTCACTGTTGGTGTCAGGGGGGTAGCTCATGGCTGACAAGATTTCTCTAGACTTCAGGTTGGGCTAGTGGCTGTGCAACAGCTTCAGGTTTGATCCACAACCAGGGATGGGGGTATCTTTTCCTCCATAGAGTTCCCCAATGACAGCTTGTGAACTTAATGATTTCAGTGTCTGGCTATTACTTGTGGTGAATTCAACTGCAATTCTTTTTGTCCAAGGTCTCTTGGCTTCTATGGTGCCTTGCTCTGAAGAGTCCTTCCTCTTTACTTAGGTTGCCATCTTTTTAATTTTGGCATGTGGGACAATGAACAAAGTTTTCACCAAGTGTGATATTTGCACCACAGTGAAAATACAGTGTGGTCGTGAGATAAAGATGTCAGCCTCAATAATTTTGGAGGCTCATGGGGAGTTGAATATTATCGCAGGGTCTGTTTTGGGATTTTAGTTCCTATGTGACTGTATTTTTGGGAGATGATTGTATCTTGTGAGATTTCTGCCAAGGCTGAATCTCATCAGAACAGCTCGTGAATCTCAGTGCTTTCTGCTCTAAATCCGAAATCTGATCGTACCTCAAATGGTGAAACTTACCTTAACCTAACCATATGTAGCTCCATATCTGAACACTGGTTCCTTGACCCAGTGATAGTTAGACTTTGAATGTTTAATGTTGACCCAAAAAGAGTATACAACTAGGTATACAAGCCTCTTTAACTTTTTCTATTATATCATCAGAGTATGAGTCTTAAACACAAAAATTAGGCACGCATAAAATTTTCATATATTGGATAGGAGAATCATAGTTGATGTTGTTCAGATAGTTGCACAATGTCATTTGGTTACCTCTTTTTGTATGTGGGTGAATTTTGTGTCTATGAAACATAGTGGCTTGACTGCTCTGGAAACTGAAGCCCTCTAGCAGTCCATAGAAAAGGTACAGCAACAGTTTAAGCTTTCCCATACCAACACACCTATGTATTTCATTCCTGTTCAAAAGGGAGTAAGAGTGAAAGAGGTAATTCATTTTCCATGTCCATTCAATTGTTGGTTTCAATTTGTGGGGTAGGATAATTTTTAAACATAAAGCTGCCACAGCGTAATGTATTCACTGGTTATTTTCCTTGCATTTCTGCCATCCACCAGATCTGGCCCACCCATTCAGGGAAGGAAATAATGTTCACACTGCACCTCTATTTAAACGATCAGGGACTAGCAGACAGTAGTGTAAATTCAGCCAGATTTTTTCAACACTTTTCTTCAGCAGAGCTCTGTGGCACAAGCCACTTTGGGCATAATCCTTTCCAGTACAGGTACAAAGAGTGGCACAAATAAGTGCAAGATAAAAAATGATGAGCAATGATTGTATAGCCAAGCATCTTATTTGCTTGATGGATGTTGCGTTTTAACTCCTTCCTCTACAGATCTACCCATTTTCCACCCATGCCTCGCTCCTCTTTTATCCTCTGAATTTATTCATAAAGGAGTTGAGTGCAAGTGGTTTGAGACTTAGAATCACCCAGCAACAAGGACTGCACATAGTGCTTAATTTTATATTTGCCTTTGTAGCATTAACTCACACTTGTCCTTAAACATAATCTCATGCACCACGCAAGGACTTGTAGGATCAAAGCCTTCATGGGGAGCTTGTTATTTCAGAACAAGTAGTACTGCTTTTGAATTTTGTGGCAACTGCATTAAAAATTCCATTGAACATTTTAAAATGATTTGATTAAGGGTGGTTTGCCTGTGATTTCTAAATTAAATCAGTACTATCCTCCCTTTTTCACATTTTGATAATTTTTTTTCACATTTTAGCGGCTCTGGTTCCACATCAGTAGATTGAGAGGTATGAAAGCCCTAGATAATACTTAGGGCTTGTCTTCACGAACAGCAATACAGTGGCACATCTGCATTACTGTAGCACTTTAGTGAAGGTGCTCCAATGCCAATGGGAGTGCTTCTTCCATTGGCATAGTTAATCCATCTCCCTGGAAGGCAGTAGCTATGTCAACGGGAGAAGCTCTCCCATCAACATAGCTTTGTCTACACTGCGGTTAGGTCGGTATAGCTATGTCCCACAGGGATGTGGATTTTTCACACTCCTGAGCAATGTGATTATACCGATATTGGTCTATAAGGTAGACCTTTTAGACCAATTAGATCTACTTGCGGGCTGATTTGAGAATTTTATGATGAGGAAAGCCATTTGCGCAGAAGGCTGACAATAATAATTAAAAAAACCCTTCAGCTGCCAATAAATAAAGACTTTGTTTGCAACATAAGTATTAGTGTTTTTACCATTTAACAAAGTTTATAAATCAACATTATTATCTGGATTGGTGGCAATCTCTAAGAGGAGAGGTAACATCGATGATCTCTGGCAAGCTTTGTGAAGAGTGGTTCATAGGAGGTCAGGACAAGGTGCATGCACTGGTGAAGATGCTCCTCGGTCAGGCAATTGCAGTGTTGGTGTTTTATAATGTTCATGGTAGAAAGCCCAGATTCACAGAGTTATGTTGATCCAAACATCGTTAAAAGTTAGATGGCCATATTCTGGCTATTCTGAAACTGGTCAGCATACTGAGTCCAGAAACCACAAAGTCTCACTTCTCTGAATTTTGCCTTCAAGACATCTGAGCTCTGGAGCCTTACAATTTCTAACTGAAAGACACCATCAATTGAATCAAAAATGTTCTTCGCTTCAGAAGGGCAAGGTCCTTTGACAGACACAACAAATAGACCGTGAGCAAATAACAGCAAATCCTATGGAATTTCAAAATTCTCAAATTGCATTTTAAAAACTGTGATCAGATTGTTTAAGAATTCTTGCATCGTTTTCATCTGTAGCAACAACATGCAGTGTAGGAAAGCATAACATCCTCTCTGTTAAGTCTGAAAGATTTCAAGATTCCTCTCAAAGGCACACAGGTCTTCAAACAGCTCCCCGACACTGCTTGTATGGTCTTGGAGCTGCAAGTTGAGGGAATTCAAGTGACCAGTAATATTGCAAAGAAAAGCTTCCTGTGACATAGAGCGGATATCATTAATAAATTCTGGGAACTTGCAAGCCTTGTTGGTCTTGTGGTTTGAAAGAAATGCTATTATTTCTTTCTGAAGCACACAAAACCTCTCTAACATGCGCTCCCCTACTTAACCAGTGAATGATGTTGTGTTGCAACAGGTTGCTGCATTTGACTGAAACATTTTGTAAAAGAGCTTTAAAAAGACAATGTTTTAAACTAGAAGTTGAGCATATGTAGTACACTAATCTCATCACAATGCCTATTGGTTGTTTTTTTTTCAAGTCCCCAGACAACTTCACAGACGGCACAGGACAGTCTTGTGAATAATGCAGTGAAGTGTATTTAATGAAGGGTGTATCACTGCCAAAAGTGAAGCAAAGCACTTCTCTTCCCTGTCATGGAGAAACCTTTGTAACAAGCAGATTTCCTTTCTGTAGCTCTAACCCATATTTTTCAAAAGAGCCTTTTATTTTTTAAAAATGATCTCTGCTGTGGTGTAGATTTCTAGTGGCATTAAACACAAAAAGATTTTCCTTGAAATTCTAACAAACAGCGATAGTTGGGCAGTGTCACAGTGGACAAATCAAGCCATTTAAGAGATCTGGATTTAGCATTTTTTTAAATCAGAAAGCCATTCTGACAAACAATCCTTATACATTATCTCTAATCTTTACACTGCCTTGGAATCAGACAGGGGAACTTGCTTCACTCGATTCACAATGTCATCTTTGTTTTTATCTCTGAAAATGCTGGAGGAGCTTTTTACCTAGGTGCACTCCTCCACAATATCAGCAGCCAGGAAAGGCTTTTTCTTGTTAGCTAGTACCAACGTTATCTGAAGAGAAGTAGCTGTAACTTTTCCCTGTGCAGTCGCAATGTTGTAAGAATGACGTGAAGTGTGATCTGAAGGTTTCAGATTTTCAGTTTTGACACATCTTGCAACACTGTCAGGACAGGCCACACTGAAGCTACTGTGCTGTGATTCAAAGTGGCAACTCATGTGGATGACCTTACAGATGGATACAGTGGTTTGGCATTTTAAACACAAAGGTTTTGCATTTAAATGAGGTGGCATTATAAAAAGAAAATCTGTTGTCCAGGTTGGGTTAAAGTTCAGTTTTCACTGTTGACTTTGCAACGTTTATTCCCATTCGCATCCATTTTGGCTCCATTTCCATCATTAATGAAAAACTGGCCGTGTGCTAGCTCAGTTGTAGTTGATGCTATCGCAAGAATTTAAGATCCACTAAGCAGCACTTAATTTGTGCTGGGGCTTGCTGGGACTCTAGGTTTGGCAGTTCATAGCCCAAGCAGGTCTGGGCTCCTGGCCAGCCGCCGCTGTGCTCTGGCTGCCCATCTCTGAAGGCAGCACCATTGTCAGCAGCAGCAGAGAAGTAAGAATGGCAATACCATGCCATACCACCCTTATTTCTGTGCTGCTGCTGGTGGGCAGCGCTGCTTTCGGTTCTGGGCGCCCAGCCAGCCGCCACTGCTCTCTGGCCTCCCCGCCAGTGCCGGGGCTGAGCCCTGGGACATCTTTCATTTCAAATTAAGTATTGCTAATAAGTTATTTTCTAAGGAAGTCATAGGCAAAGGATAGGCAGTACATCAACTGTTCATGAATTTAATTATAAACATTTTTAAGGTGAGCTGGTAGGCCACACAAGAAGGTTGGCAGGCCACATTTGGCACATGGGTCACTTATATGTCCATCCTTTGCTGAAGAATTTGTTTTTGATTTGGAATTTTACTAGGTCTTGTGTTTTCTTACATTGTCTCTTAACCTATGTTTCTCTGGGTTTCACATACTCCTACCCAGGCCAGCTGATTCATAACATTAGATTGGGTGTCCCTTTTTGCCAAAATTCTTAATGAATTTCTTTTTGCTGAATATTTTTTCCCCCCTCCTGATCAGGCTGTTCTCCTCCAACTACTATGATCTTAAAAAGAGATTGTATCCCATTCTCTGCAGGTCGTTCTTTATGTTCACCCAAGCTTGATCCTGCACTCATTGGAGTCAATGCCAAATCTTCTATTGACTTCAGTGGTGCAGAATCAGGCATCAAGGCTGTGCTGTTTCTTTCTTCAAGAAATCGTCCCCCTTGTTGCCCCTAAATCAGAGTGTCATATGACCTAAAGTTCAGTTTGGTTTTGAAATTGGAAGCCTGGGGTAACTGACATCTAATGCACTTTGGTTTTCTTGGAAGATAGCAGATTTGAATTTTTATATTGAATTTCTCCCCAAAACTTTTAAACCCGCAATGTCATTTTGCTCATCCATGTAACTTTTATCAACTAGCTTTTTCCAAGGAATTATGAACATGTTTAGAATACCCATTCCTACCCTTTGTGATTGATTTATTAGATCTTAACCTATAGTTATAAATATGTCATCTTTAACTACTCCTTTTCTGTCCAAAGTCTGTGGGGAAAATAGCTGCAATTAAATACTCAAAGAGTTTTTCTAAATTCAGATGTAGTCACTAGATGATATTTACAGATGAAGTAAACTCTCAGCCTAAGGTTGGTAGCAGACTTTTGAGAACCCGTAAGAGGGAAGAGTACAGAGAAGTTTGTCATTCAGAATAGCACCCTTTTCAGAGTGCTAGATTAAGTCTGATCCTGCTCCCAAAAAAGTTAGTAGCAAAACTTTCACTGATTTCAGTGAGAGCAGGGTTGGGCCCATTATTTTAAGCAAAAGATCAGAAATAAAATATCCAATTATTACTAATATTTTCTTTTGCCTGTGATATATATATATGTATATATATATAATGGAATAGAAACAATTTATTTTAGATTTACTAAGACTATATATATGTAATTCACGTGATAAATCGCACAGGCATGTAACAAATTGCAGAACTATGTGATAAATTTATCATGCATGTCATGCACTTTGACCTTTATTTAGCATCATCTGGTTTATGTCCCCCTAGTCTATATCCCTATTAGCTTATTCTAACAACTCAAACCTATGAAGAGCTTCAGAGAGATGCTATTTATAAAAAAAACAACAACTGTTACACAGAAATGCCTCCTTCATTTCCCCCTCACCCCATGGAAGTCTGCCCTCAAAATTACCTCATCTCAAGATCCAGAATGGTCAAGAGTCACTCCTGAGCTGGTGACATCTTATCTGTAGCTAACATATCACAGTTTAATGACTATTCTTCTAGAGCTTTGCAGGCCTAGAAATGGGCGTTTTATATATTGTATAAGTGGGAGGGGGAGATTACCAATGGGACCTGATATTTGTTCCAGACTCTGAAATGGCCTGTTACAATGAACTTTACCTTTGCAACTTTGTTATATATAGGAAGGCTATTTAGCATGAGTTCCGAGGGTGTTCTACATGATTTGGTTTTAATTTTTCTCTTACACTGAGCTCTTCAAAGTTGAATTCATGGTTAATACAACACCTAGCTTTAGAGGAGGAGGGAGATAAAAAAAACCCTGCTAATATAGTTTAAAAGCTCTAAACAATAATAAAATAGTTCTTCTGTAGCTTGTGCGACATATACAAAGTACACAATGGGGGTGTAGTATGAATTCTATCAACACTCAGTTTAGGATGAACTGCTTAACTCCCTCATGTTTCTGCCTGTCTCAAATAATGAATCCATCCCAAACTTATACTGATAGGACCTTTGTACCATACTACACTATGTATTTATGTACATGTATACACACAGTCACAAACATGTATATTTGTGCAAAGGGATACCTATTGTCAAGAATGCTGGCATTATTTAGCTGTGGGTGTGTGTCTAGTTAAAATATATGAACTTTAGTGTTGAGCTACAAATAAAATATTGAAATAGAGCTTTCATTATGTTCAATTTTCATAATTTCCAGAGAAATCAGTCTACAGTTGTCATTATTTCCAGTGTGTACTAACTCCTGTAGGTCTTGATTTCTTATGTGCTCATCAATAGGAAATTCTTCTGTTTGTTTATTTTTAAAAGCTTACTAAATAATCCCAACAGTTCTCCTCCCTTTTTTGCGGAGGTCAGAGGAGAGAATCCGAAATCTTATCACATCCAGTTCATATTTTATTTCATCATGACAGAAGTTTTCTCTTTATATTTTGCTTTTATTTCTCCCAGAATCCTAATGCTGCTCTTCCTTTATGTCCATGTAAATGGAAGTGGTGGGCACAAGTCTGCACTGGAAGGCTGCACAAAACCACTGTCAGCAGTAGTATGAAAAAGGTTGCTAGTCCGTAATCTGACAACTCACAATGAAATCAGCATGAGTTTGACCTGAAAAGTTTGTGGAGATTATAGCTCCTGATTTTTGTAAAGGGGTTGATCCTGAGAAACAATGAGACTTATTCTGATCTCACACCAGTTTTACACCATTTACCTTGGGGACTTATTCCTCATTTTCATCTGTGTAAGTGAATCAGGCTTGCTAAGTGCTCCACAATAAACAGGATCCAGTCTAAAATGAGTAAGTCTGGAATTTGAGTAGTCATAGATTTTCTGTTCATTTGTCAAAACATGGGATTATTCACACAAAGCTTGCATGAATACTTTCTAAATGTGCAGAATGTGCTTTCCCTTTTGTCAGTTTTCAAAGATGTTAAAAAAGATGGACAGAGTCCTTTCGGTTTCTTTAGATCAGAACACGTGTTTTGTTTAAACTATCAGAACAATTATTCTTTAATTTTTTTTCCAAATGAATTAAGTGCTTGTGAAAGATGCTGTTTTGACAGCCCTGGAGAATGAAACCCTCTTTTTATCCATCAAAAAATTCCTGTGGCAATCCTAGCTGCTCCATACCACTATTGCAACGTATCACAACCCTGTCCTGAACTCACTATTTCTACGGCTATGTTTAAACTACAACTGGAGGTATGGCTACCCACGCTGGCTTTAATCTAGCACTTCTAAAGCAGCAGTGAAGACATGGTGGCATGGACTTCAGAGTGGGCTGCATACGTAAGCCTGCCAGGAACCCTGTTGTGTAGGTGTGTTGATAGCCCGTGGTGCCACATCTTCACTGCTATTTTTAGGTGCACTAGCTAGATCAAAGCTAGCGTTGGGCATGCCTGCCTGAGCTGCACTCCCACTTTCGACTGCAATATAGACATACCCTAAGACTAAGAGGGTATTGTAAGTTACAGACCAATTCATTCTTTCTCCTGAGACTGCTAGCAGAGGTCAGTCATTGTCTGTTGCTGTGATGGATACTTACCTGTTCTCTAAGAACTGGAGTGAGACTCCTAGCTTATTTCACATAGGCAATTGAATGGTGGTCAGATGGTAAGAACCTCAGGTCACCTCTGATGCGGATTAGAACTGAAGCAGTGACCTATAGGTGAAAGGATAAATATCAAAACACCACTCTCTCCTGTATGATGAATGTGATCGTTCTACTGCAACTGGAACCTAAATCCATAGTGAACAGCAATTCGTCATTTTCCCAGTTCTGATCTTCATGTGCCTGCCATCAGCTTTGTACAGAGCCTGAGTGCAATCTTGTTTAATAACAGGAGTAAAAAAAGAAAGAAATAGCTACACATTCATTAGAAGGAAAATCAATTATTACTTTTAAAAACTACCTGCTTTCAATTAAATAGGAAATTATCTAACCGGTTACTTAATTTGCTCTGGCTGGCAGTCCCTCAACTGCTTTATGCTGAGTGGAGCATGAAATTAAATATGTAACAACTCTCCTAATGGTTATGTTTTTGGAAACATAGGTGGAATTATAGGTATTCTGTATAGTATACAAATAACAATAGTGGCTGTTGCTTTTTGTCACAGGATATCTAAAAGAAATCTACTTCATTTTAGAAACTTTCAATATCCAGTTCATAATAAAATGATCTTTAGTTTAAGTAATTAAATGTGCACTTGAGAGTTGGATCTTTTATTTTTTTTTAAAATTACTTATATAAGGAGAATAGTGCTTGTAGTAATACCCTGCTGACAAACCCTTTATAACAGACCATATAGAGTCACAGAAATGCAGGACTGGAAGGGACCTCGAGAGGTCATCTTGTTCAGTCTCCTGCACTCATGGCAGGACTAAGTAATATCTAGACCATCCCTGTCAGGTGTCTGTCTAATTTGTTCTTAAAAACCTCCAATGACTGAAATTCCACAGTCTCCCTAGGCAATTTGTTCCAGTGCTTAACTGCCCTTACTTAGGAAGTTTTTCCTAATGTCCAACCTAAACCTCCCTTGCTTCAATTTAAGCCTATTGCTTCTTGTCCTGTCCTCAGAGGTTAAGAACAATTTTTCACCCTTCTCCCTGTAACAACCTTTTATATACTTGAAAACTTTTATCATGTTCCCCTTCAGCCTTCTCTTCTCTTGCCTAAAGAAACCCATTTTTTTTCCAATCTTCTTTCATAGGTCATGTTTTCTAGACTTTAATCATTTTTGTTGCTCTTCTCTGGACCTTCTCCAATTTGTCCACATTTTTCCTGAAAGTGGTGCCCAGAACAGGACACAATAGTCCAGCTGAGACTATTTCAATGTAGTGTGGACTTGTGTCTTGCTTACAACACTGCGGCTGATACAACCCAGAATGATGTTCACTTCTTTTGCAAGTGTTACACTGTTGACTCATATTTAGTTTATGAACCACTATGACCCCCAGGTCCCTTTCTTCAGTACTCCTTTAGAGGGAGTCATTTCCCATTTTGTATGTGTGCAATCGATTGTTCCCTCCTAAGTGGAGTACTTTGCATTTGTCCTTCCTGAATTTCATTCTATTTACTTCAGATTATTTCTGTGGTTTGTCCACATAATTTTCAATTTTAATCCTATCCTCCAAAGCACATGCAACCTCTCCCAGCTTGGTATTGTTCACAAACTTTGAAAGTATACTCTCTATGCCATTATCTAAACCAT
Organism: Mesoclemmys tuberculata; assembly: GCA_007922155.1. Taxonomy (NCBI): domain Eukaryota; kingdom Metazoa; phylum Chordata; order Testudines; family Chelidae; genus Mesoclemmys; species Mesoclemmys tuberculata. The sequence continues at coordinate 33,025,365 of ML675601.1, read as the reverse complement.
TTATGAAGATATTGAACAGAATCGGACCCAGGACTGATCCGTATAGAACCCCACTCCATATGCTCTTCCAGCTTGATTGTGAACCACTGATAACTACTCTCTGGGAATGGTTTTCCAACCAGTTATGTACCCACATTATAGCAGGGCAATCTAGGCTATATTTCCCTAGATTGTTTATAAGGAGGTCATGCAGGACAGTATCCAAAGTCTCACTATAGGCAGGATATACTACATCTACTGCTTCCCGCCATCCACAAGATTTGTTACCCTGTCCAAGAAAGCTATTAGGTTGGTTTGACATGGTTTGTTCTTGACAAATCCACATTGACTCTTACTTATCACCTTATTGTCCTCTAAGCTAACAGAACGATGGGAATCATTAGGAAAGACAAAATATCATATTGCCTTTTTATAAATCCATGGTGTGCCCACATCTTGAATATTGCATGTGGATCTGGTCACCACATCTCAAAAAAGATATCTTGGAATTGGAAAAGGTACAGAAAAGAGCAACAAACATGATTAGGGGTATGGAAAAGCTTCTATCTGAGGAGAGATTAGTAAGTCTGGGTCTTTTCAGCTTGGAAAAGAGATGACTAAGGGGGGATATGTAGAGGTCTATAAAATCATGACTGGTGTGGAGAAAGTAAACAAAGTGTTATTTACTCCTTTTCATAACACAAAAACTAGGGGTCATAAAATGAAATGAATGGGCAGCAGGTTTAACACGAACAAAAGGAAATATTTCTTCCCACAACGCACTGTCAATCTGTGGAACTCCTTGCTAGGGGATGTTGTGAAGGCCAAGACTGTAATGGGGTTCAAAAAAGAACTAGATAAGTTCATGGAGGATAGGTTCAACAATTACTATTAGTCAGGATGGGCAGGGATTGCTGTTTGACAGAGGCTGGGAATGGCCAATGGGATGGATCACTTGATGATTAACTGTTCTATTCATTCCCTCTGAAGTACTTGGCATTGGTCACTGTCGGAAGACAGGATATTAGGCTAGATGGAACATTGGTCTGACCCAGTATGGCTGTTCTTATATGTTTGCAAATGGATTGATTATTTGCTCCATTATGTTTCTGGGTACTGAAGGTAAGGTGACTGGTCTCTGATTCTCAGGATTGTCTTTATTTTCCTTTTTATAGATTGGCACTGTATTTACCCTCTTCCAGTGCTCTGGAATATCTCGCAGCTTCCATGAGTTTTCGAAGATAATTGCTAATAGCTCAATTATCAACTCAGTCAGCTCCTTGAGTATTCTAGGATGTATTTCATCAGGCCCTGGCAACTTGAAGACATCTAATTTGTCTAAGTAATTTTTAACTTGTTCTTTTCCTGTTTTAGCCTCAGATTCTACCTCTTTTTCACTGGTGTTCACTATGCTAGACATCCGATCATTAGTTTCTGGTGAAAACTGAAGCACAAAAGACATATAGCACTTCCATCATTTCCACATTTTCTTTATTGAGTAATGGGCCTACCCTGTCCTTGGTCTTCTTTTTGCTTCTAATGTTGATGTAAAATGTTTTCTTGTCACCCTTTATGTCTTTAGCTAGTTTAATTTTTTTTGCCTTGTCCTTTCTAATTTTGTCCCTACACGCTTGTGTTATTTGTTTATATTCATCCATTGTCACTTGGCCTAGTTTTCACTTTTGTAGGACTTTTTTTTTTTTTGAATTCTAGATCATTGAAGATCTCCTAGGTAAGCCCATGATGGTCTTTTGCCATATTTCCTATCTTCCCTACAGAGTGGGATGGTTAGCTCTTGTGCCCTTAATAATGTCTCTTTGAAAAACTGCCAACTCTCTCAAACTGTTTTTTCCCTTTATACTTGCTGCCCTTGGGCTCTCACCTACCAACTAACTGAGTTTGCTATGATTATGTGTTTTGTTTTATCACATGTTTTAGCAAAATGAATTTAAGAATGATGTATGGAATTTTACATTTTTTTATTAGGATTATTTTTTGGAGGGAGCCATGGGGCACTTGCTGCAGCAACATCTATGATCCACACTTCCCCAGGCCTTTCCTAGAGTTCAGGTAGGAGACTTTGGTGAAGATTCAACTAATGGCTGTTAGGTTCCTAACTCCCACTGAGTTTCAATGGGAGCTAGGTGCCTAGTTGCCACTTGGGCTTATGAAACTCTTCCCTATTGTGCGTACCTGACATGCTATGCCTCCTGTGCTGCTGCATTGCCCCCAGTGTGGGGCTGTGTCTTCAAAGCACAATCAAACCTTTGATCTTGAATGCAGTTGGATTTTTGAGCATCCTCAAAAGACACTCTGTCCAAGTGCACATTTGTATCAGTTTAATTAAAAATTGTTTGACCCTTGTAGGTTTATACCAAAATTTGCACTGTGTAAGAGATCTACACTTTCATCCCAGAAATTATCATATGAACTGAACGTAGCACATTTGTCTTAATGAGCCTGGGTGGCACAACTCGGTGTATTTATTGCTTTTATTTTCATTTTATCAAATTAAAGGAAGCCATAATATTGTATGACATAGCCCATTAGGAGAGTCTCTTCTGGAGGTATAAAAATATAATGTATAGAAATGTGAATTCCAAAGACTTTCCTTACTTTTAATGGCAGGTCAAGTTTTATTTCTGTCACTATAATTCTCATCTGAAATGCAGTAAAACGCAGCACATTTCCAAGTGCCCGGGATATATAACATTTTGTTTTTTAATAAAAATAACACCTTGCACTTAGCTTCAACAGATCTGAAAGTGCTTTACAAAGGAGGTAAGCATTCCCGTTTGAAAGATGGGGAAATTTAGGCACAGAAATGCCAATTAACTTGTCCAGGTTACTCAGTAGTAAAGGTGGGAATAGATTCCAGGTGTCCTGAGTCTAAGTCCAGTGCTTTCTTCATTGAGCCACATGAGTATCTTACTTCAGAAATTTAGATAAGTATCTTCCTTAGCAATATCCCCAAAGATTGTTTGAATCACTTCAGGATCAGAGTTCAAAGCAGCACACTATGTACTCACAGTATGAGGCACTGAAGTAGTAAATGCCTCCATGTTTGCTTCATGTCTTGACTCGAGGTTCATTGCTTGCAACGTAATTTTTAAAGATTCCTCACAAATTTGGCAGGTGTCAACTCTTCCAGTAAGAGGAGCAGTCCATAGTTATAGAAGAAGCATGGCTAGTAGTAGCAGTTTGCCTCTCAGCTGACCATAAAAACAGATCAGTACTTTTCAGTTGGCCATTAGCCTTCCCAGAAGTCTTTTGCTTTTCTTCTTTAAACAGCCAGCATACCCCCCAAAATCTAATACCCCCCCCAAATCAAAACAAATTGTAACTAGGTTACAAAAACTAAAGTAAAACAGAAAAGGCCTAACTTTCATTTACATTAAGGTCAATTTACACAGCTCTGGCAATGTAAGGGCCTTATAAATAAGACTTGGGCCCCAGATCTTCAAGAACATTGAGTCTTACATTCTAATGAACTGTAAAAGGAGAAAACAACTCAAGGGAACTGAGCTCAAAACCACAAAGTAATTAAAAGCGTCCACACACAAAAGTCACCTCAAGATTGACAACTATCAGTGATACCCTAAAGCAAAGCCATCTTGGCTTAGGCCAGCCATTGACGTCAGCTCTTTTCCACCATAGTCTTCATTCAGAGCTGCTAAAAAGAACAATCACCTCACTGTTCTCGCTCAATGTCTTCCATTGAGGTTGATTCCGTTCTATCTGTGATTTACCTTGGCAGAACCACTGATGCCATCTTCACTGGAATAAAAGCTAATGTAAATACGTCAAGGCGTTAGTGTAGATAGCAGGGTAAGATGCGTATTACTGAAAAATGTTATGTGCACTGTTGCTATGCCTTTAGTTTTAAAAATATCTAAATGTTATATGAGTCTCAGATCTGGCTTTATTTACATAAAATATTTACACATGAAGCAAGACAAGTTCACAACTTTAAAATGTATTTTCCTGTTAGATTAATCTTTTCATATGCTAACCACATTACAAGTAAACATTTTCATAGTCTCTGCTACATGAATGTGGCTAAAAGCTTCCTTGTTATTTTATAGTTACAGCATTTCAAATATATCTCTTTTTGACATGGTTAGGCAACCTGCCAGTTTTACCACTAAATTATAGCAGAGAAAACACTCAGAAGAATTTGATTAGTTTTCTTCTTTCTCTCCGGCTGTAAGAAAGACAATTTATGTTGAAAATGGAAGTCAGGTTCTGAAGAACTGCAGTTATCCATATTTGTAGTGTTAAAAATGTATGCAAATTTTTGGAATTATCTTATTTCTAATCCTGCTTTATATTAATGCTGTATTTTTATCAACATCATCTACAGAAATGACTGAAAAACACAAAGCCAGACAAAAGCTGAGATGTCAGGCTGTGAAGTTCATGGAATTGATAACGGGCAATAGAATCTTTCCCTCCCTAGTTCTATAGTGCCTTTAATCCAAGGATCTGAAATTCTTTACAAACCTTAATTAATCAAGTTGCATGACATCCCTGTGAGGTAGTTAAGATTATTAATATTTTACATGTGGGGAAGCTGCAATGTGGAGGTTAAGTGATCAGCACAAGGTGAAACAGCAAGTTAGTGATAGAAATGGGAATAGAAGCTTGGGCTCCTGATTCCTCACATTCCCCTCCTCTAGTTTCTAGAACATCTTTCCTCTAAATCACCTATTTGTATTTAGTTATTTGGTTTGGTGAATTATGGACAGTAGTGACCAAATATTGCTGTTACCTGAGATGGCTTTTTGATAGCCCATATTCAATGAATTGGTGGTCTCAGTCTAGTGTCTGACAAACAGATGTCTGCAATGTAAAAAACAACAATAAATAATAGCAATAAAAACTTATATAAAAGCAAAGTTATTTGTATGATGGTCTTGCCACTATTTTGGATAGTGTTTTAATAGATTTATAGGCTTTAAGGAGAGGCAGGACCATTGTGATCATCTAGTCAGTCCTTGTGTACAACATGGGACAAGCAAGTTCACTCAGTAATTCCTGCATCCAGCCCATATCTTGTGGTTGAGCAAAAGCTTAGTTTCTAGAAGACAAATGTAGTATAATGACCATAAGCTATACTGGATGTGAACACTAAATGTCTTGCTTGCTCTTGGTTGATGTGCTCTCTCCATGTCACATTGGTGGCACAATAGTAGGGGTGGCATAAAGAAGCTTATCACTGTCTGTATTGTGCATGTTTTGTGGAAACATTTTAGTAGCTAGTGTTATCTCCCTGCCACCTTTCAGAACCACACTTTAAAATAAGTAACTGTTTAAGTCAAAGTGTAAACAGCAGCAAGAATATATATTTTCAATGTCAAAATGCATTTAAACATTTATACACTGAAGGTTCAAGTTTCCAGCTCTTATTGACAGGCAGAAGAATTCAACCTGTTGTCTCAATTAAGATTAATGAGTTAGCTGTGTACAATTTATAGATTGTGACGTTAAAAACTACTGTGTGTGTGTGCAAAAAAAAAATCTTTAAAATCATGGTGTTTTCAGTTGTGTGAGATTACACCGAAGAATGAAATGCTATATAACAAGTGTGTGATAGCCATGAAGTACAAGATTCAGCTGGTCTGAAAAAGGTTGAATTGTTTTAGAGTAGCTGGCATAAGGGTGCCTCACCAGGATTCACGTGGGGGGCATTTTGGATGAGGCCAAAGAAGATGACAGGGTCACATATCTAATCTATCTATGTATTTAAAGATTTTGAAGTTTGGGGCTATAATTTATTTACTTACCAAATTTGTTTGAAAAAGTGCTTACAAAGGCTCCAGGTGCTTGTACAAACAGTAAAAATATAAAGGATACACTCCCCTTCTCTCTGTCAGCATTCCGGTGACTTAACACAACCACCTTCACCAGCCTTCACTCTTATAGATATGGTTATCACAGAACCATTCAATCCAATTACAGGCTGATGATTCTTTGTTACTTATTCATGCTATGAAAATCCTGTGTACAGTAAGGGTATGTCTACACTGCATCTAGACTCCTGCAGCTGCCTGTGGCAGCTGACTTGCGTGTGAGCAGTTCAGGCGGCTATTCAACTGTGGTGTAGCTGTTTGGGTTTGGGCTGCAGCCTGACCTCTGGGACCTTCCCACTTCACAAGGTTCTAGAGCCCAAGCTCCAGCCTGAACGTCTACACTGCAGTTAAACGGTCCCTTAGCCTGTCTGAGCCCCATAGCTCGAGACAGCTGGCATGAGCCAGCTGCAGGTTTTTATTGCAGTGGGGACATGTCCTAAGGGTCTGATCCAAAGCCTATTGATGTCAGTCGGTATACTCCTATTAACTTCAGTGGGTTTTGGATCAGACCCTGTCTGAGGAATAAAGGAATAAAGTTAATGAACAGACACTTGAGCTTAGTCATAGATTCATAGAGCCATAAGGGACCCTGGTGATCATCTAGTCTGACCTGCATAACACAAGCCACAGAATTTCCCTAAAATAATTCCTAGAGCATCTTTTAGAAAAACATCCAACCTTGGTTTAAAAATAGTCTGTGGTTTTCAGTTGTGATGCACCCGGCTTTCACGTTGGGTGCACAGTACTTGTGATATACTGAGTCTTCAAACCACGTTCTCTACAGTATTTTAAAAGTTGACTATGTCTACAAAGCATCCAATCAATAATGAAGAAAAATACAACACTGTCAGAGAGGAGCGAATACAGAGGGATAGGTACTGTACACACACAAATAATTATGTTTAAGTAGGACAGTAAAAATATCCACTTTTGCTGCTTTTATTTATGTATGCTACGCATCGCTGGGAAAAATGACTTGTCGGTGCCTTATTTTTTACATCTGCATGTTAATGTGATCTTGCATCCATTGAAGTGAATGGTGAAACTCAGATAGGCTTCTGTGGTGTAGTCATGTCCTGAAGGCTGCACTCCTGCAAACATTTATTCATGTAGGCAGTCCTTTTTCTCACCAGTATTCCCACTGAAGTGAATGGGCTTACTTATAGGATGTGAATAGGGATTTCTCACACGAGGACGGGTTTGCACAGGATCATGATCTAAGTGTATAACTCACTGATAGGTTTGGAGAGTGCCCGTACCCAACAGCTGCTGTAACATTGGAAGTCTTCCGTCATCCTCTAATATACTGTGTACTGAGGAGCACAGCTGTAAAAACAGCATTACAAAATGGCATTGTGTAATAGGATAGAAAGCTACAGTAAACTAGCCAGTCTTCAGTCCACTTTTCAAAGCACTTGCAGTTCACATCACAAAGCAGGCGAACTCATCATGGATGTTAACCAAAGAAAGTTTGCCTGTAGCTAGGGCATACTCTAAATTAATATTGTGTTTCTGAGGGAACCTTGAGAGTTCAGTTTCCAGACCAACAGAAATACTCAGTGAAGATAAAAGTGCCTGTCTCTATCCTGGGGTATCAGTAAAGCAGATTCTCCGGAAAGATGAATAGAGGACCCTGTTCAGCACAGTGTAAGAACCTATCTAGACTAGCACCAATTCCAGTGACTTCACTGTGATTTTGTCACTGATTTTCATGGGGGCAAAATTGAGACGACACATGCCCTCAGGGCATCACTTAGCAAGACAGCATCTGGTTTTAGATCTCCCTTCTACAGTATAGTAGAATGACCACAGATCTCACCATCTTCAGGACACAGCGTAAGCCTTTCTTCCTGTCTAAAGCATTCCTGCATTAAAAGCAATATTATTAAGAATTAAACAAAAATATCACACTCTCTTGCCCTCCATGCAGGGGCTGAAGGGAGAGAAGAACCGAAAGTTAAGTGGCATTTTGATTACATGATGGATTTGTGTCACACCATAAGGTGATCAGATACCACAAGATGAAAAGGTATGAATAGCACACATTTATTATAAAGAAGGGATATAAATAAAGTTAATGAACAAAATGTTTTTTCTGCTCCCTTTAAATACATTTCCTCTTCCTTCCATGACCTTAAAGTCGTGACATCTAAACAATTGATTCTACATCATGAAATGCTGTATGTAGAAATATAGAACTTGGGATATTCAGTTATGCCAGGGATTTGACCGGCTGATCATCCCTCACTGTTTATGATTAAGCAATAAAGATAGAGGTGCAGGGCATTTCCTGGGGATTAATAACTGGTAGGGAGGAGTTAATGGCCTGAGGTGCGGCTGAGGGCCATTAACCCCAGCTGGTCATTAATCCTCATTATAAAGCACTACAACTCAGCTCACTAAACACAGCAAAGGACAAACCACTTCTCTAAACATCCTTTTTTGCTGCCACCTAGTCATCTTAGCGATATATTGGAATGTGTACTATCAAATAACGTGCTACAATTTAATAATCTAGTCTCCTGTGGCTGTAATTTTTTGGTTTAATTTCAGTTGTTGGGTTGAGTTTATGTGGATACTGGGTATTGTATTGGTGGCCTGTGATACGCAAGATGTTGGACTAGATCAGTGGTTCTCAACCAGCAGTACATGTACCCCTGGGAATATGCAGGTCTTCCAGGAGGGGTACAACAGCTCATCTAGATTTACAACAATCTACAGAAAAAGCACTAGTGAAGACAGTACAGATTAGAATTTCATACAGACAAGGACTTGTTTTAAATTGGTCTATACACCATACACTGAAATGTAAGTACAATCTTTATATTCCAATCATTTTATTTTATAGTTATATGGTAAAAATGAGAACATAAACAATTTTTCAGTAACAGTGTGCTGTCACACTTTTGTATGTTTATGTCTGATTTTTGTAAGCAAGTAGTTTTTAAATGAGGTGAAACTTGGGATATGCAGGACAAACTGATTCCTGAAATGGATACAGTAGTCTGGATAGGTTGAGAACCACTGGACTAGATTATCTGGTGGCTCCTTTTGACCTTCAACTCAAGCTTTGCCTATATTTCAGTACCGAGTGTATTTTAAAGGGCTTTCCTGACTCTTTTATTCCTCTCATTAGACAGGTCCAAAAGCCACTCCAGTATGGTTTGTGGTAATTGGTATATAAAGCATCTATAATTCCAGAGTCCTTATAAATATGAAAAAAATTCTAAGAGTTGCCGTCATTGTTACTATTGAAAAGGTACATGCTGGGAACAAGAGTTTTAAAAGTTGATTGCTTTAATACATGCATATCACTATTGCACTGGGCATGTCAAAATTCATGGTCAACTCATTGGGCAGATAGTGTAGTTATGGCATCTAGTATATAATACAACTTTTAAAAAAAAGACTGCAGATTCTTTGCTCGTATACACTCTGATGTTAGCAAAACTTTCAACCTGCTAAGAACGTGACAGAATTTCAGCCTGAATGAAGTAATCATAGAATATTAGAGTTGGAAGGGACTTCAGGAGGTCATTTAGTCCAACCCCCTGCTCAAAGCAGGACTATCCTCAGCTAAATCATCCCGGCAAGGGTTTTGTCAAGTTGCAGCTTAAAAACCTCTAAAGATGGAGATGCCACCACCTCCCTAGGTAACCCATTCCAGTGCTTCACCATGCTCTTAGTGAAAAACTTTTTCCTAATGTCCAACCTAGACCTCCCCCGCTGCAACTTGAGACAGTTGCTCCTTGTTCTGTCATCTGCCACCACTGAGAACGGCCTAGCTCCATCCTCCCTGGACCCCCCTTTCAGGTAGTTAAAGGCTGCTATCAAATCCCCCCTCATTCTTGTCTTCTGCAGACTAAACAGGCCTACTTCTTTCAGCCTCTCCTCATAAGTCTTGTGCTCCAGCCCCCTTATCATTTTTGTTGCCCTCTGCTGGACTCTCTCCAACTTGTTCACATTCTTTTTGTAGTGGGGGGCCCAAAACTGGACACAATACTCTAAATGCAGCCTCACCAATGCCGAATAGAGAGGAATAACCACTTCCCTCGATCTGCTGGCAATGCTCTTACTAATGCAACCCAATATGCCTTTAGCCTTCTTGGCAACCAGGACACAATGCTGACTCTTATCCACTGTAACCCCCAGATCCTTTTCTGCAGTACAGCTGCCTAGCTTGTCGGTCCCCAGTCTGTAGCTGTGTAATCAGTTACATCAATACAAAGTCCATCAATCCGTGGGCTTGCATGATGAAACTGGGGACAGAAGCTAGCTCTTAGTCTGTGCTCAGGTCAAATGAAAAGTACTGAGAACCTGATTTGCTACTGCCTTGCACCTTGTATATTCAGATGGTACCAAACAGAATAGGATTTTTCCATCTTCTTTGCCCAGATATAAATAATTAAACAAGATGCATGGCAATGGAGAACCAAGCCTTGTAGATTTGATCCGAGTATATACTAAAGGCCCAGGTATGGTCCATTGAAGTCAATGGAGGTTTTGCCGTTTGATGTGAGCAGGATTTGACTCCTAAAAGCCTCTTTTAAAAACCAATACAATCACCCTCCTCCCCCCAAATGCACACACTGATTATAATCTGTCTGCAAAACTATTTAGTCAGTCTGAGTCTGGGGGCAGAGGGTAATAAAATTTAGCACTTTACCTCTTCAAAATGGACACTTCACTATACAGAGGTGAACTACAAGTAGCTTAAGAAGTGCGTTTGAAATGGGAAGGGCCTATCTGCCTTAATTGTACTACTCTTCCTACGTGACTGGGGTTGAATGACAAGACCATTTTGGAGTTAGGGCTCAATCCTGCCATCTATGCTTACTTATACATTCCTTACACATGTAGCAGTGTATCCCATGTAAAAAAAAGGTTGATGGGACCAAGCTCTTTGATCTCAGCCGGTTGGAGCCATCAGCCACTACTGCTGCCTCTTAAACCTGCTTCTTGCTATTGATACTTTAATACATTCTCTTTTTCAGATGACTAACATTTGAAGTCCAGATCAAGTCTCTTTCTCCCCACTCTTCATTAAACCTTAAACCCCCGCCATCTTAAATCAAGCCAACAATACCTGCTGCTTTTTTTTTTAAAAAAAAAGAAGCTAAAGTAAAAGAAACCTCCTTCTCAATGTTGCATTTAAAATCGCACCATCCTGAGCGCCCATTTCAGCCTCCTCTGTTGTGAGGCTCACAAATGCAAATCATACTATTTTGCAATCTGATGAGCTGGACTTAGGCAACACCAACCTGCCTTAAATCCTTGGGCTGCTTCTACCGAACACCAGCCCCCAATTTTGCAGGGAAAGCCCCCTCCCCAGGCAACTGTCGGTGATCGGTCTCTGCCCTTCTGCAAAAGCGCGGGGAGGAGGGGGAGGACTGATCGTCCTGCTGATCAGGGACAAGTTTGACCCACCGCTGCCTCCTCTACCTACTCCCGGCCAGAGCGAGAAGCTGCACCCAGCGAACTCGGCGTAGGAGTTGTAGCTGTCGCGTGCCCGCCCGGAGCGGCTGAAAGACCCGGCTCGTGCCGCTCCCCGGGAGGCGCGCGAGGTGGGGCTGCGGCCGCCTCAGCCCGCTGCAGAGAAGAGGCTGGTTGCATGAGGAAGGTGCGGAGGCTCCTTGGTTTGTCTGTAAGGCACCGGGAAGCTGTGGAAAGCCTCCCCCCCACACTTGCTCATGAACTGCACCCCTCCCTCCTTGCACGGGTTCACTTGTGCTGCGGCGGTATAGGGGGTGACGCTATAGGGGAATGCTTCAAGGGGACTGCGGTGCGCCTAGTGTAAAGCTGTGAGGAGCAGTAGGGGCAGGCATAGCACAGAGCAGCGAAGAGGCAGGGAGCTGACACTCAGTTAAGCACAAGCAATTAAACGCCTTTTCCAAGCCTCTCCCTGGAGATTGGGGGGTGGGGGTCACACTCCTGGGTAACCTCAGAACCATCAGGGTGTGGGAGTCTCAAGTTTATTTGTTTAACCTCTTCCTCAGAGGTAGGAGTGATAACTTAATATTTATACCCCCATATTAACTCTCTGTAAATGGTAACGTTTTGCTGCTGGTGGGGTTTGAAAAGTGTGCTAAGAAGCCCCAGAGAGTTAACAAGTCTCACAAGGCTTTGTGTAGACACAAGTGTTTCACCGTCTGTAGTCTGGCTGCTGTAAAGCCGCTGAATGTTATGTTTACTTCAGGAAGAGTTCAGCATACTTCACTGAATGTTTTGAGGTTGCCTGGCATCTTGGGGATGCTATTTTTCCACAGGAATGTGGGCATCCTCTTTTCATTCTTATTATTGTGGCTATAGTGGCTTTGGAGCAATGGCTCGCATTACATTTTTCAGTTCTAGCTCTCAGCAGTACTAGCCCCTTTTATATGGTCAGATGCTTCCTGAGATCTGGTTCAGAAAGGCTGTTTAAAAATGTTTTTGGGGTACAAGGTGTCTTGTAATTTTAACATGTCTTGTACAGTACATAGGTTTTATTTGTATGCAAAATTGCTGCCTTTCCCTGCATTTCCTATAACATATTTCTGGTTTCTATTTATTGCAGTGTTTGTACTTCTCAAGATTAACCTTTTGGTAAGTGTTCTTCTGCCCATATAAACTATATTTCAGGATTCTTGCAGCACATATGTTTCTACTACTACTCTTCCACTACTTCTGAGGCAACTCTTCATTCCATCAAGTTAAAGGGCTTCTCAGCGTTTAGAAACTTTTTTTTTTACCTCAATAGTGTGTTGTGTTTGGCAGTTCTTACCAGAATATGATTCACTGACAGTTAGTTCAATGAGTGATGTATAACAGCTTTATTATAGATGCAGAATAACATTTGAATGTTGTTGTTACTTCTGGACTTCCATCTGTGTGTGATTTCCACCCTCATATTTGATTCGGTTTGACTGGAATGGAGCAGAGAATAGAGTGTGGCTCACATTTCGTAAGAAAGCCCTCTTCCCAATTCAGAAAAGGCTTATTTCCTGTCTGCGCCATCTCGAGTAAAAAACTAACAAACAAACCACCACATATTAAGAGAGACAAGATTCTACTGAACGTGATGGGCTAAAATTCACTGCAGGAATAAGCAGCCGTAACTCATTGAATAACTGAATTTGGTTGTGTCTGAGATGAATTTGGCCAGTTGTTCCTTGGACTCTGTCAGGATGACAACTGTGAAAAATATCAGTCTTCCACAGATGGTGCAAGGAATCCAGATGTGAATTTGTCTTTGCATCTGATGCAAACAAATAGTACCTCCACACACACATGGTAGCAAATGTTTCAGGCATGGAAGACAGAGATCGAACCATGTGAATGAGCAGCATCCACCTATAGTATAGAGGAACTTCCCAGTGAAGTGGTATGGCAGATGAAATGGACTTTTTTTTCCATTCATTTAAGAGAAGGAAGCAACTAAGATTGCTGTATGCTTTGTAGCGGATAGCTTTCAGATAAGAAAAGAAGTTAGCCTTCTTCCATTGCCTCCTGATCAGGAGTTAAAGACAATTGCAGCCTTTGTAGCTCCCCTAAGTGGCAAGATTGTTCTTGGCTAATGATAGTACCCACCCCAGAAAGTGTGGCAGTGGGAGCATGCTCTCTTTTCATGTCTGTTTGCTCTGGCAGAATGTCTCTTAGAGTTGCTGGTGGTGGTGTGGTTGACATCTAATCCAGCACTAGTTAATGCCTTAAATGTACATTTGAGCCCATTAATAGTTCAGAGAAGACAGACAGCTGCTCTCACTTCTGATTCAGCTCTCACCTACCCCTGTGTAAATCAAGATCAAACTCTGGTCCAAAAAGGTGTAAATATTATAAGATACATGTATTTAGTTAATTAAAATTCCAGTCACTGGTGATGAACCTACCTCATTTATAAAGCATATCATGGGAGATCTAATTTGGCAATCACCGTACAGTGTATCAAAGATTCAATAGATACATACCTTAGAAAATGTATGTATATAATTAGATGACTGTGGCATCAAGTCATATATTCATATACCATCTATTAACTGGAACTCACATCTTCTAACCATTTCAGTCAATAAATGAACTTTTCTCAGCCAGGTGTAAGTTAGGTGTTTATTTTAAATTGTGAGGCAATGCTACTGTTTCTCATGAGAAAGATAAGAAATCAAGATATGCTGTTATTGCTTCTCACTTTTGAAACAGCAGTGAAAGATAATCACGAAAAGCAATTGATATTCTTGTACAGGTTGAAATAGATATATAAACAGATAAGCAGAATGCTTCCATTTGGGGCTCTTGTATCAGCTCCAACTTTAGGCTACATCCTTAGCCTTGTAGATATTCCACAGTGGCTCATAAAGTCCATGTTGCCAGCTTTGTATCACCAGGTACTGGAGGCAGGAAGGGATGGGAAAGAGGTGTGCCAGGGCAAGAAGGGATTGGGGCCAGAGTACAATGTGATCCTGAACCAGTGGAATGACCCTATGGCACTATTCCAGCTGGCATAAGTTAGAGTAGCCTGTGGGCTGCTCTAACTTGCACTGTGTCACATTCGGCCCCCAACCAGTCCTGTGATCCGGGGAAGCAGAAAGCTGTCTTAAAACCATAATTGCCTCATTCCACAAAGCTGTGTTGAATGAATAAAGTATAAATTCTGCACAGCTGAGAATCCAGTCCTTTTTCTCAGTTTGAAAGCCACTAAAACAGTCTCTATGTAAAACTGTAGTACAGTGTAGTGAAGTGTAGCCTACTACTACAACTATTCCTGTTTTAACAGTCTGATGTGTTAGTAATGTGGGCTCTACCACACAAACTTTAATTTTGTTCTAAAAGTATCACTTGTGGCTTGAGCAACATTCAACCAGATGTTTACTAAAATCACACTATTTATCTAAAAATGCTTTTTAACAGTTCCCCCAGTCAGATTGTGACCTTGTAATGAAACTTGGTCTTTACAGATTGCTGCTAACACTGGTCAGTAAGACTAAGGAGCACATGAAGCAATTGTGAGTTAAGTTCTTGACTATCATGCCCTTGAATCAAATCAAAGACAGACGAAGTTATAACTTTGAGGTAGGACTGGTTTCTAGATTAAGAAAGTTTGGTTCTACTCTGAAAAGTGTGTACAATGGCATTGCTCCTCACAGTGTTTACGCAAAAATCACAGTTGCTGACGTTAGTGACAAAAACAAGATTTCACTGCTTTTTACTCCTGTTAGCACCTGCAGTGCCCAATACAAAGACCAGTGAGTGAGCTGTGATTCTATTCCATTTTATGTACTGTTAGCAGAGCTGTCTGCTATGTTTCAGTCCAGCACTACCCATGCAAGTTCACTGAAGACAAGATTGGTTGCAATGGTGTTACTGAAGGAATAATCTGAAGAAAATAGAGTTGCTCAGGTGTAACAAGCCTAGTTTGGGCTACAGACTATTTATGACCAGTAGTGATGTGCAAGACAGGAGAAACTCAATTTGATTTTTTGTTTTTTAAAGCCAAGATTTTGTAAACTGAGCACATTTTGATACAGAAATCATTGAAAGCCACTGTGATCAGGGAACCCCTTGCCATCTTTGCAAAGTTGCTTTTCAGATTAGACCCAGACTTTAGTTATTTTTATTTTAAGTGCTTTATAAACACATCATATGTTTTGCAATCAAATAAGTATTTATTTATCCCTTTATTTAAAATTCTCAAGACACTTTTATTAAAAAACTATCTCCTTAATAGACCTTTAAGTGGTTGCATAGTATAGGTTTTACTGTATAATACCATATCCTTGAAACTTTTTGTATAGTTGATGTTACATGTACACTCCAAAGGTTTATGCTGGATACAGGCAGCCAAGAGTGGGTGAACTCATTCTATTACATTAGTATTTTACACCCTCATGGCTCCCCAGAGAAGGTGGGAACAGAAACCCTTTATCTAATTCAGAGATGTTAGGACACAAGACTAATTTTCTTCCAAACTGTTTTATTAAGACAAGGGAGTTACTTTAATTCTTCGTTGGGAGAATAGGACCCTAGGGTGTGAAAGATTATAGAACCTCAGGACATAGCCTTGTTGGAGAGACTTTCATTTGATCCTCTTGTATGTGTCTGTAAGTAAGTCATGGTAATCTTTTTCCTGACACTTGTGTTTTGGTTTTTAATGGTCATGACATACATTATGTGAAAGGTTTATAAGCAACTGTGAGCAAAGAGACAGCAGATGAGTTTGCTAGCAGCTTTTTAAATGGTGTAGATAACATTAATGAACATATGACATATCCAATTTGTCAGGGTTGGGAGGGCCACAGATTTGTAATGTATGAATGCAGTCATACATTATTTCTGATATGCAGACTCTGAGGATTTCTAGATATTTGAATTGTTACGCTGCTGTGATTGTCATTACACAGACAAGATAAGGGGATAGTTTGAGAGGCATGTCAAGAGATGAATGTATGGAAAAGTACATCAGTGTTTTTATAAATAGCATTGTTCATAGGTCATCACCTTCACAGAGCATTTATTTTATAAAACAGAAAGCGTTTCCTGCATATAATATAAGGAATGTTTCTGTTGTTGTAACTTAAATAGATGATTGGAGTTGAGGGCACAAAGTGATGTTGATATGTTCTTAATGTTTTCCTAGTATAAATCCTGCATGAGAAACTCAGGAGAAGGCAGATTGAACTGAAAATGGAATGAATATTAATTTCCTGAATAAGAAGAGAGATCTTTTCCTGAAAATATAAATGTGAGAAGAATTATTTCTCTCACTGAGGAAAATGCAGCTTTCAGATAGCTGAATTTTTAATGCTTATTCTTTAAAAGGCCCAAAACGGATTTAAAAAGTTTATTTTTTAAATTAAGATTTTAAAATAATCTGAAACTTCACCCCCTCCGATGACTGTGCAGTTAGAATGTGTGTCAGGTTTGTCAAGGGCTGGGGGGAAGAGAGAAAGAAAGTGTAAGCTTTCTCTTGGAAGCATGTGTATACTGCAGTTAGGCACTGCAAGTGGGAACCTAAATATATGATGTAATAGGGAGCAATGTGAATCTGGAATGCACTGGAGCTGAAGTTTTTATAATCTAATATCATACTGAATAACATGGAGGAAATGCTGTTAAATCTGTTTCCATAAATTGCTACTACCAGATAGTCTTACTCTCATGATTTTCCCAGAAACCTGCCCTTCCAGGGGCTTTTAAGTAGTAATGAGCCTCTTGTCCATTTCTTGCTATCTGAAAGGAAGGAACATACTACAGCTAAATTGGTAGAAAAATCAATGAAACTACCAATAACAGAGCTGCAGTAGGCTTTGCATAATTGTTCATAGGCTGGAGGGGAGGGAACTCATGTTCTGGAGTTTCAGAAGCATAGTGTATTTTAGGACTAAGGAGGCCCCAATTTGCTACAAAATTTGTGTGGAGCGGTGGGAATGAGGCAAAGTGGGGAGGCTGATGGGTCCTGCTAGTGACTTATTGCTTGAGAAGGGAGTACAGTCACCATCCATTTCTGAAGAATACCTGGAAATGCAGGCACAGTTAATACCACAGAGGAGAAACTTCCTTGAAGAAAGATTTGGTGCAGGCTGATTCTTATCTTGTCCAGACCAGCTTTCCCACTGCTACCGACACCAGTACATCTATGGTAGATATTTATATGGCTCCCATTACCATTGTACCTGAGCCTTTCACAGTCTCTAATGTTTTTACCCTCACCACCTCTCTGTGAGATAGGGAAGTGTTTTTCTGAGACACAGAGAGACTAAGTGACTTGCACAAGGTATCTCAGGAAGTCTGTGGCAGAGCTGGAAATTGAACCTGGGTCCCAAGCTAGTGCCCTAACCACTGGACCATCTGTCTGTCTTCTTTTAGGATCATCTTATTTTCGTTTTTTGTGTGTGTCTTTAATCTGAATCCAAACTCTTTTTATTTATTTCTGTGGACATAATATTATTTTACAATTATGTCACCACACTTTCTCCTGCTGCTTTATTTGGGTGGTCTCATTTGTCAACACTGTACACTGTTATTTCAGTCATCTAGGTCTGCTTTATGCTAACACATTTAACAGTGTCTGAACACGATTGTGAAGAATTGAGTTAGCTGACACCACGTTGACCACAATTTTGCATTTGTGAGTGAACCCTCTCCAGATACACTACTGGACACAAATTATCCTTGGTTACACTCACTGTGAAGTGCTCAGCATCATCGCAGCTAATGAGATTCTTCCCAGCTGTGTTCAGAGATAGTACAATTCTGTAGTGAAGACAAAGCTCTAAATGTATGTCCTTACCTTAAGTTTCAGATATTTTAATTATAACTATGCTTTTAACACATAGGCATCTAATTCAGTGGCTTTTATAATATACGCTGGAAGCATTTAGCTTTTTTACTCCCCTCCCTCATTTCTTTTCTCTTCTTATTTTTTACTGTAAAAAATTGCTAGTAAGAATGTTGTCTTTGGCCCTGGGGAATCTCTTTTGTCTCTCTCCGTCTCCCACCATCTAATAATTTAAAGAACTAGCAAGGTAATTATCTCTATTAATAGTCTGTCTGCTTGTGCTTGATTGAAATGGAGCCTGACTCTTCTGTACCACTGATTTATTCCCAAGAAGCAGTTCCAGTTGTCTAAAAAGCCAACACCTTTGGACAGGCACCATCTGGCCAACCACTTATTAACTCCCATGATCCTCCTCATTTCTACAGATGATCAGGATAATCTCAGAAAACACAACCTAAAGGATGCTATCAATCTTGCTAGGCACCAAAATGTATCTTCCCGAAAGAAAGATAAATTTCATGCAGTATCCCTAGAGCAGTAGTAGTCAACAGGTAGACCACAGCTCAAATCCAGACTGGCAGATGCTTTTGAATGGACCCTGAAATCTTTTTATTTATTTATTATTGTTAGTATTTTATTATTTTCTTTGGAGTCTGGACTTTGATTATACCTTGACCAAGAAATTTGGACTTTGACAAAAATAATTAACTAGAGAATACTGTAGAAAACTGTCCTGCCCTAGAAGATACCATAGAAAAGTAATTATAATTGTATAAAGGTAAACATACGGTAATTAAAAGCAAAATCTTAAAAATCCCCAATTTGTCAGTCTGTCTAAGCTTTTCCTGAGGGATTATGAAGGGCAAAGGTATCTTTATACTATCAAGACACTTCCCCTATTTGTGGAATTGTGTGGATGCTGCTTTGGATCCAAGCACAGGTTAGAGCTGCCTCAGGGCTGCTCTAATTTGTACCTGATTACCTATGGCTCTAGCCATAGCCCATACATGCCCCCGTGCTAAGTGCTGCAAGAGGGGTGGAATACAGCCTTTATGCTCTAAGGATTCCCTCAATATTGGGGGAATTCCCAGGTGAGTGGATTTGCTGGCTCTGTGCCCCTCGGAGAGAGGGCTTTGGATTCTTTGACCATGGGATGTTGTTCAAAGAAGGATTGCTAGGAAGAGATGGGATCCACATAATGAAGAGCATGCTGAGGAGGGCTTTAAACTAAGTTCACCGGGTGATGGAGACCTAAGTCTGGAGGTAAGTGGGGGAAGTAGGATATCACAAGGAGGAGAGTACAACAAGAGAGGCCTCCTGATTTGTATTGAGAAAATAGGGCAATTGGCTAGTTATCTTAGGTGCCTGTATACGAACGCAAGAGGCCTGGGAAACAAGCAGGAAGAATTGGAAGTCCTGACACAGTCAAGGAACTATGATGTGATTGGAATAACAGAGACTTAGTGGGGTAACTCACATGTCAGGAGCACTGTTATGGATGGGTGTAAACTGTTCTGGAAGGACAGGCAGGGGAGAAAAGGTGGAGGAGTTGCACCGTATGTAGGAGAGCAGTAAGATTACTCAGAGCACCAGTATGAAACTGGAGAAAAGCCTGTTGAGAGTCTCTGGATTAAGTTTAGAGGCGAGAGCAACAAGGGTGATGTGGTGGTGGGTGTCTGCTATAGACCACCAGACCAGGAGGATGAGGTAGACAAGGCTTTCTTCAGACAACTAACGGAAGTTTTCAGATCACAGGCCCTGGTTCTCATGGGGGACTGTAATTACCCTCACATCTGCTGGGAGAGCAATACAGCAGAGCACAGACAATCCAGGAAGTTTTTGGAGCGTGTTGGGGACAACTTCCTGGTGCAAGTGCTGGAGGAATCAACTAGGGCTTGTGCTCCTCCTGGGAGGCTGCCCACAAACAGGGAAGAATTGGTGGGGGAAGTAGAAGTGGATGGCACCCTGGGCAGCTGTGACCATGAGATAGTTATGTTCAGGATTCAGACAAAATGAAGAAAGGAGAACAGCAGCATACAGACCATGGACTTCAGAAAAACAGACTTTGACTCCGTCAGGGAACCAATGTGCAGGATCCTCTAGGAGGCTAATATGACGGGGGAAAGAGTCTAAGGCTGTATTTTAAAGAAACCTTATTGAGGGTGCAGGAAGAAAACATCCTGATTTGCAGAAAGAATAGCAAATATGGCAAGAAACCAGCTTGGCTTAACAGAGAATTATTCAATGAGCTTAAACTCAAAAAGGAATCTTACAAGAAGTGGAAGCTTGGACAGATGACTACGGAAGAGTATAAAAATATTGCTCAAGCATGGAGGAGTGAAATCAAGAAGGCCAAAGCACAATTGGAGTTGCAGCTAGCAAGGGACATGAAGGGTAACAATGAGGGTTTCTACAGGTATGGTAGCAATAAGAAGGTCAGAGAAAGTCTGAGCCCCTTACTGAATGGGGGAAGCAGCCTAGTGACAGATGATGTGGAAAAAGCTGAAATACTCAATGCTTTTTTTGCCTCTGTCTTCACAGACCAGGTCAGCTCCCAGACTACTGCACTGGGCAGCACTATATGGAAAGGAGGTGAAAGCCCATGAAAGAACAGGTTCAGAACTATTTAGAAAAGCTAGACACGCAAAAGTCCATGGGGCTGGATGCAGTGCATCAATGCTGAGGGAATTGGTTGGTGTGATTGCAGAGCCATTGACCATTATTTTTGAAAACTCATGGCAATTGGGAGAGGTGCTGGATGACTGGAAAAAGGCAAATATAGTGCCCATCTTTTAAAAAGGAAATGAGGAGGATCCAGGGAATTACAGATCAATCAGCCTCTCCTCAGTCCCCAGAAAAATCATGGCGCAGGTCCTCAAGGAATCCATTCTAAAGGAGAGGAAGGTGATCAGGAACAGTCAGCATGGATTCACCAAGGGCAAGTCATGCCTGGTCAACCTGATTGCCTTCTATGATGAGATGACTGGTTCTGTGGATGTGGGGCAAGTGGTGGATGTGATATACCTTGACTTTAGCAAAGCTTTTGATACAGTCTTCCACAGTATTCTTATCAGCAAGCTAAAGAAGTATGGGTTGGATGAATGGACTGTAAGGTGGATATAAAGCTGGATGGATGGTTGGGCTCAGTGGATAATGATCAGTGGCTTGATGTCTAGTTGGCAGCCAGTAACAAGTGGAATGCCCCAGGGATGGGTCCTAGGGCTGATTTTATTCAACATCTTCATTAATTATCTGGATGATGGGGTGGATTGCACCCTCAGTAAGTTTACAGATGACACTAAGATGGGGGGCATGGTAGATACACTGGGGGGTATGGATAGGATACAAAGTGACCTAGACAAATTGGAGGATTGGGCCAAAAGAAATCTGATGAGGTTTAACAAGGACAAGTGCAGAGTTCTGCACTTAGGATGGAAGAATCCCATGCACTACTACAGACTGGGGACCGACTGACTAAGCAGCAGTTCTGCAGAAAAGGACCTGGGGTTACAGTGGATAAGAAGCTGGATATAAGTCAGCAGTGTGCCCTGGTTGCCAAGAAGGCTAATGGCATATTAGGCTGCATTAGTAAAAGCATTGCCAGCAGATCACAGGAAGTGGCTATTCCCCTCTATTCTGCACTGGTGAGGTCACATCTTGAGTATTGTGTCCAGTTTGGGCCCTCTAGAACAGAAAAGATGTGGACAACTGGAGAGAGTCCAGTGGAGGGCAATGAAAATGATTAGTGGGCTGGGCCACATGACTTATGAGGAGAGGCTGAAGGAACTAAGCTTGTTTAGTCTGTAGAAGAGAACAGTGAGGGGGGGATTTGTTAGCAGCCTTCAACTATCTGAAGGAGGGTTCCAGGGAGGATGGAGCTAGGCTGTTCTCAGTTGTGGCAGATGACAGAACAAGGAGCAATGGTGTCAAGTTGCAGTGGGGAGGTCTAGGTTGGATATTAAGAAAAACTTTTTCATTAGGAGGGTGGTCAAGCACTAGAATAGATTAACTACAAAGTTGGTGGAATCTCTGTCCTTAGAGGTTTTTAAGGTGCAGCTTGACAAAAGCCTGTCTGGGATGATTTAGTTGGAGTTAGTCCTGGCAGGGGGTTGGACCAGATGACTTCCTGAGGTCCCTTCCAACCCTAATCTTCTATGGTTTTATGACACAGATGATTCACATCCATTGACCCTAAAAAACATCATCTTAGTGTATTGTTCTGAGCTCTTGAACACCCACTGAAGATGGATCAGGTTATTAGGAGAAATATAGCACGGAAGAACCTCTACTGCTGAGGTCATACGTTTGAACTGAAGTGTAAAAGCAGAAAACCAGAACAGAGAGAATTATTCTTCCTTCTCACAATAATGCCATCTAGGATTGCTGTTGGCTGGAAGAGTGATAAAATATCAAAACCAATGAACACTAAAGGACTAAATTCCTCCTCCAATACATACAAGCAACTTTCACTGATTACATTAGAATTTTTTTGCTTGCAGCAAAATGATAATCAAGTCTGTTCATCTAAGTTTATATGCTATGTCCATTGGTGAATGCTTAAATCACAAGGAAAATGAACATCTTTTGTAAAGCATGAAAATAATATATTTTCTTGCTCTTAAAATTAACAAATGACCTAACAGATTTTCTGAAAATGCTCCCTCCCATAACACTTCCCCTATAAATCATTTTGGGTTTAGAGAAAACATGCAAAATTATAGTAAATGTTTACAGAAAGTTATATATAAAACTAAAACTGGGTTTGCTAATTATAGCAATGCTACTGCCACACTAAAATAACTTGTTTGATCTAATCTATCTATCCCTAGTTTGTTCTACCATGCTTGACATTGTGGTGTCTGAGTATTTTTGTATTTATAAATTCCCAGACAAAAAACTCAGGTACAGTGAAGCTTAACATTGTTCAAATACCATTAAGCCTGGTAGAGAAAAACATTGCATTTGACTTTTTACAGATATTTTCATTTTAATGCTCACGTGTTTTAAAATGGTAAAAAGTGAAATATTAGCCAAAAATGTTGCCTGTCATCTTGGTGTAATCACATCAAAACACAAGATTTGTCCAGAGTTAAATCCTTCTGTTGTTGTGCTATGAGGCATTATGCCTGTCTGGTGCTTGTTTTCACCTGTCCACACTGGAGGACTTATTCTGTGCAAGGAAAAAGAGTGTCAGAGATTCAACTATCTGCTTTTCTCTCCCCCACATCTCCCTCCCCCCATTTGGTTTTCCAGGGGGATTTTTAAGTTTTGCCACGCAAAACACGTATCAGAATTTCTGGCAAGGCTTCTCCCACTGGAGAATGAATTGTATATCACTAGAAGGGTGCCGAGTAAGATGACAAATTGGAGGATTGACTGCAAAACAGCTGCATGTTGATGTGATTGCCCGAGTAGAGCACGCAGAAGATTTTTTTATATTAATATTAAAGCCTAGATACAGAAGAAGTGAAAACCATGACTGAAGTGACTTGCAATAAGCAGTCCATCTCCTAAGAGATTCTACTATATAAGGTGGCATATAAAAAAGTAGGACTAAAGATTATATTCGGTTGGTCTGCTTTTTCCACTGCCTTGCACCTTGTGTTGCCATTTGTACCTGTGCAAAGTGGCATAAAATGCTTCCAGATCAGAATGGTAATATTTTCACATTCCTTTTGCATGTAAGCAAGACAGTGAGGGAATGTGCCTTTTATTTTGAAAGGAAAAGCAGCAGTTTTACAGCATTTGCTGTACAATATTTTCCATGTTCCACCACCATATGTTTATGCATGAGCAAAGAGAGGGTCCACTCCTACAGGCTTTATACACAGGTTAAACTTGTGTTGAAGACAATGAGAGTTTTACCTGTGTGAGACCTGCAGGAACATGCTACAATAAGCTTGAGAAATCCAGTTATTGACTGTTGTTTATTGGCTATAGCAGCACTGATGAGAGCTTGTTGGCTTTATTTGCCAATATAGTGTCTATTTTGGATTTTCCCCTTTGGTTTCAGGGAAGCATTTGCAGATGACTGGCATGGAAGCAAAAGAACAGCAGTGTGGTTAGAATTATATATTGAATACTCCAAATAACCAGGATAAGAATGTATGCAGTGTTGTTGTAACCATATCTATCCCACTGTATTTTTTTGTGTGTGTGTGTAAAGGCAATCAGACTCACAAGGCCTATCTGACTTGGGAGTCTGATAGCGTTTTTACTAGGCTGGTAGGTTGTGGGTAACCAATATTTATATTACTCAAAAATTGTCCCTGAAACACTTCAGTATGAAGGACTAACCTTAAGGAAAATTAAATAAACTCAAAAACAGAGTTCAAGATCCATATTTTGTATTACTTTCCTAGTAATGGGATTAAAGAACATGATATTTAGTGATGGATGAATCTCAGATTTGGATCAGATCAGAGTCATCTTAAAATTCAGAAAATTATATAATACCTGAAACTTTTTTGATTCTTCCATTCATCTATTCAGTGATCCATCTTGCAACTTCCTCCACCTGCACTTTATTAGCTGCTTGTATCTGCACCCATTCAACAACTCGCTCTCCCTCCATTATACCCCTCAACAGTAGGCTTCGAACACCCTGTGGCCAGCTCTCTAAACCCTGTCTCAAAGACTTACAGCAACTCCCTAGGTTAATGCTGCTAGAACCCTTTAGCATAGGGTTCCTATTTTTCAGACCTAAAACACAGCTTTCAACATGTTTTTTACCCAAAGAAAACAGTCTATTAACTCCAAATAAGTTAACGTCAGCCAATTTTTATAATCTTAGTTTTAGCATCAGTGCCAGGTTTCCACGGGCTGATCCAAAAGATGAATAAAACACAAATAAGCTGTTTTAGCCAACAGGTGTGGCAGGTTTTTTATAAAGCAAAGGTGAACAAGAGAAAATTCCTCAGACTATTTTATATGTGCCAATTATGCTGACATGAACTATGCTCCTCACTCTTCAAATAACCTACTTTGGAAATCATTGCAAAAACCTGCAGAATTGCTTTGAGTGACAATTAAATTAGAGAAGTTAATGCCCTCATATAGCTTCCCAATGTTGCTATATAACTAGGCAAGATGAAAAAGAAGAGACCCTATTGTGAAACACTGAGAAGCAGCTGTGCCCCTCCCTGGTCCAATGCTGCTGAATAAATCAAGTTTAGCTTCCAGTTGTGCAGCTTCTGACTTTCTGATCTTTGGTGCCTTTTACCAACTGGTCCAGCTGAGTTCTGGCTTTGATCTTCAAGGTTTCCTCAGAAACAGAGCCTGCATATTTAAAGATTTCTTTTTGGGTTTTTTTTTTTTTTTTTTTTTTGTATTTTGCAAATCTGAATATCTTGCTCATGAATCATGTCATCTTGCCAGTATTGGATGATGTAGTTTCTAGTTTATACATAGAAGAGTTATAAAATGGGAAGAGGCAGCACAAGCATCTTCCACTTCCTCACCAATGTTTCTCAGCCCTCTTTTTTGAGGTACTGCCTCTTGAGAGAACACTTACATCTCTCTCTGTTCAGTCCTCCTGAGACTTCCAGACCTTCAGTGTCAGTGTTTTTATAACGTGTGTATCTTGACCACTAGGGACCGTTCATTTCATTTATGCTACCAAATAGCCATCAGATACTGTAATAACGGCACAAATGCTGCACTCTTAAGTCAGCGTGGTTGTAGAGGTGTAAATGAAAGCATCATTTTGTCCAGAGACTTTCAGTCATTACTGAGCTGGGCTGAATTTGAATAGTGACCTAAAGGTGAAAAGCTCCATATTCCATTACTAATCCTCTGAGAGATCCAATTCCCCTGATGTTTAAGGATTTATTTAAACATCCTCCAGAACACTCCTTCCATCTGTCATCCGGATTTATGACAGTTTGTGTAACCAGTTCCCAGCAGATATGGGGATTTATTAATTACAAATATCAGCTGCAGTTTTAGTAATTGCATTTCTGGTTTGAAAGGTGATGTTTGGAGATAATCTCCCTTTTGGTAAATGGTAAGCATATCAAATGCTTGTTTGTATGAGAGAACAAAAATGCTTCTATAATTGCTGTCTGTGATCTGAAATAAAATTTCAGCCCTTGTATAAAAGAAGTTCACTGAAGAAAAATCACTAATTCAAATTTCAGTAGGAAATGAAAGTGTGGAGACAAATAATACTAGTGGGGGAGGGTTATTTGTTTTTATATGTTGGCGCCTGCCTGATAGATGTCAGTACACTGCAATGGGTGTTGCAGTTGCTCAGCACTTCTGAAAATCAGGCCACATATTGAAAATTAGAAGCTCAGATAGGTGGTTGCTATTGCTGGATTCCAATGGCTCACCTTATGGAATCACAGACATATAGGTCTCAAGGGGTATGTCTACACAGCAAAAAAACCCTCAAGTGATTGGCCCATTACAGCCAACTCAGGTTTACAGGACTCTGCCTGCAGGGCTATTTCATTACTGTGTAGACTTCTAGGCTCAGGTTGGAGCCCAATCTCTGGGTTCCTTCCACCCCACAGGGTCCTGGAGCCCCAAACTCTACACAAAAATAAAACAGTCCTGCAGCCTGAGCCTTGCAAGCCTGAGTTGGCTGGTATGGGCCAGCTGCGGGTTTTTCTTTGCTGTGTAGACATACTCCAGAAGTCATTAAGCCTCATGTGCTGTGGCAGGACCAAGTCAACCTAGATAATCCCTGATAGGCATTTGTCCAACCGGTTTTTGAAAACGTTCAGTGATGGGGATTCCACATTCTCCCTTGAGAGCATATTCCAGATTTTAACTACACTTATAGTTAGGAATTTTTTCCTAATATCTAACCTAAATCACCCTGGCTTAAGATTAAGCCTGTTACTTCTTGTCCTACCTTCTTCATTGGACATGGAGAACAGAGGATCATGGTCCTTTTTATAGCAGCACTTAATGTATTTGAAGGCTATTATCAGGTCCCCACAGAGTCTTCTTCCAAGACTAAACATGCCCAGTTTTTTAAACCTTTCCTCACAGGTCAGGTTCTCTAAATCTTTTATCATTTTTGTTGTTCTCTTCTGGACTCTCTTCAATTTCTCCACATCTTTCCTAAACTGTGGTGCCTAGAATTGAACACAATACTCCAGCTAATACCCTACCATGCCGAGTAGAGGGGGACAATTGCCTTCTATGTCTTAAATATGAACTCCTGTTAATACATTCCAGAATGACATTAGTGTGTTTGCAGCTGCATCACACGGTTGATTCATATTCAATTTGTGATTCATTCTAACTCCCAGATCCTTTTCAGCAGTACTACCACCTAGCTACTTATTCCCTATTTTGTAGCTGTGTATTTGATTTTTCCTTCTTAAGTATAAGACTTTGCACTTGTCTTTGTCAAATTTAATCTTGTTGAATTCAGACCAATTCTCCAATTTGTCAAGGTTATTTTGAATTTTAAACCTGGCCTTCAGAGCACTTGTATCCCCTCTCAGTTTGGCATTAGCTACAACTATTATAACATCACTCTCCACTCCATTATCCAAGTCATTAATGAAAATATTGAATAGTACCAGATCCAGGATTGACCACTGTGGGATGCCACTAGATACATCAACCAAGTTTGACAGTGAACCATTGATAACTCCCCCTTGAGTAAGGACTTTCAACCACTTGGGCACCCGCCTTACATCTAGACCACATTTCCCTAGTTTGCTTGTGAGAATGCAACGTGGGACTGTGTCAAAAGTGTTATTAAAATCAAGATATGGAACACATTATCACGAAGAAAAGCCAAACGTGTGAGCAATTTCAGGAGTCAGGACACTTGCTCTTCCCAAAGGTCTGGTAGCAGTTTGCAGATTTTAATCTATGTGTTCAGGGAGGAAAGTATACTTTCCACTCCACAGAGCATCTCCTGGCAACTGCAAGTTCATGATGTGTAGGAGACCAAGGATTGAGAAATTAATATGGAAGAAAGCACTTACCCTAAATGAAAGTAAAAGTCCTATGAAAGCTCCTTTACACTTCTTCTTCCAGTTTGCCTGAAAATATAATTCTAAATCTGTGCTTTGGGGTTGGAGACAGATCATATACCTGGGATTGGGCAGGTGAGGGAGTACCCATATTTGGATGCCTGAGGGCCCTCTTCTACAGAACAGACATTCAAACATATCAAAGTCTCTGCATTTCATCAAGTTAGTGAGAAAAAACATGACATGCTATATCAAGATGGCCAGAGACGATGATCCCCAGCAGTGTTTAAAATTCAGGTCAATGACTTCAGAAACTACACTATAGTCAACAAAATTTTGATGCTGTGTGCTGCCTCTCTCCCAGTGACCACCTCTAGCTTTAGGATGTTATAATTCAGGAACAGCATTTCCACTCTTGTAGAAAAATTCTACTTTGGCCCCAAATTTAACCTACCAGTGTTGAAGTAATGTGACTTTGTGTATGTAGATTTTTAAAAGGGATGTGGGGGGCAAAATCAGATGTATAATGGAAACTTAGTGGCAAACTTAACTAGTAGAGTGTATAACAGAGTGCACATAATAATGACAGGCACACCAGCATAGTACACACATAAGAGCACTAAATACTGCACCAGCAGGAGACTGTGAAGATTTGTAAAGTATCCAGTCATTTTTCCCCATAGAAGATGGTTGTCAATAAAACATACCATTTTAATCTGCCTTTCCCAATAGTGTATTACAGGATTTTAATAAGATGCCATTCAATATGAATTCACTATTTTCTGTATGAAAAGATTTTGATTTTCAAATACATTTGAGCATTTGTTTTTCTGACAGGAGATACTGTTCTATTTGGTAGCAGTGAAGCAGCTCATGCACCTGTTTCACCTTTGGGCCAGGTGCTCTTGTGTGCATTACATGTCAATAGACAAACAGGCCTAATCCACCAAACATTCATGGAGCCTTTGACTTACTGAAGGAGACCTAATGTTCCATAGTCAGAAACATGGATTTGTAGTTTGTATGAGTATGTTGTAAAAACTGTGGGAACTCTAACCAATGTTAAAAAATGGCAGATAATCAATTATTTTTGTTAGAAGAAGTGCAGGATCACTGCAGTAAACTCTAAGGGCCATATTCAGTCCTCACAGGGGCTTAAGCTTGGCTCCCAAGAAACTTAACATGGGCTCAGATCACACATTCAGGGGCGTAACTTCTTCCTTACAAAGGGTCAGTGAATTGTTAAGTAAGGATTTGGTAAACTGCTAATATACCAGAGTCCAGGAGACTGGAGAGACCTCTATTTCCATGTTACGTTTTTACGTATGTAAAGAGCAAACAGATTGTGAGATCCCTAGTCTGGCCTTTTGCATAACATAGACAATATAATTTAATGACTGCATCAAGCCTAAAACTTCTAGTTGACTAGAGCATATGTTTAGAAAGGCATCCAATCTTGATTTTAGAGACTTCAAGCGATGGAGAATCTACCATGGCCCAGATCCTCAAAGCTATTTAGGCACCTAACTCCCACGATTTCAGTGGAAGTTAGGAGCCTAAATACTTTTGAGGATCTGGGCTCACATCTCTAGGTAAGCTGTTCCAATGGTTAACTACCCTTGCTGTAAAAACGTACATCTTACTGAGAGCCTGCATGTGTGTAGCTTCAGCTACCAGCTCCTGGATCTTCTTATGCCTTAGTTTGCTTAATTAAAGAGCCCTTTACAATTAGATGCTTTCAGTCAGTAAGAAAAACCTTTATTTTAGATTAGGAGAACACCAGAACAAGAGAGAACAAAAGTAATGTCCTCATGAGAGAGAATAGAATATGTATTTTCTGACAATCTGCATTGAACTCAGAAAGCAAAATGGCTGCTGAAAGCTTCACACAGGGAAAGAGCTTAGAAATTTAAAACTGCAGTACACAGAAAACGAAGGACATCAAAAGTTCATAACTACATACACCACACACATTCCAGAACAGTCAAAACTACATATTTCAGTCTAAAATGACCCTGACTAATGTCCAATTCTCAGACCACCACAGGCAGTTAGGTAATAGTGAACTTGCAGGGTTTTGTGAGAGATCTTTTCCATTGGTTCAATTCTTGCAAATAATACTCCAACTAGAAGCTCATTGTAAAGTTTGTGCCTGACTCCAATTGCTTCTTCACTCTGAATGTGTAAAACTGCTTCAGACCAAGTGAAAGAGAGAAAGAGACTGTCTTAGTTCTTTGTGGTCTGGCCTGACACTGAGGCAAATGTAACTTGTGGTGAAGAGCTGACAATCCATGTGGAACAAGCACTGTGAGAGAGGTGAATTTTTCCATGTCGTGTTTTCATTCATTAGACCAGACACAAAAATGGGTGGCCGTTGGCAGCTGGAAGAGGATAGGCAGAGTGAGAAGGTGAATTACTCTCCTTTGTTTTACTCCTGTCTCTGAAGCCATGCATCACAGCTACCATCCTCTCAACTAAGGAGTTGGATGGGATTCCCACTGGAGACTATCAGCATTATTTGTCAAGTGATCTGGATGGCTCCTGAGGAGAGGTATGCAACTCTCCCCCTTTCAGGAGCTGAATCCATTGTCCTCTGCTCAGCATTCTGAGCATCCTGTTGCTCAAGGAGTGAATGCCTGGAATTCAAATCGGGGACTCTTTATTGACATTGCATAGTATTATCACAAAGCTACCTGCTTAGTCCTAACATAATATTTGGCTTATATTTCAAATACCCACATGTCTGGTCATGTTGGCATTATGCAAAAATAAGATCAATGCTTGTGTACAAATGCACCAGCAGTCATTAGCCATTCTCACATCAATGGTTCTACAGTTTTGTATCCCATCAGTTTAATTGCAGTGGAATTTAAATGCATTGCAGGCTGTTAGGAAGCTGAAATCTTTAGCTTTCTTCAGAAATCAATCTGCCTGAAGCCAAACTTCAAGGATGAAATCCTTGGCTAGTTGAAGTCAGTGGCAAAACTCCTACGGACTTCAGTGTGGCCAGGATTTCACCCCAAGTCTTGATAATCAAAAAGTCTGAAATTGCCACAGCTCAGGAAGAGGAGGGCCTCTGTTGTAATCTTTCAGTACACTTCCATTTCAGTAAAAAGATATTATTTAACATCAGTGCTCACTTTGACATCTTTCCACGAAAGTGAGAAGAAGATGCCACTCACCAAATTCAATCTTTCATTGTCTTTTAGGGGATATGAGAAAACCCCCTTTTGAAATACGGGTAAGAAGCTCACAGTGCTCTCTGCCAGTATTACATAGCTATTCCTTTCTGCAGTAACCCCTGGCCCTCACAGTATATCAGCAGTGGCAATTCTAAAGCAAAAAGACATACGGATGTGCATGCTCCATTTTTTTTGGAGGGCCTTGAGATTAAGCTTACTTCCAATGTGCTTTAATTACTAATGGACTGGGTCATTGACTTTAACAATGTCAACAAACTATCACTTTTACCTTAATTAGCCTAATTGAGAAAAGTACTCATACATTTTGGCTTTTAGTAAACAGAGCAGCTTTCTAATTAAAAAATTTAAAAGAACTAGTACATTCAAGAGGGAAGCACACAAGTATGCACGAAAAGATAGACAAAGGCATAGAGACAGAGTGATAAGAGCACACCAGTGGATATTCATAGCTGTTTATGGTAAAAATGAAATGTATGTCTTCAGGGGTTCTGAACGGAAGTAACTCAGAGGAAAAACATGTTCATATGTGCTGTATGCAGGCTGCATAAAGGTGAGAGGAACTTTGGTTGCTATATGCACCCGATCCATGCAGGGCAAAATATGAGATACAAAGTGATTTATTTTGGAATTGTTACTGCTGTTGTTAATTTGCTGAATGATGACATATTAGTGGCAGGCTATGATTTGGCTTTCTTTTTCCATTCGTTTCTTTCTTCTTCAGAGTGTCCTACCTTTGCCAAAAGGCAGCAACTCAAAGTTCAAGAGCAAACCCCATCTTCACTGGCTCTGCTTATTATACTAGAATGGTGACAACTCTAAAAATATGATGGGGACGGTAAGTGGACAGCGGCTGACCTTCCAGAGAAATGCTTTCTTTTTCCTTCTTGATGTATTGTTGCTCCATTTGCTGCTCTATTTAGATGCACCTATTCAAAATCAAGTGCAAGTAGGTGCATCCTCCATAGTGCTGGTGAGTGGATAAAATGATAGAACAGACTTTTAAAAATAATAGGTTCTGACATTTTAAAGGAAAAATAGTCTAAAAAAAATTCAGGTTGACAGTATCCCTTTAAGCAAACTCACAGAATAAAAAGCATTCTATTCATGATTTTGATTTTCTGTTTGGTTTTCATACACACTTCTGTTGTAACTACTTCACTCTCTCTTGGTTTGAGAGATGTTGGATGTAAGAGACAATGATTGGAAGCTTGAATTTGTCTGCTAAAGCTACTATGTAGGCCTTTTTGTAGACAGCATTGGTAGTTCAATGAGTACAAATAAATCATTTAAGCAACAGAGGAAGAGTTTACTTCAAGTTCTTTCTTTCCATTGAACCTTCATTTGTATGTAGTCTGAAAGAGAGACTTCTATTCCACATTTACCTTGAGTATTTCTTAGGGGTGAAATCAAACCAAATCCCTGTATCCAAACGCCACATCTGAACTTTGTAGCTTATAATCAAAAGATTCAAAACTCTGCTGCATCCAGGTTCCTGAACTCGAGCATTAGTCATCCAGGTTTGAATTTCAACTTTCCTAGAAGTTGAGTTGTTTGGATTTGATCCATTATAGCGATTTGAGTTGCAAACTCAGATCTTAAGTTTGAACCTGAGAACATGCATTGGGCTCATATGTAGTAATTTCTGTGCCTTCTGCAACCTGGTAAAGTTTCAGTAAAGCAGAATTCTTTTAGAACATTGAGCAAAGGGCTGGATATTGCTGGTAGGACTCGAGGTTAGGCAAGGTACTAACATGTTTCTAAAAACTAAAGAGCTAGCAAGAACTTAATGCATGCCTGAGTATTTGTGTGTGTGTATGTATAGAATACAAGCAGTGGATCATTCTATTTGCCAAGAATTTTGGGGTTGAATGCTGTCTTGGTTTGAATTGTATGGCCATTCAAGCTGAAAATATATTTTAGTATATTTTCCTTATAAGTTAGAATAGCTGATCCAGCAAACTTATTTAAAAGCAAATAATGTGAATTTGAGGAGTGGCTTCACTCCTCAGCATCTTTTTATGCATGGTGGATGCAGTATGAGTAACACAATATTCTTCTCTTAAAAACAGATCATGTGTTCTGAAGTTTGCCATTTCACTCCAGCAAGTGCCTAGACTGAATTGCTCATGGCATGATTCACCTTTCATTGACACTTTCTCAATGATGGCCCATATAGAGTGTAAGTTGTGCAGCCACCTCTGAGATCAATGAGTAATATATAAGAGTATCAATGGGTGGCTGCATGTCAGAGAACTATGACAAGGGGATTGTGTTGTGGAGTGCAGATAAAATGAGGATCTGATTAGCCTGTGCCCCCCAGGCACGCTTTTAGTGTGTCAGATCCCACCACCCCCGAATTGAACATTCAAACAGATTTGAAATTTACTGAAGTGTGTCTAGCAATGTATAATTGCCAAAATGTTCATTGCTTTCAGATTGGAACTGATTTTCTTTTTCAACCAGAAATAGCTTGTTTTTGATGTACGGAGAGAAAAATGGGCAAAGACAGAAAAATGCATACAGACAAGGCAGATGTTTTAATAATAATAATAATAAGTCTAACAATATTAATGGGGAACAGAAACTGTCAATTAAACAAGGTAATGAAAACCATTTGGAAATAGCTCTTATCTTTTTAAAAAACGAGTTCAAGTTGCATATGCTTCTGCCTTTAAACAAGACTCACATGTGATTTAATTACTTTTTTGTAGTAAGAAACTATGTCCAAGATTTTAAAATGTGGCTGCCTAAAAAAGTGGCCTGAATGTTATAGGTGTTTAAGTTCCTAACACATTCCACTGGTTTCAGTGTGATTTTAATGGGAGTTGTCAGGTTCAGTAATTTTTAAAACCAGACTATTTATTTTGGTGCTTAAATAGGGATTTAGGAGACTAACTTTAGGTACTCATCAATGAAAAATCTTGGTTCTTATAATCTGGGCATTCTGAATCAATAAAAGATCAAAAATGAACTTATTTTAGAGTGTTAAGAATTGAAGGTTGTGGCATATGTCATTCAAAGGTAATTCCCATATCATCAGTTAGGTCTCTCATCTGACCTATGACTTAATATTATGAGATACGGTATTATTTATGCAGGCAAATACATAACTCATATTTGAATTTATTCTAGCTAATTAATAACATTCTAGCAAATCTACAATTAAAATAGAATTCATTAATTTCTAAAATATGACTTATTTAAACTGAATGTATTTATAACCGTTCCTTGGCAGGCAGCTCCACTTCCATCTACTAGTGCTTAATTGTCTTGGTAACAACAGACTATTATAATCTTTGTATTTGGAGGTACAGGGCCATATTTTACCTTCTGCTTCTGTGAGCAAAGTATAGAAGTGTCCAGCAGACACAGACCCAGGGATCATGCCAAAAAGAAGAATGCATTAATTAATTGCTGCATTATTTTCAGTGTTCCTTGACTCTGCAGAAAGCCTGTGAGGTTTGGGATCTGTCTGTGGACTGGAGCAGGACCGGATGGCTTTGGACATGGTCGGGGGAATGGATGCAGAGGTAGTAGCATTATCGCTCAGTTAAATTACTCTCTTTTCTACTCTGTGCTGTGGAACCCCCATGCCTCAGGGTAGCTGGTCCTCAGGGTGGGGGCCTGACCCCCTCAATCTGTGACAGGCTTAGCTAAGAAGAACAGGCTAGGCCAGATCCAACTGTGAGTCGTTAATTGCCTAGGTGGCTGGGCAGCAGTTAGCCAAGGAACACCTGGGCCTAAGAGGATTCTGAGATCTCAATCAGGAGGCTTCAGAAGACAGGAAGCTCCTGAAGGGAGGGACTTCTCAGGAGAGCTGGTTAGGGAGCTCACCAGGAAAGGAGACCTATAAAGGCTGTTCCTAGAAGGAAGAGGTTTTGAAAAGGAAGAGCTATGTGTGTCAAGCCCTAGGGAGACCTGGAAGGACCTTACCAGACAGCATCAGGAGTGCCTGATTCCAGGGGAATTCTACTATCTGGAGAAGAGCTGCAATGATTTGATCCTGAATTCCAGAGAGGGAACCTTTCCCCAGGTGATGGTGAGAAGGCAGTCCCATGTCAAGAGTCCCTCAATGGTATGGAGCCTGGATGGAGGAGAAAGAAGTGGATGGACTCTGTTGGAGAGGATGGACTAAAGTTAATGCCTTCCCTCACCACTCCCCATTCAAGCTAGGACACTGGGTAGAAGGCTTTGGTTAAATAAATTAGACCCATAAAGGGGCACTGTTCACTACGTAAAAGCCTCCTTGATCTCGCTGAAAGCCCAGTAGGGGAAACTGAGGCACGGATGTACCCACAGTTCAGCACCAGGCTGCTGGGGAGGGGCATGTTAGTCTTGACACAAGGGGCACTCCAGGGGTAGTAGCCAGCAGCTTGTAGGGGAGCCTTTGTTAGCACAAATTCTGCAAGAGCAAGGCTACCAGAAGGAGCAGGAAAGAGTCAAAAGTCAATGCAGAGGCAGAAGGCCCGAAGTAGATCCATGTGCTTTCAGTGTTGCTGGATGCACTGCACGGGAGCAAACTCTATTCTTATAGAGAACAATTGATGTAAGAAAATCTGTGAGGGGAATCAGGAGTTGCTTGTGCAGGGAATGATATGTCCCATAACTTGTCAGTTTCAGTACCACCGTGACTGCATGATATAAGAACCTAAACAGAACAGGTTAGGAATTTATATTTATTTTGCAATAAAAACAGCTAAACAATTGTAATCCATTCTAAATGTGCATGATAAATTGCTAGATTAACTATACTTATTAAATGGGTCCCAGCAAAACGGCGATCTTTCTGATTTACCTCCGTTACCCAGGCATCAGTAAAGAATCAAATGAACTGATTTCTAAAACCTCTGTGGATGAAAGCTGGGGGTATTCTCCCTGGGCATGAAAGCAAGCAGTCCCTCTAATCCTGTATTCCATTAAATCTCATAACCCACACATGCATGGCTGAAATCTTTTCCAAGGCACAGATGGGTGGGCTACTGAGGAAGAGATTGATGACTGGCATCTGTATCTATGAGGTGGTCAGCTCGTGATACAAATTCCTTCTCTTACTTCCAGAGCAGTTGTGTGTCACTTTTCCTCTGTACAAAGACCATTTGCTTTTCACATAGTAATGAAGAACAATGTTTTAACAGACAAAGGCGCTTCTAGTTTATTATTGTGCCGTCTTTGACTAGCACTAGATGCTGGGAAAAATGGTAATTCACAGTGTGAATGCTGCTAGTCTACTCACATGGGTTAGGGTTGAGCATGTGCAATGTATATTGCATAAGGTACAATGGTGAACATTGTGAGAATGAGAGAAGCTGAAATTACAGCTGTTTTTGATAGCCAAGAAACTATAGTCTTTTGTGGTTAAAAAACCCAAACAAATCCCCAAATATTGTCCTTTAAAAGTGTGTGCTGCTGCATTCAGTTACAATATGTTAGGTTTCACTGTTTGCAAATTAATGTACAAAATCTACAGAGGCACTATTGGAACACCTGTGTTCTCCTATTTTTTCTTGTAAACTGATACAAGGCACAGGTGGCTCCTCATTCACTTACTTCATTCAAATATAAATATGCTGCACTATTCTCCTGCCTTAACTGTATAATAACCAAAACATGATTGTTACTGATTTAATGTAATCAACATTGTGAGGGGGAACATTCTGAGCCCTTTGTGAATGGCTCTATTCTGAGGGGATTTACACCCCATGTAAATCTGACTTAAATGGGAAAGTGGTGGAATGTGGCTTTCCTATTTAACCTATGCAAAAATCTATATTCTCCTATTTAGATTTTTTGCTGTGAAATGGGATACTCAGCTGGTGCACAGTGGGGGAGGGGAGCAACAGAAGTCCAGTAAGGACGGAGGAGGAAGGGGAGGAAATATCTTAAACAAGCAAGTTATATATTTTGATTCCATATTCTGATATTCTTATCAATGCTTTCCAGAATGTGACACTGACACAAACTGAAAACAATATGGAGAAAACAACAAATATGTATGTATCTTTATGGCCCTATCATTTTTTTTTAAAAGACTACTGTTATAGCATAAATAAAAACCTAGAGGAAAAGCAACAGTAAACCATCTTGACATTCAATGTGTTTTTAAAAGTAATTTTAGTAGTGTAAAGATATATTATCTTTCTGTTTTAATTTTTTGAACGATAGCCAGATTTATTCAATTAAGATAATACACTTCAAGGTTAACTACCATTTGCTGTTCACTTAGGCAAGCTATTGTACAGTTATGTAAATTTCACAAACAGAGCCACTACTTGAGTGTCTTAATTACAAGTAAAAAGTGTCATTTAAATATGAATAAGTGAATAGTTCCCTGTGTTTCCTGTTCACATTGTCCTATAATCTTAAAGACCAAGAATTAACTAGCCATCTATGCTGCACCTTAGTTTTCCTTTCTCTCTAAAATGAAAAAATAATTCCTGTATAAAAGGTGAAAAAATTGGAAATGTTCCAGTCTTTGCAGTTATTAACAATGTGAATTTTAATATAGCCAAACAACAATTTGTTGGGTATATAGAGTATTTTATAACTATGTAACTAGTTTGTGTAGGTTTTTCTACATGTTGATACTACATAGATTGCATCATTTAAAGAAAATTCTATGTAAAATATTTTAGTCCTTTTAACTTTCAAACAAGACTGTTAAAAGTTTATTTTGCATGCATATATTTTTAGTACTAAGAACTGGTATGAATTCCTTTTATATATAAATAGTGGTGTTATATAGTGTTCAATATAGTCTTTTTCCATATCAATTTGTAACCATCATAAATGAAATTTTATGTAAAAAAACATTTATAGTATCATTCCCTCATAATTTTTTGACTTAATTCCTATGTTCCTATCACACGTAGATAGTCTTAGATTTTTCCCGTTGTTTTGAATTGTGTGTCTAAAAATGATCTAGAAAGAAATCTGTTGTTAATCACGTATCAGCAAGGGAGGGATAATTAGTTAATAAAAAACATGCCTTATTTATGTGGACCAAACAGCTAACTCCGGTTCTCAGTACGTGCAGAAGTTCCTGAAAGAATATTCCCATCCTTCTGTGATGTAGCTGCTGCTCTTCCTCAGGAATGAGAAGTTCACTATTCATTCTTTGCTTGCATCATCCTTTCCAACATGTTCCCACTGATACATTAAAGGAATTAATTGCTCATAATGATCTCACCATCTGTTAACAGGGGTTCATACCTACAGGCTGGTGGCATGTGGTGGTCCTATTCAGAAATCAATAGGCAATGCTGGGGGAACGCTTTCCCACATTGCCTTCCATTGCACTTTGAAAAGGGGAGGAGAGCTCAGTGTTGGCCATCTGCTCCTTGT
Source organism: Mesoclemmys tuberculata (assembly GCA_007922155.1). Classification (NCBI taxonomy): domain Eukaryota; kingdom Metazoa; phylum Chordata; order Testudines; family Chelidae; genus Mesoclemmys; species Mesoclemmys tuberculata. Next base: position 32,986,802 of record ML675601.1, on the reverse strand, counting down.
CTTTCTGTGAGAGACCTTGATGCAGTCCAGCACAGCTCTGATCTGACTCCAATCAGATTGGAATGTGGCTGATCTGAGAGCCTCTCAAAGCTGTGAAAGTGAGTCAAAAGGAGATCCCCATTGTCCAGAATGGCTGAAAGAAAATGATCACTTTAAAATTCATAACTCCCAGGTGCCTGCCATCTATTCATGGGAAAAACTCTCTGAACTTCTCTTCATTAAAAAGAGAGGGAGTTTTGCTAAAAAGAGAGAAAAGGAAGTAGTTTGTGGGAATGTGCAGGGGATTTCAGGCTAAACAAATGAGGAATGTGGAATTTTTACTCGTATTAAAAGAACCATGTAAGGAAAGGGAAGCATTTGTAAAAGCAGGGCCTGTGTACTGGAGGCCCTTCCCTGGGGCACTATAGCAAAATAAAAAGGGACTTTTTTTTCTTCCTCTAGGGAGTTTTCCCCCCCTCTTTCTTACCTGTGTGACTGAAGATAGGAATAGTACATGAATGAGTCTGTTCTTACTTTCTTTTACATCCAAAGAGAATTCATTCTCTCTCTGGCCCTCCTCCCTTTTTCTCCCTGTCGTTTATTGTTTAGGTTGCCTATAACACTGACTTGACTATGGACACATGCAACATCAGTCTCTGTCCTTACAGGGGCACTGTTCTTTTGGGGGCCACATTCTGTCTGCTGGCGGTCAAACCTTTCCCCTCCCCCCATGTTTTGTAATCTTTGGTGCCTTGCCTATCACAGACACCATTGAGAAGCTCTCTGATTCCCCTCCGAACTGATAAAACATTCCTACTACCAAACATTGCCAGACCCTTCTTCATTCCCCATATACTATACATACATTTACAAGACCTGAACATCTTCCCACAGGGTGTTAGAAAATGTCAAGTAGAACATGGTTGCTTCCTGTAAAGTCAGAGGCAGTCTGCCATAATTCTTGCCTAGGACTTTGTAACAGCCGAAGTAGAGATTGACTTCCAGAGAATAATAGATTCTAAGGCCAGTTGGGAACATCATGCTCATCTCATCTGACTCCTGCATAGAATCATAGAAATGAGGTCCCTTCCAGACCTACAAGAGGTCATCAAGTCTAGCCCCCTTTGCTGAGGCAGGAGCAAGTAAACTTAGACTATCCCTGATCAGCTGTCCTACCTAATCTTAAAAACTTTCAATGATGAGGATTCCACAACCTCCTTAGAAGCCTATTCCAGAATCTACCTACCTTTATAGTTTCCTAATATCTAACCAAAATCTCCCTCGCCACAGATTAAGCTTGTTACTACTTGTTCTACCTTCAGTGGACATGGAGAACAATTTATCACTGCCCACTTTGTAACAGCCCTTAACATATTTGAAGATGGGTATTAGGTTCCCCTTCAGTCTTCTTTTCTAACGACTAAACGTGCCCAGTGTTTTTAACCTTTGCTCATAGATCAGGTTTTTGAAACATTTTAACTTTTTTGTTGCTTTTCTCTAGATTTTCTCCAATTTGTCCACATCTTTCCTAAAGTGTGGTGCCCAGAATTGGACACAGTACTCCAGCTGAGTCTTCACCAGTGCTGGGCAGTTACCTCTTTACATACAACACTCCTGTTAATACACCCTAGAATGATATTAGCTGTTTTCACAGATGTATCACATTGTTGACTCTCAGTCAATTTGTGATCCACTATAGCTCTGAGGTGCTTTTCAGTAGTATTACCACATAGTCGGTTATTCCCCATTTTGTAGTTGTGCATTTGATTTTTCCTTCTGAAGTGTAGGACTTTAGATAAGTCCGCACTAGATAAGTCCTCGCAGTCTGACAGTGAACCACTGATTTCAAGACCATACTGAAAGTTAGCAGTTGTGCACCCACTGTGACATTACCAAGTGTATAATCTGGACTGTTGAACCACTCTAGTGGTTCATTCTCTAGTCTGGGGTGCCTTCTAGAATCATAGAAGATTAGAGTTGGAAGGGACCTCAGAAGGTCATCTAGTCCAACCTGCTGCTCAAAGCAGGACTAACCTCAGCTAAATCATCTGAGTCAGGGCTTTGTCAAGCCGCAGTTTAAAAACCTCTATAGATGGAGATTCCACCACCTCCCTAGGTAACCCATTCCAGTGCTTCACCACCCTCCTAGTGAAAAACGTTTTCCTAATGTCCAACCTAGACCTCCCCCACTGTTACTTGACACCATTGCTCCTTGTTCTGTCATCTACTGCCACTGAGAACAGCCTAGCTCTGTCCTCCTTGGAACCCCCTTTTAGGTAGTTAAAGGCTGCTATCAAATCCCTCTCCCTCATTCTTCTCTTTTACAAACTAAACAAGTTTAGTTTCCTCAGCCTCTCCTCATAAATCTTGTACTCCAGCCCCCTAATAATTTTTGTTGCCTTCCTCTGGACTCTCTCCAACTTGTCCACATCCTTTTTGTGGGGGGAAGAGGGGAGCCCAAAACTGGACACAGTACTCCAAATGTGGCCTCACCAGTGCCGGATAGAGAGAAATAATCACTTCCCTCGATCTGCTGGTAGTGCTCCTACTAATGCAGCCCAATATGCTATTAGACTTCTTGGCAACCAGGGCACACTACTGACCCATACCCAGCTTCTTATCCACTGTAACCCCAGGTCCTATTCTGCAGAACTGCTGCCTAGCCTGTCGGTCCCCAGTCTGTAGCTGTGCATGGGATTCTTCCATCCTAAGTGCAGGACTCTGCACTTGTCCTTGTTGAACCTCATCATATTTCTTTTGGCCCAATCCTCCAATTTGTCTAGATCACGCTGTATCCTATCCCTACCTTCCAGGGTATCTACCACTCCCCCTAGCTTAATGTCATCTGCAATCTTGCTGAGGGTGCAATCTATCCCTTCCTCCAGATCATTAATGAAGATGTTGAACAAAACCGGCCACAGGGCCGACTCCAGAGGCACTCCGCTTGTTACCAGCTGCCAGCTAGACATCGAACCATTGATCACTACTCATTGAGCTCGATGATCTAGCCAGCTCTCTATCCATTATATAGTCCATTCATCGAACCCATACTTCTTTAGCTTGCTGATAAGAATACTGTGGAAGACTGTATCAAAAGCTTTGCTAAAGTCAAGGTATATCACGTCCACCACTTTCCCCACACCCACAGAACCATTCAACTCTTCATAGAAGGCAATCAGGTTGGTCAGGCATGACTTGCCCTTGGTGAATCCATGCTGATTGTTCCTGATCACCTTCCACTATTCCAAGTGTCTTATATTGGATTCCTTGAGGACCTGCTGCATGATTTTTCCAGGGATTGTGGTGAGGCTGACCAGTCTGTAGTTCCCTGGATCCTCTTTCTTCCCTTTCTTGATGATGGGTACTATATTTCCCTTTTCCCAATCATTAGGGACCTCCCCCAGTTGCCACGAGCTTTCAAAGATAATAGCCAATGACTCTGAAATCACATCAGTCAACTCCCTCAGCACCCTTGGATTCATTGCATCTGGCCCCATGGACTTGTGTATGTCAAATCTTTCTAAATAGTCCTGAATCTGTTCCTTCAGCACTGAGGGATGTTCACCTCCTCCCCATTCTGTGCTGTCTAGTGCAGTAGTCTGGGAGCTGACCTTGTCTGTGAAGACAGAGGCAAAAAAGGCATTGAGTACCTCAGTTTTCTCCACATCCCCTATCACTAGGTTGTCTCCCCCATTCTGTAAGGGGCCCTGCTTTTACACTGCATTGCTGACAGAACATCCACTCTTGGCCTGTTCACACAACCTTCAGCATGCAAAATCACTCCCAAGTATGTTATATGAATACTTTGATCAATCACTCGTAAATTACATACAGGGTGACACCTGCAAATTCCTAGTCCCAGCCTTGTCCCCCAGAAATGTGCATCTTGTACTGCTCAGTATCCTTCTGAACAGTACAAGGTCATAGAAAGTCCTTCATTTAATCAAAGGAAAATGATATGCACAAGCCTTGTTTTTCCAGATGGAGTTTCCTCACACACTTTAATCCAAACACACTGGTTAAGATAAAACAACAAGATAAGTTTATTAACTACAGAAAGGTAGATCTTAAGTGTTTATAAGTACTGATGCATAAAAATCAGGATTGGTTACGAAAGAAATAAAAGATAAAACACAAGCTAATGGCTAATTTAACAAACTAACAGAATTCAAAGCAAAGGTTTTCCTCACCGTATGCTGTACTAAATTTCACAGGCTGGGTCTCCTTTTAGCCTTGGACCTCTCCCCTTTAATTCAGTGTCCCTCAGGTATTCATTAATATCATGAGCAGAGAGATGGGAGGATGAGTGAAGTTTAGCGTTTTTCTCCCTTCTTTATAATTCAATTTCTTGAGCCAGAAACATCCTTGCTGAGTCATGGTGACATACAGTCTGTTGTGGACATGAGGTCTGAACTGTCCTTGTGATGAAATGTAAATTTCTCGTTCACATCTGCTGGAGAATGGCTGCTTAAACAGCTGATAGCCCTTTAATACCAGGCTGGGGTGCCAGTTTGTCTTTGTCTCTAAAAAACTGGTTTGGGCTTGCTTTTCTTAACCTCAGAGCATGTTAAAACACTGTTATACAGTAGACTCCTGTAACTTTACATACAATATTGCTACACATATTTTACCAGGACAATAATATTCAGCAGATTATGACTTTTAAAGGATACCTCACAAGACATATTTTGTACGAAATGTATCATAGTCTTGTAATGGTATAGATTGCTACACCCACTTTACAGTAATTTCATCTAGACTACATTTCCCTAGTTTGCATCTGAGAATGTCATGTAGGATTGTGTCAAAAGCATTACTGAAATCAAGATAAAATCATATCTACTTCTCCCCATTCACTAGGCCAGTAACCCTATAAAAAAATTAGGTTTCCAAGTATCTCTTCATTACATAGGCCTAAGAATTTCACTGTACTTCCTGCATCAAGCCAAATACTTTTGGTTAAGATAGACCATTTCTTTTTAAAGGACATCCAATCTTGATTTAAGACTTCAAGTGGAGACATCTCTTGATAAATTGTACCAGTAGTTAATTACCCTCCCTTAAAAAAATTTGCAATCTATTTCTAATCTGAATTTGTTCATTTCAAATTTTACTTTGTACACACTGCATGCTGGGATGATACTTTGGAGAATATTCAGAGAATTCAGATATTATGAAATAAACCACATAATTTATATATACTTTGCTATCAGTTTCAAATGCCTTGATCAGTACTGGTTGAAATTTTATCAAGTTCAGCACAAAAGGGATTTTTTTCTCAAATATCTGAAAAAAATCATCTATGTTTTTGACCAATTATAGAGCTGGTTGAAACTTTCTGAGTTTGGAAGCTTTGAAATTCAGAACGATGAATTCAAAATGTTAACATTTTCTCCCTGTTTTTAAAACCGCCTCTCTCCTTGATTAAAGAGTTCCTAAGTAATTGGAGGCATAAAACTATTATGTCATCATGTGGTTAGGGTACAAGCTTGAAACTTGGGTCATTTGGTTTCAATGCCCTGCTCTGCCATAGACTGCCTTTGTGGCCTTGGGCAATTTTAATTGTTCTGAGACTCCGTTCCTATCTGTAAAATGGGGATCAGAGCAATTCCCTATTTCACAGGAGTGTTGTGAAGATGAAACCATTAAAGATTGTGAGGTGCTCAGATACTATGGTAATGGCAGCCATATAGACCGCTAACTAGACTGTAAGTTCTTTGGGGGCAGAGGCCATTTATTTTCTGTTTGTAAAGTACCTAGCACAATGGGATCCTGGTCCATGACTATCATTTGCAGACACTGTGGTAATAATAATCATAAATAGAAAGATAGGAAGAGTTAGAGATGCTCCCACAAGCATCTCCCTTGAATGAAATTTGATAGTGCCAGTGATGGAATGCTAGGTTTACATTAGCCTTATTAACGTTAAAGTGAGTGACTCTCAAGTATAGTAGAGTCAAGAGCCTGGAGGATACAAAAGAAAAGTGTGAGAAACTCAGTGACTTCGCTTTATTGGCGCCTTCAGATTTTTTCTGTCTTGCACGAGATTCATATTGCATTCCAGGTTTAAATGAACTCCACAGCAAACACATTGTTCCCTAGTTTAGGAAAAAATCATGTACAATTTCTAAATTTCTTGTGGTTATGACTTGAAATTATGAGCCCCTCCCTTACTCTAGGAACCCCACTACTCTATACTGGTCCCTATGCTCTCTTGCTGTTTTATGTGGTAGGAGGGGTAGTGGCTTGCAGACTCTCCCCTTCTTCTGATGTTTCTGGCAGCAGGTGATCGTTTGCATCATCTCCCACTGTTCTTTGTGGGAGGTTGATTGGTCTCCTTCCTCTTCCTGACATCATTGGGGAGAAGGGTGGCTGACTACTCTCCTTTCTTGAGGTGTTTGAGTGGGGAGGAGGTCTAGGAAAGGTCACCTTGTTCATTCACCACAGTCACCCCACAGATATTATTACCAGAGGAGTGGGCTACCACTCCTCGTCATACTAGCCCAACTGGATAGTATTGGAGATCTCAGCAAACAAATCACAGAAATGTAGGGCTGAAAGGGATCTCAGAGTTCATTTAGCCCCTCCTTCCCCTCACCCCCTCCCATGCTAAGGCAGGACCAAGTAAACCTAGACCATCCATGACAGGTGTTTGTCTAACCTGTTCTTAAAAACCTCCAATGACTGGAATTCTACAACCTCCCTTGGTAACCTATTCCAGTGTTTAACTATCCTTTACCATTAGAAAGCTTTTTCTCATATCTAACTTGAATCTGCCTTGCTGCAAACTAAGCTGATTTACTTTTTATCCTACTCTGAGTGGACATGGAGAACAATTGATAACCATCCTCTTTATAACAACCTTTTAATATTTGAGGATTTCATCATGGGCCCTCCTCAGCCTTCTGTTCTCCGGATTAAACATGCTCAGTTCTTTCTACCTTTCTTTACAGGTGATTTTTTTCCTAAAGCAATTTTTGTTGTTGTCCTGTACACTCTCTTCAATTTGTTCTTCTTTCTGATAACTTAAGTTTGAGTTCTTTATTTTTAACTCATTTTTCTTAGCCAATGCAGCAGAAGTGAGTTCACTGGAGGAATTTAGATAAAAGTAAATATTTTATTTGAGAAATATTATGTGATACTATATGTCAATTAAATCTGCCCCTTATACATATACATTCTGACAGAGGAATTAATATCATGTGCACAACATTAATTTTAGAATTTCATGAATTTTGAATATCACCATAACAGTCTCTTAGGAAATTCCATACAAACAAATTATGTTAAGTCTCTTTAAAAGAAAAGAATAAAGGTCAGAATAAAGAAGAAAACATAAAAAGGAGTTTTGCCCTCCAGGACTTCAGAAATCTCCTGGCCTGTATAAGTACCATAAAGTGGAACTCTATGGTTAGATTACCACCAGTCTATTCGGTTAGCCTTAGGATTTCTGCAGGAGGGAGGCTCTGTCCGGTACTTCTCAGGAAGTCGTAAGCAGAGGCCCCACCTCCTGTTATTTTCAGCAGTAATTGTGCAAGTCACTATGAACCAGATGTAGATGCCTAAAGATGTAGACTAGGCAGCTAATGGGACTTTGAAAAACATCTAAGCAGGTTAGGTGCCTAATTACCTTTGTGCCAAATTTTAAAAGTGTCCACTAATTTTGGGTGCTTCCGTTTTCATGTACTCAGTTGAGACATGTAGGGCTTAATTTTCAGAGGTGCTGATTACTCACAGGTGCCACTGACTTCAGTTGTCTGCAAGCCAGGCTCTTGGCCAAAATTTTCAAAGATGGCTATTGGTTTCAGGGTGCTCAACTTCTGAGTGCCCAATCTTAGAGTCCTGGTCCTGATGTCAAGGTGCTGAGCAGCACAATTCCAACTGAAGTGAAGGGGAGCTGCAAGTACTTAGTACCTCTGAAAAATTAGGCCTAGGCTGTCTGAAGTTGAAGCACCTAAAATTAGTAGCCTATGTGAAAGTTTGGGCCTTTGTGTCTTCACCAACCATGCAGCTCCTGAGGCACTTCACAGCTTAAAGTGTGGGCAGCAGCGCTACCTAACACTTCCACATCCCTTTATTCTTCCTTAGCTGCACACTTCATGAGCTGTGAAAATGGGTTGCATATTCTTGATGCATGATTTTCAAAGGCTCCTAACTTGGTCAAATCAAATCCAGTTTTGTCTGGACCACACAGAGGTATTCCCACATCGAGTGACACTTTTCAATCTCCAGCCATTTCAGTCAGCACTCATGATTCTTATCACAAGTCCCACAGCAACTGGTGGTTTTCTTAAATCCTCAACACTTGGAGTCAGATGATTATGTGAGAATCTCAGCTTTCATTTTTAAAAAATAAGATTCTAGCCTGTCAAGGTTATGGAGAAACGTTTGAAAATATGAATCCTAAAGCCTTTACCAGAAGGCTTTTATAGTAACTTACAATTTATTTAACAAATCTCCTGATTTTTTTTTATCCAATATGATGATTTTTTGGGGAGTCTGACTTTTTTTTAAAAAAAAAATTAATACTTTGATTGTTCAATGTGGTATTTTGACTGTGAAGCTGTGTAACATGCTAGTAATTCTTACCTTGCCTGAAATATACCGCCCAGTTAGCAGGTATTGATCCTGCTGGGAGAGGGTTAGGTAGTTTATGGTGACTCACAAGGTCACTCAATTAGATATAATAGGAGGAGAGAAGCTCAATGTGGGCTAAGTAGTTCTGAGGGAAGACTCCAGGAACAGCTAAACTAGGGTAGAAGACTGTTTTTTGTTTTGTTTTTCTAATAAAGTCAAATCCTAGGGAGTGGATGTGTTGGAGTTTATAAACTGTACTGTGTTTTTAAGAACAGGTGGCAAAAGCTGCAGTCTGTTTAAAAAAATGTTGAAAGAATTTTTTTTTTATAATGGGAAAAACTATTTTCCTTTCACTGTTGAACCATTTTTGTTAAAAACCTTGGCCCGAAACAAAATCTAAAAATAAATAAATGAACAAATAAAACATTTCAGCCTAAATGGTGAAGGTTTCAGAAAGCTATAAGTAAATGAAAACATGAAATTAGAGTGGAAACATTTTTATAAACCTTAACTAGGAGAAGCCACTGACATTTGTTCTCTTTACACATTTCTATAGCAGGTTGGGGTTGGGATGAGAGGTCACCTATGCTATTGCTGTTGACCCCTTTCTTCTTACATTTTGGGGCAAATTCAGTGAAATCAAACTCATTCCAGCCAGAGTGGATTATGAAAGATTCTTAGGACTCTCTGTAAGTGTGGGATGTCTCAATGCGGAGACTGGCAAAATACAATGATGCTACTTTCAATTTGAAGATCATTATTATTATTCTGTATTGTGATAGTGCTAGGTGTTGTTCAAACCTAGGGCCAGATTGTGACCCGCTGTATGTGCCTATGTAAGGGCTGGCAATGTATATTGGGTGTAGTAGAGTGGGAGGGAGAGCAGCCTTTATGGGATTGCTACTTACCTTCTAATACAGGTTGGCAAGGAGTGGGTGGAGGCTTGTCTCCATCTTCCACAATGTGCCAACCAGCACAGCTGAGCTAGCACAGAGGAGGAAGCAATCTGTGCCAGTTGTAATCTGTTCCAGACCTAGTTCTCTGTCCCATTCTAGAGAAGAGTGACCAGATGTCCCGATTTTATAGGGACAGTCCTGATATTCAGGACTTTTTTGTATATAAGTGCCCATTACCCCTCGCCCCGTCCGGATTTTTCACACTTGCTACCTAGTCACCCTATTTTTGAGCAAGGTTGGGAAACAAGGGGTCTGAATTTCTGATTCAAAATCTGGTTCCTGGTCTTCTCTTGGGGCAGCACAGGTGTGCACTCTGCCTTACTCGGGGCTGATGCCGATGTCAGAGTTGAGCTCGTGGTTAGACACCTTCCCTTCCCCAAAGGCTTAGAGATGGAAAGAGAAAAGAGAAGGACAAAGGATGAAGGCGAGGAAGAAAACATGCAATGTGGGAGGGAGGGAACAAGGCTTGCAAGAGTGGTGGAGCAGAGAGAACTGTGGGAACAAAATAGCAAATTATCCTGTCTCAATTCTTACATTGTTTTCCTTCCTAACTCCAAAGGGCACTGGGCCAACTTCTGCCATGGGTTGCACATAGATGTAACTAGGGCCCCCACATAGGGAGGAAAAAGGGTACACTTTACCTGGGCCTGGAGGCCCTGTGGGGGGGCTGGCCCAGGCTGCAATCCTCATTACCATGAGGAAAAAACGTTTCGTGTATGTTTAGGATGAGGGATTGTGGTATGTGTGTGGGAGGGGGCCCGTGTTACAAGTTTGTATTGGGCCTGAAAAAATTATTCTTGGGCCCTGGATGTAATTGAAGGAAGAATTTGGTTCCATGATTTTGTGTATGAAGACTTATTAAAATATATACTACATAGTTTTGTTTTGGAAACTGACATTTTATGGATCAGCGAAAGGCAACCTCTTTCTGTGAATACTTCCCTGCAACTAGCATGACTGTCCTTCCCCAATCACATGGGGTAGACTTGGCCAATCAGGGATGAAGAATAACTAGTCTGTGATTTATACTCTGTCTCTAATGATTTGCATCTGTCTAGTAGAGCAAAATGTTCCAGTAAAAGATTTACAGGCTCAAATAAGTATAAATAACGCCAAGCTAACTTGATGTGTGTGTAAGTTTTTCTTAATTTGGAGTGTAGCAATGAATGTTTTGTATATCTGTAGAACAGACAGTTTAGCCCTGAATTTTTTATATATGGCCATAAACACAAACATAAAAGAATTATAAAAATTAGACATGGAAAATTACTGTTTGTCCAGTCCATTTTCCTACAAATACAAGATTGTTCTTTGCAATAGGATACATTATCCAGTTTCCCTCTTATCTGTAGTCTCCCTCCAGGTTTCTGAGTTATGCAAGGACATCAATTCCATTCCAACTGCCTGATTCTCAGCTGTTTTGTACCTTGATTAGGCCTTCACACCTGTGCAAAATTCTGATTTGGCAGCATTTTACAGCTGCTTTGCATAGGTTTAAATGATGGCCCAATGTGCAAAGTGGTAGAGATTCTGGCTTTGACTCTAGGCGCCTTGTGAATAATCTGTTATTTTTAAGGCAATAGGCGTATGACTGACTCAGTAACTTTAAAAATCACATTTTGATTAGGATATGAAGCCCATATATAGCTACAGCATTAGCCAGCTAACCCTTCCGGGGAAAAAGGTAAACAAATACCCTCTCCTTAGCAACACCCTCACCCACAAAGCCCCAGTGAAAAGCTAAGTTTTGCTGCATGCCCTGAAGGTCAATAAGAACTGGGCTATGTTGGCCTAATGGAGGAAGCAAGTTCCAAGGTCAAGGAGCCCCCACTGAGAGAGACCTGCCAGCAGTTTCCTTTTTCTTGAACTGACGGAACTCCAGCCTGAGATCTTCCACTGATCTCAGCTGCAGTAGTATATTACAAGGGGAGAGGTGGCCTCTCTCTTAGTCAGGTCCCTGGCAATTTAGCTGCTGATTATGCGTATAAGCTCAGCAAACCACATTAGGAGTTCTTCTATATAAAACATACTTTCACATCAACTCATCTTGGGAGATCTGGCAAGAGGCAGACCTGTGATGATAAAGCAGGATGTGTGTCAGTTGTTGCCTGCGGGTTACTGTGGTATTTATATGAATTTATGGTTATTGCACTATTTACATGCACTTGTGAGAGTGATAGTCTAGGGTAATTTTGTGACAAGGGGAGTCTTCTTAAAATATGTGTATGTTTTGCTGCATTTGTATCTATTAAAGAAAACCATTGGAGATCTAGAACTATATTTTCCAAATTTGCTTCTGTTCTCTAACTGATTTCCACAGACCTTAATTTGAGCAATGAAGATTTCTCTTTTTTAGGTTTTTCTAGGAAACTTTGTTTTCTTTAATTTTCCCTTTTGCAGATGAATGTGTTCCTGTCAGTAAAAAAATATATTCTTGCTAACTCTATACTTGTTAATTATCGCTTGCTTGGTTCTGTGCCTCTGATCTGAACAGCGACCTATATTTCTAATATCAAAAAGTGTTACATTAGAATTATTTTCAAACAGATTCTCCTGGACCTTCCCCCTTTAGACTGTGGATAAAAATGCAGTTTATTGGTGGAGGAGGAGAGGTTCAAATGTGTATCAATTAAATTTAGTTTTGCATTTCTTGCATTATGAAAGACAATGAGGAACTAATAATCGGTATCTTATTTGGGACTCGAGTAAACATTTGCACCAGTCAGAGATTTTCAATTAGCACTGCCTTAGAAACCGTTCTCCAGCTTTTGTCAATGTGGTGTACAAGAAGAAGAGCAAATAGATTGGAAATGCTCTGTAGCTCAAGCTCCTGGGAAAATGTAACAGGTGTTACAGCTCAGCTGGATATGAGCTTTATGAAAAAAGCCCACTCAGACTTTGCCCATAGAATTCTCCTTTCTAACCAGAGCTTCAAGTAGGAAGAAACTAATGACTTCATTACCATCTCAATTCTGGGAAATGTTTGGTCCAGACCTGAACCATTAAAGGAAAGGTATAGCACTCTGTGTGACCGTACAAGATCAAAATGTTATTTAGAGCAATTCCATTAGTCAAGGCTATAAACCTGAAAGAACACACCCTTTTTGCGCCAGCTTTTAGGCTGTAAAATGGGGAGGGGGGAGAGAAGAAAAAAACATATTCTACACTCATTGTGCTGGATGATTTCCTCTGCTTTCTTTGAAAATCCTCCACTTCTAGTACTTCTTCCCTTCACTCTCTGTGTTGTGACACATTTAATGGCTCTTGTTGTTTTTACTCTTCCAGCGGATTATAATTGGGGGGGATGATACCGCAGCCAAGAATGATGTCAAATTTTCAAGCGGTACAAGATGAAATAAATCTCTTCAGTGTTATAGTAATTAGCAGCAACTCTTTTTATTATTAGATAATTACATCTTTTAATAATCAAAAATGGGAAAAGCTTAACCTATGAGAGACTGGCTCCTGGTTTGTTTATCATTTCATCTACTACTGCTTTTGTAATTGTAAGCAAAGAGTCCTTCATTAGAGAGAATGTACTTTCACCAGTCTTCTCACAATTCAGCCCTGGTATGTCTTTACATGGTAGTAACTGGGGACTCTCTCCTCTGAATCATTTTATTGTACATCAAAAAATATAGTATTTAGACTATTTTATGGGTATATTTAAGAATAAATATAAAACTGTATTTCTCAACTATAGTTAAACCACAGCTGTTATACCAGAATATAACAACCATACAGTCAAATGCAGTGAGAATTAAAAAAAAAAAGGCAAAATTATGCCTCCTATAAGGTATGGTTATGCTAAGGAGGGGAAAGAGGTACAATACAGTGGTTCTTGGAAGCATTATGGCATAAAGGGCCAATGCAGCCATTCGTTTGACCACTGCTCCTGCATGGGTGGAGACTATAAACATGCATACATACACATTTTGTGAGCAGCCTTGCTTAATTTGTGGGTATTGGGGCAATTATGTACCTGATTCAGGGGTATGTAATGAAAGTGTGCAACTTCTTGAAAATTTGGACCTGCTCCTTTAAAAGGCACAGTGACCCCCATCAATTCTGGGGGACAGCATGGTGGGATGCAAAACTTGTTGCCCCTCTTGCAAAGGTGTGCTCTTCACAGTACAGGCTAACTCAGCTGTGCTGTTTCATGGCTCTTCTCCTCCCAGACACATCTCCTCTGGGGCTGTCACAGAGGCTGGCAGTACTACAGCCCTGAAACTGCCTCCTGCATTTTTGTGCAGGAGGAAGAAGGCTCCTTGCACTACATGGCTTTTACTTATAATCTAGTAACATCCTAGCCATACCGTGCTGTAGCTCTAAAGCAAACTTTTTATGGCACTTTTCTGTCACTACTCTAGCATTACTCTTTTTGCTATAGCTTAATAAAAATGTTGCTAAATAAAACATGCATTTACTTATTTTTCATAGCCACATGTTAGTAAAGAGGTTTGCTTGTGTATCCCCTCCCCAGTCACACTCTCATGGAGAATTTCCTGTTTCCTTCAAAACCATATGGATCTCTTCCTTTCCCATTTGCAATTGCATAACTTTTGGTGCCATCCACACTAACCACTCTGCCTTGATGTGGAACATGCTGGTCTTTGATACACAGGGTCAGAGCTGTACCTGTAGGGGCTGGAGCAAGCTGAACCTGCTTCGCTCAGTTGAAGATCTTGGTGTGGGTCTTCTCAGGCTCCTAACCCAGAGGTTTTCGAACTGTGGGATACACCCCCTGAAGGGGGTGTGAAGGAACATTCGGGGGGGAGGGAGGGAGCAGGAGTGGCAACCCCAGGCAGCTCATGCTAGCCCTGTGTGGTGAGGCCTGGGCCAGCCCTCAAGGGGCGCAGGGCGGGAGTGCCAGCGCCACCCCCACCCGACTCATCTCAGCGGGCCAACCAGCCTGTGGGTCAGTGTCAACAGCTGCCGTAGTTGTGCTGATTTCTGCTCCTGGCAACCTTCGCATCCAGCGCTGGCTCCACCCCCAGAGAAAGTCACACACGCCTTCCCCCTCCCTGACAACCCTGCTGAGGAAGTCGTGGCAGTGCCGTTGGCCAGTATCCGTGTATTTGCAATGTGCAGGTGTAGGTAATCTAATTAAAGTTGTGTTAAGGTCTTGGCTAGGTTATGGGTAGGCTACTATGCACACTTTTGCATGTGTCTATTTTTGTCTAGGTTGGGGGACTACCACCAAAAATTGTAACTTCGGGGTGGGGGCTCAGCTGAAAAAGTTTAAAACTTGCTGTCCTAATCTGTCTTCCAAGCAGGGCTGAAATAGGCCATCCAGGGACCTACGTCTGGGAAGCGGCAGCTTAGGACCCCCTTTTCCAGGAGCAATGTGGAGGGCCCTGGAAAGGTAGGGACAGCAGCAGTATTAGCAGCACTTCTTAGCTCAGCACAGCATCTGTGGCATGTCTGAATAGGTGGGTCGAGTACGCCAGCACATCCAACAATGGCAGGGCCTCAGAGAGCAGCAAACCTTGGAGTAAACACACCGAGATGCATGGCCAGTTCCCACCTTCCGGTGCTGTGGTTTCAGGCTGTCTGTGGACCCAGGCTGACATCTCTGCATTTTGGGTCTACACTTGGGTCATGTTTTCTAGGTTTTCATTGCAATCATGATGGCAGAAACTCTCTTTAATGGAAGCTAAGATTCTGATGTAATCACCTGACTCCCGGAGCGGTCACCCTAAATATGATGCTTATGCCTTAACTGGTCTCTGTTTACTCTCCTTGCCTCTCCATAAATACAATGATGTGTTTAATCTCTCGCGTTACTAATATGCCAACCACCTGTTGTGTCATCTTCAGTGAACTGGGAGCAGGAGTTTAGAAAATCTTCTGTCATCTTTTCCGTAAACCTCCTGGCATGTAAACTTTCACCCTGAAAGCACTCTGTTGTACCGTGTATCCCCCAGCAGCTCTAATGTTAGCCAATGAGGTTAACAGGTCTTATCAATTTTTTAAAAATTTCTGTGCTGTTGCTTGTGACACTAGTCTAGTTTATGAATAACATGAATTCTGAGGCATCTACATGCCATGATTTATAATGGAAAGAGTCCCACTCTGAAAAGTGATCTGGGGAAAGTGATTTTGTTTGTTAAAAAGGAAGTAGCTTAACAATTATATAACATTTACACCCAAATGTACCTTTAGACAACTCAAACGTGAAGATTTACCATTTCCAATACTTTTCCAAACAATATTCAAGACAGAACAGACTAGAAAATTGCAATGCTGCCATTAGGAAAATGTTGGTGCATTTTCACCTGTATGTGACTTTGTGCATATATAGTAGCTTTCATCCAGGCTTCTCCAGGACTTTCCAAACATGAATTAGTTAACCCTCTTAGTGCCTCTCTATGGTATATGTTAGAACAATTTTACAGAGAGTTAACTGGTGCATGAAGAAAATAAAGCCCAATATCCTGGTTTTCTGGGGTGGAGAATACACAATGTCTCTAACTTCTGTCACATTGCATCTAGAAATATATTCTGAAATGTATCATTTCATGCCACTACACTATATTAGAGGCCAGTTTTCAAGGGTGAAATCCTGTTCCATTGACTTCAGTAAAGACCTGGCTATTTATTTAAATGGAGCTAGGATTTCACTCTAAATACTTAATAACTGTGTAACGTTTAATAAAGCATGTAATACAGATTGTACAGTCTGATGTTCTTAGCTAAGGACATAAATAAAAGAGAAAAAAGAGAATGGAAACAGTAGTAGTTGTACTGAATAGGACTTGGCTGATGTGTTTCACTATTTTAAAAAATAATATTCATGCAGTAATGGCTTGTTGTTTTCAGTGATGTGCTAGAGGGGGCACTTGGGGAAAGCCTTGTCAAAACTTTACCTTCAAATTGAATAACACATTGAAATGATTCCCCTGCCTCCAGTGATGATCATCTCCTCTCTTTAAACTGCTTAGTCATCCCTGCCAGAGACAATTCACCTGGGACTCATAAAATATTTCTGAAGAGCAAACTTTTCTTCTTATAAAATGCAACAGATTGTTTGTTTGAAAATGAACTGCAATTTGGTGTAATTTCTCTAGGGAGAAAAGCCATAAGTATGCCTAAGGTTTCTAAACCCTCCCTCCTCCCCCAGGCACTTTGTGAAGCAGTGTTCAACCTGTGCCATTCAATCAGTGGTCACTGTATTGTCTCTGTTCAAGGCTATAGTAACTAACAGAGCAGCTGATATGTTAAAGGTGCTGCTTCTCTCCTTGGTTTCATTATGAGAAAGTTTTGTTACAGTGGAAACACAAATGAATACATTGTGCTCACTCTCTCTCCCCTCCTCATGGGAGCTCATATATCCCTAATACATAGGGGTTAGTGCTAGGCTAAAGGCAATTTTTTCTTATTGTTATCCTGGGAATCCCTTATTAAAATATTGGCAGCATGTCCGTGGGTATTTTGTTGCCTCATGATCTTCCTTTGGCTTCCTGGTATATGTGCATGAAAGATGAGTTATCACTTGTTTTAGGGGTGGTTGTTTTATGTGCAGGTTTTGCTAAGGAAGTTCTCAATACTTTAAACATGTGAGGCGACAGTTTAAAGCTAATACTTTCTGTGCCTCTCAATGTGGAGTATTCCTGTTCTGCATGAAGTTTACACAATGTAAAAAGAAAAAAAAACCAAGCAAACAATAGCGCTTTTTTAAATTAAGAAACACACCTGATTTTAAAAAAACAGGTGAGTTGGTCTGAAACAGATACACTGACATTTTTCCAAACGTAAGAAATATTTCCTTAGAGGAAGTTGGTGTTGAATTCATCATTTTCCCTTCACCTGGTGGTGCTGGCTGTTTGCATTTCCTGACACCAGAAGTTCATTGGATTTAATAACCAACTTCCTATTGCATTAGCAAATTTCCATCTGGTTGGAAAAGTACCTGATTGCATTACTATTTGTCTTCACAGCTATGATGCAAACTGTAATTTGCTTATAGCTTCACAAATATGGCTAATATAATGACATATATCACAAAAAGGTTTTGCTTTGTGCGGTGTACATCTAAATTTGTGAATAAATAAGCAATGTGAATAGAGAGAGGAGGGAAACATAGGAGACAGCAACTGTCTTGTAAAACATATGTTGTCCCAAACTTTACCAATGTTTCATGCAAAGAATCCAGAGGAAACAGCAACTAGAGTTCCTTTTGAAAATGATAGGACAGACACTAATATATTTTGTGTGTGTGTGTGTATTTCTACTCAATAAAATGTAAACCAAAATACCCCTGGGGTCAGAATAAAGTTAATTGTGTCTTTCCATTTGCCAGGTTTTTTGACTGAACCAAAGAGATGGCTACTTTATGTGATATCTGTCTGTACATTTTACCATACCTACTGTGTAGCTAACGAAACTGACCATAACAGTCTGATTTGAGGGCTGCCAAATGGCAAGAGTTTGAGATAATGGGTGAAATATGAAGTAAACGGGGCCAGGATTTTACTCGTATTAAATTTGCATCTAGCGGCCTTAAACAAGATCAGTCAGTCTTTCTTAGGTACTTTATCTCCATTTCCATAGTATCTGTTACTTGCAATTTTGTAATGCATTTATTCTCTCACCCCTGCGAGGTGGCAAAGTTCTATTATCCCCGTTTTGCAAATAGCCTCTCTGTGCCTCAGTTCCCTAAAAGACATGCTCACATTCACAGACGAGATCTGGGACAGACAGACAGAATGAAGACAGATCTCTGTAGTCCCAGACTAGTTCCCTAATCACCGCACCATCATCCTTTCTCAAAATCCTATTATGCTGAGTGTGTACATACACACAATGAGAAACAGTTCCTGTGCCAAAGAGCTTACAGAGGCTAAACAAAAAAGGTGTAAAAGGGGAAACCGAGGCAAAGTGACTTGCTCAAGGACAAACTGGGCAGTAGCAGAATCAAGAATAGAATTTACATATCCTGACATCCAGCACAGCATTCTGTCCCCTGGACCATGCTGCCTTTTCTCTGAAGGATTTGATAGTGGTAAATACACCCTAATGCCAGCTGCTATGTTCCTTGTGCGCATACTGTGCCTCCCTCTTCAAAGTAAAGAAATGGATATTTTCCTTTTGGATCCACATGATGCATGTGGTAAATTAAACCAGGTTATGTATTGCCACATGATATGAGCCTATCAACAGGTACAATAATGCAGACATAGTTTGTGGCTTCTCTTGTATATTGAAATGCAACTGAAATGTTGATAACCTGCCATGGGGTGTGTCTGCTGCCATCTGTGGTAGAGTAGATAATGGTTATTCTGTTAAAGTAATATATCTTTCTAAAGATGTATTTGTGTTTATCCTATTCAGTGCTGGGGCGGTGGGAGAGAGAGAGAGAGTGTGCATGTACACTATTGCTGGATGGAATCAAACTTTGTTTGTGACATTCTTCTGCTGACAACTAATGGAGATTCTTATTATGGAAAGTAACCAGCCTATTTGGTATGCAATTTACTGTCATTAAGTGGTCTATATACATTAAGTGGTCTATATAAATGCCTCTTGAAGCTATAGCGTAAAAATTTTAAAAATGCCTAAGTGACTGGGAAACTTAAGTATCATTGACTCCTTAGTGCTTTAGGGTTAGATTTATAATGGTCTTTAGGTACTTAAAGATGAAGATTGGTTTCTAGGCATTCTTGAAAATCCCACTGGGCACCTATGTGCATCTTTAGGTGCCTAAGTACTTTTAAAAACCTGGCCCCAAGTCAGTTAGGCACTTTGGGAAAATTTTATTCTGGGTGCCTAAAGTTAGGACCTTAAATCCATACTCAAAGGCAGAAAGTACATGCAGCTGTCACTGACTCCAATGGGAATTGTGGCTGGTCAGCACTTCTGAAAATCAGTTGACTTTTATTAAGATGCATAAATATGGATTTAGGAACCTAATTGTAGGCACCTGTATTTGAAAATTTTGGCTACAGTTTGCCTATTTTTAAACTAGGCTTCACGGAAGCGCTTATGTCTGTTAGCACACTAATGAAATTCTATACAAGACACTGAATTACAATGTAATGATACAGAAGTGACTGTTTGGGGAAGTGAGTGATGCCAGATGAAAAGGCCTACTCAGATGCTTCCCTATATTAGGAGCAACAACAGACGCGCTACAATAAGCTGGTATCAGGAACTGAACGTATTCTTTAACTCACTGTTAACAAGCAGACATATCAAGAAAGTAACCATGTAGTATAAAGACAAGCAAGTATCTCATAAAAGGAGAAAAGATGGTTGCTTACCTTGTAACTGTTGTTTTTCGAGATGTGTTGCTCATGTCCATTCCATTGTAGGTGTGTGTGCGCCTCTGTGCACAGTTACTGGAACTTTTTTCCCTTTAGCAGTACCTGTAGAGCCGGCTCTGGTGCCCTGTGGAGCCCTGCGCATGCCATGGTATATGAGGCACTGCCGGCCCTATGCCCCCTCAATTCCTTCTTTCCGCCAACTCTGGCAGTGGGGACAGAGGGTTGGGTCATGGAATGGACATGAGCAACACATCTCAAAGAACAACAGTTACAAGGTAAGTAACTGTCTTTTCTTCTTCAAGTGCTTGCTCACGTCCATTTTATTATAGGTGATTCATAAACAATACCTTGGAGGTGGGCTGGACTTATGGATGAGCTGCCTGCAGCACCGCTCTGCCGAAGGTCTGCGTCATCCCGCGCCTCCTGGACGATGGTGTAGTGGGACGGGAAGGTGTGTACAGATGATCAGGTGACAGCCCTGCAGATGTCTTGCACAGGCACTCTCGCTAGGAAGGCTGTGGACGAAGCTCGAGTTCTAGTTAAGTGAGCTGTAACTATCCCTGGAAGTGGCACCTTTGCCTGCTCATAACAGAACTTGAAGCAGGAAGTTATCTATGATGAGATGCGCTGGGTGGAAACAGGTAAGCCTTTCATCTGATCACAACAAAGAGTTGGGTAGATCTCGGGAACGGTGTGCTCGATGTAGAATGCTAATGGCCATCTAACATCTAGTATGTGCCTCCTCCGAACCATTCGGTTTGGGAAAAAACACACAGAGAAAAATATCTTGGTTATAATGAAATTGGGAAACCACCTTAGGCAGGAAGGCTAGGTATGGCCGCAACTGAACTTTGTCTATATAGAGAACAGTATAAGGAGGCTCCGAGGTCAGCGCCCTAATCTCAGACACCCTCCTTGCTGAAGTAATGGCCACCAGGAAGGCCACCTTCCATGATAGCAGCAGTAAAAGGCATGTAGGCATGAGCTAGGAGGGGGGCCCTGTGAGCCACAAGAGGACCAGGATGAGATCCCAGGGCAGCGCCAGGTTAAGGACCTGCAAATAGAGCCTCTGCACCCCTTTAAGAAACCTAATTGTCATAGGGTGGGAGAAAAGTGATCTCCCCTACAAAGGCTGGTGGAACGGTGATATAGCCGCTAGGTGGACTTTCAGGGAGACCACAGCTAGTCCCTGGAGTTTTAATTGCAATAAGTACTCCAGGATCACCTGTATCGGCGACAACCCAGGCGAAATTCCCTGGGACTCTGCCCAAAAGCTAAATCGCTTCCATTTTGCCTGATATATGACCTGTGTGGAATAGCGGGATAGGGAGTGACAGCCCGGTCCCACACTCAAAAATAAAGACAACAAGAAATTGGACCTCTTTGGGAGAGAGGTTTATTTGATGGTAAGCCTGCAGTTTCGAATTGACAATCTGCAGGCTTTCCCGGGCAGGTACAATTTCAGTCTCTGAGACTCTCTAAAGCGCTTTACGGATGCTTTGCCTCAGGACTAGATGCTGGAGTTTAGTGCCCTCCAGGATGGTATTACGGTGGCCAGAGCAGCACTGCAGGCGTCTTTGGAAGCAGCAGACTTGGTGGGCATAGCCGTGGCTTCTGCCATCTGCATGCGCAGATGCTCGTGGCTGCAATCCCCGAGTCTGTCCCAGGAGGTCCAACAGTCCATCCAGGACCTCCCCTTCGACAGGTCGGCCTTGTTTTTGAACCAAATGAATGCAACGTTGCATGGTCTGAAAGACTCAAAGGCTATGCTCTACCCTTTGGGTCTTTATATGCCCCAGATCTCTAGATGCCAGTTCTGTCCTCAGGGCCAGCAACAGCAGAGAGACCCACCACAGCAGTTCACACCCTATAGACAAAGGGACAGAAATAGGAATTCTAGGAGACATCGACCAACACCAGGGTCCTTCTCAATCCCCCAGCAAGGGTCATCTAAGTGATCCGGTAATCAAGGGCGGTCATTTTGAAGATGCACCCGAGGATGGTGTTCCAGCCTGTTCCCTAGATCCCCCCCCATCCCTTCTTGAACTGCCTAGCTCCCTTCCTGTCCAACAGGGCCAAAGTCACATCGGATCTCTGGGTCCTTGGCATAATTTTGGCAGGCTATGCCCTCCAGTTTGATTCAATCCCTCCCAACAGTCCTCCCTCCCTGTCCCTCTTCAGGGACCCCTTTCACGAGCAACTCGTCATGCAAGAGGTAGATATCCTTCTCAGCCTGGGGGTCATAGAAGGGGTTCCGCTGGGCATGAGGGGAAAAGGGTTTTACTCAAGGTACTTCCTTATCCCCAAAACCAAAGGGGGTCTCAGGCCTATACTAGACCTGCGTTGTCTCAACAAAGAGACTGAAATTTCACATGGTCTCCCTTGCCTCTATCATCCCCTCCCTGGATCAGGAGACTGGTATGCCACCCTCGACCTAAAGGACACACACTTCCACATTTCTATTTTCCCCAGCCACAGACATTTCCTCTGTTTTGAGGTGACTGGCTCCCACTACCAGTTTTCAGCATTGTCCTTTGGCTTTTCTTCAGCCTCAAGGGTGTTTACAAAATGTATGGCTTGAGGCACAAGGGGGTTCAAATTTTCCCCTGCCTGGACAATCAGAGGCAGGTCCAGGGCCCAGGTCCGGAACAGTATAAATCAAACATGTGCCACCTGCTGCTGGCTGGGCTGCTAATAAACGAACAGAAGTCTGCATTAACTCTGGTGCAGTGGATAGAGTTCATCGGGGCAGTCCTGGATGCTTCCCAATCCAGAGTTTTCCTGCCCCAGCCATGCTTCGAAGCGATGTCCACTGTCATCGCTCGCCTGCACCTCTGCCTGACTACAACAACCAGGCACTGTCTGCAGCTGTTAGGCCACATGGTGGCCTTTACTTATGTGGCTGGCTCAGCTAAGACTCAGACTACTTCAGTTGTGGCTCGCCTCGGTTTATGCCCCGAGCAGGTATTTCTTGGACTAGGTGGTCAGAGTCCCCCCCCCCCTAGATCCTGGCTGCACTGGACTGGTGGCAGGCAGTGTTGAGGAGTGTGCCTTTTGAGGAGCTAGTCCCCAAGTTCACTCTGGTATCGGACGCCTTGGACTTAGGGTGGAGGGCCCATATCAGTGCCAACCTCCGCATACAAGGGGTCTGGTCAAGGGAGGGGAGGTGCATGTACATCAACTGAGAGAGCTATGGGCTATTTGCCTAGCCTGTGGAGTGTTCCTCTGCTTTATTGCGGGCAAGGTGGTGCAGGTACTGACAGACAATACAGCGGCCATGTATTACATCACCAGAAAGGGGGGAGCCTTTTCTTCCACCCTGTGCAAGGAAGCAATTTATTTATGGGACCTGGCAGTGAGGCACAATTTTCACATAATAACCTCTCGCCTCCCTGGAGCGAGGAATGAGGAGGCAGACTGCCTCAGCAGGTAGTTCTTACCCTGCCATGACTAATCGCTTCACCCAGATGTGATCTCCATGATTTTCCAACGGTGGGGCTCTCCCCAGGAGGACCTGTTTGTGTCAGCATGGAACAGAAAACGCCTGCAGATCTGCTCCCTCTGCAGTCTGGAGGCCAGGTCGCTCTCCACTGCCTTCCTGCTGCAGTGGTTGGGGAGCTTCATGTACGCATTTCCACCCATTCCTTTTCACAAAGTCCTCCTGAAAATCAAGAGGGACAAGGTGGACGTTAGCTTAATTGCACTGGCTTGGCTGCGCCAGCACTTGTTCAGCATGACGTGGACCTATTTATCACACCACATCTCCCCAGCTGGAGCTATCGAGATGGCACGATCTCCTGTCCCAGGTCCACGGTCACTTGCTATACCCTGACCTGGACTCCCCACACCTCATGGCATGGAGGTCCACGGCTGATCGCAGACAAGTGAGCCTGTTCAGTGCAAGTGCAGCAAATCCTGCTGGGTAGGAAGAAACCTTCCACACAGGTCATGTATCGGGCAAAACGGAAGCGATTTACCTATTGGGCTGAGTCCCAGGGAATTTTGCCTGGGTTGTCACCGATATTGGTGACCCTGGAGTACTTGCTGCAATTAAAACTCCACGACTAGCTGTGGCCTCCCTGAAGGTCCACCTAGCAGCTATATCACCGTTCCACCAGCCTTTGTAAGGGAGATCACTTTTCTCCCACCCTATGACAATTAGGTTCCTTATAGGGGTGCAGAGGCTCTATTTGCAGGTCTGTAACCCGGTGCCGCCCTGGGATCTCACTCTGGTCATCTTGCGGATCATGGGGCCCCCCTCCTAGCTCATGGCTACATGCCTTTTACTGCTGCCATCATGGAAAGTGGCCTTCCTGGTGGCCATTACTTCAGCAAGGAGGGTGTCTGAGATTAGGGCACTGACCTCGGAGCCTCCTTATACTGTTCTCTATATAGACAAAGTTCAGTTGCAGCCATACCTAGCCTTCCTGCCTAAGGTGGTTTCCCAATTTGATTATAACCAAGATACCCTATGGGGACTGCTAAGGGGAAAAGAGTTGCAGGAACTGCACGGAGGCATGCACACAGCTACAATGGAATGGACATGAGCAACACATCTCAAAGAACAACAATTACAAGGTAAGTAACTGTCTTTTCCTCATCGTGCTGACAGGAAAAAAGAGAGCTTTGAATTGTGAGAGAGATTAGACAAGCTTTAGCCATGCTGTAAACCCATCTTTTTGTAATATTCTGTGTGCTGGGTGCCAGTCTAGGATGTAGTGTTCGTCAAAGCATATTTATGTTTTAACTATCTTTTATTTCATGCTGTTTCTGTGGCTATGTTTACACGGACGGTGGCAAATTCGCCACCATCAGATCTATTTTTCCAGATCGATTGAGCAGCAGTGAAGACATGCTCAATCAAACCAGAAGTCGATCTAATAAAACCACCTCCAAAAAAGTATAGCGCTGCATTGACGGGTACGTATTTACCGTCAGCGCAGCGTAGTGGAGATGGCATGTAAAACAGACATTACGAAGTCGACAGGAGTTGCAGAAACTACTCTATGTATCTTGCTTAACCCTCATTGACTGCCTCTGAATTTGCTGATCAGCTGGTAAAGCTACCATAACAATGTCTTTGGGTTAAGATGAATCAAACTGGGCATTTGTTTTGTTTGTAAGCAGCTGGCTAGTGCATCAGAGAAAAACTTGATCTCAAGCCTTGAGGGAATCAGAGGACAGAGTAGGTGACTGCTGAAGTAACAACATCGCTGGCATTGACGAGACTGTGGTCTTCATTTCAAGCAGTACCACAGAGAACTGGTGGGAAGCACTGTGGTCACAGAGAAGGTTGTATGACGTGGCAGTGACACTCCCTTATTGCATGAGCTACAGTCTGGTCCTGTGTTTCTGGTATAGATGGTCCTTGAGGTTTGGCTTGCGGCCATGGTTGTTCATGGCCATGGATTCATTACATTATGTGCAGTGAAGTAGCAGTAAGCTTTATTTGGTCCAGAAGCTAAATCAGTTCCCTTTTTTCAAAAAGTAGACACAGGCATCAAATAAAATAAAAGGCTTTATTAATAAGCAGACAGCTCATTTCCAGTACCTCACCCTAGAGCTGGCAGAAACTATGTTATATAGTTAGGGTCAGAACTAGAGACCAGAGAACAAACTGGAAGTGAGTTCTTAACCCCTTCTCCTTAACAACAATAGCTCATGGATTAACCTTGTATTAACCAAATCAAATCTACTCTAGAGAAAACATGAAAACTTCTGTATAAATGCAGTATTCAGTCATTAAAGTTACAAATGGAAAATGCCTATTAGGTCATGAAATTCATCACTTTGGAAAACTTACTCTTTTGGAGGTCTTCGCTGGGATTTGAATCAACCCTAGGGAAGGTGACCTCTCATACCCAAGGTAAGGCTCATTCCCTGAGACCAATGAGCCAGCTACAGTAAAATCTTGAGTTCTCAAATCTTTTAAACTCTAAAGTCCAGCTGTGTCTGAATTGTATCCTGGCAGCTGCAAGTAAAGCATGTGACAGTTTCCAAGTATCATGATCTGTTTTTTTCCCTTGGTGATAGTTTCCCGAATCTTGAATGAGATCAAGAGAGTTCACTCTACAACCCTGTAATATCCAAAATCCTTTGAGTGTCCCATAGGCGAGGAGCAAATGATAAAACCACCATTAAGGGGAAATTTTGATACTATCTGGTACTTTTTATTTGTATAATCTTAAAATGTACATCATCTGAGGCATAATATAATATAATATCTATCTATCTAGATACATATAAATGATACTACCTTCAAAGTACTGTGCACATGAAGATCAAGGGTTAAATGCAATTTTCAGTGGAGCAAAGACCTTGATATTGGAGTATAATTTGTTCAGTAGAGATGATTGGGAAGGATTATTTACCAGCAAAAAAGGACTCAGGTCATGTAATTCCCTATATTCTGCATATAAATTGGGAAAATCTGTGTGTCATTTAAATCTGATCAGAAACCTTCATTTTTTCTTTGTTAATTTGTGTTTGGGAAAAAAGATTTTTATGAAAAGGAATGAATTTGACTCAGGTCCCAATGCACATAGCTAAACTTTGTACTTGGGCCACTGCCACAGCCCTAATTGTGCTCCCGTCTCAAACCCCCTCCCCCTCCCCCCAAAAAAACCAAATAAACAAAAAAACCCAACCCCCAAACCCAATAAATAAACACAGTCAAGCAAGATCCAGATACCTTTTTGTCACTGTAGGTAACATTCTCCCCTGTGTAGAGTGCAAGGCCATTTCTGTTCATCACTTATGTCCCACTTAAATCTTCAAATTAGCATTCAAGTAGGATGTGGTATGTAGACCTTAGCCTGGCTCCCTGCACAGGGCTGAATTTCACTCTTTATGCCCACGCCCAAAGATGATGATTAAAACAAATCAACCTGTTTGATGCTCTGGATTTCCTGGTGGGTTAATGGAGTATTTGTAGTTACTGGTGGTTTTCAGTAGCCTTAGAGAGCTTTCTCGGAGACCTTCTGGCAAATGTCTCTTGCTTTGTACTGTATTGCGAAGCAGTGGAGAATGAAGGAAAACTTCTTAAAACTGGTGTAAAACAGGAAAATAAAAATACACCACAAAAATCAGAAGGTGATAGTAATTTTAATAAAATCATCCTTGAACCTTTAATGAAAAATAGAAAGGGCAATTTGTTGAAAGAATATGTGTATCCTGAGATTCTGTTAAGATTACAAACTGCTCATCTACTTTATGATGAGCTAGAAATACTCATTGGAATTACTTCCTTGTAACTCAGTGCAGTCAGTTATTTGTAATAATTTTGGCTGTGAAGGAAGTGTGTTTGTGATGCCTTTCTTTAGTAACTCAAAAATATAGCACCCAATTCTCTGCAGAGAAATTTAGCCCATATTATTTAAAGAAGGGTGTCAATTTTGTTTTTCTCCAGTTACATTCTTAGCACTATAATTTCAAATATTTCTTTCCGCGAACATACTTTTGTCTTTAGATGAGTGTACTTGAGAAATCAATAGACCCTGTCATAAATGAAATGATCCTCATGCAGAATTGGTTGAAAAAAGGGAATTTTGGGAAGGTGTATATTTGTCCCTATTTGTGTTGTGGAGAACTTCTGTGCAAATGTTAATGAAAAATGTCTCCCTTTTTCATTTTGTTTAAAGAAAAAAATTATAATTTTGAAAATTTTCAGCTGGCTTTAATCTCATGTTTCCATAACTCAGAGATAAACATCCCCTTCCTCTAGGAACATGTGGATGCACACATATGCTCCTTCTCTTACGTTCACACACACACACATACACAGGTTTGTTCATGCATGTGTGTGTACTTGCACACACACACCTCTTCAGCTTCAGAACAGCTAAGAAAGAAATCTTAACTTCCCATTAGTTGCAGGGTTAAAGTGCGGAGTCTATGAAGAAATCAGGCTTTGAACTCTAGAATGTCCCGAGAGAAAAATACAACAAAACATAGATGCATCTTTTATTGCTCAACTGGCCCAATGTTTTATTTGCGTCTCCACTCCCTCTCCTTCATCCCCTGCTCTCTTACATCTTGGAACACAGTTTTCCCTCCCCTATAGGAAGTCTCATTCATTCATGTTTTGAAGGAATTTCTTAATTCTCTTTCAGCAAGATTACCGCCATCCATGCCCCTTTCCTCTTTTCTGCCTTTGCCAGAGAGAGAGAGAGAGAGAGAGACAGAGAGAGAGAAGCAGAGCCTGCCCAGATGGTTAAGGACCAAAAGGAAGGAACATTTTCTCATGCTTTTTAAAAGAGCACTTTCTTTCCTGCCTAATATTTAGCTCCTTCAAATGCAAATGGAGAGGTTTCGCTCCAAGGTTAGCATAACAATTATGGGAAAGCTTTAAATCTGAAGCATTTGTTTACATGATGAAAGGAGTCCACAGTCCAAAAGCTCTGAGGCCAGGGCTTTTCACTAGCTATTTTCTAAGTAGTGAACTGCAAGTCAATTTTAGACCACAAAGAAAACCAATTTATATCACTGTGTAAGCTAATTTTGGAGGGAGTTGTACACTATAAATGATTTTTAAAAAAAAGTGTTACTGAAATAATCTAGTGATTTTTTTTTTCATTGCATCTTGATGTTTAATGAGACTCTTGAACTCCTTGATTTTCCTGATCATTCAGCAAGGCCCTCATAACTAGGGAGAGCCAAAGCAAAGGTAGCTCTAGTACTGTTTGTGCAGATCTTCCTCCCAAATCTGTGAGAGTGTCAGGAGAGAACCCCCCCAAAATCAGCAGAATTCCCACAAAAATTTTTTTTGTCTTGTTCTCTGCTTTATTTTCTCCTCCCCTCCAACTCCTACCCACCCCCGTGTGTGTGTGTGTTGGAGTAAAAAATATTCCACTTCGGTTTTAGAACTGGTACAGTATGGACAGCAGCTGTGAATATTTCTCCAGTACTGTTCTGCCAATGTGCCTCAATCTTGAAGCCATACAAGCATTGTACTTTATACAGTACTATTCAGCATATAGCACTTTGCAGGGGAGATTTTTCAGCATCACCTAAGCAAAGTCCCACTGACTTAAATCACTTAGGCAAATTTGGAAATTTCACCCTATGTCATACATACAGCAGCAATGAAATACAGCCACTTCTGGGATAGAAAACAGTAGGTACCAATCAGCATGCATTGTAATATGAGTAGTATAATTTTGGCCAAGAATAACAAGGCTAAACCCTGCTCTTAAAAAAAGTTTCATGGGATTTTTTTTTAAAAAGATCTCGTCTGTCAGTAGCCTTCTTAGTATTTATCAGAATGGTGAAAGGCTATGTCAAACTTGCTGTGGTTTGAATCATTCATTCCAGGGAATCTAGGTATTCCAAACTTATGCTCAGGACACTAGGATATATCTTCCCCTTGGCACCGCTCTCCACCACTATCTCACTCTGAGTCATCATGGTCTCCGTACTCGGTGTTATCGGACTCAGAGGTGGAGTTGTACACCTCAAAGCGTAGTTGGAGCAGCGCCACTACAGGGAGGAGAAGGGGCAGGCCCCCTGCTGTGGGACCTTGGCCAGCGCAGTAACAGATGACTGTGTAATGGTCCTTTTGGACCCTCTGAGCATAGCATCAGGCCCATGGGTCTTACTCTAGGCATTCCCACTCGATTGTCTCTGATAAACAGAATCCCCAGCCACATGAGGAATGCTTAACATCACCCAGCACTGAGGTAGACATTGAAAACAATGCCGAGGCTGGCACGGAGTACGGTGCAGGATCCAGGACCAGGGCTGACCCTGCCGTCAAGCATGTCAACCTGGCACAGAGTGAGACCCATGACCCGGAGGGTCAGGAAGGCCTGGTACTACTGGATGTCCTCATCTTCCTCCTCTGACAAGGTGGTAGCAGGGACTTTGGCCATGCCATTCCCAGTGGACATCAGGTCTCACTAGAATCTATTGCGAAGAGTGGCCCAGAACCTAGGATTCCAAATGGAAGAAGTGAAGGAGTCAGTAGACCCTTTCATGGTTATCTTAGCACCCTCTAGGCTGGCACTGCCTCTCATTAAAACCATTCAGAATACCATCAAAAAACTGTGGCAGACACCTGTCTCTATTCCCCCCACAGCTAAGGGAATAGAAAGAAAGTATGTTGCACCCTCCAAAGGACATGAGTTCCTCTTTACCCACCCTCAGCCAGGGTCACTGGTGGTAGCAGTAGTAAATGAGAAAAAGAGGCAGAGGCTGCAAGGCCCAATGCCCAGGTCCCAAGGACTCAAAGAAGCTGATCCTCTTCGGTAGGAAGGAGTACTCCACTGAGGGGCTCCAGCTTTGCATTGCAAACCAACAAGTGATATTGCGCAGATATAACTTTAATTCACGGGAGATCATGACAAGGTTCAAAGAGCTGCTCCCAGCTGACTCCAGATCAGAATTCGGAGCGGTTGTGGAAGAAGGCAAAGCAGTGGCAAGGACATCATTGCGGGTTGCCCTGGACACAGTGGTCTTGCCCATACAAGCTATGTCATCCGTGATCACCATCAGAAGGAACTCTTGGCTGTAGGTATTGGGCCTCCCCTCAGATGTACAACAAACAATTCAAGATTTGCCATTAGAAGGTTCAGGGTTGTTTTCGGAGCAGATGGTCTCCAAGCTCTACAGCCTGAAGGATTCAAGGGCAACACCGAAATCCTTAGGGCTTCAAATGCCATCCACCAAAAGGAAGCATTTTAAGCTACAGCCTACTCAGCAGTTTTATCCTGTGCAGTCTGGGCAGGACTACTTTAGGAAATAATAGGTGTAGGATACCTCACACTTTGTTCAACCAAAGCCGTGGCTCGGCAAGACAGTCCTCCAGCTCCAAGCAAGCATTTTGAGGGTGCGCCTGAGGCCTGCACACCAGACCAGATCATTCTCCCTGCTTCCTGAACCATCGATCCCATTTCTATCATGCATGGGCTCAGATCACCGAAGATAGATGGGTGCTGCGCATGGTAGAATTGGGATAGTCTCTCCAATTCTGTACCCCCCTTCCTCCCACCTCCTTTCCCCGTCCCTCTTCAGGGACACCTCTCATGAACAACTTCTTATGCAGGAGGTGGAAAGGCTCCTAAGAGCAGGAGCAGTAGAGGAGTTCCTCAGGAACTAAGGAAAAAGAGGTCTCAGACCCATTTTCGACCTGCAAAACCTCAACAGATTCATGGAGAAACTGAAGTTCTGCATGGTATTCTTGTCTGTTGTCATCTCCTGCCTGGATCTGTGGGACTGGTATGACACTATTGACTTGATATATGAAAATAAGCATTCTTCAATAGTCCTGTCCCACAGAAGATTCCTACCACACTCACTATCAGTTTACAGGACTCCTCTTCGGCCTGTCAGCAGCCCTTTGAGGGTTCACCAAGCCTATGGCGGCTGTCGCTGCCTTCCTAGGGAAATGATAGGTACAAGTGTTCCTGTATCTAGATGACTGGCTTGTCAAGGGCCACTCCAGGGAACAGGTAAAGGCAAATGTCAACCTGATACGGTTGACCTTCAACAGACTGGGTCTTACAGCTAAGACCCAGGCCAGCCTTGTCCCCTACCCAAAGAATAGAGTTTATAGAAGCAGTCTTAGACTTGGTTCATGTAAGAGCACTCCTGCCAGAGTCTCACTTCCAGACCAATTGCTCTGTCATGGAGGACTTCAGACACTTTCCCGCCATGGCAGCACGCACCTCATAGACTCATAGACTCATAGGTCAGAAGGGACCAATATGA
>ML675601.1:32773071-32954919 GCA_007922155.1 Mesoclemmys tuberculata | reverse complement strand
AAGGTCCAGTTCTACGCGGCTTTTAGCCTTCCTCACTTTATCCCTGCTTGAAGCTCTTAGGTCACATGGCCTCCTGCACATATGTAGTGCAGCATGCGAGGCTGTGGCTCAGACTTCTCCAGGCTTGACTGGCATTAGCATATTGACCAAAAAGAGACAAATTAGACAAGGAAGTTTCACTTCCTCCTTGGGTCACCGAGCCCCTTCTGTGGTGGCTCCACCCTCAATCGGTATGCATGGGAGCGTCCTTCTTCAAACCCCAGCTGTCATTGTGTCTAGTCACAGACCCATCAGCGCTGGGGTGGGGAGTGCATCTAGGGACCCTGAGGACTTAAGGCCTCTGGTCTTAAGCAGAGCTATTGCTCCACATCAACGTCAGGGAGCTGAATGAGGTTCACCTAGCATGCCAAACCTTCCAGTCCCATCTACAAGGCAGATGTATATCAGTCATGATGGACAATAGAATAGTGATGTTTTATATAAACAGACAGGTTGGAGCAGGCTTTTTTCCCCAGTGTCAAGAAGCCTTCAAGCTGTGGGATTTCTGCATAGCTCACTCCATACACCTGGAGGCATCTTACCTGCCTGGATCCCAGAACAAGCTGGTGGACCATCTCAGCAGAATCTTCCGCTGCCTCGAGTGGTCTATTCACCTGGACGTCATGAACAGCATCTTCTAGCAGTGGGTTGTTCCCCAAGTAGATCTGTTTGCAATGAGAATCAACAAGAAGTGTCAGCAGTTTTGTTCATTCCTGAGCCACAGCCTGGGCTCAATCGTGGCTGTGTTCCTCCTTCCTTGGAAGGGCCATCTGCTTTATGTGTGTACTACTTTCCCGCTTGCTCACAAGATCCTGCTCAAGATCAGGAGGGACAGAGCATCTGTCATTCTGAAAGCCCCAGCCTGTCCCTGACAATATTGTTATGCAATGCTACTGGAGCTGTCAGTAGTCACTCTGATCACCCTGCCTTTGCTGCTGGGCCTAATCACACAGGACTACGGCTGCCTCCAACATCCCAACCTCAAGTCTCTCTACCACACAGCATGGATGTTTCATGGTTAAATTTCACGGAGTCTGCATGCTCAGGGCCTGTCAGAGAGGTCCTCCTTGACAGTAGGAAACTGTCCACCAGGGCTATGTACTTGGCCAATTGGAAGAGGTTTTCCATCTGAGCAATGCACAAGGTCACCCCACCAATGAAAGCAGTATTACCCTTTATTTTGGACCATCTGCTGCACTTAAAGCAGCTAGATCTGACAGTGTCATCCATAAAGGTGCACCTAGTGGCGATCTCTGCGTTCCATTCTGGGGAGGGATGGTTAATCAGTCTTTGCTAATATGATGGTGACTTGTTTTCTCAAGGGCCTGGACAGGCTATACCCCCAAGTTCACTGTCCAACAACAGCATGATCTCCAGGTTAATGGGGCCTCCCTTTGAGTCCTTAGCAATATGCTCGCTCCTCCACCTCTCATGGAAGGTGGCATTCCTGGTCATGACAACCTCAGCTAGGAGGGTGTGTGAGCTCCATGCTTTGACATCCAAACCTCCATACGCAGTGTTCCATAAGGACAAGATCCAGTTGTAACCTCATCTGGCCTTCTTCCCTAAGGTGGTATCCCAGTTTCATATGAGCCAGGTCATCTTCCTCCCAGTATTCTTCCCTAAACTGCATGCCAGTAGCAGGGAAGTCTCCATTCCCTGGATGTCAGGTGGGCACTGGCTTTCTACACTGAAAAGACAAGACCATTTAATAAATCAAACCAACTCCTTTGTCACAGTAGCAGACAGCATGAAGGGTTTCCTGGTGTTGTCCTAGAGGATTTCGTCGTGTATTAGGACTTGCTATGACCTGGCAAAGGTGCCAGCCCTGGCTCTGACAGTGCACTCCATGTGGGCGCAGACCTCCTTGGGACCATTCCTGGTGCATGTCTGTATGCAGGAAAACTGCATGGCTGCAACGTGGTCATCAGTCCACAAGTTCACCTCGCATTATGCCATCACCCAACAGGCCAGGGACGATGCAGCATTTGGCAGGGCTGTGTTTCAATCAGGAATTCTGTGAGATCCGACCCCTCCTCCTCTGGTCAGCTTCAGAGTCACCTACTTGGAATTGACGTGAGCAAGCACACAAAGAAGAGAAAAGGTGACCTACCTTTCATAACTGTTGTTCTTCGAGATGTTTTGCTCATGTCCATTCCAAGACCTACCCACCTTCCCCTCTGTTGAAGCCAGCCGACAAGAAGGAATCAAAGAGGTGGAGGGCCAGCAGTGTTGTATATATGGCATCATGAAGATGCAACTCCAGGGAGACCTGCACTGACTCGACAGGTACCACTAGGGGGAAAACTTCCAATGACTGTGCACATGGCGCGCACTCACCTACTTGGAATGGACATGAGCAACACATCTTGAAGAGCAACAGTTACAAAAGGTAGGTAACTCTTTTTGTCTGCAACAGCCTTGTCTTCCTTGCCTTCCTTCCATTAGCACCTCAATTGTCCTGTGGCTCCACTGATTGTTTGGCAGGTTTCCTGCTTCCAATGTCCTTAATTTTTTTTTGACTGTTAGTTTTTTGTATCTTCTATTAGTTACTCTTCAGATTCCTTTTGGTCTGCCTAATAATACTTTGCATTTGACTTCCAAAGTTTATGCTCCTTTCTCTTTTCCTCAGTATGGTTTGACTTCAGATTTGAAAAGGCTGCCTCTTTGCCTCTAACTGCATCTTTTACTCTGCTGTTTAGCTTTGGTGGCATTTTTTTTTTTGTAAAAGTTGCTTTTAAAATATACAAAGTAATCTAACACTTAGAACCTACAGTACATTAAGGTGAGATTGATTCATTTAGTAGCCATAGAAGACCAGGAAACAGAGTGTAATGAACAGTGAAGTAACGAAGTGGGAAAATCGTTAGCAAACCTGTTCCAGTTTACACCTGTTTGCTGAAAAGCTTACAGTTATCACTAGGGGCCAAATTTTGCCTTGATATAAACAGGTGCAGTTCCCATTGATTTTAGTGGTGGTTGTCCTTGGATGAGCCCAGGGCTGAATTTGCTGATGTTTATTCATTAATCCAGTGTCTGTAGTCATTATAATGAATCTGTCAATCATCCCAAGTAAGCAGATGTGTCCTTCATCAGGGGAGTGGATATTTGGATTCTTCTGTACAGTATCCGTATATTTAAAACCTGCAGCTGTATTCCTATGGCACTTTAATTGAATGAATTCAGCAACTGGATGTGATAGGTACCTGGCACATGATTGTATAAATGCATTTGCTGGGTGTTTCTGACTTGGCAAAGAAATGGACAACAATGTTGGCATTTAAGTTGTTATGATTAGGCTTTGCTGTTAACAATCCATTGAAATGAATGTGGGAAATTCATTCCATTCTTCGTGCTTTTGTTTCAGTACTTGCGAGTAAGAAGAGAGAAGCATGTTTTCTTTTAAATGGGTGCCCCAAGCTCGCAAAGCAAACCGAAACACTGAAAAAATTAAGAGTAAAATCTGCAGGAAGATTCTAAATCAATGGATTTCATGGCGTTTTCTATGCTGATAGATTTGTCCAAGGCTGCAACTGACTGCTTTGATACAAATAAATATTAAATTCTTCAGTTTACTGTAGTGTAATGATGAGTAAAGTCACTGTTGTTCTGATTGCTATGATTATAAATAGAGGTGTAGGCCAATATTTAAAAAGAAGAATGATTGCCTATATTTAGGCATGAAAATAAATAAGTGGCTTGATTTTTCAAAATCACTCAGCACTCACCACTTCTGAAAATCAAGCCACTTATTTTGATGCCTAAACAAAGGTTTAAGAAAATAACTTTAAGGTCATATTTTAAAAGGTCTTGTCTGTTATTACTCCATCTACATCCCGAGTTAGTTACTTTGGGATAATTCTTTCTGTCCAGTAAATAGGCTTCACTCCTGTGGGTAGATTAATACAATCAGTCATTGTCATCATAAAACAGTTGTAATCTCATTTTCTTCTTCACACATGAATTGTTTTGGGAGGTGGTTGGATGGAGTGTTCTCATGGTCTGATGAGTAGTGGTTGGGGTTTCATGGAGGGTTAAGTTAGCTGGGAGGCTGAAGGGGCACGTCCAGTGATGATATCCCAAATTTCCAATAACCAGTTCTATAAAGGCAGGTGATATTTAAGAACCTATTCTGAATAGGTTCTTAAACATCATGCACGCAACACCCGACACTCTGCACCCCAACAACCCAGCACCCAGAACTTCAGGGCACCCTCCGCCGTGAAATTGACCCTCCCTGGTCAATTTCGGCGGCAGGGAGAATCGCAGGAGAGACTCCCCGCACTGAAATTGACCCTCCCTGGTCAATTTCGGCGGCGGACCTGGGGCATACTCTCCGCCGTGAAATTGACAAGGCAAAGTCAATTTCGGTGGTGGAGAGGGAGACTTGGCATCGCAGCCGAGAATCTCCGCTGTGAAACTCGCTCTGCGCTGCCAAATTCGAAACCCCTCCAGCGCCCCGCAGAGCGCAACGGGAGGACGCTAACAA
Source organism: Mesoclemmys tuberculata (assembly GCA_007922155.1). NCBI lineage: Eukaryota > Metazoa > Chordata > Testudines > Chelidae > Mesoclemmys > Mesoclemmys tuberculata. The sequence continues at coordinate 32,950,391 of ML675601.1, read as the reverse complement.
CCGGTTTGCTGCCTTTTTTTTATTTTAAGAACCGGTTCGCGCGAAACCCGCCAGCGCCCCGCAGAGCGCGACAGGGGAGGACGCTAACAACCGGTTCGCTAAATTTTTTTAATTTTAAGAACCGGTTGGATATCATCACTGGGCACGTCCCCTTGTCAGAGATGGGGCATAGGCAGTAATATGCAAACTGAGACAGCTGAGAGATGGGGTATGCTAGTGAGTAATGGAAGAATTGAGAAAGTAAGGGGGTGGAGGACGTTGGCTGGATCACTGGTGTCTGGTGCAGGGTTGAGGCTGTGTTATCAATGACATCCACGTATTTGGATGCCAGTGTAGCATCTGCCATTTAACTTGGCTTTGTATAATTTACAGGCAATTAGTCAAAAAGTCATGTTTCTCTTCTACATAATTCACTTGTTTTGTTCTCTGCCATTTGCCAGTGTGGCATTATTCATATTCAAAGATAGTAAAATGGGAGCTTGATATTTGGACAGAAGAAATGTGCCCTGTTATAGCAAGGGAAAAAAATGAAATAGTTGATTAATATTTAGACACTTTTATCTTTAACACTGAAAATGGTAGTACACTTTTATTTATGGCAAGGCAAAGTTTAGATTTTACTTCTTTTATTTTAAGTAAGAATTTGGTGTAATTATCATCAGCAATCAAATAAAAATATCATTTCTAGTCTAAGAGAAGTGGATACAAAAAATAAGAATGCTGAGCTGGCCTAGAATGTTGGTTTAATTGTATATGGTAAAACCGGGGGGAAGGGGAGGATGCGGGGAAGCTCTTTTCTGTAATTAATCAATTTTTCAATGGACAGATTCTGCTACCCTTTCAATGAGTAGTACCTTACTCTCCAAATACCAAATATTTATCAAGTACCATTGACTTCAGTTGTATCTTACTCCCTGAATAGTCCAAACTTATGTGCAAGAATATCAAGATATGACCCTACACCTATATTAGGATTTTATGTTTTTACTTATACATCATATTGAATCTTGCATCCATCTGGTCTCTCAAGATCCCTTCCAGCCCTACATTTCTATGATATAAAAGACATCGAGTAACATTTTCAAAAGTCCCAATTAAAACGTTTAATTGTGTGTTGACACTTAAATTGCTACTGTAGCACAGCTGGAGCGCTTCAATATAGACACTACCTGTGCCATTGGGAGGGATTCTCCTGTTGGTGTAGATAATCCAGCTCCCTAAGAGGCAGTAGATTGTAGAGGGTGGGTGCTTCCCCCATCAACCTATGGGACTTAGGTCGGCATAGCTATGTTGCTCAGGGATGTAGATTTTTCAAACCCCTGAGAGATGTAGCTAGGCTGATGTAAATTTCCAGTATAGATCAGCCTTTAGGTGCCTATGAGCCTAAGAGCTGGTCTACACTGAAAACTAGAGCTATGTCTAGACTGATGGCAGCAAATTTGCTGCCATCAGATCGATTTATCCAGGTCGACTGAGCGGAAGTGCAGACCTGCTCATTTGACTCGGAAATCGATGCTAGTAATCTACCTCCATCAGGTGGAATAATGCTGCACCAGCAGCAAACTGGAGACACCGTGGTAAGTAGGAGTTAAGAAGTCGACAGGAGATACGCAAGCTACATAGAGTATCTTGCGTATCTCCCATCGACTGCTGCCGAATTTGGCAGCAGGTGTAGACATAGGCTTATATTGGCACAGCTACCTCTCTCAGGGGTATGAAAGATTTACACTGCCTGAGAGACATTACTTTGCTGATCTACCTCCCATTGTACACAGTGCTATGTCAACAGAAGAATTCTTCTGTTGACCTAGCTATTGCCTCTCAAGGAGATGGATTAACTACAGGGATGCGAGAGCCCCTCCCATTGCTGTAGTGAGTTTCTACACTGAAGCATTGTAGCTGTGCCACTATAGTGTTTTATCTGTAGACATTGCCTGAATCTCACCGAAAGACAATGGAATTTAGACTTCTAGGTCCAGGTATTCAAAGTGCTGCTAACTTCCACTGGAATCAATATAAATACCTTGAGGATTTGGGCTCTAAATCACTTTTGAAGAGGGGACTTGGGCACCTGAATCGAGTCATTTAGGAGTTTTTCAAAATGTTACACATGAATTTCAACAGCAAATACATAATTTATCTTCTATGTGATATAATCTAATATGATATTTACATAATTGATTCCTCCTAAATATTATCTAACTAATCAAACATTAACATGGTTGCAGGCAATAACATATATAATTTTTTTCATTTTTTCTGAGACACCACTGTGTTTTCTTATTGCTGCTTAGTTCAAATATATACATCTAAACTCTTCATGGCAGTGACCATCTTTATGTGTTTGTACAGTCCCTAGGACGATAGGGTCCATGGGTTCTACTGCAGTACAAATGGCTAATAATAATACCTAATGGCTGTGATCTTTCTTTAGGTGCTTACAGAGACTGTAATGAAATCCCATCTCATTGAGTCTCATCTTCTCTCAAGGCCTGTTCTTAATCCTATTTTTTAGCGAAGATCCTCCATGTCTTTGATCAACTTAGCAGCTCTTTTCTGGACCTTCTCCAGCAGTTGTAGATTGTAATGACTCCTTAATGATGGTTTGTCACATCAGTGATCTCTGAGTTGAAGGTCTGTAACTGTATGCATTGACTCACTAGACAAAGACGTTATAGCCTACCACATCAATGATCTATGGGTTATAAGGTTATACATTTCATTGATCTTTTTAATCTATCAAATCATTGTTAGACAAACAAAGGAAGCTAGTGTGCACAAAATATATCTTTAAAGAAATGCTTAGTGTCTGACTTAAACCGGCAAAAACAAGGACAACCTCAGTTAATGTCTTTCTGCCCTACCTACCCTGTTGTGCCTTTGAATGCAGCAGTACACAGGAAGTACAGCATATTTTCTATTATTTTTCCCCTGCAGTGTGTTCTAAAGTGTGACCTAAGGCTGGTGTGAAAGATGAATGTGGGTTTAAGTCAGCCCCTTCATATGACTTCAACACGGATTTTGTGTGTTAATTCTATAACCATGAAATCAAGAAATACTGGCATTCAGTACCAGCAAGGACCAGCTCAGTTCACCTCCTGACCATAATGAATGTAAAATGCTAGTAGTAATAGATAGACTGAAATGAAAAACCCCTTCATCTTGGCGTGTGAGAGATTTGCAATCACATTTTGATTCTTAGAGTGCTGCCTGATTGGAGATTAATGTGTGGGTGGATTGACCTTTCTTGCAAGAGCTGTTGTTTTTTCACAAAACATGTGAAAAACAAATTTCAAATAGATGGCTTATTGCACTTTTCTTGCAATTCATATTATCATCCCTTTAGATTTCTCAGTAGTAAAAGCCCTGATGAGTGCTTTTATTCCTTTTCTTTTCTTGTGTGGGGCTGGATTTTGCTACCAATAGCAAGGTCAACTTCTTCTCATTCTCTGGGCTGCCACAGAACATGACATTTCTTGATGGTTTTGTTTTAGGATTGATAATTTGTACTTTTGCAAAGCAAAATGGAAGCATCTTCCATGTATTCCACCAGGCTATTCATTCCTGACTGAAGAAAGCTTTTGCTGCATTTAGTATATTTTTAAAAATGAAAACAATAAGAAATTTTTAATAATTATTGTTCGTACATTGGCCCTTCTTTAAGCAAAATGTATGAGTCAGACATTGATAAATGTGATTCGTTTCTCTCTTCCAATATCAGATAGTTTGAAAGTCCATTTGCTGGTTCTTAGAAACATTTTCTTAACGTTAAAAAGATAATTGTCCTTTAATCTATTCTATTTTATCCCTTTTTAAATAAATGTATGTACGCAACAGTTATAGACCACCCAATACTTCATAATAAAATAATCCTCAAGTCACTTTTTGAGATGAAACTTTATAAGCCTTATTTGTTTTTACTGTAGCTTTGTGTACTATGGATCAAATTCACCCATGTGGTGGAAGGCGGACGCTAGGTCCATGTTTTGCTTAAAACTGATTTAAGCAACATAACATAACATAAGCCCTGTTATGAGGCCTTTAAATAGGACTTGAGTTATGAATAGATCTAATGCTGGGCTTTTACACTAGGGGTGGTTTCTGCCTTAGTATCCAGGCTTCTTCCACACATACAGCATCACTGTCAGCATCCTGCCTTTGAATGATAGTAAGTCTGGATAGGAGAAGAGGAGGAAAAGACAAAGTTGCCCAAATATAAGGCATTCAAAAGGTAAATGAATCATATTTGTGGATTGAAGCAACTATACCTTTATATTTAGAAGGCCCAAATTCCAATCAGGTTGGTCCTGAAATTAGGTTGTCTCACCTTGTGGAGACCTCTCATAGAAGGCTCACTCAACCTTCTTACTGATAGGGAAACTGTCAAAATAAAACAAGCAAAGAGAAAACTTTATGTAGTATGGTTCATTATGAACCTATCTTTAGCTATCTGTGATTTGAATGACTTTAAAGCAATAAAAACACATATGTATGTAAACATGGATGTATCTTTCCTCTGTTCATTAATAATACAACAGAGCACTAAAACTGAGACTTATAAAACTTGTATGCTTTTTGCCATATTTGCTGTTTACATTTTGCATTTCATTTATCTAACTTGAACATTTTTTTCTCTTTAGTCAATCATACTTTCTGGTTCTTACATGCTAGCACACAGATGTGTTTGGGTTTACAACACTGCAGGGCAAAGTGTAAAGTGTCTTCAGAGCAATTTTAAAAAATTGAAAACATTTCTATTTGCCTTAAGCTTTTTACATAAAGTTTTTAAAAACTCAGGTTATGGGTAGTTGACAGTGACCTTTTAAGGATGGCATATTACACATCTTGTATTTTCTACGATTGTCCCAGTTTTAAAAGGGTCATCCCGTATATTGCAAATATTGATTAGAGATGAGTGCCAAATTCTTGTATTGCCTTTATAAGAAAGTATATCTGATTATGCATGCCCTCTTGTCTCCCTGCCCTCTTGTCTTCCCACTCTCTTGCCACCAAGCAAGCAAGCAAGCAAGCAAACAAACAAAAACATTTAATGAACAAACTCAAATACAGCAGAACCTCAGATTTACAAACACCTCAGGAAGGAGGTTGTTCGTAACTCTGAGCAAAACATTATGGTTGTTATTTCAAAAGTTTACAACTGAACGTTGACTTAATACAGCTTTGAAACTTCATTATACAGAAGAAAAATGCTGTCTTTAACCATCTTAATTTAAATGAAACAAGCACAGAAACAGTTTCCTTACCTTGTCAAATATTTTTTTAAACTTTCTCTTTATTTATTTATTTAATTTTTCGTTTACATTTATTTGCAGTTGTTTTGGTTGTTTTTTAAAAAATCTCTGATGCTGCCTGATTGCATACTTCTGGTTCCCAAATGAGGTGTGTAGTTGACCGGTCAGTTTGTAAATCTGGTGTTCATAACTCTAAGGTTCTACTGTATAGGCCTGGATCTCTGCTGCAGCCGAGGAGCACATAGCTCAACTCTCAAGGGAATGTATGTGCAAAAGTGATTGTGACCCTGTAAGCTGCTGGCGTATCTCCCCAGCCCAGGAAGGACTCACTGGCACAACCAAAGCTCTCTCTTTCAGGACACAGGTTTATTTTTCAAATATATAACTTAGGCAAAGTATCAAATCAAAAGCAGTCCCTGTGGCCATTCTGGCTTTTTCCCTTGCACATCTCAGCAAAAAGGAGGACACAACCTTATCTTCAGGTCGTCTGCTTCGGGCCTACTGCAGGAACCCATCTCCCACCTGCAGTGCTTCTCAACTGAGCTGCTTGCTGGCTTTTATAATCTGTAGGGTCTGAGAATTGAACAGGGCTGGCTGGCTTCAGGCTCCCTAATTTTTAAGGAGCAGACTGTTCTGTTACACAGCCATCTTTGCACTTCCCCCATCCTGGGCAGACTGCGTGCTTACACTAGCTGCCAGGAGTCCCAAGGAGCTGTTATGTCAGCTAGGGATTGTTAGTGCATAGGGAAGCCCCAGCCTCTTTCCCTGGCTCTATCACCTATGCCCCAGCTGCATGGGTGTGGATGGTGTAGGAAACATTAAAGCATCTTTTATCTCTTTATTTCAGTTGAGAACCAGAAAAGGAGTCTAAGCATCTTGTTGCTCTAAGTTTCACCAGAAGTCACCTTTGCCCACTTGACCCTTTGCTGAGGGGAGTTTGGCTAGACCTAAGATGAGGCCTTTGAGTTCTGTGCCAAGCAGAGCTTGGTCTGACCTGAGAACCAGTCCCTGGGAATCTGTGTTTTGTTCTTCTAATTGGGGAGGGGGGCTGGTGAATCATTTTGCCACTAGTAGTCATTATCTATTTAATTATGACATCTGATCTACTGCTCACTTCCACAGAGCATTTGGTAGGTGCTCTTGTTCGGTAGTCTGAGAGACTTTTTTTTATAACCAGAGCAAAAAGTTAGCAGGTGGCTTCTAGATGGAGCATTAAGGCATCTTCATAAAGATTATGAGAATTTTGGTAGTCTGTCAACAAACTTTTTATGATAAAAATTTCTTCAAGAGCCTTTAGTCTGTAAAGCGTTTTAAGAGAATCATAAAAAGTGCCCCTACACAAGTCCTGTTCGCCCTACCAATTATTTAAAACTACAGCTCAGATGTACATTTTGATGAGCTCATCCCTTCTATCAGTAGATACCTAAATTATATGGCTTGACTTTCAAACACGACACTAGCATTTGGAAAATGTTTGATGGTTCTAGTGAAATGGCAAAATACTTTCTATCCTTTGGCAGAAGAGTAAATACCAGTTATGGAAGTGAACAGATTTGTGCAACAAAAACAACATTAAACGGTTCACAGGGGTATGTTAAATTCTGCCCCGTGCAACATAAGCATTGCAGATAGAAACAAAAAGGGAATAAACCAGAATGAACAGCTATGCTAGTGCTCCCATATGAGAGGAGAAAAGTGCCAAATGGCTCCAAACAGGAAACAGCCATCTTTGCAAGGACTTCCTTTCCACTTGGAAAGTTTTTGTGGTAATACGAAACTTGTTGGAATTTGAAATGTCTGCTAGTAACAGTTAACAAGCATTAATTTCTGTGCAGCATATACAGATTGCTACTTCAAAAAATGCCAACTTCATAATATGCCGGTTATAAAAGATAAAAGTCAAAGCATGGGCCACCAATAAGCAGTGGCAAATTGCCTACAAAAAACTAAAGCTATTTTATACCAGAGCAATTCTATGGTATGTCCCTTGTTAGTGGGTCCTTGTTTGCACTGTCAGAAATCTGTCTTTGCCCTTGAGACCTCTTGCTTTATCTCAACCTTATCTGAAGCCTTGACTAATAGATATTTATTTTTTACAAAGTATTAAATTTTGGCCAGTTTTGTGAAGAAGTCTCTCTTCCTTCTCAGTGACGTGAAGCTAGGCTGAGTAGAACGTTGCATCGGGTGAAGAACAAATCTTTATTTTACTCCACAGAGCGTAGAACTTTCAGTACTACAAATCATGAAAGACGTAGATCCTGGAATTATTGCCATTAAATGAATCAGTCTCATGAGCTTTGCATCCAGCTAGCTCCTTGCTTTGAGGTTTGGCAGTATCACTTATTTCCTGTCTCATTGCTGCTTGAAGAGACTCAGTATTCACACTCTACCAGGAAAGGCCTCTAGCCCCAAAACCATCATGAAGTGTTTTTTCCATTGAAGTCACTGAATTTCTACATTCCAAACCCATGAGGACACCCATATTATGAATCACCAGTGGTGGGTTTCAGTGGTGTCAATGAAACAAAAGATTCACATGCCACAAGTGATTTTTGGTATCCATGACAATGTGTAATGACATAACATCCAGGAGGTCTTTCACCTGCAAGGTACATGTGATAAGATCACAAATTTGCAGACTGTCCATGCTTGGGCTATGCATCCTGCGAGAGCTGAATTTCCAGTTCTACTTTTTGATGATAAATTGATATTAGTGCAGAATCATTTTACAGTAAGTAGAAGGTTAGGAAAACATAAGTGAAAGGGTGCTGGCTAGGAGTCTAGTGGTTCCACAATAAGCTACTCAAAATCTCTCAAGGCCTCTTTCTGTCCAGTCATCCACTCCAAAACCTGATTTTCAAATATGGAAATGTATGGCTAATTTCACGCCTGCCTAGCGTTTTGTTAATGACTAGAAGCACTTATGCTGTACATATTGATTTTTAATCTTCAAAGCATTTTACAAAGAAGTAACTAATCCATTCCCTCAGCCCCCCTTCTAAATGGGAGGCAATAACTCTTACCCCACAGTAAATATTATTTCCTCCCATTTTACATATGGGGAAACTGAAGTACAGAGGTTCAAGGTCTTGCCTAAAGTTGCAGAGGGAGTCGGTATCAGAGCTGCAATCAGAATTCCAGGCTGAGATTTTCCAAAGTGACTAATGATTTTGGGTGTCTTTGATTTTTTTAGTGCCCAATTTGAGACATCCTGATTGGGCCTGACTTTCAGAGGGCAGGCGCTCAGCACCTTCTGAAAATCGGGTCACTTTAAGGTATCTCATGTATGGCACCCAAAATTATTAGTCACTTTTGAAAATCTAGTCCTTTTCAAGAATTTGTCCCTCCCAGCTTTGTGTTCGTATCTCTGTATTACTGGATCTTTAGATTGTTCCCTCCTCTACCCGCTTATTTTTAAGAAGCGTTGCTGTCTTTTTTTTCAATGTATACTCATGGGTCAAATTAATCCCTGGAATAACTGGATGCAAATCTTCTGAAGCTAGTGAAACTAAGTCTGTTTATATCATATTTGGATTAAGACCTTTATGTCTGTATTATAACAATAATTTCCTTAGAGGGATCATTTTAAAGAAATAAATCAGAGATGTGCATTATTTTCAGGTTGGAGGGCCTGGGAAGATGTAACTGGACTGGAGCAGGGGTATGGCCACCAATAGAAGTTTCCTTTGCAAAACAATACTGTTCTTGGATTGATGTTGGTCCTAGAAGCTGTAATTTACATGTATGAAGAAGCAATGATATCATGTGTTTGAATGGAGGAGGGATTTGAAAATTTTAAGAGAGTTTAAGAATTTTCCTTGCACTCTGGGTCCAATCTTACAATATCCTGAGCATCTTCAAATCCCCTGGGAGACAAGAGTATGCAACAAATAAGAGGATCAGGCCTATCAGTAGATACTACTAGAGCTAATCAGAAATTTTCTGACGGAGCAGAGTTTCATTAGAAAATGCCAATTTGTTCAACCCAAAATATTTTGCAGAAATGTTTTAGGCTCCATGGACTTTTTTGTGACTCACAGACTGGGTTCTACAGAAACCTGCCTGATTTCCTGCCAGCTCACTTGAAGGGCTGCTGGGTGATTTTGGATTCCAGGTTCTATGTCTCAAAGGCACCCCAGCCTTGCAGACTGCTTCAGGGCTGGGACTCCAGGTCTTCCAGGTTCCACAGCTCTGGGCAGACCTGTCAGATCAAGGATTCCAGGTTTCTCCCATGCAGTTGGGAACCTGAAAGCCACGGGTGTTTCAATCACAAAATGTGAAGCTTAATGCAGTTTGTTGAACAAGTGAAACTTTATTAAACACTGTGGTCTGCTCTGTCCAGGTGGCTGAGTTTCATTCTAACTCCTTGTGTTCTCTGTTTTTCTGGTGGCCCCTCAATATCAGTCCCTCTAGAGCATGTGGGCCCTCTGACTCCAGTTTCACTGATACATAGAAAATTAGGGTTGGAAGGGATCTCAGGAGATCATCTAGTCCAACTCCCTGCTCAAAGCAGGACCAACCCCAACTAAACCATCCCATCCAGGGCTTTGTCATCGTCCCTATTTTTATAAACATTTTAATATGAACATTAAAAACAAATAAGTGATGGCCAGAGGTTGCTAGCACACATTCCAGCTGGAGTCTCATCTTTACCGGAGGCTCAACTGGTTACATAGTCTCCGAGGTAGTTTGGCCACCTCAACAGGCAAACCACACTGGGAGTGATCTATCTCCTGTCACTGCCTCAGAGTCTAGCAAGCTGTCTGTCTCTGGGGTTGACCTGCAGATGGTTCTTTGGTGACATGTTTATCTCTATGGATTTTCTCTGGATGTTGTGTCTGCTGTGTCTCTTGCTATTTCAGACTTGTCCCTCTTGCAGTCACCTCAGAAGACCTGGGTACCACTGCATCTATCCCACCTTTTTTAGTTCATTCCTTCTGGCGTCTCTTCAGTGGCTGGATCCTCACAATAGTGCCTCTCTCCATGGCTGGTATATCCTTGGCTGACCTGTCATACTCTAGTGTCTCCTTTCTCTCCATCCTTCAGGCTACAACAGATCTCCCCTCATTGTAGCAGGGTTTTGGTTCTTTGTTCCATTGGTGACTGTGATGGACTGTTTTGGCACTCCTGTGATGGGTATTCCTGTGTGCCAAGAAAGCGACCAAAGGGTCTCAAGCAGAAGAGACAGCCTAGTGTAACAGTTTCTTAGCTGTTCTCAAAGCTGATTCCACCTTACCATTACTCTAGGTATGCTGGGAAGGTGGTGTGATGATCAAACTTCCATTTACGTGCAAATTCCTTGTAGTCTTCTGAGGCAAACTGGCATCTGTTATCTGAGAATACAGTGTCTGGAATGCCCTATCATAAAGTGGGCCCTCAGTTTGCCAATCACTGACTTGTTTTTTGTACCAGGCAGGACACTGACTTCCCAAAATTTTGAGTAGTGGCTTGGTACTGCTTTTCCTTAAAGGTAGATAAGTCTGCTTCCACCTTTTCCCATAGTCAGGTGGGCAGCTCATGTGGCTGGTGGTTATCACATGACTGGCAGAATTGTGTATTTATTTCCAAACAGTAAACATGCTTTTGAGCCTGTCTGACACAGCTGTCAGTGCCCATGTGAGGCATGTATTTTTTGCATTACATTCTTACACAATGAAGGACTTGAGGGACAGTACAACGGCCTTCCAGCCTCAAAATGATTCATCCTGCATATCTTTAATTTGAAAATATGGTTCTTTTCCTACCTATCATTGGCTTTTGTCTTCTGGTCACCCTGCTAGCATAGCTCTGTAGTTGGATGTCCTTTTCTGTTGCTTAGCTTTTTGGGTGGAACGCTTTGATTTCCATCAGCTTTGCTGTTGAAGCAGGGAGACTGAATCCATTAACGTGGTGAATGATGGACGTGGTAAAGGCACCTCCTTCTCACCCTACTCACTGATGCTGGGTATATAAGCCCTGTTGAGGGCATCAGCTACCATCATTAATCATCCTGGACAGTATTTGATCTGTTCCTGGTCGCACTGGAGGCACATCAACATGTGCTCCACTCTCCTTGGAACACTAAGAAAGGGCTTTGCCAGGATTGTCTCTAGGAGTCTGTGGTCTGATTGCTCTATTACTGGGTAGTCATAGGTGTACTGATGGAATTGCTGCACTCCAAGTACCACAGTCAGAAGCTATTTTTCTGTTTGAGATAATTTTTATCAGTCTCTGACAGGGTTCTGCTGGCAGAAGCAACCAGCTACTCCTTGGAAAGAGTGACAGCCAGCCCTCTCTTTGGTACATAGCACAGGAGTTCCAGTGGTTGTCCTGGCTGGTGGCAGTTCAGGGGCCTCTGTTATCATTTGTTTCAACATGCTTGCTGCTGGGACCAGCCTGTTCCCATTCAACATCCTGTTTTGTGATCAGTGTATGGATTCCACTACTCCAACCAGATGTGGACAGAAATATTATCATTCCTAGAAAGTTCTGTACCCCTTTCACATCCACTGGAGCTGGCATGTCTCTGGCATGTTTTGATCTTGTTGGCATCTGCCTTCAGTCCCCCTGCTGTGACTAGCTGTCTAATGTAAGCCACTTTATGCTGTTTGAGTCACTTTTTTTTCCTGGGTTGAGTTACATGTTCTTCTCCCTGCATCGCCACAGAAAAGCTTGTAGTTTTGTCACAGTCTCATTCAGCTTTTGTATCATTGTTCCTTTCACCTCCAATGAGGATATTACTTGCAATTATTTGCACCCCAAGCAGCCCTTCCACGAGTCATCTCTGGAACACCTCTGGCGTTTGGGTTTATGTCCTTTGGCATAGCCACCTGTAGAGACCAAATGGTGTTGAAAAGGTTGACATCATGCTGGTCTCTTTATCCAGGCTTACGTGCCAAACCCATTCCTCAGATCAGACTGTAAAGCTTCTGGCTTTGGAAAGTTCTGGCAGGATGTCATGGGCAGTTGTGGGCAGCGGATGTGGCATTTTTTCCAGTGCCCAGTTCAGTGGCTTTGGGTCTATGCAAGTGTGTGATTTGCCTGATGCTGCCTTTACCACCACCATTCTGCTTATCCAGGCTGTACTGGACTCTGCAGGTGCTATGATACCACAGCTCTGCAGACTTTCAAGCTACTTGTATAGTGTCACTGGAATTTTCCTTCATAATCAGTATACAGGTTCCACTATGGGATCTACTTCCAGTCACAGCCTTCATTCAAGGCATCCATTACCTTTGAAAACATCCCATATGCTTTTAAAATTGTCTCCATTGTCCCTGGGATTCCCTCTTTTGCGTCTTGCACTGCAGCTATAAAATTCTGACTCTGTACCCTGATCAAATGCATAGCTTGTTATGGCTGTATTCCCCAAGAGGAATCAGTGGTGCGTACGATCCACCACCACAAACTTCAGTTGGTACCATCTGTTATTTTTTGGGTTAGTTACTATGACATAACATTTTCCTCCAGGCTGCGTTATGTTCTCATACCTTATTAGATTATACCTTTTCTTTGTAGTGGATGTATTCAAGTCCAATTCATCCTGAAGACTCACACTGCAGGAGGCCCCTCTAGCTAGCTGAAATCACACAGGGCGTCTCCCTATTAACATTGTTGGATATGTGGAGGTTGGTATTGTCCCTTGTTGCTTTCCTGTCCTGAGAGCCTGAACCTCATGTGCTCTCTGACTCAAGAAGAGGGGCATGATCTTATCACCATGGTTTGATGTGCCATCCCCTTCTTGTACAAGTTTGATTGAATCTTTCGGAGACCTCCTTTGGCTTGTGCATGCTGCTAAAATAGTTCAATTTGTCACATTCCTTGCTATGCTCTCCTAGTGCCGGGCTCTCCTCTCTTACCCCCTCACGCTGCCTCCCACAGTAAATGCATCTCACTAGGGTATGTAACCCTAGCCACCTGCTTTACTTTCTTGTTGTCTCACTGAATGTACTTTTGGGAGCGTTTGGCCTCCTGTGGCTTTCATCCTGTCTCTTGAGGCATCTGCTGCATGTGCTATGTCTAAGCATCTATCCAACATGAGAGCAGGTTCCAAAGTAGTCACTTCTGTGGGTGGTGGTCCTAAGTGCCACAGACTTTCCTGTTCCAAATCAGGGAGTCTTTCATGTCCCCAAATTTGCATGTAGCCACCGTGTGTGTAAGGGAGTAACACAGAAAGGGTCTATCCCACCCCCTGTGGACTGGTCTCTAGTGGGAAAACCTGTGTCGCTCCACATTTTTGTTCTGCTTTGGGGAGCAATAGGTCTCAGGGCTCCTAAAACTGTTGTGAGGCTTGAGGCAACAGTGAGCTTCAGAGTGCTGCATAGCTCTCCACCTTGTTCCCCAATAAAATAACCTGCTGTTGTCATCCCCTGCATAGCCAGGTATGTGTATAGCTTGAACACCTCCTTCCCCTGGGTCCATTGCTGGGCAAGGTTGGTGTCTGCAAAATCCAAGGCTCCAAGGGTCTTCAGACCGAGTTCCATGGTTCACGCTGCCAGCTGCTGCACTGCACAAACTCACAGCTCAGACACTGCCCCCACGTTTCACTCACAAAATGTGAAGCTGAGCCCAGGTTTAAGTTGAATAAGGGGAACGTTATTAAAACCTCCCCACTGCTCTGTCCATATGACTGAGGCCTGGTCCACACTTACTTTGGCGATTCGGCGGCAGTCGACGGGAGATACGCAAGTGACATAAATCTCCTGCGTATCTCCTGTCGACTTTGCAGCGTCTCCTCTGCGCGCCGTCCACACTGCGCTGCATCGAAGGGAACAGCGCTCCCTTCGGCGCGGCGCTACGCCACTTACGGGGGTGGTTTTCCTGCATTGCTTGCTGGATCAACTGAGCGCGTCTACACAGACCGCTCAGTCGATCCAGAGCAATCGATCTGACGGCGGCGAAATTGTCACCGTCAGTGTAGACCCAGCTTGAGTTACTTTCCCTGCGTTCCTTGTTCCACTGGTGTCCCCTCAATAACAGTCTCTCCAGGGAAAGTGGGCCTCTGGCTTCAGTTTCACTTGATCATGATACACTGGGGGCTTTTAGGCTCACTGCTTGGAAACCCTGGGGTCCCTGGCCTCAGTGCAGCCCACATAGCAGGGCTGCCTGAGACAAGTGAACTACTCTAGGAGCCTGGATAGCTGCTGACTAAAATTGATAGGAGCCCAAGGCAGCATTTCTCATTTTGGAAATACTGTGTGTTGGTGTTTTGGAAAGAATTTTTTTTTTTTTGGCACAGTTTCCAGTTTGTAGGAAATTGCAAAAAAATTTGGTTTTGTTCTAAACGGGACGGATACTAAATTTTGAAACAAAGAAATTCCTGCAAACTAGAAATTCTGTATTTTTGCCAGCTCTAGACACTACATCCTTATTTTAATACTTTAACCTTTTTGAAGGTCCTACCGACTGTAACACCGGGGTTCTGCCTGGCCTGGTCAGTGCGGCCCTTCCTCAGGCTCAGGCTTGGAGGAAGGCCACTGCACCTTCCTACAAGGGGAAAGTTAGGGTTTACAAGTCTTATTCCCGCCCCTCTGGCAGGGCGGGGTGCCCAAGAAGTCTATTGCCTCGGTCCCTTTGAGCAGGGTGAGGCAGGCAGGGGTTCCATTATCCGCAGAGGGGACTCCTCCCAGGGTCACTAGGGAAGTGGGGAGGGGGATGCAGGCCCTCCCGTCTCCACTGCATCCCAGCCCAGGGCCCTAGCAGTGGCAACAACGTTGCCACCAGGTTGGCGGGGCTCCAGCTGCAACATGCCGATGGGGCCTGGCCCCTATCTCAACCACTAATGGTGGCTGCCCCTGGGCCACTTCCTCCCCATGTCCCTGTGTCTGCTGGGTCCTCAGGGTCACTGGGGTACTCGGCCTGTGGCAAACTCGCTAGACCCTCCTCGTCGACAGGCAGCAAGGCGGGGAGCTCCTTGGCAAGGGGCAGCTCCTCCAGGTTGCAGGGTTCCTGGGGGCGTTCGGCGTCAGGCAGCTCCTCCAGGTCCTGTCCTGTCTCCGGAGGCTTAGCGTCAGGCAGTTCATTCAGGTCAGGGCTGGCCTCTAAGGGTATCTCCCACCCCGGGATATCAGGGGGCTCAGTCCAGTCCCTGGAGGCCCAATCCAGTCCTAGGGCCCCGGTCCAGTCTCTGGGGCCCAGAGGCCCTATCCAGTTCTGGGGCCCCGGTACGGTGGTCCACTCCCAGTGCCTCTGGTTTGTGAGGTTCTTGCTCGGGGCGTTGGCCCGGCTGGGCTCAGGCCTCCGCTGTAGCCAGCAGGATGGCACATCTGCATCCAGCAGCAGCCTGTTCTTCACTGAGCTGCGGACCATGCCTTTTATCCTTCCTGTCCCACCAGAAGCTCCGCCCCGCTGTTGTCGGGTTGGTTGGTCTGCCAGGCCTATCACGGTCTGTCTCCTTGGTTGCTGGGCAGACTAGATTGTCAGTCCTGTCACTGCCCGGCATGGTCGGTGCGGCCCTTGCTCAGGCTCAGGCTCGGGGGAAGGCCACTGCACCTTCCTACAAGGTCATATGCTCAACCAAGAAGAACCTGCTTTGCTAGAGTTTTTTGCATATCAAACAAATAGAGACAAAAAGAGAGCTGTTCTAGCATTCATGCAATATGAATAATTCCTATAATGGGGAACTACTATCTGTCATAAATACAGTGTAAATACCATTTTTAAGGTAACTTTGGCAGGTCATCTGCAATCCAAGTGAAAAGACCCTGAAGGCAAGTAGCTAGTTTGAATAACGGATCACTATAAAAAAGTTAATTTACTTCATAGGACTGCAACTTGCCAGTGGCCTTTCTATCCAAATAGGAATTTCTCTATATTTTTTAAATAAATCTCTGCGTCAGCAGGGTGGGGTTCCCTGATTCCTTCCTTCTAGATGTTTTGCTGTCCATTTCCCTACCCCTCTTCTTTTTTTTTTTCTTTTTTCTTCTTAAGCAACCTTTTACTTTCTGCTTCTTGCACTGCAATATCTTTGATTCTTGGCCTCTTTCACTGAATTGGAATTTTGGCTCCATCCTGTCAGTAGGTAAAGAGTTTTAAACCCTTCATGGCTTTGTCAGGGTAAAGCAGAGCCGAAAAGCATTACATATGTTCCAAGTTAAGAGAGGCAAGTCATTTGCAGCGTTCAAGTGGGTCTTTTTTTCCCCCTTCCCCTTCTTCTTCTGTTAAGGGCTCAGCAACAATGAAGCTTTAATCAGCTTCATTGATTTAAAGCTAATTTGCACTTAGCTTCAAGGTTAAGGTCTGTAGCACAAGTTGAAGACCTTTAAATCAGAAGTCAGAATGAAAAGCTTTAGGTATATCATATTGTCCGCTGGGCAAAAGAGTGACAGCTTCTGAAGACTGCAAATTAACTATAGAAAAAAAGGACAAAGCAGTGTTTTCTTCTGTGTTAATGTAACCTCTGCTTCCTGAGTTACACAAGCTTTGCTATGAACATTTCTGCTTCATCATGTAAATTAATAGGGTTGGCTGAATGTTTCAGCTCTGTGATATTTTCAGTGCTTAAATTCTGGTTGGGTTTCAGTTGGATTTAACCTAATTGCCAAACTGATTCCCATCAGTAATAACTTTTAAATTTATTTTTCCCAAAGGGAAAAGTTGTCTTTTCTGTATTCTGTAATTAAGAAGGTGATGAAATATTCAGTATATGGCTCCACTCTGACTAAATTCTTTTGTTAACTTTATCAGATAAATGATAAAATATTAACCAGCTTGCTATCCGAGCATGTGCAAGCTGTATAATGTTTATCAGGCATATTTTAATGCATTTCTAATTTTTCAGGTTGACTTAACCATGGAATGGATCATTTTATTTTCTGTCCTCAAAAATCAATAAAAAATCAATACTTTTCATAGCATGTGGAGTACAAGAACATGTGTTTGGAATTTCTTAATAGCCTGATCAGTGCACATAACAATGTGTCATTCATACTGGCCCATAATAGTCATCATGGCAAATCCCAAAGGGATGTGGCCTCCTTGTGAGTGCCAACTGGATTGATCTCTGGCTAAGCCCTAAAGTGGCCTACCTGTATATTCAGGCCTGGTCTACACTTACCTTTGCGATTCGGCGGCAGTTGACGGGAGATACACAAGTGATGTATCATCTCCTCTGCACTGCATCCATACAGCGTTCCCTTTGACGCAGTGCTACTCCACTTACTGAGGTGGTTTTCCTGCGTCGCTTCCTGGATTGACTGAGCACGTCTATACAGACCGCTCAGTCGATCCAGAGCAATCGATGTGTAGACCCAGCCTCAGTTTGTCCATCACTGTCAATCTTACTGCACCACCAAAATTTTTTATGTCCATGTGGTTGCTGGCCATGTAGCAGCATTCCTTGGTGCATACTCTTCAGAATGTGTTGGTTTTCCATTCTAATGTGTCCATACCAAAAAGCCAGAGGACTGAACAGTGGTGATGGAGGTTGTTGATGGATTTGATTCAGAATACTTTAATTTCTAATCTTGTCCTGCCATTTTGAAATGGAGCAGCTGATAAAGATGACTTAGATAAAAAAAATAGGACTATAATAGCATATATCAAATGAAGTAGAAATAATGCTCCATCCATTTGTAGTTTGACACTACTTTCTAAGCATAATTTTTGCCAAACTACGATATACTGTGCATACAAATGAGGTGTCTGTGCATGCACAGCCATTTGGATGCCTATCTGGGTACGTGCAAACAACTTTTTTGGCACATGCATATGAACTATTTGCATGCCAGACCTAGATGCATGCAAATGTATGTGCAGAATCATATGTACCAAGCTTGAATATCTGACCCTTTGCTTTTTTTCAGTTTTCTGCTATAAATATTTAGAAACACAGCACAACCTCAATTTGCTTAAAGGTGTTGGCCTTTCAAATGTGTGTGACTCTTGGATAAGCAATGGTGCAACTCACATGCTTTATTACACTATACATTAGAAATATTTCTGTTTTTCTTTTTAAGCCTGTCTGTACAGTGACTGCAAATCTATGGTAGATTCATGTGCTGGAGAATTAAAGCAAGGCCAATTTTTAACTTGTTAGTGTCTGTTAGAAACTAAATTGTGCCCTTTTTGTAATTTGCCATTGTATGTATTTTAGACAGAATCAGAGCCAACATTTATGTTGGCTATTAAAAATACTGTAATTAATAGCACCTGAAAAATACTGGGCATTGATACAATGTGAAGGATTAAAAATTGACCAACTGGGTGTGGAACACTATAGGAAGATGAAGCACTCCCTGCTGAAATGTCTGCAGCAGATAGGCATAGAATTCCTCACCAGCACTGCACATTTACACCTACTTGATGGTTCTGTATAGAATATGTGATGTAGGGCATTAAAAAGCTTTTTATAAGCTTGGGATATTAGTGCTTGTGAATAACAGAGGCACAAATGAATGAAGCATGTCTTCCCAAACAAGTGGCAATAAAAACTTACATCATATATTTTATTTATGAAACTTATTGTTGGCTTTTTGGGGGGCATTGTCAGTCTCCTTTTGCAAATTAAGGGCAGTATATATGCCCCTGTGTGAGTTTGCTGCATATGACCTTTGTAATTCACTTGATAGTGATTGAGAACAGTTCAGAGGACTGAAGACCATACTAGAATTTTTTTAAGGTTTTCATTCTTCAGAGCAAACTCTATCCTTATCATATAAAACAACTGAAAATTGGGAGAGATGAACAAGAACACCTTTCAGGAACCTATTGTAGGAGCAGCACAGGCCACCAAGAGGATCAAGCAGCTTGACTGTACTTTGTATGAACATCTGAGCTTATGTATACTTATCTGAACCCAACTCTGAGCCTTTTTGAAGTTCCTGCATCACTGAAAATTAAGAGGTTTTATTTTTTTGAATTACTCTCAGGATATTTTGGGGAAGGGAGGGCTAGTGCCATGTGTTAGGACAATCTACATTTAAAAAAAAACTTGCACAGATGTTTTTACTATTTTCTGCAGAACCAACTGTTCTACTTCTAAGATTACTGATAAATATGGGCTGTGATGTTTCACAATATACAAGTTAAGTTAGATAACAACATGAAAGGTTGCAGGAAGGTTACAGTATAACACTAATTTATTTCTTTGAATTCAAAATGATAAACCCACAGGCATCCCACAATAGAAAGAGACAAAGCAGGCTGCTCCCTAAAACAGAGAGGCACAACTCGCCCCATCTTACTTTAGGCTATCTGTCTGCAAACTGACTGCTGCTAGGCCCAGATCACATGCTTCCTTTCCCACAGAGCCCCTTAACTTGCAGGCAAGTCAAGGAAAACCCCCTGATATTTAAAGTGACAGTTTATAATGTTAACAGTTTTCAATGTTAACCAGTTTCACAGGTTGGGCTAACCTGTACTTCAGCTGAAGTAATATGCCCATAATACTAAAATAAAGGCATAGAAGCAGCAGCTTAAAACCCATTTATTTGTCTCAGATTGCTCTGGAATGGTCCAGCGTGGATAATGTGTTATTTCAATGCTTGGTTTTTGCTTTTGGCATTTGTCTGCCAAGATAAAGGACCAAATACAGCAAACACATACTTTGAGTAACACGACTTGTATGATTAGTCTCCGTGCCTTCCATGGTACTAACACGGGGAGCAAAGTAATTCATGTGTTAAATATTTGCAGAATTGGACCCAAAGTTTTTAATGTACAATTACATTTCAGTACAAGTCCAGTGCTCTAGCTCACATGTCAAGCACCAAGCACACTTTGGGGCACCTTTAAGTAATAATAATAATAAAAACTGGGAGATTTAGTTTTCATTAGCTGATGAATGGTCGTGAGAATACTGTGGCTTTGTATCATGATATTCAGGAATGTGCATACATCATTTCTTGTGCACCACGATGAGAGCCTTTACCCCTTAGGGACTCAGATGTGTTACAAGGAAGAGTATAATAAATGCTTAGACAGATACAGTGGCGTTCTGAGGGGGGGCAGGGCCCCAGGAGCCAGCCTGTGGGGGGGTGCCAGGCCGGCCCTGCACGACATGCAGGGGACAGGGGGGCGCTGGCCCCGCCAGTGCCCCCTGCGCATTGTGAAGGGCCGGCCTGGCACTCCACCCCCCCCAACCGGCGGGGGTGAGGCCGCCCCATCTAAGCCACTTCCGGGCTGCGGGGCTGGAATGGCAGGTAAGTGCAGGGTGTGGGGTGCTGGGTGGGGTGTACAGGAGGTTGAGAGGAAGCTGCTTCCATTTCTCTGTCCTCCCATGCATCATGAAGGGCCAACCTGGCCCCCGTTGCCCCCATCTGAGCTGGCACTGGGATGCAGGGCTGGAGCAGGAGAGGTGGGCGCCGCGTGGTCTGTAAGTGGGGGGGGAGAGGTGGAGCCACCTTTCATTTGCGCCCTTCCCAGGGCTCCCGCCCCCTCCCGCAGGTACAGACCTGCCCCTCCTCGGGGCAGAGCCAGGACCCCTCCTGCTGTGCCCCGAGGGGGGGAAGGGGCACAAATGCAGGCTTGGCCACTGGGCGCCGGAGACCCATGGTATGCCACTGGATAGGTAGATAAACCTCTAAACTTCCTGACAAAGCCCTTAGAAAGTTAGAGCCAGTAGCCAATAACATCAGCTTCTGGTAGCATGTTTTGCTGTCACTGCCAGATTAAGCAGTGTTGTGTGGTGTTTAGTAAATTATATCCAGAACAAAGAGTGTCACAACATTTGGAAAAAGGGAATCACACACTCTTAGAAAAGTTCTTTATCAGAATTAGGACATGTCCATAATTCATCTAACAACCATTGATAACAATGAACAATACTGGGCATGCTTTGAGCAGTCCTGCTTTGAGCATGGGGTTGGACTAGGTGGCCTCCTGAGGCCCCTTCCAACTCTAACATTCTATGATTCTATGCT
This sequence comes from Mesoclemmys tuberculata, assembly GCA_007922155.1. Lineage (NCBI taxonomy): Eukaryota > Metazoa > Chordata > Testudines > Chelidae > Mesoclemmys > Mesoclemmys tuberculata. The sequence continues at coordinate 32,929,300 of ML675601.1, read as the reverse complement.
CTTCCCTAAGTACCAGAATCATTTCTAACAAATACAAATAAGCATCGTTAGTAATTTTGCACTTAAGACAAAGAAGGCTCAACTAAAGGAAAACATCTGACTAAAACTTTTTCAATTCGTGGATTCATTTTTATATTCCCGGAAAACATTAGCTTTTAAAATGTGCCCTGAGTGCAAACTGAAATCCGCCACTGGCGGCCGTCGACAGGAGACACGCAAGTGACGTAAATCACTTGCGTATCTCCCGTCGACTTTGCAGCGTCTCTTCTGCGCACAGTCCATATTGCGGTGCGTCGAAGGGCACAGCGCTCCCTTCAACGCAGTGCTATGCCACTTACGGGGGTGGTTTTCCTGCATCGCTTCCTGGGTTGACTGAGCGTGTCTATACAGACCGCTCAGTCGATCCAGAGCAATCGATGTGACGGCGGCGAATTTGCCGCCGTCGGTGTAGACCCAGCCTCTGCCTGTGCTCAGCTATAGTGGGCCCAGTCCTGCAGTCAATGGAAACTCTCTGAAAGAAACAACTGTAGGACTGAACCTAAGATCAAGATTAAGCAACACCTGACCTGAATGTCTGAGTATCAGTACAGTAAACCTTTTGGGTATCTTATTTTTTCTCTCGTTAGGCTGAAATTCACATGGATGTTTTTGAAGCTTTAAGGACTTCGTTGACTATGTTCAGAGATGCACTTATAAAAAGGTGAAACACATAACAGTGGAGAAAAGAAACAGGGACTTGCTCCAGACTAAAACCTTGAAGTAGTGCTCAGTGACATGGTGCTTTATAAATACGTAGGCAGACAGACACACAGGTCAGATAGAGTTCCCCCATCTGAGGAAGAAACCTCAAGGGAACATGTGAAGACAGAACAGTCATGGCCCTGCCTCAGTGTTCTTTGTCTTCAGTGTAGCATGACTGGTCCTTTACACCAAAATATTCACACTTGGGTTCCTATTTGGGCACCTAAATGCTGACTTTTTTTTTTTAATAAATTCTAGAAGAGACCACCGGTTCATTTAGTCTGACCCGTGTAATCACAGGCCACCAACAACCAGCATTAGACCAAAATATTACAGCCCTGAGAGGACCAAACTATTGTGAACCACAGGCAAAGAACAGGAATGTCATTATTTTCAGGGAAGCTGAGCACCTAGAGGATTTATTGCCTTCATTTGCCATTGTGTGTGCTCAATATCTTTGAAAATCAGGCCACTTGTATTCATTTACCTAAATATTAAATTACATGTCTAACTTGAGGCATCGAAGTCTGTATATTTTGGATTTAAGAACTAAAGTATAATGCAATTATATGACATGCTATTGTAAACATGTTACAGTATCAAACTAGTCCTAGGATATCAACATTGCATTGCATTGCATTGTGTAATGGTTTGTACCACTGCTTAATTTGTAATGAAATTAAATAACTGATGCAGTGAGCCTAGAGGTGCCAGGGCTGTGAACTGCCAAGCCTAGAGGTGCTGGAGTTCAACTCTGCACAAATTAAGCCTAGCACAAATTAAGCACTGGTTTGCACACAAGACTCACCTTCTGGTGACTTTGCCTGGATTAATGAGTGATAATTTTTAAGGCCTGATTTCATGGAAAGCAGCTGAGCTACCACCAGGACATTTTCACCCGCTGCCTCCCAGACCTCAGGAATGATGCTCTGGGGGAAGGATTCATGTAACCGGCTGTTGGGGGATGCATGTTTTCATACCACTGATCCTGTGGTCATTTAACTGGATAAAATAATACAGCCTGAGATTGTATTATCTTTTCCTTGGAGCACTCCTATGCTCCCTGGGAGGAAGCTGATACAGCGAGAACCTTTTGCTATTTATTATTTGAAGGGGGATTATTTCAGAGGTTTTCTCAGGAAGGTTTTACCATGGGGGAAGGAATGATCTGGCTTTATGTGAGTTCCATTTGTAAAATTCTAATGAAAAATTACTTTCCTGCTTTCTCCATGTCTGAATTTTCTAGTGATGAATTCTGAAAATCTCTTAAATACTATGAAGCTGCAAAATCTTAGGGTTTATTGAAATTAGATAGGCTAGACCTAAACCTTTTCTCAGTGAAGTCAATGGGAGCTTTATCATTGAAATCAGTGACTGTAGGATGCAACCATAATAAGTAAATGATATTTCTATGTGTTTTTTCTACTTATACCTTTTAACGAATTGTTTCAAAGATAACTTGATTTTGTATATTTTTAGAATATTTGAATACACAAATATTGAATTTTGCTCTTACATGCACAGGTAACATTTTTCTATTAATATATAGAATTAAGATGTCAAAGGAGCAAAAGCACAGGTTCTTAGACCAGTGAAAACTCTAAAATCTACGAAGATTCTGTTTGAAGCAGGGTCATTTTAAAACTACTATTTAGTTCACATCACAATCAGTTCTCAACTATGTGTCACTTAATATCACCTAGCCAGATTATAGCCATAGAGACTACATTTTCAAAGCAGTTCATTTTAACTTAGTCCATCGTTAAGGGCTTGACACAAAGCCCATTCAAGTCAGTGGAGAAACTCTCCTTTACTTCTGGGCTTTGAATCAGGCCTTAAACCCCCAGGCACTGTTTTGGAAATTTACCAGATAAAGAAACTACCTCTCTATAGACATTAGTGACTGCATTTTTATAAATCATGGTTTTGCAAAGAGAGGAACTTTTCAGCACTCAATTGAGGAAGAAATAGAAGAACTAGGCAACAGTATGACTGTTTTGCAGTTACAGTCAAAGCACTCTATATTAGTCATACAGAGGCCAATGTACTTCATGCTTATTGATTCACCTTGCTGATAATTGCAGTACACCCATAATAAACAAACTCACTGAAAATTAGTCCACCTGTATTGTATCTGCTGTTTATGCATAGCTAGATACAGATTCACTGGTGTCAATTAAGTTCAGATGATATGGTAAGGCAGTTTGAATAGAAATATTTTGTTGAACAGTTTACATCCATAAATAGAGAAGATTATAGGAGAAATGATAATCTGTCTAAAATCTTGGGATTTCTTTTCTTGAGTTGATATTTCCTGTTTTCTTGTTTTGTATTTTACATAAACAGAAGTTAGGGGGAAAGGGAAGAGGAGAAAGATGGCTGTATTTTTTTAAATTTCTTCTTTACCAGACTCTGTTGTTTTGTTCATCATGCAAAATGTAGTTTATAACTGTTTAACTTTTAATTGGAAATGTGGTAAAAATGCGTTCACTGCCATTTTCTGCAATCATGTTTTGACAAGGTCTGTGATTTCATAATTTAAGATTTCATTTACAAAAATTACATCTTCCCACCCCTATATTTTTCTTAAAGCATCAGAGCCTGCATTTTTCAGGCAGTTATTTTCAACCTCTTTTCATTTGCAGACTCCTAAAAAATTTCAAATGGAAGTACAGACCCCTTTGGAAATCTTAGACATAGACTGCAGACCCCCAGGTGTCTGCGGGCCACAAGTTGAAAACCACTGTTAGATATCTAGGTGTTGCTCCATTTATCCATGCAAGGCCTAAAAGATTTATGAGCCCAACACCTGACATTTATATTTTTTGCATTACAGTAGCCAACACCCATTGATTTCAATGAGAGCTAGGGAACCCAAATACCTTTAAATATGTGGTCCTAAGTCTCACTTTCAAAAGTGACTTAAGAGTTTAGGCTTCTCAGTCATTTAGTCCTTACAAGGCTGATAAGAGCAACACATAATTACCTTTAAAATCTGGGTCTAGAACTATATCTTTAGAGTTTAGAGGTCAGATACAAAAGTGCTTTGATACCATCACCATGGCTGATTGAAAATAAGAGCTAGAGGATGCATTCAACACATGCATAGCTCTCCTAATCTTCAAAGGGCGTGGCAAACACTGCCTATATAATCATCCCAACATGCCTATAAATATGTATCGTACCTGTTTTCCAAATGGGGATATTGAGATAGAAATTAAGGGATTTGCACAAGAGCAGAAAAGGATCTGTTTTAGAGCAGGGATTAGAACTCTAGAATTCCTGGGCCCAATCCTGTAGTAATTCCACTACACAGTGCCTCTCTCTTTCTCTCACAGTTTACTGAAATACATGGAAAACAAGCATGTCCTTAGATCTGTCAAAGTTCTTTCTCTCTGATCCATAAATAGGGTGGTTGTTATTTTTATATTTTTTGCATTACAGTAGTGCCTAGAGGTCCCACCCAGCATCAGCATCCCCCAGTGCTAGGCACTGTACAAGCATACAGTAAGAGATAGTCCCTGCTCTGAAAAGCTAACAGTCTAAGTAGACAATACAGTCAAAGGGTATTTTGGAGCAAAGCCAAGGGTGAAGTGATTCACTCAAGCCTGCAGTCAAGCCAGCCAAGCAGCAGATCAGTAGCAAAAGTGGGTACAGAACCCAGGTATCCTAGTTTCTCGTCTCGAGCCCTATCTTCTAGACCATTCATCACATAACTTCACTTGCTTTATATGTGGAATGAGAGGGAATTTATGTGTTGCAGGATGGAGAGAATTTTGTTCCAAATTTGAAACTTTTAAGACTCTGTTTTTGGGATAGTTTGGAAATTGGAAAGGTTTTGATTGACAAGTGACTTCCCCTTCTCTATGAATACCAACCAATTTGAATATAATAGAAAGCCAAGTAGCACTGTGGAATGAAATAAGAGGGAATAATGGTGGAGGGCTAGCAGTGTGCAGACAATGAGTAGCAGTGAATTTATAAAAAGAAGAGGGCTCTTACAATACAAGACAGACCTAGCGGAAAGGAGAAAAAGATTGAGAAGGGTCTGAAAGGGCAAGAGAATGCAGGGAGAGCAAGATCATGCAAGAGAGCTGTAGATATACTAAACCTTTGAAAAAAGAACTCTCCAACTGCCTGCTAAAGTCCTGGGGTGTCACTGAGGGACAGGAACCTAAAATATCTGCTCACCCCTCTGAGCTGTCACATGGAAGTTTAATTTTTTTTCAGCTTACAAGACAAAAAAAATAACATACATATTTATTTCAGAAAACACATGGTTTTACTGCATTCCTAGTAACTTCCCCTGAAAAAGAGAAGTGTGTTATATGTCATGTGTTTAATTCTGTTTTCATGACTTGTGGTCATCATCAAAAGTCATTGTGCAAAATTTCACACAGCAATATGACTCATCTGCTTAGCAACAGGAGCAGGAAAATTAGTAAAGATAAATGTATTCGTTTTTAAATAAAACAAGAATTCTTAGATCCAGGCAGGATTTTCTTTAAAATGATACAAGTTCTTCTAGTTAGAATCCTAGTGCATGTCTTTAGGAATAATGATGTACACTATCCACAAGTGAGCAGTATGAGAGTACTATTTACTGGCTGTAGTAGTGGAGAAGGAGTTAGAATGTCTGAGTTCTTCTCCCACTGGCTTGCTGTGACCTTGGGCAAGTGATTTTAATGTTTTCATGCCACATTTTACCCCTCTGTAATATGGGGTTAATATTTATCAACCTTAAAACAATGGTGTGAAGCTTAATTAACTAGCATTTATTAAAAGCATACAGATCCTCAGTGGATCTAAGTGCAAAATGATGATGTTACAATATGTTGCCCTTCTTTGCAGCATTAAGAAATTATGAAACATAGTCTATTGAATAGTATATAGATCAAATTCAGCATTGGCTTACCTGGCTCTATTCCTGTTGCAGTCAGTGGGAGTTTTGTCAGACTGTATCATGTCTGAATTATTACTTAAATTGACTGTACACTTTAAACTGTGGTGAGTTAATTCTTCTCATGGTGCAGGCTGTTTATAAATAAAAGACAAACATTAGAGAAATAAAAATAACAGGTGTTCTTCTGTGAACAGCACACTAGTCATTAGCACATATTAAGGCAATGTGTATACTGTATTTTCTGTACAGAAACACAATGAGCATAATAGAAATAGTGTTTCCCTGCACTAAAACTTGGAGAGTAACCTGGCTCTCAGGCTACCTATTAAGCAGGATTTGAGAACTCCCTGCTAAAAACAACCAGTAACACTGAATTCCCCTCCACTGCTTCAAATTCTCCCCATTTTTGTTCTTTTGTAACATGGAAAGGATTGAATAATGAGAGTTCCTTTCTGAAAGTTCTTGTTTTCGTCCTGGGAAAATGGGAAATAGAAGTTATTTTTTCACACAGACTATTAGTAGTAGTACAGTAGAACCTCAGAATTACGAACACCAGTGTTACAAATTGATCAGTCAACCCCACACCTCATTTGGAACTGGAAGTATGCAGCATAGTAGGCAGCAGCATAAACCAAAAAAAAAAAAAAAAAAAAGAATTGCAAATGTAAACTACTACAAAAATAAAGGGAAAGCAGCATTTTTCTTCTACGTAGTAAAGTTTCAAAGCTGTATTAAGTCAATGTTCAGTTGTAAACTTTTGAAAGAACAACCAGAAACTTTTGTTCAGTTACAAACAATCTCCATTCCTGAGGTATTTGTAACTCTGAGGTTCTACTGTAACTAATTACCATAATGCTTCTGTTAAGGTTCCTGGCTTGATATGGATTTGTAAAGGACCCATGCAGAGGGAATTGGTGTAGAAAGGCTTTGTTAGTGTGTGATGTGGGCTGCTCGTGGCTATTGGGCAGCACATTCTTGATGACAAAAGTGCTACATACCTATATTAGTTTCTTTTTCTCCCTTTCAGTAGTCATCAGTGAAATGGCCTGGAATTTATCACAGTAAATTATAGTAGAGATGAGCTGAGACAAACCAGGGATCCAAACATTTCTGGGGAAAGGCTGGATCTAGATCCAAACTTTATGGCTCAGTGGGTTCTCTAAATTATAGCCCTATATGCTACATTATTCCACACAGTTAATTTTCCTAAATGATACAGTGTAACACTGCTAGTAATAGAGTAAGACTTTCATATCATGTTACACAACTAAGTAATTATTTTCAGTATGAGACACAATTGCGAGTATAATTTGAAATATGATGTAAAACGCTTTTCTAGCCAAATACATAACTGATTTTATTTATTCCCCAGTCTTTCTTCAAGCCTGTAAGTCAAGCAAGAAAGGTAACACTGAAAAGGCAGCTTCTGTATGAGATCATTTGTCTATTCTTAGTTTAGGCATTCTTGTTGTTTTTGATATGTCAAGATCTGTTTTTCTAATGTTCTTCTTGTGCAGCAAAAGCATTGCTGCTTCTCAAGACCCTTAGGAATGTAGAACCCCTGTATGTAGAGTACCAAGACAGCTGGAAACCTGGATGATTCAAATTCAGCCTAAGGAAGCTATTTGTGATCATGGGTAAATGGCTTGTCTTTCTTTTACCGCAGACAACTTGGCCATAAAACTGAGTAAAAAGTAGGATTCCTTTGAAAAATAGAATCTATAGAATAGAATGAAGATGAGTTGTCCTGCTTAATCAGGTTATAGAGAAATATTTGCTTGCTTCATATTGAAAGCTTTGCAAACATATTTCACATGAACAACAAAAAATGGCAAAAATATGGCTTTTTTTTAATGGTGGCAGTAAAAGCCATTTGGATCTGAAAATATTTTGATAAAGCAGAAAGTGCATAAGTGTCATGATGGTGGAAGGAGGATGAAGATCAAAGGACAAATTCCACATGCTGTAGCATATGTTTTTGATCTGGTTCTCACATTGCTTGCACTTGCAGTCTGGAAAGGATTGTTGCTCTACCTTTAGGAAGAAATATCCTGATTTATAAATACTTACTACTTGTGTAGTGTTTCTTACCAAGTGTAGTTCCTTGTAACAAAACTGTAAACAACAGTGTAGTCCCCTGTAAACAACACTGTTCTTTAGTAAATGTTTACAGGATTGAGGCTTTACATTGCTTTATGTTAATAGGGGCTGATTCTGCCACCTTTAATTAGGTTGCTTAGCACATTTCTTATGTGAATAGTGTCATGGACTTTGATCACAGTTCCTATGGAGAGGCCCTAGGAGGAGATCTCAATGATGAACCATTGGGAATGACTGTGGGGCCTTGTGGAATCTGGGGGATCTGGGATTGGCTAGAGCCATCTACATGAAAACCTGGTGCTTCTGCATTGATTCTTTACCTCAGCAGGGCACCTGTGGCTCCTGGGCCTGTGCAATTCCAAATGCATCTGCCCCATTCATTTCAAATACAGTTAATATCATGAATGAAAATTCTCTGAACACTAATTATGATGCATGGTTAGTACCTATTTCAAATTACATATCTTGAGTGTTTTGAAGTAGGTTAGCAAATATATCCGCAAAGTATATAAATCAGTCCATTTCTGGGCTACATTAGTGAAAAATTGTCACAAGTTTTTATTATATTGACAGTCTGGTCTTGCCAGACCTCTTGGTAATACCATTTTATCTCAATGAACAAACTCAAGTCATTGGTCTGATTGTGAAAGATGCTGAGACCCCACAATTCCCAATATTATATTTTGAGACAGAAATGCAAAATTACAGTGTCACCATTGCAAGCTCATGCTAACCTTTATCATTAAAAGTACTTTATATTGTTGTGCCAGTAATATATATTTAACCAAGCACATAGCAGCTTTTAAAATGTTGCCAATGTGGTAAAAGAGTAGGATTGATTTTCCTGGTACATATAGTACACTTAAATATTCATAGTCTTCAGCTTGCAGTACAGTAACTTAATAATGAAATATTTTGAAGAGGGAATGGTGCTGTGAAGCTTGTGATACCGCTAATGGATTTGAAGAGGATGCTAATGCATTGTAGAAGGAAGTGAATTGAGCTCTCGTGTGTAAAGGAGGATTATAAAAGATAATTATGAAAAAGCAACAGTCACAGGCTTGAAGAAGTTCTGTTGATGTGTGGCTGCTACAAACGACATGTTTTGTTGATGAGAAAGACGACTTAGATGGGTATATACTGCAAAAGCAATCTTCTCTATGAAATAACATGGAATGTATTATAGAAATAGCCATTTTGTGAACTATGAAGTGAAAATTTAATGGAGTAAGACTGATATTGACAAAACCCATGCTGCTTTTCATTTGCAATAACAGTTGTCTACAGAAAGCTAAGCTTTTACATCAAGAACTGCATGAAGGCTTTGGGGAAAAATACAGTATGATATAGCTGTCAAACTGGAAGGAAACTAGGTGGGTTTTTTTGTTTTGTTTTTGTTTTTAAAGGAGCTAAGGGGAACCAAGAAATTAAATAATTCATGGTATCCAGCTGGGTATGGGAGAAGGAGCTGAGCGTTTTTGAATATCATTCTCTAGTTTAGAAGAATGAAAGGCCTGTTGTTATAAATTGTAAGAATCATTGATTTGGATGTCATAAATCAGTACTCTGGTGCGTGAATAATGCTGCTTGAGTGCTGATGACCTTGAATATTAGCCATTATCATACTCACTGCTTCAGGTATTCGTTTTGCTATTCACATCGACTGCTTATTTCTGTATGAAATGATTATGGTTCCAGTCTCGCACAAACAAGCATGAGGAGTCTGAGCTCTGGATATCAGAACTGAATGACTAACCATATCTGTCCCAACTTTGTTGGCAATGTCTTGATGCTGCATATATGTACACAAGCGCACTTCCAGAATCATTAGAGAGCTCAGAACATCTTACTGAATCTCATAACTTTTTTTTATATGGATCTGATTGCACTATTCCAAGTCTGTGTGCGTTGATATGGAATTGCAGCAAAAGGTTATGGTGATGGTCACCTTCAAAGGGCATAAGCCTGTGTAGGATCTGGTCCCATAATGATCTTTTCTCAGGGAACTTCGGGAGAGAGCAGGGGCCAGTTCTGGAGCTGCCTCTTTTTCTGTTAATGAAAAGAATGAATGCAAAATCAATCTGCAATTGTATAAATGCATGTGTGCACTGAAGCTAATATATGTAGAACATTTAAAAAAAAAACCAATCAATGGCACCAGTCAGCATGGTCCATTTCATAAAGTTTGCAGGGTATCACTTTTCCAGGATCTCTGTCCCCACATGAAAGAGAGATCAGCCACCTCAGCTGAATCTTCCCCCCCCGTTCTCAGGCTAAAAGGGACACCCTCTGACTCTGTGCGTCCACACGTAGGCATCTATGAAGGTGTGCAAAAGTGCATACTCAAAAAGGCAGAGCTCAGGAAGACCCTTCTTCAGCCTCATTTAGGGCTTGATCTAACTCCCTTTTCATTTTTTCTAGTCATATTATTTTAAGTTAACCCAGCAAATTCCATTTAAAATGTATAGAAAGAGACTTTTACGGATGCAGATGGAAGCACTCAGAAGTCAGAAAATGTGGATGTTAAGGCAACATGCACTGTATGAACTCTGTCCCCTTGTTCACAAGTTACAATAGTCTTTTACATCAGTGGTTCTCAGCTAGGGGGTACATGTACTCCTGAGCATACAGAGGGCTCTTCCAGGGGACACATCAACTCATTTAGATATTTGCCTCATTTTACAGCAGGCTACATAAAAAGCACTAGCAAAGTCAGTACAAACTTAAATTTCATGCAGACAGTGACTGGTTTATACTGCTCTATGTCCTGTACACTAAAATGTAAGTACAATATTTATATTCTAGTTATGTATTTTATAATTATATGGTAAAAATGAAAAAGTAAGCAATTTTTCAGTAACAGCGTGCTGTGCCACTTCTGTATTTTTATGTCTGATTCTGTAAGCAAGTAGCTTTTTAAGTGAGGTGAAACTTGGGGGACAAATCAGACTCCTGACAGAGGTACAGTAGTCTGGAAAGGGTGAGAGCCACTGTTTTATATTATCACATGCTTTTACTTCTGCAGAACCCCTTTCTCTGTCAGGGCACAGGTTTGATGGCCTACAACGAATGAAGTACACTCCTGGCAGTAATTATAGTATTTTACAGTGTAGTTAAAAATGTATGTAATGCATATGCATCAAAAGGACAGAGCTGGGTGGGCAAATGTGCTTAACTGTAGCATTTAATTTTTTCACAACTTTAAAATTCTCTTAATGTGGTTTTTGATGGATATAAACAATAGCTAATATTGTTCCTGCTTTTTGACCCATGGATTTAGACAAAATTTGGGGTGTTGGGGGTAGTTTTGGTTAGGAGAAATGAATGTTGGAATCAGATATTTCTTTGATGCAATCCTATTTATTTACAAAGAATGTAACGCCTGTTTGCCTGAAAACAACAGGAACCAAACACAAGACAATTTCTTTGCTAGCAGTTCCAAACCTCTATCAGCCAGTGCTCAGCCCAAAAAGCTTGCTCTTGTGAGGCTTTTTCTCAGGACCACACTCCCAGTGCATGTCCAGGCTGTGTCCTTCACTATCTGGTCTTTTTCTGTGCCTGTGGTGTTGGGTTTTTTTGCTGCTGCTTTCTGTTTCATCCACATATCTGCTAAAACAATAGCCAGTGAAACCCCTCCACCCACAAACACTTTGTGTGTGCCTTTGTTTTGTGCGAGGATGTGCCTATGTTTTTTTGGTAGAGGCTGCTATTGTTTTAGCTTTCTGTTTCCATAAAGGAGTTTAAATGTTTCTTATGTTTTTCCAAATGGACAGCTGTTACACCCACAAGTTTCAAGGTTTAACCAAACCTATAACAATATTATCCATTTGTAAAGTGCTTTGGGACTATTTGGGATGAAATCTGATGTGTTAAAATAAGTTATTATATACTGTTTAATCTGAATGCTACAAAAAGTGGATTTACATCAAGCCATTAACCTTTAAACTATTTTTTAGCTGAATAGAGGATCTAGTATGTGCCTCATTTTTTAATCACTCCTCAGACTGAACTAGATGATAGGATGACTGTGATTTTTAGTAGGATTTTGCCTGGTCAACAGCAAAATCCTGGATGTTTTATTCTTCATGGTATTGCTTTATAAGAAGCTATGTTACAGTGAATGACCTCTTACTTGAGAGGTCAGTCTGCTGAATAACCTAGAGGGAAGTTTTTTTAAAACAAAGATTTTTGTGTGCTGCAATTTCACATCATAGCATTTTATGTTTCCTCGACAGTTTTCAGTTGTAAGTTATGGGCAGACCTGCTAAGAGAAACTTTGGAAGCATGGGATATAGTAATGCTTGGAGCCTATTGCCATAGCCACATATTTTCTCCAATTTTTTCCCACCTGCCCCCGGAAAATAAACGCAATATTAAAAATGAACCTCCCTTTTAGTTTTTAGTTATAAATTAAATATTTGTAGGGCTGCCCTAATACCCAGTCACCCACTCTCCTCAGGTTCTCCTAATACTGCCTTAGAGCTTGTCTGCTCAGTGCTTTGCACTGATTTAACTACATTGGGTTAGAAACCATTCTAGGTAAACCAGTGTAACTCCTTGTGTGGACACAGTTATACTGGTATAAAAGTGCTTATATTGGTATAATTTATTTCAGTAAATTTATGGGAATGAGCTTGACAGCTATAAACATCTTTACATTGTTATAACTCTCCTGGTTTGGATGGAGTTATCTATAGTGGTTTCTAAACTGATAGATTGGTACCAAAAATGTGCACGTTAGTTTTGGGAGACCTAGGGTCTGCTTTTCTGATGCCACTCCTAGTATGACTAGATATCCTGATTTTATAGAGAGAGTCCTGATATTAGAAGCTTTATCTTATATAGGCACCCATTACCCCTCACTCTCTGTCCCGATTTTTCACACTTGCTATCTGATCAACCTAGCCACTCAACTACTGGGTGCATAGTACCCATAAAGTTTTAACATGAAAAAAAAAAGGTTTTATCATTGGTAGACGAGGAATTTCAAGTTTTAATTTTGATGGGTTATGCCTCAATGCCCCCTTCCCAGGAGCTTTGATTGTGGAAAGGGCAATCAGTGAAATATACAAAAGGGATAAAGGATGCCATGATGAGAATTTAAAAAAACATCATCAAATTTTATATATATATAAAGAAAGAGAGATTTGTTTTTAAAATTCCATTAATTGAGCACCCTCTTGGAAGCCTGACCATTTTTCCTTTTTATCAGTTTTGTCCTTTTCTGTTTTGCAAGCCTTACTCTATTCCTTTTATTCATCACATGAAGCTGAAGTTAATACAGACGTTTGCTTTAAAATCTTCCACATATATAAAATCTTCTACATACATGTAGCTTGGAGAATGATTTTTAGCAAATTTGATTTTTTTCCCCTCTGTTTGTCAAATTTCAGTAGCAGCTTATGATTTTATTGAACTGATGCTTTATTCAAAATTATTCACTAAATAACTTGGGCAAATAACTTTTATTACAGAGGCTGTTTGTGACCAGCTCTTTGAAAGCATTAGATGTCTGAAATTTGGATCTGTGAGATTTTGTTTTGATTGGATGTATGGGCCATGTGGCAAGAGCTGGTCAGAAATTTGTTTTCCCTTGGAGAATTAGATGAAAGTGAGAATTTTTCATGGTTTTATGAAAAATTTCATTGGGAAATTTTGACTGTCAAAAAGCTGAAATTTCAGTTTTCAGCTGAAATTTTAGTTTCAGCCTTTCATTTTTTCCAACAAATCTATTTTTTAAAAAAATTAAAGAACGCAGACACAGTCCATGAATTTTTTTTATTTGAGAACCCAAATTACATGGAAGGAGTTTTGATAGATGATTTTCATTCAACCCTGTATGTGCTATTGTTTCCGTTGCTCAACTGGATGAATGGATGAATTTGGATTGAGGATTTTTCTTCAAAATTTACTTTCTGTGAATATTCCTTAATATCATTTTGAATTTGTTTTTCCTCACAGTTATTCCTTCCAATGGACTCATTTGCTTGAACATAAAAACATAAATGTACTCAGTCACAGACAGAGCTGGAATGAATTCATTTAAAAATGTAAACACATTCACAGAATTTAATTATTTATTTATTTGCTTAATTCACCCAATTCTGTAGAAGGTTTACCTTGGCCAAATGTGCATTGAAATTTCAATGTGATTTCTGCCTGAGAAATCTGCTTAATTTCCTCTACAGTGCCTTCTGGTGTTGAAACATTATTTATGATTGAAAATCTTCTTTTACTATGTCTTCCACACAATCCAAAAGGAATGAATGTGTGCCCAGTCTGAGAAGTTGTCACAAAACACTGGTATTCTATCGTGTCTGGTTACATTCTTCTTCCTTGAAATGGAAGAGAGCTGGCAAAGAAGGCTTTCTGTACTCCCTTCCACAGGGTACAATCACGGTCCTAAAGGGAAAACGTAAAGGTTGACACAGATAAAGCAATCTTTCCCTTTGCACCAGTTTGTAGAGCAGGTAGCCATGCAGGGAGAGGACATTGCACCTCCTGAGACCTAGTTCCTCCTGGAACTTCTTGAGGTTGGGGAGGCTTCGCATCACCCCCAGCATAGTTCACTTTGGTGTTCTCATAACCTGGCCCTTTGACATTATTACCAGTCACTTTATCTAGCAATATAAGGAATGTTCGCACAGGTCTGGAAGGAGTGTTTGTCATGTTATTGGTATTCCAGAGAAAGCAAAGTAGCAGACAAACTTAAAATAAGTTTGCATACACACCACATATTAATTTCAGGCTAAATCCTGACTCTTCGGTCAATTCCTGCATTGGTGGAGGGAGAACAGCATGCTTATCCCCACACTGCTGGAGGTTGCAAAGAGCCAGCAGAACAACGCAGCAGCTGCTACTGTAGCTTCAAGGCTGCAATGGCGCTGTTGCGCTGCATCTATGAACGGCTTTGGACAGTCAGTCCATATAGTCGCAGGTTAATTGGCTGCATTTCCTGAGTCACACCCAAAGCTGCCTTGGTTTGGCTTGGTGGTGCAGAGAAAGTCACCTCAGAGCACTGCTCCACAGTTGACAGGGAACAAAGAGTCTTTGTGTAATCTCTCTCTGGTGAGGACCTGGGATCCCACTTAGTGGAAGCATAACTAGTTCTTTGTGTCTGAGGCCACTCATCACCTTTCCACGGGCAGCAAGATTTGGCTGACTAAAAGCTGCCAGGCATTAAATCACATGATGCAGGAGCTACCAGTGGAAAAATAAAATGAATCCATTTAATATTAAGGCCAAACTAAACAAGATCAAGTAGACAAAAATGCCACTAGCTTTCTCAAATTGCAGTCAAATCAGGGTTAGCTGTTAAATCAATAGAGGAAAAGAGATCAGTTACTGTGCTGTTCTTTTTCATGTTAAAAGCCTAAGAAAGTTCACTCAATGTCATTCAAAGATATTTAGTAGAATTTTCATTCCAAAAGTGTATTCCACCTTTTATACATAACCTGTCTGGACACTTCTTAGATCTCCATTGGCTAAAATGACTTGCTTCTGATTGTCACATTGGAATCAATGTGATCCTACA
Source organism: Mesoclemmys tuberculata (assembly GCA_007922155.1). Taxonomy (NCBI): domain Eukaryota; kingdom Metazoa; phylum Chordata; order Testudines; family Chelidae; genus Mesoclemmys; species Mesoclemmys tuberculata. Next base: position 32,914,022 of record ML675601.1, on the reverse strand, counting down.
ATTTCTAATCTAATCTAATTTACACTGAGGAGCCAGAATAAGGTCCAAGATTGTGTAATTTAAAGTAGCCATAATCCTAATCCTAGTCAACAATTTACTCTGCATGTACTACACACCTTTGTCACATAGCTTTCCTCTTCCAGATCTTCAGAACAATGAAGTTTTGAGGCTAACTACTGGAGGTATTCTAACCATACAAGATCCTTTGTTACACTATAAATCTTTTTTTCCATTGTTTTAAAAACATGCACTTTCTTCTTCCACTATATGTTGCTTTATTTATGACTCTGATTCAATAATTACAAAGTAATAATAAATATAGATATATATGGCATAAAATCTGGGGTGGGTTATTCTTTCTTGTATCTGATGCAGAATAACTAATATGTTCTTATTCTTCAGCTTGTGTAATAGTGTTCTTATAGCTTGTGTACATTTTCATTTTGTTGATTCAGGTTTTGAAACCTTCCGTTTATGACTATGTGGCTGTGAATATGCTGTTTTGGGGTGCTTTCATTTGGGAAAGGGTCTTGATCTTTGGTTGCTTGGAAAACTGAGAGAGGAGGCAGGATTGTGTGATTAGATAGTATTCTGTTATTACCATCTATGGTTCTGTTTGCCACCTTCATCCAGGATTCTGTTTTTTTTATTGTGCTTTATTCTTGAGAGTTATCTGTGTCTTTTTAATAGAATCATAGAATATTAGAATTGAAAGGGACCTCAGGAGGTCATCTAGTCCAACTCCCTGCTCAAAGCAGGACTATCCTCAGCTAAATCATCCTGACAAGGGTTTTGTCAAGCCACAGCTTAAAAACCTCTAAAGATGGAGATGCCATCACCTCCCTAGGTAACCCATTCCAATGCTTCACCACCCTCCTAGTGAAAAACTTTTTCCTAATGTCCAACCTAGACCTCCCCCATTGCAACTTGAGACCGTTGCTCCTTGTCCTGTCATCTGCCACCACTGAGAACGGCCTAGCTCCGTCCTCCCTGGAACCCCCTTTCAGGTAGTTAAAGGCTGCAGTCAAATCCCCCCTCATTCTTCTCTTCTGTAGACTAAACAGGCCTAGTTCTTTCAGCTTCTCCTCATAAGTCTTGTGCTCCAGCAGGTCATCGTGTGACTGTTACTTTCCTGTAGACTGCTTTCTTGAATTTTATTATGCTTGTGCCTAGTGGAATATTTGAAAAATGGCTTATTTTTCTTATGCTGTAGGTCAAAGGTAATTTTGCTCCTGGCACATGCATTCCCCCTAGAATGGATCACTAAGTAATATGGAATATGTATTATTCTAATCATAGAAATTAGCCATGGAGAAAGGCAGTCATTTAGGGTCTGATCCAAAGTCAAAGGGACTCGTTAACTCTACCGGTGCAATATTGCTCCTTACCATATATTCTCCAATGCTTTGGTCCAGGTTAGTTTGTGATGTTTGTCCTTTTGTAATGCACTCATCACAGTGGTATCTGAACAACATTGGTCCATGTTCCTCCACCAGTTCCTTTGGGAGATTATTCCACAGTCTAATAGACCTTGCTCTCAGGCCACTTCTCCTGATTATTCAACCTCACTTTTCTTTTTCTTAATTTCTCACCATTACTCCTAGCTACACCTTCTCTTGTGCCATTCTAAATAATTGGTTTTCCCTATGCTTGCCTATTTTCTCTCTTCCTCCTCTCTTTTGATCTTTCCTAAACTCTTTCTTGTTGAGGGAATATATATATTATTTTCAGTGGTCTTCCATCAGCTAGTCATGTCTTGGACTCATGTGTTGCTGGGTGAGTCAACTCAAAGCAGTATTATGAAGTAATGCTGTTTCCAGAGGCAAGGGAGGGAGTGTGGTTGCATAAAACTTAGAGCAGCTTGCAAAATATAGAATAAAAATTGAACAGTGGCACGTCACCAGGTAATCACCTAAGAAGATGGATATTATGATGCCTCCCTGGACATGAGAAACAAGATGAGTGTATCTACTGTATCAGTGCAGTCTGTTCCTAGACTGTGGAAGACAACCTCGCATTTCTTTCAAACTACTTAGCACGATTTCTGGGGATCTCAAGCTTTTTGCCAAATCTCACATTCCCAGTAAGTGACACTGGAGGATCTTCCAGAGGGATATAAGTGATATTGTATGGAACTTTTCATAATACTAAATCAGTATATACACATCTTATGAGGTTTAAGGTTTGTTAAGTGGGTGTATCTGTGGTGGAGAAAATAAGCCTCCAGATAGACTAAATTACAAGGGTTTTTCTTCTTGTGTTTTTGTAACATCTCCTTTTTTTTCATACTAGTATATTTTGTTTTGAACTGGGTTTTTATTGAACAATGTCAACTAAATACCAACAAGGCCGTCACAAAGCTTCTGTACATCTAATTTAACTAGTTTATTCTTCTAGAGCCTGCAGTAATCAGTGACTTGTCAGTCTTGGGCTTTGATACACAGAAACTCTCTGCTTATTAGTGTTTGCAAATTGTGACTGGATTGTTTGGTCAAGAAAATTGAAGAATGCTATTCTGAAGCCACAAGAATCTACACACTTCATTTTATCATCACGTGAGTAGATTTTATTTGTAGAGTTGTGAGTTGACTTGTTTTGTTTTAAATATTTTTTCACTTGTTGCACCTTTTCTTCATTGTTGAGACCCATTTTTCTTTTGTATATATGTGTTTTCTTTCAAGGATATTTGACTACAACAACATGTAGCTGTACATGCAGATTTTAATGTTTTGTGAAGGGCATATGGTGTAGTTAAAGATAATGCAACTATCTCTCAGGTGTCACATGCTGCCTGTTTCCTGGGAAGCTTAATTTAGAACATCTGAATTTTGGAGGCATTGATAGCAACTCTATAGTTGAGGTTGAATTGTGCTTTCCACTTACAGCAGGACTAAATCCCTCTTTTAACCTTTAATGATGGAAATTAGTCTCTAAATTCGGAACAGTATCTTTTCAAGGGACAATTGCATTTTCTATGGCAGAAATAACATAAAAATGTAATTTTCCCTCTTGAAATTTTGCTTGGACTTTGTCTTATTTCTTTGGTATCCTCTAGTTAAACAGCCGCAGTCCCAATAAACTCCAGAATTCTCACTCTCTCTCCCATACATGCATGCACACAGACACTGGGATAATATCTCAGACACAGGACACTCGAAATTTACAAATTAAACACATGCCTCTTATTCAGGTTAAATTAACTGAATTCCTCCAAGATTGGCTGATGGAACTACTCAGATCCATTATCTGATGCAACCTCTTTGGCTGTACTGCATAAGCTGCTTCCCTACCTTATGTACCCTACCTCAGCCAGCCCCTCCCTCTAGGTGACTTTATGCCTTATTGTGACCCTCTCCAGTTGAGTACATGGTAAAGTTTTCCAAAAGTCATTCTCTGATGAACCTCCTCTGGCTCGTCAGAGCAGAGCTCCCCCTTTGATGAGCATGGGAAGTTTGTCAAACATGTGCTGCCTTAGTAGTAGTGCTTAGAACTCCATTTGCCAGGACAGTTTGTTTGCAAGTTTCCCTCTCTCCCTTGTACCTTATGTACCAGATGTTAGCAGCAAAAGGAGGACAAGGAAAAGAGAGAGCTTGGAGACAAACTGCCCTTAAAGCTGGGACTCTGAACTCTGCTACTGAATTTTCCATTGTTTGCCAGAGAGGAAGCTCTGTTCTGGTGAAATGGGGCGAACAGTCGGTTTGTCAGACCAATATTTTTACTGGTCACTCTTTTGAGATCAGTGAGAGATGGGGGATACACAGAGTGAGTTAGAAAAACTGGATGCATGTATGGTGGGTGGTTGGAAGAAGTAAGAAGCTTGCAGTGGCAAAGTCAGAGAGTGCGTGTGGATTTTCTTTTATGATGATTGGATGGTCAGACCTATAAATTAACGTTGTTCTGGATGTTAATGTCACCTCTGCTGGATATTTTCTTGACTTTTTTCTTTGATTGCACTTTAAGGAAATGCATTTAAACAACCTTAACTCAAACTTAGCCAAGTTTTATTTTTTTAGAGGAAAATAATAGGATCCAGAGAGAGCCCTTGTTACTTTTAAAATACTTTTAAACTTTATTAAAATGAATTATGGCACTACACGGTAACCTGGCCTCATTTGCAAAGCATATCAAAATAACACACCAAGTGCATGTTAAACTCTTTGCAGCTGAAATTGTTTTACCCAGTGATATTACTAACAATCTGCAGAAATGGGGAAAGATGCCTCTTCTCTCTATTAATGTTTTACAATGAATTCTTCTGGTGACTGAAAATGTAAGTCATGATTTTCCTTTATCTGGAGTTATGGGCTGTCTGTCTATGCCTCTGTGCTGAAAGGCATTGATGTACTATTGAAAGAGCACCACACTCCTCATTTAATCAGCCTTGGCAGTGCATTTTACATAGAGTAGATCACATCTGACTGATTTATCACAGAGTTTGAGGTATATTTTCCTCTTGAAGCAGGGATATCTCCTGTTAATGGTAAAAGGAGTTATACGCATGTGTCACACAAAACTCCTCCATTGTCTGCTTGCAATATTTCTGCAAATGCAGTCTTACTGACAGAATAAAACTGTGGGTGAATATTTGGTTTCTAAGTTTTGGAGAATTACCGGTAATTCTATGTAGCAAGATCCTTACAAAAACACACAGTATCAATTGGTTCTTGTGTGTACCCCTAAAAGATGGATCTTTTCACACATTCAACTCCTGTGCTTTACTGGGGAACATTTGGACTGGATGAATAACTTTAAAGGGAATGATATTACCTGCTTTAACTACCGGATCAATTAAATAAATACTCAGAATAATGCAGCTAAAGCTTAAAGCAGTTACTTTCTCCATCTCTTTGTGCCTGTCATTCATAACCTCTCTCTTTTACCGGAAGAGCAAATCGTGCACGATTCCGCTGTATTTGAAAATTTCTGATTAGCCAGCACAGATATCTTCGTACGTTTGTATGAAACACAAGTACACTGAGCCCACCAGCCAGGGGTGAAAAGGATACAAGTGTGTTCTTATCTATCTGTCCAGAATGAGCTGGGCACAGTTCTTGTACATGGGAAAGACCCATTCCCAGAGGGTACAATCAAAATATGTGCACTGTATATAGTGGTTGGTTTATTTATTTTATTAATTTAAATACATGTCAACTTCAACTGATTGTCCCTTAGCTGATCCATCATTAGTTGTCTATTTCTTGTAAGCCTCACAGAAGTGGGTCCTGAGGAGAGGGTACATGCATTACTGGATCATGGAGGGTGTTCCATGGTTGGGGCTGGTGGAAGAAAGAATAAAGAGAGTTGAGGAGGGAGAAGGGGACAAATGAGTGGTCATGGCTGGTATCATTGGCAGGACCAATGAGGGTTTGAGTTGACTAAAATCATTTCTTGTGGTCTCAGTCCAGGGAAAACACACCTCAGGCATTCAAGCCACTGAATGTACAGTGATCAGCTGATATCCAGAAGTATCAGAGTTATTTACGCAGTGACTGTATATTTTGGATTTTGTGCTTTTTGCAGACTAGTAATTAGCTGTTTAGGGACAGAGGTGGGTCCTATGTATTGGAGCGTGAATATTTATGAACGTGTGTTCATTAAACTTATGAGAGGAACAGGTTATTTGTCCCTCAATACAGGGGCCTGTATTTATCATGCATTTGCTACCACCTGAGTGCGAGCCCTGGTGTGTTTGTGTGGATTGTGCTACAGGGAGCAGAGCAAGACCAGATTAGAGAGAGCTGGTGCTGGAATGGAGGAGGTTGGGCAAAACCAGAAAAAAGTGCCTGGTCTCACTTGAAGCTAATTAGAGGAGGTGTAAAAATCCTACATCAAATTCAAAGGTCTCTTTTATATTGGATCACTTTCTGGTCCTGGCATTGTTTTGCCACTACTAGAAATGTTAATTTTCCCCTTAGAATCTCTTAATGTATTGAATAGGGGAGGCAGTGTGTCCTAGGGGACAGAGCACTGGACTGGGATTGAGGAAACCTGGGTTATATTCCTGGCTGTGCTGCTGGCCTGCAGGATGACCTTAGGCAAGTCATTTCACCTGTCTGTGCCTCAGTAAAGTAGGAAGGTAATACACTGACCTCCTTTGTAAAGCACGTTGGGATCAGCTGATGAAAAATGCTGCATAACAGCTAGGTGGTATTATTATTACTGTTGCAATTATTAATTTTCAGTTTAATTTTTAAAAGTGGGATATAATCAGGTTAAAATATTTTTAAACAAGTTTATATTAACATTTCTGCAGCCATCTCACCATTGCCTGTGGTTTTGCCAGATTATCTTGAAAAACAAGGCAAGATTGGTCTTGGGTAGTAATTGGATAGACTGCCAAAGACAAACTAGGGGCTACAGGAAGTGGGGATGAGGAGTCAGTGTGATGTTCTTTCTACTGACTCAATACTGAGGTAATATCTAATCACATGACTAGTGGTTACTGTTCTATGGGAAATACTGTTTTGGTACAGATGTCAAATCAAGGCCACATCCATTTGTGGTCATTAAAGATCACATTGCACTCCTTGCATATAAAAATAGAGGTGTTAGTCACGGTGTCCTCATCAAATTCCAACTTGGATAATTAAATTTTATTGGCATAAATTTCCCCTGTAATTTAATTGGGCATGACATAATTTTCACTTTCTGCCCTAAACAATGGTGTAAGGGTATCTGTATCTACTCTGTAAAATGCTGTGGGAATACTCTGTGTGAAAGGTGTTAGAAAAATATAAGATAATGTATTTTACATATGTAAAGGTTTTACTAATTCATACATAGCTATTGCTATGGAAATTGACAAGGCAAAGTCCCATGCATTGAGACTCCCCAGTTGGCTAAGAGGCCAACGCTGTGATCTTGCTGGAGTCTTGCTTCTATCAGTTTTTGCCATGTACAAGCCATTGTTTTATCAGGGAGGAGAACTATCCCCAAATTTTTCCTCCTTGTACTTTAGGAGCATCTTTTCTGTGACACAACCAACTTCTCTTGGACTGCGAATGACTGTCTATGATGGCATGTAAATTTGGGTGCCCAATTGTCAGCATATCAGGCATGATCAACTTTTTTTAACAAAGAAAAGTAATATTCAGATTGGAAGAACTTGGGCATTGCTTCAGAATTGTAGAGCGCATCAAAATAAAAACGGCGAAACATTCCGCTATCACTGTGATGCAATGCCATGGCATAAACATAGCATCACACGTGAGCATGCCACAGCACCCTGATGTTATGGCTCTTTGTGACTCGATTTGGGATATATTCCCCCCTGCCTCCTCCCCCGCCCCCTGTTATTCCTTCTACATAGAGAGATAATGGGGTGGTTTTGGTGGGTTTGGTTTTTTTTTTTTTTTGGTTTCTTTCCCTCCTAACCCATTTCTGGATGCTTGTAGGGAAAGGAAACATGTCAGTTACTGACTCAGTTTGTATGGGGAACACTTCTGGGATCAACACTCTACTCATTGTACCTCAGACCAAGTTCATGAAAGGAATCCATTTAAACTTGTAGATTTTGCAAGAGCTTCATGTTCTCTGTCAAACTGCTGCATGCAGCTTGAATCATAGAATATTAGGGTAGGAAGGGACCTCGGGAGGTCATCTAATCCAACCCCCTGCTCACAGTCACAGGTTGAGTATCACTACCTTAAAAATCACTACAGTAACATACAGCTGGCTACAGGAAGCCAAGGTGAAGAAACACCCAAAGCAAGCTTTTCTTTAGAAACAGATAAACAGTAATCCCCTGGGCTATCACAGTATATGGATATTGTGAAGTACATGCGCTATCTTTGTTAGAAGAAGTCTTTTTTAAAAAGTACTCTTGGACTTGCTTGTCAGTAACATTCACTGAGCTTCACTAATTTTGAAAAATTCAGAATAGAGTTTTGCCACTTTAGAGATAATCCATGAAAGCTCTCTTCCTGCAGACAGCAATAAATCATCCCGTCCACTAAAAGCCTGGATGTCATTTGAAATTTATTGCACAGAGCTGGTAGTGGACTTAAAAGCCATTTCACGTGTCTTATTACTTCAGTCATCTAATTTATGGGTTTCAGCCACAATTGTAGTTGAAAAAGTATTTTCCTTCAACTGATGACTATGATTGCTGCTTTTGCATTCATTTTTCCTTTGCACTGGTTTTTTATATTTTCTATGATAATTGCAAGCATATTTTGGCATATAGGAGAGTTTCTTTCAGTTTCAGATCTAAAGGTGCCATCCAGGCTGATGGAGATTGACTAAGCTTTACCATCTCTTAGCTGCACTTGTCAAAAGGTATCTTAGTTATTGTTAGTTGAGCAATCTTGCCCTGGGGAAGGAGAAGCTGTCAAGAGCTCCCTTGTTTAACATGAGAATCTGTGGCTCCGTGGAGGGAGTATGAAGGCAACCTATTAAACGCAGATGAGGTAAGCATAAGTAACACACTTAACACAAAGGATGATAAGATAGTGGTGCCCTTTATGCTGTATTGCAGAGACATTTTTTCTTTTCCCACTGTAAAAAGTAGTCTGAATTTATTCCCCCAGATTAGAGCTTTCTTTAATGCCAATCATTTTAATCTCCATAATGAAAGACAAAATGAATGACAAACTGGGAAACCAAATGAAAGGAAGAAACAAATGTGAAAATATTACCCTTAAAATATAACACATTTTTTTTTTGTAGATTATGAGATTTTAGGCTAAAACCCACACCAAACATAAATGACTAATTCTGGTAAATGAATTCTTTCTTTGTGTATTTGTGTGTATACATATAATAGAAAAGAGATGTTATTTTAACACCTCCCAAAAATGTGGTAGGCGCCTCCCAGTACAGGACAAACGAGACATCATCTTTACCCTGAGGAGTTTACTAATGCCAAATGTGTCTAAATGAGGTGCATGGTAGGATAGGAGTAGTAATGATGAGATAACTTGGTTATTCAGCAAAGGTTAGAGCACAGTATGATGGCACAAGAATTTAATGTAATGAGGTAAATCGATAGAATGCATCGGTACAAAACTGAGCTGGTGATTTTCCTGTAGGCGTCGGCGAAGAAGTGGGGATTTAAGAGGAGAGGACAGTGGCTTTGTGGAACAACTCAGGAAGCATGTTCCACATGTGGAAGAAGGGACAGAGATGGTCGTGAGAAGAAGTGATAAAGACAACGCAGGACTGTCATCACCGGCAGAGCAGAGCGGGTGGGAAGGTGTTATGAAAAGGAATGAGGCTAGATAAGTAAAAAGGCACCAATGTCAAAAAGCTTGAATTTGATGTAGTGGAGTATGGGAAGCCAGTGAAAGGATTCAACAAAGGACATGATATGTTCAGATCAATTAACATGAAAAGATTATTTTAGTGCCTGCATTTTATATGGACAGGAATTGGACAGTGTGAGTGTTCAGAAGCCAGAGACGAAAAGTGATCATGGTAATTAAGATAGGATATGCTGCGGGCATGGATGAGAACATTGCCCGAGGACAGCGAAAAAAAGCTGGAACACAGGATCATAATGTACACAGAAGTGGCAAGATATAGACAATATCTGCAGGTGTGGGCAGGGGTGCTGGAACAATTTCTGTATTGGGGGTGCTGATGATGGGGAACCCTGTATTTGGTGTTTTGATTACTACTTCAGGCCAGGAGGGTGATGCAGCACCCCTAGTTCCAGCACCACAGGGGTGGGGAAAGGAAGAGATATTGGAGATGTCCTGGATGCAGGAAGTGGAGAGGGTTTCTGAAGAAGGATCACGACTTCAGCTTTAATCATGGTTAAGTTGTTGGCAAGAAAGAGATCATATTTTGCATAACAAAATGTATTTAGGTTCTATAACAGAGGGTGTCCCAGGTGCGTGAGAACGTAGGAGTGTTCTATGCCACAGACCCAGGATACCAGATTTGGCAAGGGAGCTCTTCATGGTCAGCTGATAAGGGGGTTGAGGGGTTTTACATAGTCTTCTATTCTGAGTCACTCTTTCCTCCCTTTGTTGTCTATGCTGTTTCTGTAATCATGACACATGAATACAACGGGGCAGCAGAGACTGCTGACAGTTTGCTCCAAGACTGTAATGCCTCTGCAAACTGGTTGCTAAAAGCAGCTTGTGAGCAGCGAAGCATGCACCTTTCCTTTAAGAGGCCAAGAACACCTCTTCTTTTCCCCTTTTCCAGCCCAAAGACACTGTTAAAGTGCAATGTGTAAAATACCCTCACAGAGATGAGCTTTGATTTTACTGTTGGCCATAGGTTTGCAGGCTTCATGAAAATTCATAGTGAAATGAGACCACATATTATGCCAGGTGGAGTGGTTGGTGGTACAGCAATAATGCCTAGATACCCCAACTAAGACTGTGTCCTACTGTGCTAAGTGCCATATTCACACACAGTGAGAGACTATCCTGGCCCAAAGAACTTGCAGTCTGAATAGACAAAGCCAGCAGACAGACTAATATGGGGAACCAAGAGACAGAGAGGGGTGAATTGACCTACCCTTGGTCAAAAAGGTCAGTGATAGAGCCAGGAATAGATAATTCTCAGATTCAACAGCATACAACTGTGGATCTAGGCCAGAAACCTCAGCCAAGAAAGCAGCAGCACTGAAAGGGAAAAGTAATCAACTACCATCTGAGCCCTTCAGAGAGGACCTGAACATAGAGGTCCAGTCACATGACCTAGAAGCTTCAGCCCATTGGGGATGCAATATTTCCAGGGAAGGGACAGGAGGAGCCTTTCAATGTTTCTAAAAGTTGTAGATAAGCATCCTAACTTGATGCTTAGCTGAGTCTCTGTGCTTGTTCAGTGGTTAGTTCATCCCCTTCATTAGTGATTACTCTGGTGGACTGAATTTTGGCCACTTAAAGACTAAAGTCCTTTGTTTGTTCTTTCATTCATTCTTTTGGAAGTATTAACAGGTTTACAGGGCCTTGCCACGTAAATATCAGAAACAACACCATCATTACAACAGTGCGCTGTTGTTTAAAGATACATTATACAGGAATATAGTAATAACACCTCTTAAACAGAGGTCTGACCATATTACAGAGTGAGCATCATTACAACACGGATGACGTGTCATTTCTTGGCATTTTATTATACTGAGTGAAATCTCTGATTACACATTTAGCAGACCCAGCATGTCAATCAAATGTTAATTTACAAAAATATTAGAAAGTGGTGCTGGTATTTTTGCAGGTGAATGTACTTTGAATGTTCAGTATTATGATTGATAAGCTTCTGAGCTGGTCTGTGCCTTTTTAAAAGATGTTCATATTCAGATTTTATTGAAGTGATTCCTCCAGTAGGTGGAAAGAATAGCATGCATTAGTACCTTTTTCTGTACACAGAATGACTTCAAAATTAGTAACTTTCCACATTTGTTGAATGCATTTGCTGTCATCAATCTGTTTATTTTTTTAAAAATCAACTATGTGCCCAACTTCATATTGTAGAAAGGAAACTATATTTTGAACTATAAAATGTTTTTGAGAATGAAAGAAAAGAAAAAAAATTGATTTTAAAGGATTTTATTAGTTTGCTATGAAGATCTGGTTCATTCCACATACAGGAGTATGCAATAACTAGTCCTATGTGCAAAGCAATGGATTCTTGGATTTCAATTTCTGAAGTAATCACCTCTGTGTTCACCATGCGGAGAACTTGCATGCACTCTGGACCCACCATCGCCCTGCAGCCATGAAAACTAGTACACATTCTCTGGGGAGAAAACCTAGCACACCTGATGTGGTCTTCTAAATGCTCTCATACCTCACAAGGTCTGCTGGGGAATGGGACATATTTCCTCCTTCACATGAGTGATAGGCTGCCAGGGGAACCTTACGGACACTGTCTGAAAATATTATCCTGGTGAACAGCTTTTATCCAAAGAGAGATGATGGTGGCCTGTCATGTGAAGGGTTATTGTTTTTTTCTATCTTCTTTTAGAAAAGAGCCCCATAAAATAGAATAATTGTAAAATTACTTAGCACTTTTATAGCACTACCTTCAGAGGTCTGTTCTTAATCCTCACAACTCCCCTGTGATGTGGATGGATAAATATCATCTTGAATATCCACATGGGGAGTCTGGAACATAGAGGTGTGGCAACTTGCTCAAAGCCACACAAAATCAGGGGCAGGGCCAAGGTTAAAATTTGGGAATTCTTTACTTTCAACCCATTGATCATGCCTCTAGACTGCCCTATCTATTTGACAGGAAAAGGATGGGATCTCCCAGTCCTTACTACCACATAGGGGTTTCTAACCCTTTAAGACTGCAGTAACTGTTATCTTCAATATACTTAGTAGGCAACAAAGGTCATGGAACCATATAGGGTTGGTTGAGGACAGTGGATGGGAAGCTATGTGGCTCCTGTCTTCAGAGAAGTCTGGATCCCTTCACCATACATTTGCACATGGCCTGACCATTGTCAGGGTTGGGTGTCTCAGTGGATAGCCAGATTGAGTGGTACTTCCACACCCATTGCCGACATGTAAACTGGCGAGAGATTATGGCCCTGACAGATCAGTGACTTTAAACCCAGAATGCAGATTTCCACATTAAAAACAGATTTTTGGAACTATCAATATTTTTCTACTTCTAACCCTCAAACACAGATCTAACAAGGAAGTGATGTAGAGTTTGACTCCCAAACATTAATTAAATCTTAATTTCTTGAGAATCAAAGAAGATTCAAGGGAAAATAGCGGTTAAGAGGATCCTAGCAGTATTCTGGCTCCTAAGAGGTATGTTTTCTGCTGCTTATGCCACCCAGAAAGCTATGCAAACTAACAGCCGGGGTTGGAAAAAATATATCTTGAAGCTTAATATCAGATTTCTGCAGATTCTAAGAACCACCTGTGTATATATGTGGATACTGAAGTGCTTCCAAGAAGAGGCTGAGGAGAGAGACAAAAATGAGATGATCACAACAGCAGGAGGAGGCAGTAGAACCAATTCAGTGTTTAGATGACTGTGTTGCGGAGAGTTTGCTTTACAAATCGACTGCTGTTTAGAAAGCCGATGCTGTAGAACAGAGCACTGAAAGTCCCAAGATGGCAAAAGATTAATGAGCCTGGATTAGGTTTTTAACAGCTTCTGGTTGATTTTTTTCATCACGTGCATAATAGTATGCAAATACAAACAAATTAGTTAAATATTAACATAATTTAAAAAAAGATAATAAATAGCACCACATGGCAGAGCTCCTATATCTAACAACAGAACAATGATAAGTTATCAGTTCGAAAATGAACTAAGCAGAAATGATATTGAAAGAGTGGGAGAAGATCATAATAGTTAATGTTTATATAGTGTCCTCAATTTTCATTGGGCTTTATAGAAATAAGAAAAATCTTGGTCTCTATGCAGAAGAGTTTACAATCTAAGGACCAGGTCTGGAGCAACTAACATAGCTGTTAATGGCAAGAAAGCTATCATGATTTACAGCAGTTAAGGATCTGGCTTGTAATGTAAGCATTTATTGCATTTCTTACAGTTCATACCTCAGCATAATGTTCTGGCTATAGCTAGGCAAAGTCTTCAAATATTCAGATTTTTAAATGAATTGCCATCATCCATGGCCATGTCCTCTGTGTTTGCTTTCTGTGAACATTCCTGCAATCAAGATTTGATGACACAAATATCCTCTAAAAGCAAATTTTAAAGATGCACATGCCTTTCAAATTTTTAATCTGCATACACAATTATTTGTGCCAGAAGCACTTGTGTGCTCATTTGTTCTGAAAATAGAAATAATTCCATGTGACCCCTCAAAATTATCCAACAGAATAGCAATATTGGGCCTTGCATAGAGTTAAAAAATGTTGCCCTAAAATTGGTTGAATGCTTACAAAAGAACTTGAAGGAACTGTGATCTGCTCTTAGAATTTCCATGAGCAGAAGTGGTTAAATTAATCCAATAAATGACTCGGTGCAAATTATTTGCTTAGCTCTATTTCTACTTGGATCTCATAATCAGACCAGGAATTGAACAAACCCTTTGTAACGTTAGTGTAGCTTATTGCTTGAATGGATTTAGTTTCTGCTATTTCCCCTTGGTTTTTGTTTTTAAAGCAATATTTATTACAAGATTCAATGTATTTCCATTTTTTGGTCTCCTTACAATCTTTGCCATGAGACAGGAGGTATTGTAATGAGAGCATCTTCTCTGTAGTCTGTGGGCTGTTGTTCTTTGACCTGGTCATTAAGAGAGAGTCTATATGTTCATTGCTCCCTTCCATGAGGCAGGAGAGACACAGGAGCAAAATGGATTGAAAGGCCCACAGCCATTCAGCATAGCACACAGCAAATTGCTAATGACACCTGTATTTCAGTTTAAAGCACAAAGTATTAGCAAAAAAATAAAATCCTCTCTGTGCTTGATTTCCTCCTCCTCCTCTCATTTTCCCTCCACCCCCGCACATTTAATTAGAAAATCTGATGCAGCCAGAGACGTTATCTGCCATACAGTGTGTGTTTGTGAGGAATGCATTTTTTGACCGTAGCTGATAAGCATTCTGTGTTGTGGGTAGTTAATTGGTAGTGAAAAGGAAATGTCTGGACTAGCATGTGAAACGCTTCCTAACAGTTTCTCCTGCAGCTGGTCTCACTGGCAGTAGGTTTGTGAGCTAAGGTGTTGTGTGGTATGGCAGTGGTTAGAAGGTCCTGCCAATATTGCCCTCCCCTAGCAGAACTGCACAGCACACCTGCACCTTTGGAAAGAGTTCTAAGTTTTTGTTTTCTTTCTTTTCCTTCTTTGTAAGGAAATGGGAATGGGAATAAAATGCAGTGATCCTCTCCTTGGGCCACATCAGTCAGCAAATACTTTGAGAAGGGGGAAGTTGGTGTTATTGCGACTTTCCCTGCCTAAGCCAAATAGAGCTTGTTTTAAAACAAACTGCAGGAATAAAAAGGAGTAAAGACAGAACAATAGCATCCTGTAATTTAGGGTCTGAAGTGGAAGACAGTAATTAAAGAAAAGGATTTGTCCTCTGACCCATTCTGCAGGCTATATTGAGAGTGATCCTAGGCTAGGCAGGTAGACACACAGCCAGAGCTTCCATCTATCATTTCTGCCTGCCCTCTTTTGGTGGAAGAGGAATAGGTTCCCACACAGGAGGAGAAGGAGCCCATGCCTCTTTTATCTGCAGACTCAAAATGGTCTGCTCCCAACCAGGCTGGGCAAACAGACTTTTAAAGGAATCTACAAGGTGGGTCTGAACTCTTTGGATAGACTAACAAGTGGGGTAGGGGATGCAAAAATATAACTCAGCCCAGATTTGCTCAGAAGTACACGAACCGTTTGACAATCCTGGTGTGAGATTTGAGCTTGTAACAAAATATGAAAGGCAAGTTTTGAATGATCTGAGGTTTTGCTGCAAAGAGTTTGAGTTTCTCTAGTCAGGCAGTAACTTTTCTCTTTTAGCTTGTGTGCATGATTTCATTATTACCCATGGAGTGATACATAACATGCTTTTTGCTCATAGCCATGTGTGTTTTATTACCAGCCCTTGGTGGTGTCCTGTCTCTCCCAACAGTATATAGAGAAATCAGATTATTTAAATTGGAAAGATAGGTGTCCAGTCTCTGCCTCAAATTGCATATCTTTAGAAGACATCAAAGCAGAGCTCAGGTTACATTTTGTTACCCTGTTAGCCAGCCAACTGTTAACTATCCATGCTCTGGGACAAATCCTGCCCTGTGCTTCCTGGGTGTGAGGTGTTGGCCATCATGGCCCTAAGGGCATATTCTTCTGGTTAGGGATTATAGCGAAGCCTCCAGCTGGCAAAAGCATGTGCACACATTACTTCCTTTAGGAGAAGCAGGATGGCAGACATGGCAACACCTTCTTTTCCCACTTCACGCTTTGACATTCTGTCCTATACAAACAGGATTGTTCTTGGGCCATGTATTGATCCTCCCCTGCTCTGCTTTCACAGTCCCCCCCAGTAACTGCTCTCTATGCATTAACAGACATGTAGATATGCTTGAGTGAATGTCCAACTATCTACAAGGCACATGTACATATCAATGGGAAAAATCAGTACAATTTGTAACATGAAACGCGTAATTAAATCTAAAGACTGAAAACCATGATCAGCTTGGTGTGGTATCTGCAAACGGTGATCAGCCTACTGGGGAATTCCCTGAGTGGGAAGAGTGAGAGATTTCAGTTCAGATTGCCACTAAGGCCCACTGGAGAGATGGCTGCAGTTTCTGGGCCCTACCAAAAGTATAGGTGGGGCTTTGGAAGAAGGGCTTATCCAAAACAATCTGAACTAGAAAAGAGCCTGGGGGAAGGGGACTTGCTTTGGGGACTTAGAAGGGGTAGAATGGAAAGCATTTGAGACATGTCTTACTCTTTCCAAGCCAGTTGGCCAATCCCTAGTCCAGGAGAACTTCATGACAAGTGTTTCTGATGACCAACATTTGATCTGTTCTGTACTTCATCCTTCATTTGATCTATTCCTCTGCAATGCTGCAGCTGCACCGTGGTAGCACTTCAATGTAACCACTCACTACAGTGTGTGTATGGGAGTGTTTCCTTTTAGTGTAGTTACTCCAATCTTCAAAAGTCAGTAGCTAGATGGACGGAAGAAACTCTGCCCACCTAGCGCTATCTACAGTGGGGGTTAAATCATGGTGAACTGAGACCTGAGCTAGGTTGCTCATCGTTCCCGGAACTTTGTTCAGCTATGGCCTCACCCATTAGAGTTCCCAGTCCTTTCTGAGACCTGCCTCTGACTCTTGTAACAGTAGGGGTACCTGGAACCTTGCAGTTCCCTCCATGCCCAAGGCCTTTCAAGTGTCCAAAGACTTGCTCTTGCTTCCAGTGCCACACAATCTTCAGGAGAATAGACCGTTGCACTGAGGCAGCCAGCCAAGAGTGAGTCCAGGGGCAAGCCCTTGATGGCAGCCCTGCTTAGGTCACTGACAGCCTGACAGTGGTTGCCAGGACCCTGTTACCAGTCCCCAGAGCACTGCTGCTGGCAGCTGGACTCTCGGTATCATTCCCTGGACACTCAGTACCAATCCCTGGAGCCTCAACGTAGGTCACCAGGGTCCCTGCACCAATCCCTGGAGCCACGGCATCTGTCTCTGGAGTGCCACTACTGGTCACTGGAGTGCCCTCGTCAAACTCTAGATGCTCAGCAACGATCGACAGAGTCCTGGCACCACTCCTTAAGTGAACCCAGCCATGGCTGCTGGTTTTCCCCCAAGGGCCTACCACAGGGCTCATGGCCTCCAACCCAATGGCCTGGACCTTGGCAATTCTGGAACTCTTGAGGATTCCCTACTGTCTCAGGGAACAGTTGATCTCAAGAACATCCGTGAGATGCTCAGCGACAGTGTCATGCCCAACCCCAGGCTTGGATGAAGTATCAGATCAAGCAGCGGGGGGCTTCAGTGGTACCTCTGGAAGAGGTTACCCTGGTTTCAGAAGAACAGTTGTTCACTCCACCCTATCCTGCCTCATCATCATCATTGCCTGATGAGGCAGTAGCTGATCCTTCTGCCACCATCCCACAGGATGACTTTAGAGCACACCAGGAGCAACTCAAAAGAGCAGCCACAAACTTGGGCTTGGAGGTGGAGGAACTTGAAGGAGCCCTCTGATGTGCTTTTTGGCAGCAGCAGCTCCTTCTAGAGTGACCCTTCCCATCCATGAGGGAGTTGTCAAGCTTGTAAAGGATTTATGGCAAACCCCCTCCCTTCCGCCCCCTACATCTAAAAGAGCTGAGAAAAAATATTATGTACCTGCCAAGGGGTTCGAGTATCTGTACCCTCACCCATCCCTGGGGTCATTGGTGGAGTCAACTGCCAACAAAGAGACAGACAGGGGCAGTCAAGCTCAACCTTTAAGAATAAAGATGCAAAGAAACTGGATCTCTTTGGCCGAAAGACTTATTTGACTGATAGCCTCCAGCTCTGCTTATCGAACTGGCAGGCCCTCTGGGGAGGTATGACTATAATATATGGCATTCCATGGCCAAATTCACTGACTTCTTGCCCCAGGAGTCTAAAAGGGAGTTTGTGGCCATTATGGAGGAGGGCAAGTCACTGGCCTGAGCTTCCCTCCAGGCAGCCTCTGACGCGGCTGACTCGGCAGCCAGAACAATGGCTTCAGCGGTCTTTATGTGGAAAGCCTTGTGGCTATAGTTATTTGGCCTACCTGCGGAGGTCCAACAGTCCATCTAGGACCTCCCGTTCGATGGTGCGGTGCTGTTCTCTGACCAAATGGACGCTAGGCTGCATAGCCTAAAAGATTCCAGGACCACACTCCACTCCTGAGGTCTGTACATTCCGTCTGCTTCCAGGAATCATTTCAGGCTCCAGCAACACGCAACAGTTTGTGGGCCTGGCCAGGAGTAAGCCCTATAGGAAGAAGAGCAAGGGCTATAAGGGCTCTCAAAGTCTATCCCCTGCCAGTGCTTCCCAATCAGGCTCAAGCCACTACCTACTGATCAGGTGACAGGCAGGCCTTTTGAGGGTGAGCCTGGGGGTGGCTTCGCAGATTTAACCTAGGATCCAACTCTCCCCTCCTTTTCAAACCACCTTTCCCCATCTTCCTGCGTGGGCGACTATAACATCAGACAAGTGGATCAAGTACCATTGCAGTGGGGTACACCTTTCAGTTTATTTTGATTCCTTCTTCCCACCCCCATCTCTGTCCCTCTTCAGGGACCCTTCTCATGAGCAACTTCTTATCCAGGAGGTGCGAACTCTTCTATAGGTAGGGGCTGTAGAGGAAGTTCACCTACATCTGATAAGGAAAGGATTTTACTCCCTTTGCTTTCTAATCCCAAAGGCCAAAGGGGACTTGCAGCCCATATTGGACCTACGTCACCTCAACAAATATCTCAAGAAGGTAAAGTTCCATATGGTCTCCCTGGCCTCCATCATCCCCTCCCTGGATACGGGAGACGGGTATGCCGCTCACGACCTGAAGGAAGCACACTTCAATTTTGCATGGCCACAGACGGTTCTTATGGTTTGTGGTGGGAGACAATCCCTACCAATTCACGGCCCTCCAATTTGGCCTGTCAACAGCACTAAGAATGTTCACAAAATGTATGGCGGTAGTCATGGCCTACCTCAAATGTCAGGGAATACACATTTACCTTTACTTTGACAACTGGCTCATCAACGGTCGCTCATAAGCTCAGGTCTGGCACAGTACCATGGTGCTATAGGCCACTTGCCAAGAATTGGGCCTGTTGGTAAACAAACAGAAATCTACATTAATACCTGTGCAAAGGATAGAGTTCATTGGGGTTGTCCTTGACTCTACCCAGGCCAGAGCATTTCTACCTCAAAACAGACTTCAAACCATGTCATACCTGATCACGCAGGTCACAGCTCACCCCCTCACCACACGAGGATTGCCTCAGGCTGCTGGGTCTCTTGGCAGCATGTACCTACATGATATAATAGGTAAGACTATTCTTCAGACCCCCTTCAAATGTGGCTAGTGTCAGTTTACTCCCCGACAAGACACAGCCTGGACATGTTCCTTAAAATCCCACTTAAAGTACTTGCCTCATTAGCATGGTGGACAAACCCTACCCACGTAACAAGAGGGGTTCCCTTTGCAGCCCCATGTCTGATGCTCTCCTTGGTATCAGATGTCTTGGACGTAGGATGGGAAGCCCACATCGGTTTCCTCAGGACCCAATGCTTCTGGTCCACAGAAAAGCTGACATTACACATCAATGTCAGAGAGCTCAGGACAATCCATCTAGCCTGCGAAGTGCTCCTTCACCAGATGTCAGGAAAGGTAATATGAATGTTGACAGACAATACAGCATCAATGTATTATGTCAACAAGCAAAGAGAGTGAGATCCTCAGCCCACTGCCAAGAGGTACTTCTGCATGGAACATGTGATCTACCTCGAAGCCTCACACCTCTCTAAGGATCAAGAACACATTGGCAGATCACCTCAGCAGGTCCTTCTGGTTAAGCCAAATGGAAAAGTCTCAGAAGGAATCCAAACACTTCATCCCACACCTTTTTCACTTTCCTGTTGGTTGTATTTGCTGCTACTACGATTCTCTTCCACTCCCTCCTCTGTCACTTTACATTCACTCACATGCACTTACTCAGCTTCGTGGCCTCTGCCTTTCACCACCACTTATGACAAATGTGCATCTGGCCCACGTCTCCCATGCTACTGCACACCTCTGTTGCATAGTGCAGGTTGGTTGTTGTAATGGGGGAGAGAAGTGGTGAGTGTACAGAGAATGACCAGCATAGTGAGCAGTGTAAAAAGTACAGGAAGAAACATTTTGTTTATCATAAAAATATGGTGTTGGCATTTTAAAAAAAATGAGATATCAACATGTGCTTTTATGGCAGGGCTCAAGTGACTCTCTCTACACCTTCTGCACCACAGACACAAATCCTTCCCTTGGATGGGCTATGTATTGTGCCTGACTGCTCCACAGTGCACTGCAGGAGGGTGAAGATGCAAGGAGCACACTTCTGTGCTCCTGGGAATGGTCACATTCCTCATGTTCTTTGGAGCACAGGCTGCTCTCTACTCTGCCCTGACTCAGGAAAGCACTGTCCTTAAATCTCAGACAGTGAGACTTAAGCAGGTGATTGACTTTAAGCAAGTGCTAGGATGCTTTCCTGAATTTGGACCCAAAAAACAAGACACCCCAAAGTGGACAGGCAGAGGGAGGTCCAAGGTCCCATACTTAAACACAGTGATCAGCAAAGCTAGCTGTGTGCACAGAGGAAGTAGGTTACAGCCTTGAAAGGGCAGAAACAGCAGCATTCCTATACAACGGGGAACGTCAGAAGGAAGTCTGCCTCTGTGCTTCATTCCCAAAGAGGGGGCTGTGCCTACATGGATCTAATGGACCAGTGAGCCCATAGACTGGATAGGGATGCTACTGAGGCTGCACAGAGTTTCTGATGAATCTGATGCTTAATGAGCACTTATTTAATTCTAATTTGTTTTAGGTTTCTTGTAGGCATATTATTTATTTGAATTACTTATTTTAAATTTTTTAACATCCCCATGCACACACTGAAGAGAACTGCAATAGCAAATTCCCTAAAAGCTTCAATTTCTACTTTAAAAGGTAATTAAATGTTGGACTTAGATTTAAAAATGGGCAATTTTGACACAACAGGCTTTAAAGATTTCTGATGGCACATGAGAGAGAATGCCCTCTTGCATCTCTTGTTCTAGGTTGTTTTGTCTCATTAAAATGTCCCTCTCCTGTAATCACTATTTCACAGTTCAGCCATCTCCAGATACTGTGAAACAGCTGTGCAAAGGTCAAGTACAAGAGGGCAATGTGAAAAGAAAATCACACCACAGCTCCCAGGGTTTCTAACCACCCCCTTAACAAATTTACTGACACAGGGCATAATTTTTACTGACGCTGCCCGTTTTTTTACTGACACTGATTCTTGGGATCCATAGGGAGCAGATGCTGACATCTCTCTTGACTTTGAAAAGCTCTTTGCTAAAACAAAATAGTGTTATGCATAGATTTACATATTGTGTGTAAATATTGAGTATTTTATCATGTTGAAATAATGATCCCATGCTACAATGTTAAATTTTCAATTAATACAATGTGCTCATCTTTCATCTTTTTACATCTATGTTTCTGTGATTACAAAGTGGGATGGGGATTGAAACAAGATGCAAACACTTATGAGGTTGGGGAACTTCAGATCGGGATGCAAAGGCTTGGGCCTGTCTTTGGCTCTGATCATGCCAGGAGCTCTTTGCCGATGGACCTCTGCTCCCATGTGGGTATCCTCGTGAGTTCATTTCAGGATCAGGATCTCTGTAAGTAGATTCCAGGGTGGCTGGCTGATTTGGCAGCACCCATCACCTACTGGGCTGACTTCAGCTAGAGCAGCTGTAGCTGTAGAAACTCAGAAATAGCAGCTGTCTTAGTTTCTTGTTCAGCTTTCATCTCTTGAATCTTCATCTTCGCCCAATTGTTCACTGTTGACATTTCAGTGCTTCATAAACATATTCGTGTTTGTTTCATTTTTTAAACCTGGCCACCAAGCAAGCTGTGTTCTGTGTGATTCACTTAAATTTTTCCCTTTTGCTGCTCCCATTCCCTCTCTGTTGTTGACTGTGACTGGAAAATAGGCGTACAAAGCATTTTGCATTCTCTGAATGCACCACACAGTAATTCTGCTGTCTGAAAACTCTGTAATGTCAATAATTGATGCACTTGAGAAGTGGTAATTAAATTAGTTAATTATGCTGGTAAAATTACATGCAATTATGTGACTGCAGGGTATGTTTAGTAAATTAGGCTTTCCCATACTCACTACATATTGTGGTGCCAATTTTGTTCCTTGATGATTAGGTAGCTTTTGATACTACTTAATTGATTTAATACCTGGATCTTCATTAGCCCTCGATTGCTATGCAATGTATGTCTGACATTTTTCTCTCTGGTATTTTACAGAGTATCGTTCATTAAAAAAAAAGTCGATCTATGTACACACACACACACTCCTTTCAGATGCTAAAGCATCAAAACTTCAGGGAAAATATTCCGTTCTACGGATGCGTTGTGGTGACTCACACATTGGTGTGTGATGCCAATCAAGTGAATGTCCCTGGACACCCTCTAAACCAAAATGACTGATTTCATTTACTTTTCTCTTGAAAGATCAAAATAAATAGATGTCTGAAGAGAAATTGGTGTAGTGACAGCTGGTTTAATGAAACCCGTTATCTTTTGGGAGGTGCAGTGAAAGGTTATTTAAAGGTGACAGTAATTCAAATAAAAAATTTCTAGGGGGTCAGACCTGATCGGGTTCATTCCATAGACGGAATCTTTCCAAACCAGAGGGGTATGGAGTTCTTCAGTCACACTGGCTGGATGGTTTGCTTGTCTGAATTACCTCTCAACAGATGGTTACCTTCATCTTGGCTATGATAACTCCCTGAAACCTTTCCCAGCTTTACTTGTGCATGCACATGTGCTTTCTGAACTTATACTTCAGGGAATGATTGTAGGGCCTGCTCCCTTCCTAGGACATCAGGGGAAATAAAAGCCCAGAGATCTGAGCTCCTAGATGATTCTTTACTTAGAACAGAATCTCCCTGGTGGGACAACAACTGCTCGTTTTGGGCTCCTTGGGTTAAAAAGCATGCAACATTGTGTGGCTCTAACTGAGCTCAGCTGAGGTGTGCCCCAATATCCAGAGAAGAGTGCCATTTGATTGACCCAGGAGATAAGAGCATGAGGAGAGCAAAGCCACATACAGGAATAAAGAAGATTCAAGTTTGTACAGCTCAGCTGCTGTGAGGGGCTCATAGTGTTCTTTTTGCTGTACCTTGCCAGTGCTATTCACCAGAGTGCCATGGAACAGACCGACAACACTCATGCCAAAACACAAAAGGTGCTCCACGTTAATGATGTACTAATCAGTGAACAGAACACACACTGAGAGAAGAAACAGGCAGAGCGCTCTGAGTCAGGACACTTTTGAAAGGGGAACACACATTTTTGTTCTTACGGTCTGTATTTGCTACCCAGGCTCTAGCTTGTGATGGTCATAATGTTAATCTACTGGCTTAATAACCTATACTACTTCTATTTAGAACTAAATTTGGTTTCCCCCATTTGATTTCTGTGTTCTGACCTTGTGTCAGGGACATTTCTTATGCCAATTATTATTTTTCTGTGAAATGTGGCTTTGGCCAATTAGCCTGTTTTCAGGACAAATGCACAACTTGTGTTTAAACTTTACCACCTTGACTTCTTTGAATGGGTGCACCCCCTGATTTTAGTGTTTTCATAGTGCTTAGCATCGCATGAAATGGAGGCATAGAATGAATTCTTTCCTAACATATGTTTTGACACCCTGTGCATGGTTATGAATTTTAAGAGCTGAAAATATAATTCGTAAACATGGAAAATCCATAAATTCTGAAAATGTAGGGTCTGCCTGAAGATTTCTGCAGAATTATCCAGAATTAGTTTACAAGAAGAAAAAAGATGTAAAAGTACCAAAGTTTCTTAAGATAATCATATAATTTGCTACTTGAGGGGGAAATTGGTCTTTATATTGACAATGCTGTGCACATGCACTGCTTCTACACTGAGGTTTGTAGAGACATGATGAGAATTGCAGGATTTTGAGGGTTTATATGTGATTATTCCAACAGCAGCAAATGCAGTTCAATTTAATAAGCTAATAAATATATATTGAAAGATCTCAGTTGTGTCTTATGATAAGAGCTGCTATTAAAATATTAAGGAGTGGAGCCAAGCAGAAGAAGAAACAAATAAACAAACAAAAAAACCCTTTGCAAAACTTGTGCAGATTTGGAAGGAAAACTCCTCCCCTAAAGATTTCTTTGGGCCTTGGAACCTCTATGGACTTTTAATGGTCCTCCCGGTGTGTCTGCTATAATACCACCTGCCTTGTCTGGCAACCTCAAATACTCATCAACGCTGTGTTCAATTTTCAAGGTTTGGGTGTGTGTGTGTTAGAATACAGATGACAAGTAGGAGAGATCATATGTAAAATATCTCCAGTAGAACTGGGGCTGAGGAGATGGTTAGGAGCTTCTTCATAAGAAACTTCACTTGCAGCATTTTGAAGTCACTATGTCTAAAACACCCTATCTTTATTTGGCACATTTGTGCTAGCAAAGCTGGCATGCTACCTTGTCAGCTGGCATAATGCCATCCCAACAGATGGGCAGGTCTAGAGGCAGCCAAGAGACCATGTATGAGCATCAAATATGTGTGTTGAGGGCAGGATCCCTAGGCAAGAGTGTTGAAACGTCTGTCTGTCCTGTGCTTCTGTGCCTGTAGTTAAGATGATATGCCATAACCATTTCTGCTCTGAACTGGATTAACTGCAGAGGGATAAAACTAGCTTTCTTCATCCAATGCAAAATGAGCTTTCGGTTCTGTTGAATCATAAGTATTCTGCAGGATGTGGGGAGAACACAGGGGAATCCCAAGATGTACTTATGCATCTGTTACCTATTTAGAAATTTTTAACTCATAGATTTAAATATATTGGGCCCAATTCAGATTCACTGTGTAAGGTAGACTCTCTTAGGCCTACTTACACCAACACACCGAAGCGAGTGAGTGTAAGGAGTTCCAGGTGGTGTAACCTACATACGGAGTAGTTGAAAGAAGCTGTTAGAAAGTGTAAATTTAAACCATGGAGACCTACTGTAACTTACATATTCTTAAACCTAGTAGTTGCATTTTGTTCTTAAGATCCTATTTGTTTGTCTGCCAGTCCACACTAATCTATGTAGGCATTGATATCCGATTTACCACAGTGGCTTCTGGCCTATTGGAATGTGGATAACTCAGACTTAGATGCCTTCACACTGTTGGGGTATGTCTACACTGTAATTAGGCACCCACATTTGGCCTGTGCCAGCTGACTCAGGCTCCTGGGGCTGTTTAATTGCAGTGTAGCCATTCAGGCTTGCTCTGCTGCCCAGGCTCTGGGACCCTCCCTGATCATTTACACCGCAATTAAACAGCCTCTTAGTCCAAAGCCCATGAGCTGAAATCAGCTGGCATGGGCCAACTGTGGGGGTCTAATTGCAGTATAGACACACCCTTAGCCTGAGCCCAGTTCAGAGTTGGTGTGAAAGGGGTTTTGTAAATTAAATGATAGTAAGTGGGTGTGGGTCTGAGCCTAAGGGACAGATTTTTAATGGTATTAAGATGCCTGACGATGCTGATCTGTGCCTAGGAGGACTTACAAAAATGCCTCCATGGGAGTTAGATGACTAGGAGCTTTTGAAAATCCCAATAAGCATCTTGGCACCTAAATACTTGTAAAATCTGGCCTCAGAAGATAAATCTGTGTGTATACAGGGAGTATTAGCTAATGTAAGATATTTGGTTGAGGGGCTGGAAAATAATGTAAGGCCTTGTCTAATCAGAAAAATGCTTCAGTTTAATTTGAAATGACTTTTAAACTGGTGCAAACCCCTGTTTGGACACTCTTATTTCAGTTTGAGTGATTTATTTGGTTCAGTTTAAATTTATTTCCAGTAGACTTCCTTTGATTAAACTTGTGTAGTCAAGTCCTAAATTACATCAGTTTAGACTCACTTTAGAATTAGACTAACATCTGAATTTGGCCTACTGAAACTGGTGAGAACTTATCTCTATAGGACAACACAACAGGACATGTTGAAAGAAGGATACCAGGCAGCCTAATGTAATGAGTCCGATGGAGGGGTGTTCTGCATCAGAACAATAAGAAGCTGCAAAATTGTGTTTTATCTCAGTCAGATGGGGTAAATTAGAAATCAATTAAGTGGGGAATAATCACAAGTAAAGCAGAGTTAGTTGTTTTAGCAGGAGCTACTACTTTGGCTTACACCTTAAACTACTGTAACATTACTGTTATTTACTATAGATTAACTACTGTTAATTTAATTAAACTCACTTTATAGGTAATACTTTACATTGATGATATAACAGCATTTGGAATTAGAAAACACAATGCACTATAACATAATCCCACTGTTGTACGTTCCCTTTTCAGCTTCTCACTTTTTGGCCTCTGTAAGCTAGAGTTTGCAGGAAAAGATCTTAGGATGTTTGGTAGTCTCTTGAGCAGTCCTCTTGTGCAATCCTTGTTTACTGTTCTGGGTTCACGTATTCCTTGCTGGAGTGTGTTGGCTGCTTGATTGAACAATTATGCCTCTGCTCCTTTCAGGCTTACAGTCATTTTGATCTCTGACAGTTTCTGTATTCCTGTCACTTCATCTTATACACCTTAAGATGCAGTCTGGGTGTTTTGTTTTACAGTCCTTGCTATGTTCTTTCTTCTGCTACAGCTCACTTCCTCCTTATTTCTTAAGTCTGCTTCTCTTTTTAATTATTTTATTGCGGCTTATTTCCTTTATATTTCATTCTTCTTTAATTTTCACACAATTTTCTAACATTTTTCTGATAGTTTCTTAGATTACTTACACCAGTGGTTCCCAACCTGTGGCCTGGGGGCCAAAAGTGGCCCACGGGCTCTTTTGAAGTGGCCCGTGGCTCCCCTCCCGCTGGCTGTGGAAGGGAGCCACTGCCAAAGGACCCAGGCGCAGGGCTACAAGACTGGTGTAGGCTCTTGGCTGCAGCCAAGGGACGGAAGATCAGCACTCCCCTCTCCCTGGCAGTAGCAGGGAGCGCGGCAAAGTGCTTCGCTTGGGTCCCTAAGCAATGGGGTCCCTGCAGGAGCCATAGGAAGAGGAGTACTGATCTCCCATCCCTCCCCTCTGGCTGCAGAAGGGAGCCTCTGCCTATGGACCCAGGTGGAGCGCACAGAGCTACAGGATGTATGCCGCTTCTCTGCTGCAGCCAGGGGACTGGGAGATCAGCGAGAAGGCAGCCTCCCTGCTGACCTCCTTCCTCTGGCTGCAGTGGAGGGGCGGGGCTGCTGGCGAACACTGACGGCCCTTCAGAGTTGTAAAAATGATATCTGTGGACCTCGAGCCAAAAAGGTTGGGAACCACTGACTTAGACACTTCAGTTATTTTTCCTCTTGTTAAACTGTACTGTTCTTTCTTTAACTTTCCCTCTTTTCCACTTATACCAGTATTTCCTCTTTCTATGGACTGTCCCTTTTGTGGCTACACCTATTGTTCCTACTATCTGTCTTGCTCTCTCTCCCTCCTGAACTTTCTTCCTTTCAGTTGTGTTCCTGGTGCCCCTCTGATAATGTACCTCACTGCTCAAGCAGAGGTGATGCGTGGGAGGTAAGGGGGGGAGGCATGTGGAGTCATGTACCCCCAGGTTTCTACCAGGGTTTGTATGACCTGCTGTGAACCCTGCTGTATACCACTTAGGATGGCCAACTTTCTGATTTGTGAAAAACAGATCCCCCCCAGTTCTGCCTCTTCCCTTGAGGTCCTGTTCCCCACTCCATCCTCTTTTTTTCTCCCCCATCACTCGTTCCTCTCCCTTTTCAACTCTGTGAGCAGCCCCAGCTCCAGGAGGCCGCCTAGGAGTGCAGGTCAGAAGAGGGCTACAGCTGCACCAGCATGGCAGAGGATCAGTCTCTGGAATGAGGAACGGGGGGCAATTGGGGCATGGCAGGGCGGAGGGGAAGAGTCAGTCCTCAGAGCAAGGGGAGCCTGGGGCAATCCGGGCACAGTGGTGAGGGGTGAACAGGATCCCTCATCCCTCCCCATTGGTGGCAACGGCCGTAGCGGCACCTGCCTCTCCACCAGAGCTGGGATGGGAGCCAGTTCTCTCCGCAGCTGAGTTCCTCTGGCTCCAGCAGCAGCTGTTCTTCTTCCTGCCCTCCTGGTGGTGAAGCAGAGGCTGATTTGCAGTTACTCTGGTAACTGGAAACTGGACTTTTGGTGTCTGCTCAGCAGTGCTGGCAAATGCCCTTTTCGACCAGACAGCCCGGTCAAAAACCAGACGCTGGGCAACGCTAATACCACCAGAACCTTTAAATTGTCCCCCCACTGCCAACAGTTACGTGCTGTCTCTGCTGCTAGGACCCCTCTCCACTGGCTCCCTACTTACTGCATGCATCCCTTTTATTCTGCTGCCAGTTGCTGCCTTGCTTATCTCTCTCCCCTCCAGACACCACCAGCCATTTGCACTGCTGCCTATTTGGCCTGCTCGCACCAGCGCGCTGAGGGGGAAGCTACCACCTGGTCTCCGCTGTGTTTCTTTTCTTTTCTTTTTTCCCCCCAAAGCATCCCAGGCTCGAGCTCCCCCTGCTTCAACAGCCCCAGAATCCTTGGAATTCTCAAGGCTCTACCCAGAACAGCTATTTTGGATATCATGAAAAAAAAATTCTAAGCACCGTGAGGTTGCTTTTGAGCAGCCAATTTCTGCCACTCCTGGTCCTCTTTTAGACCCAACAGCCTCCAATAAAGGTGGGGCATTACGTTAACAAGGGTTTGGAACTTGCTATTCAGAGAAGAATCCAAAATTGCAAGCAGCAGCATAGGTGCTTATAAATGAATGAAGTCAGCACTGTATCCGTTCAAATGTGGAAAGTTATCTTTGCAAGCGTTTTGGGGACTTTTTCAATAAAAGATGAAATTCTGCAGAAGTTGAAGTCTGGCACCAGGAGAAACTTCCTACTTGCCATAGGTGAGTGGGTAAGTGAATTTTTTCAAGATCTGGTGGGATCAATCTAATCTAATCTGTTGAATTATTCACTCATTGCTAGTATTTTATCACCTTGCCAATGCCAATGGATATCTTGAATAACTTGGCATGACTGGCACTATATCAAACCAAATTATATTCTGTTAATTTTAGCTAACGGTACTACAGCTAAATGGATGTTTGAATGGATGTTTATTCAGCTAACTGCACAACTAAATTGTTCCAGTCCTGGTAAACATAAATCAGATTGTTTCCTGTGTTAAATAGCTCTTGTTGGTCTGGATGGCTCATGGGACTGATGACAGGGTACTGAGCCTTTCTTCTCTAGGTCATTGATTTGAGTCTTGTCTACTGATATCAGATAGCTCTTTACTGGCTCATGCAAATCAGTTGGTCTCTAGTCAGATCCTGACAGAGAGGTGGGTGTGTGTATAAAATAGCCATCACCACCCTTCCTAGCTCTCCTGAAAGAAAGGCTCTAGACTACAGAGACTTGAAAGTTGCTGTTATTGAGAGATGAAATCAGATCAAACACCAGAAGTGGCCTTTCTGCTGAAGGGAATTTTAACGGGCATTTAGTCTTCATGAATCTTGTATTTATCTACAGAACATCATGAGCAGCATCAGGGCAAGTTTCCATATTTACCCCCATCAATGTGCCTGCTTTATATCCTGGAGGTAGGGAAAGTAGTTGAAAAATATCCACACCCCTTCGGTCCTTGGCTTTGACTGTAAGTGAGTGCTGCTGTTGGTTAGTCGTTGTAATGTGGCTAGCAGTGTGACAGTGCAGGGATGAACTTCACCTGTGACTTCTTCCCTCAGCCTTTGGGCACTGTGCTTTTCTCAGAGTGGAACTCCACAGTCCACCCCACATTAGGCTAGATCAGCAGGTGACAACAGGTTCTAGTCCCACAGTACTACCAGTTACCAGGCAACCAGAGCCTTGTACCTTCTTATAGTCCCTTATGAGTGCACCTCTTAAGAGGCAAGTTTTGCTACCTTAAACTCTCTCCAGGTGGAACACCTGTGGTTCTACCACTCTTAGATGGATCCTGGGCTGGCAGCCCCCCATCTTCTATCATGTTAACAGGACAGCAGCTGTATTTGATACCTGCAAGAAACGTGACTCCAGAAACTTGTGACTGGTGGCTGACCGAAGTAACTCAAAACAGCTTCTTCCACACAGACACACTGTCTGTTTACCCATGAGTAACACAGCAAGCAGAGAAAAAGGTTAAAATAAACAGAATTAGCAAAAGTCTGCATGCCTGAGTCTTCCCTAAAGCTTATTGCTTTTTTCAAGCAAGCTTTGCTGCCTCAGACACATCCCACAGGGTGTTTGCCCAATTGCCCTGCTGCCTTCTCTGCCTCTTTTTTTTTCTCTTTGTCAGTATCTCACCTCAGGCAGCTGCTTGCAACTCCCTCCTCCTCCCCCTTTCCTTTCTCCAGGGGATGCTTTTAACTGTTTATGGTCCTTTTGATCTCTAGTCTCTGGCCTTGGCAAAACAGCAGTGGAACCTTTGACTGGTGCCTAGAGAGAGCACCTGTCCAATTAATGGCCTTGTTCCCTTAGCTCCCTTGAAATTGTTTACCCAGAGATGTCTTATCTCTGACCATTGTTTTGTTTTTTGCTTGCTTTTCCTAGCAGCCCTTTTTGATTCAGCTCCATGTGGTCAGACGGAATAATCTCAAACAGGTAAACTGAGGTACCCATAGCAAAAATACATGTATTATCTCTCTTATTCTCTACAACCTGTCCAGAAGAAACTGAACCAATTTATTCCATACAGGCCACAGAATAGCAATCAGATACCAAAGAGTTTAGTTGCTACTAATCAAGGGTTGCTTTGAGCAGGTCACCAGGAGCAGAAAGATTAATAATCCTGAGTGATCCACTTTCCTTCCTCCACATGCTCTCTTTAAGAAAAACAAAACAAAACTTTTTTTTTTTTTTTTTTGGTCTGAGACATCCTGGCTTGGTGGGATTTTATTTCAACATCAGAGCTGATCGAGGAAGGGATGTTTCATTAAATACACTATATCATTTACAGTTATCTGCACTGAGAACACAGTCAGTTACGCATCCCTTAAACCTAATAGAAAAATAGTTTAATCATCTGTAATCCTCTGCACAAACTTCCAGGGCATCATAACAATCCATCTAGATACTTAAAGCTCCACATAGAGCATCACCAAACCAAAACTGTCTTAACAACAAGCTTTCCATCAATACACCCTTGTCACTTACATTTCAAATGATAATTAGTGCCAACAGCTGCAGACAATGTTCTCTTTGAAGCAAAAAGGTAGCTGCTGGATGCCTAGCAAGGAAAAATGAATCTGAACACCAGGACACTACACAGAGTAGGTACAATACTATTATATGTTTGTTTATGTTTGCCACTCCTGTCCATTATTTGAACTGAGTTCAAAGATGGTTCCATTAGACTGAATAGATGTCCTCAGCACAAACTAAAAATACCTATTTTCTGTTATAGCTCATCTTTCATCTCTGTTACTTAATGGTTCTTTGTCTTCTTCTCTCTGCTTCCTTCACTGTCATGCTAATGCAGTTGATGCTGAATTCTGTAAAGGCAATACAGTCCTTATTTAATCCTCAATCATTTTCAGGTTATGTGGGTTATTAAATGCTGAAGATGCGTTGGTTCTGAGATCAGGATAATTAGCTGCCTGATGACTTGTGGGTATATTTGTAGTACATGTGCATACCTAGGCTGGTTCAGTATTTTATCATCCAGATAACTTAGAGCTTGTTGGTTAGTACTCCAGTCCTGGTACCTGATACTGTGTTGGATACCTGTAAATATACTTGATCCTTTTTTACATGAGAGGTCCTAGCAAGTAGTTCTGGGGAGTTGCTCTTCTGCCCCATTGACTCTTCTATGCACAGTGCCTCAGGATTTCATCTTGTCATCCATCCTATCGATTGCTGCTGGGAGACATGGATTACAATGTCTCAAATATGCTGATGTTACCCATTATGTCCAGTCTTGCCACTGCAGTGGAACAAATGATCCTGTGTCTGAATGAGAATCATGGCTCGGATGAGGGCTAGCTGGCTGAGACTAAAGTAGATCTATTCCAAAGGCTCAACAAACTGGAATTTGGAGGCTGCTGTTATGCTAAGGTCAGTAAAGTATTACTACTGTAAATTGTTGGTGCCCAACCCTTACAAGGTGCTGAGAACTCTCAGCTGCTCTTAGCTTCAAAGGAAAGAGAGCGTGCTCACCACCATGTAGCACCTGATCTTTGGCTAATCCCACTGTGTTATTATTGGTTCATCTTTTTGTACTGCCAACGCTAAACATTTAAAAAAAAAAAAAAAAAAGCATGAGTCAGCCCCCTAAAAATGAGAGTGGCTTAAAAATCATGAAACTTTTTTTTTTTTATTAAAGTTAATTTGTGGTTCTTTTGTTTTCCTTTCTGTTTCTTGACACTTGCAGGGGGCACTCGGGTCATGTTTTCCAACTTTGATTTGCGACTGTTGTTGTTAAATGAAAGTTGTGATTCTTGTGTAATCACTAGTCTTCAGGAGCTGGGCCTTTAAGTCAAACATCATCTATAACGAGAGTCACAGTAGAATAATGAACGTTGGTATATGGGTTCTGCCTCTGTCTCTGGTTGTGTTCTTTTAGTTTCTCAAAAGGTCTTAAAGATGTGCCATCATTATTGATCGGACTCATTCTTAAAAGCTACGTAAAATAAAATGAGATGATATATTCTTACATTAAACTACAAGCTACTTGAGAACTTAGTGATCAGTCAGACCTGCCTTTCCAAGTTGTTGACCCAAATCTAAAATGTGTTACATATATTAATCTGTTTGTACTTGCAAAGAGAGCTTATGTATACAGATCACTGCAGTGTGGGCCTCCCTCTTTGTGTGTATTTAAAGAGGAAAGATTTTTGTTTCTTTGCGTAAGAAATACTTTCATTTTACAGTGTATCAAAAGTAACCCTAAGTAAGCCATATAAAGGCATATCACATCTTTAGACTTTGTGACTCACTTATTTCTTGATTATATGCCAAACACAAATTCCAGTTCTTTGTGTTTTACTTACAATAACATTAGTGTTTAATTCTACAGATTCAATCAAAGCTACACTTAATATAAAGAAAATAAATTCTTTATTTTATAGTCACACTAAATACTTTCTCCTAAAATGCTTTTGGGGAAGGTTTTTTATTTATGGATTTTCACAATATGAGAGACTTTGTTTTGGTTTTAGTACTCAGTATTTATAGTTGTGGAATGATCATTTTCTGGTTGATTTCACACACAGCTCACTCAAAACTAGTTGTAATAGATCCATGCTCTTTAAATCTTTTCCTTTCTATCACTGCTGTTGCAATATATTTTGCTTATATTCTTAAGCTATTAACTCTGCACTCAGTTAATGATTTGTTGGGTTTTTTTATGTAGAATATCTAAAAGCATAGAAGTGGTTTGTTTGTTTTACAATTAGAAATAAAATATATAAACCCAACAATGAAGGAAGTAAGGAGAGATTGTTTCAATAAGACTGCAGGAGATAGGTCCGCAAACAATGTAGCATATTTGTTTTAATTTTAAAAAATAATTTTTTACCAAAGGGTTAACTTTGATGGTTGTTGGCTGTTTATTTTCATTTATCTTTTCTTGGGGAGAGACAAAGGAATAAATGCTTCTTATTTTACATGTGCTCTCAGTGTTTAGAGGATTTTGCTAATTACTTACAGGCTGTTTTCTTTGACCTTTGGGCCCAGTTCAGTTTAGAGATGCACAGATGTAGAGCTTTTGCATTTCCTGAAGCTGTTCAAATGCACAGTTTCCAGGAGGCAGTGAAATAACTGCAATCTATTTTCACCACAGGAATGCACAGCCACCTCTGCACCCCCTGTATAGGCAGGAGAAATGGGATGAGGGAGAGAAATACAGGCATCAGACATCCTATTCCTTGGGTAGCAGGGATTCTTGGTCAGAAAAGTCACATCAGGCACTGACTTGGAACAACAGGATTTGCACAGAGGTTTCTGTGTTTTCATAGTCCCCTATGGGAGCATGGGCACCACTGCACTAGAAAACCAACCCACACCACAGTCCCCTTTGCAGGCAGATGTTAGGGAGCTAAATACACAGAGGGTGATGCCAGGCAACTCCCACTTTGTGCTTGTTTCTATCATTCTAGTTTAAAAAAGCACATCTGCTAGCTGCTCCTAAATTCCCAGAGCCATATGGGAACATTGTATCTGAGAGCAACCAGACACGTGGACCTGGCAAATAGTTACCTTGTCCACACTTACAAGCATCGATTAAGGATAACATCCCTATTCATGACAGCACTGCATCACAGGCTTAAGTCCTATTGAAGTCTATTCTTATGTGCTGCCCTGAATAAGGAGGGACATACGCACATTCTTAAATGGTTTCTTGAATCAGGACCAAAGTGCCCTCCTGGATCCAGGCACAATATATTACCGTACGGTGCAACATATGTTTTTCCAATTCCCACTTAGCTCTCTTTACACCTCTGGAGTTTGTTGCATCTCCTGTACTCTGCACAGGGCAAACTGCCATCTGTGCCTTCTTGCTGTGGATTGGCTGCTCCTTTATCACATTCAGTAAGAGTTGGCCACTCCTTCCAGCAGGAGGACTCGCTCTGCACAGTCCAGAAACCAGTAGGAGTTATTCCAACTCCATGGCATAGGTGGAGCACTGAGCAGAACACTTCTAGCTTCCTGCAGAGGAAATGAACATAGTCCCTTGTTAGTTCTTTGTGATTAGTGGTTATGTATCACTTTTGTAATTTCTGACATTTGAAAAGTTACTAACTTCAGTATTTAATATGCTTAAGATTAGAGCTGGGCCTGAAAGGTGAAGTTTGGATCCACATAGGACTTTCATCTAAGTGCAGAGTATTAGGATCCTGACTTTTAGTTCAGGCTCATCTCTGCTTAAGAAGTAGTTTTTTGAAAACTAAACAGTGATGGAGACATCCCCCAAGTCATGGCAGGGCAATGGAAGGCTCCCAAATTGGCACTTTTCCATAGTGTAGGGGCAGGAGAACAAGCCACAGAGGTGAGGGGGGGAGGATGGGTTGGGAAAAAATTAAGGGTTTGGCCAGCAGATTTGTGTCTATGCAGATGAACTGAGAAAAATCCTGATGTAAGGGGGCAGCACACACTACAGACCATAAATGGTGTGCCTCCCCTTTGATATGCTACTGTGTGTCCTGTATCCAGCTCTCAACCTTATGTAGGTTCCCTGCAAAATGACCCTAGGATTTAGTCCTAAAAAATAGATGCTATTACTCCCCCTATTCTTCCCTGAGATGATAGAGGTAACTGTGGCTTTCAGGAGGGAAGACTTCTTTGTTCCTTTTTTTTTTTTGGACCCTCTATGTATTCAGTGGCTGGGTGTGATGGTGATGTGACAGGAAGCAATTTTGAAATGGCATCAAGTGAGTTCCATTGTAGTGTGGCCTAAGGCTTGATTTATTTTGATTCCAATTGTTGATTGAATATAGTTAACACTTAGAGATTCATGCGTGAGGCAATTAAAAAAAAAACCAAAAAACCAACAACTCAGGATTTATATAGCAATGTCTATCATCTGTTTAGTAGGGGGAGTGGTAAAGGGGGGTCTCAAAATCAGTATTAGAAATAATTACAAGGCCAGTAAAACTCGGGATCACAAACTGCAATTATGAACACTAAACAACCAATATTCACAAAAGGCACGTGGTGTAATTATGTGTGTCAATTTATGCAGTGTGATTATAAATATCTTCCTGTAAAGTAGGCTTTTTGTACAGGGTACAGAGATATCCTTTTTTCTAACATATTCTTTCAGCTGAGAAATGTGTAACTTGAGGTGAATACAACTTGAACAAAAAATATCAGAGACCTGAGACTGACCACAAAATACATTTGTACAAGTGCTGGAAGACTGTCTTGAAGAAGAAAACAGGATAAAGACTTTTTCAAATAAAATCCTCAATAACAAATTATTAAAGTTAATCTAAACCATCCACTCAGGATGCAGAAGTTGGTTTATCAAGCTGTTTTGGGGCAGACTTCTCCTCCTAGAAAGTGAATCTCCTTTAGAGTGCAATCGGAATGGTGATTATATAAAAATGACTCCTTCTTCCTCATCCGGTTGGCAGTCTATATATCATATTATTTTAGTGACCACAATAAACTATTCTGTTTTTGTGAGTACGGCAGAGTCAACTGACGAGAATGAGCTGGATTCTCATCTGGCTCATGCGTCATCAGTGGAATTGTTAACTTAAAATGTAAACTGATAAAATTTATTGCAGAAGTCAGTGAAAGATAATAAACATTGAATCCCACAATAGCATCATGACAAAATAACTGTTCAGAGTATAACCATACTGTAAACATCTATTATCAATTTTGTTGAATACAGGATAACCGCTTCGATATCCCTTTTCATGAAAACTTTGAAACTATTGTAACTCACATCATGCAGGATGATGGGTTGCCAGTCTTAAATATGAAAGTAATAGAACCTATCTGCTTTTATATTGGACTTCTTGTTGTCTGGTGATTCTCCTGTATCCTAGCCCTCTTCCAGCTGCCAACATAACATTTGTGCAGAAGAACCGAGTCTTTTGCTGGCTAGTGCAGATGCTGGTTTACTAGCAAGCCCTACAGGTTCCATGCTCTCTGCACTACCTTTGATCCTTAACATTGTTTTGGGAAGGGTGGGAGATATTCAGCACAAAATTGTAAACTTGCTAGAGTTAAAATAAATTATTTGCAGGTTACCATGTAAATTGATATGGAACCTGCCATTACTGCATTTTTCCAGGGCTTTGTTAAACTGCTGAACAAAGCAGTGTTCAGTTGCGATTTTAAAGTCCAGTATTTTGATCAAAGTAGAACTGCCAATCTTTTACTTTTACTTCATATCGCAAGTTTGTGTCTGATGAAATTTTGGCGATGGAAGAAGATATTATAATAATATTTTCTGGAAGCATTAAAATGTATCTCTTTATAGCTGCTTTTTTCCCCCTTAGTGCACCTCACAAACATTAGTGAATTTATCCTCACAACTTCCTTCATAGATGAAATATTATCATCCTATTGTAGAGTTTGGGAAGCTGAAGCCCAAGGTCACACTGGAAGACTGTGGCAGAGGTAGGAACTGACACTACATCTATTAATTCCCAATCCGGAGTTTTAACCACAAGACCAACCTTCCTCTCTCTGAGGCACTATAAAACTTTATATATAAAAATATAAGCCTGCCATCACAATTTCAGGGTTAGCTGCAACCCTGTCCCTCTCTGGTCCGTCTGAGTGCACTGCCTTAGGCGTCACGTCTTGTGTCTTCACCTCTCCTGTGGTGGAATTCTGCCATTCGTCCAGTATTAGACCATGGTCTGGGCTGCAATGCCCTGTGTATCAACCATGCTTACCTAGGAGGTCCAGTTGGGTTTGGCACCTGTTTCTTTTCCCTTCAGGAGTCTATGAGCAGTAGTGACCAGACTGATAAGACAGCCTTTTTCAAACCAGAGTGTTTATTTTAACAGTAGGAACAATGCATAGGAGAAAAAATGGTTTTAAAACGAATAGTCTACATATGTCTAGCTTACTTAAAACCCAGCCATCCCTTTATGGTAACCTAGGCAGGCCTAGTTTCTTCTGCCACACCAGTGGGTACCTATCTCAGTCAGTACTCCCTGAAGAACTTCCTGAACTGCTCTCCACTTTCCTGAGCAGGAGTCTAATTCAAAACGATTTTTTTTATTCCCAAATTCTTGCACTGCTCTACTTACAACATTGCTGTATAGCCTGAATGATAGAATCATCATCTAACTTGATTTTCTTTTGATTGTTTACAATTATGATTTTAATTCTTCTCAACTTTCTCCATGTTTATCTTATACTTTCTCCTACTTCATTCTTTTTACCAGTCTCGTCATGTTCCAAGTTCCTCTGAGTCCTTATCGAGTACCCATATCGGCAAAAATATATATGAACTCTTAAACTACGGTGTCTTATCTTCAGTTTTGCTAACTCAGCTCAGATATCAGCATAGTAATGCCAGGAATTATTTGCCCAAAATATCACTTCCATTACTCCTTTCAATTTACATAGAAACTTCTCCAGAAAGATTAGGATTTAGTTACTATTGTTATTTTATTAAAGGCACAAGGAACCATTGACAGCACAAGTTATGCCATGGTCTATTTTTAAAAGTCAGCCTCTGCTGTTCAAAACAAGCCCAGGGATATGTGTGGAGGCCTAACAATTCCTGAGCTATCATCAATAATGTTGATCTATGGTTGGGTTATTTTTTTATAATGTTGTTGCAGGCAGCATGCTGATGGGAGTTAGACTTCTCAAGCTGTCCAGGTTTCAAATCTTTTTATAAGTGAGACTTGTTTGTAGTTAGGGAGGGTTGGTAGTGGCAGTGCAAAACAATCCTGTCTCCTTTATAAAAGGAGTTTTCTGAAGAGAGCGGATAATGTTTGCAGACGATGTTTCTATGTAGACAGCCCATCAGAGTCTCTGCAGCAAGCTTTAAACTAACACATCAAAGTGCCCTCACTGCTTTTAACAGTCTGAGACACTGGTGATAACAAAGCTGCAGTAAGATAAACAGTTTCCACATGAGTTGTGTTTCATCACATCTACTGTGTATAGTTTTACATTTTGAGCCAAATTTTGAAACATGGTGATGCAAAACCTATGTGCAAAAATATTAGTGCAATTGTGTTTCTTATGTAGGTTGCACTTTTTGATGACTGTACTCACTACTGAATTGTATACACAGTTCTTGCATCTGTATATGTAATGGATCTTTGGATTATGTGCACAATTGTGAGTGCTATTTCAGTAAAAAAGCATGTTAATTTAAGAGCGCAGTTATGTACATTTTTTATTATAAGTGTACCTCCACCCACTGAAAACTTGGCCCTTTAAGTCTATGTGGTGATAATTATAGTGATGCTATATCCTAGCACAACTCTTCTTTCGACTTGTTCATGATATCTTCAAACACTTTTCTTTCAGGCTGAAATTTTATATATTTAATCTTAGGGTTTCTCTATGCTGACGGCACTGCATCTGCAGTGCAGTTACACCGCTGTAGTGCTTAGTGAAGACACTACCTATGCTGACTGGACAACTCTCATTGATACAGCGCTTTCTATACCAGTAATTACATCGGTATAACTGCATCAGTCAGGTGTGTGGATTTTCTACATTCCTGAGCAATGTAGTTATACTGACATAAGTTTGTAGTGTAGACCAGCTAACAATGGGCATATTTAACCCACTATTCAGACTGACATAATTCATTTTGTGAGGCGTGTACTATTTGGGTAATATTCAGATCCCCAAACATGAGCATTTGTATCTAAAAACTGCAAGAATAAAATTTCCTTAGGCCTGGTGCACTCTTGAGCATCT
This sequence comes from Mesoclemmys tuberculata, assembly GCA_007922155.1. NCBI lineage: Eukaryota > Metazoa > Chordata > Testudines > Chelidae > Mesoclemmys > Mesoclemmys tuberculata. The sequence continues at coordinate 32,874,483 of ML675601.1, read as the reverse complement.
TTTAGTCTAGTGTTAAAGGGACAGCAGCAGCAGGAAGAGGATCATACATTCAGATTAGTCTCCTGTATTCAATTCTGCCAGATCGTCTCCCTTTACCACAGAGACTAGTGTGAAACTCCATCCTTAGGTTGTGGAAATTCTCCCAACTACCTTCAGCCCACACACTGTTGCCCGGTTTCTAGAAAGCAACTCTGTACCAATAACTTACTCAAACAGAGTAAACCTTGTTGCTTGCAACTGCTGCTTCTATAGAGAACCTTGCAACCAACCAAACAATTCAATAGAAGCATTTCTTCAAAGGCTAAAATCTTGCTTGTACGCTAACAAGTTGTAAGATTAGAAGAATATGTATAACAGTGCCACCTGATGATACCTGCCATACCAATATATTAGTAAAGCTTTGAGTACAGTAAAAGTTACACGGTATTCATTTCTGATAGTAAGACATTTATATTACAGAAAATGTTAACCTGTTTATGCCTCCTTACTCTCTGCTTGCCATATTGTATTAGTATTGAGTTAAGTGAAAGAGCTAGAGAGACATGAAATATGATTCTGAAACTCCATTGATACAGGAAACTATTAAGGCCAAGGATTTAGCAGGATTGTAAAAGGGATTGGTCATTTATATGGATAACAAGAATATCCAGAGTTACAGTAGTTAATACTAACAAAATTGAGAAGGATTTAAATCAGTCTCTGACAAGACCTTTTTAGGGAGCAGACTATCACAAATCTTTCCACTGGTGGGGGATTCTTGAACTTTATTTTTGGAAGCACCTCATGCTTGCCACTGCTGGAGACAGGATACTGGACTTGATGGACCATGGGTCAGGTGTTGCTGTCCTAGATCAATCTTCTTATGACATTATTTTTCATACCCTTTCATTTCTGAGACCATTAAATGCTTCTGACACATTTTGTTTATGTGAAAACAATTAACTAGCATTACTAAGGTGACGTGTTGTATCTAGCTAGGTGTAGATAGCTACCCAAGTTTGTGTTTGTAAGTTTGTTCCTAGGGGGTTCTTGTAGCGTTGGATCCAGGAACTACAATTCCCAGGATGTGCAAGGGGGAGAAAGAGGTGAGAGGAGAAGGAAAGAAAGAATGTTAGCTCTGTGAAAGAGTGAGGGGAATAAACTTTACCTTTGCTGATATCAAGCTTCCCAAGTCTTCCTCAAAGGTGTCCACGTACAAAACAAACTGGTGATAAAAGAACCACAGAGAAACAAACCTAACTTATCCAAGTACCTCATGATTCCCGCTGCTGTGTCCTGCTGTTGCTACCCCCAGGGAGACTCCACAGGTCTAATGCCTGCTGCTATATGCCACTGCAGCTTGCTGAGAAGAGAAATTTAAGGGAGCAATGCCTATTTTTTCATACTGCTCCTTTTTCCCAGCCGGCACATTCCTCTCTAGTTCTGGGTATTCCAGCTGCACCACAAGCATAGTAGTATCATGGCTAATCAGCCATTTCTGTAAGCAGCATTTCTTACCAGCTGATTCGTCTTGCTCAGTTCATTGGCTGTCTCCGGCTTGCTTCCACACTTACTACCTTGATGCAAGTTCTGCCTCCACCGTTCTTCATGCCTACCCCCAGAGATCATGTGCTTCTTTGGAAACAATGGAAATCTTACTTCAGCAATAATATGCTTGCTATGGAAACTTCTACTTACGCTCCAGCAAAGTGCATAGCCTCATTGCCTTGGTCCTGAAGGACAACAAATCTTCAAGCCTCTTTATCTTGTTACCAACTTACTGCTAGATGGAACTTCATATGATTCTGCTCTCTCCCATACACCACATTGCTACCAGTGCCACAGAGATGGTGAACCCTATTCGTCAGGCAAGCTTTTAAGAGTGTCTTGCCAAGAAATCAGTATGCAAGAAGTGTAACAAAAAAGAGCACTTTGCTAAAGTCTTTAAGTCTTCCATCAATGTTGTATTTGAAATTCTAATAGATAACCATGATGGTAAAGTGAATCCTGACTGTGATATGATGTGACAGGAATTCTCCACACCACTCCACACTGCCAAGTGTGAGTCAATGGACATGAGATGAGGATGTTAGCAGATTATAGTTTGTCTTGCACTATTATACCCAGCCAATTCTACACTATTTGCCAGTTCCCAACCTGACTTGCATCTTTCAGAAATATACTCCAGAGGATATGGTGTATCTCCTATCCCCATCAATGGCTGTTTTACAGCTCCCTTTAGTACGAAGCCTGTTCTGACCAATGGAAAAATCTGTGTAACCCAATGGAAGTTTCTATTTTTGTATGGAACCATTAAGGGGTGCTTCAGTTGATATTAGATCCAAACAGTCCAGAACCTGTCCTGCAAATTGAGGATAGACTGCAACCAGGAATTGTCTCTGGATTTCCAGAAGTTTTCATCGATATTATAGGTGTTGCAAAAAAAGTTCAAGTGCAAAATCCAGCTAAAAAGCAATGTAGTGCTTATACAACATAAAGTGTGAAACGTACCAATTTCACTGAGACAAGTACTTGAGGACCTTCTGAAACTATTCAGAACAAGTATTATTGAACCAATTGATTCATCAGAATGCGTTTCTCCAGTTGTTCTCGCCAGAAACCCTCATGGTGCTACCTGCATATGTGTTGACTTAAATTCCAACGTTGTTATGTATTGTCCTTCACCCAGCATCAATGAAATGCTGCTCACCTTGAAGGAGGCAAGAATATTTATGAATCTTGATTTATTTGCAGCTTACCACCAGATGTCCTTAATAAAGAATCCTGAAAGTACACAGCCTTCATCACCCTGGAACATTTGTTGCACTTCAAATGATGCCATTTGGGTTGGTCTCTGCAACTTCTGTATGGTAGAGAAGACAAGGTACTTCAGGATCTAAAGACTTACGTAGTCAACACATGGCCTTACAAGACAAATTATATCAGAACACTTGCAACCATATAGACACACATCACATGAGCTGTCCCTTGTAAATGAGTGGATTTTGAGAACTGACCTCACATTGTGCCTAAATGTCTAAAAGTACAATTTTGATTCACCTAGCACATGAAGGACAACTGGGAATGATTCTGACCAAAATGACTGTGGTCAAGACTTCTGGTTACCAGGGATGAGGAAATAGTAAAAAATTGTATGGCTCATGCCAGTAGATATGTCACAGAAACCTTCAGCATCCCTTTCACACCAGTTACTGTCCCAATTGTCCATGGGAGAAACTGGTTCTCAATTAAAAGGGAGCATTTCAAGATCAGCCTGTTATGCAAAGGTTTGCCATAGTGAAGGTAGGCTATTATTCAAAGTGACCAGAAGTTGTATTCACTGGAAAGGTTACCACTGAAATAGTGATTAATTTCATATCATCTGTCTTCACCCGAGAAGGATTTCCCAAGGAATTGGTTACTGACAATAGAATGCAATTGACCTCTGCTGAAATGCAATAATACCTCAGTAGTAATGGTATCAAGCACAAAATGGTTTCCCTAATGGGCTGGATGAGAGAGACTGTACAGGCTGGTGAAAGAAAATTTTCAGCTTAGCAGTTTGCAAGTGAAACTATGGAAAGAAACTTTACATGAAACACTTTTTTTGCTTACAAGACCACTCCATACTCAACAACAGGGATATCACCCTTTGAACTGTTAAGAGGATGTAAGGCCAATACACAACTTACTATCTGTCCAGGGTTTACGCATTCTCCTTTTTTCAACAAAACCTTCAGATGAAACTATTCATGAATATGTTAAGAACAAATAGGAGAAATGTAGATGATATGTAGATTGTAAGAAAGATGCTAAGCCTGTGAAGTTTCAAATTGGAGATTTTGTTCCTGTGGAGCTGCCATACAGAATCCAAAAAGGACATTGAAGATATTCATGTCCTTTGTAGATAACAGAAATTATCGGAGCTTCTGCTGTATTAATAGATAGAAAGAAATGGAATGTTTCAAGATTGTCCGCAGCTCATCAGCTAGCAGATGAAGAAGAGAGTGCTAATTTCCACCTTGGACCAGAGGACATTGATAGTGCTGATAGTGATAATGGACAATCTATAGTAGTTGGAATTGCTCCACTGTCTAGTCTCATTCCTGCCTCTCCTGGTATTGGTAGAAGTAGGAGACAAAGGAGACTGCATAAAAGATTGGAAGATTTTTTGTTACTGGATTCAAGTGATGGTTTGGAAGTGACTATTTCACCTTTTACTGTTTCTTTTATTCTGAATGGGAAGCATGTTGTATCTAGCAAGTGCAGATAGCTACCCCAATTTGTGTTTGTAAGTTTGTTCCTAGGGGGTTCCTGTATCTTTGGGTCCAGGAACAAAAATCCCCAAGATCTGCCAGGGGAGGGGGAGAGAGAGAGAGAGAAATAAACCTTACCTTTGCTTTTATCAAGCTTCCTGAATCTTCCTCAAAGTGGTTCAGGTAAAAAAAAGTGCTTGTGAGTGCATGTTGGCACAAACCCTGTCTAATTAGTTGGACTGCAACTGTGGATGTTCACTGGCTGTACTTGTTGTTCTAATAACTGGGCATCTTAACAGAAACACATAAAGGGTAGCCAGAACCCCCTCCCCCCCATCTTTCATTAGGTTTGCTTCTGTGTGCTGAATATATGACTCAACTTTTAAGCATGAAAAATATCCACCGTACCAGGCATCATTGGCAAAGCCAGGTGTATCAACACTCCAGAAACCTGTTCTTGAGAGAAACACTGGAAAACACACTTTTTCCCCAAGTTTCAGTGAGATTTCATTGTCATTATATTTACCCATCCATATGGTTAAAACAATGTGAAATGTTGAACTGTTCTTTGGAAAATTGTATGTATTATTGCAGTGTGTGAGATAATGGTCAGATGCCAGTTCCTCTCTCTACTGTCTGAGACGGTAACTCTGACAATCAGGTGGGTCACAATAATAATAATAATAATACTCAGCTCTTATTGCACTAGTTCTCAAAGCTCTTTATGAAGAAGGTCATCTCATTATCCCCATTTTACAGATGGGGAAACTGACCACATGGAGGTGACGTGATTTGCTCAAGGTCACCCAGCTATTCAGTGGCAAAGCCAAGAATAGAACCCTGGTCTTCTGAGTCCCAATCCAGTGAGTGGTCCACTAGGCCACACTGCGTCCCGAATGTGACAGTTAGGGATGAGTGAACCAGTTAAAAAAAATCCTGTTTCTACAAAAGATGGACCTTCCTGAAGATTCTGAAATGTTTAGGTCACTTCCCCCACCCTCTTCACTTCCTATTATTATTATTTATTTATTTGCATGTTTCTGCTTGTCTAGTTTCTGGCTGAGGCCAGAAATGGAATCGCTGAGGTGCTAGAAAAGTAGCTGCAACCTCAGGCAGTTCAGACAGGTAAGATAAACTTCTTGCTTTTGGGGAGTTTATCCTAATAGATGCTGTACTTTAGGCCAAATTGCGCCAAAGTGTGTCAATAGGGACTCCATGAAAGCGGTGTTAGTGAGTGCCCTATAGTCTGCCTGACCACCATTGACTCACTGGAGTTACACCAGATCCATTGTTTAAATAGTATGGATGATTTAAATAGTAGGGAGTCCAGAGACACTGCCAAGATACTAGTAGCTTTGTTCTGATTCATTAGTATATGCCTGTGCATTTCTACTCCCCTTCAATTAATGTCTGTGATTTGAAGTTATAAGGTGCTATACAAATGGTAAGTGGGTGAAATGCTATAGTCCTTAATCAAAACTCTGAGTTCAGTGAGAGTTTTGACTGTAAAAATTGCAGAATTTGGTCTAGTAATATCATTTCTACCTCCTCTATTCTTGTGGACAGAAAAGGGTATTGTGAGATATATATACACACATACACAGGAGCATAGCAGATGGGCAGAGCAGAGAGATGACTCACTGCAGTGTGCTCTGCTACACCACAATTGCCAATATCATGGTCCTTTCTTTGTCTTTTGTCCACTGAGGTAAGTGGTTAGGTGTCTGTGAGAATTGCATAGTTCAGTGAAGTTCAAACAAATTCAACTCACTCCAAATCAACCAAAATCTTCCCTTTTATTTCTATTCAGTCAGCTGGCCCTGCACACAGCAAGTGCTCTAATACCGCTGCAGCCAACTTGGGTGTTCTAGCTTCAACAAATGCAACTATATATTAAAATACATCAGAAGAGAATTTCTTGATATTTTGTAGACCTAAGCACATTTTTTTCCATAGTGCTTCTTATATGCCACACTTGCTTGGTTATTCCTGTTGTCTTGATCCACACCCAGCATCCACTGCAGTAAAGGAAAATTCATTCATCCCTCCTGTAACAGACTACTAGGGGCCTAGAGTTGACTCAGCCCTCTGGTCACTAGCTATTCCCTCCTTGAATGGATTTAGCTGGGAAATGGATGCTCAATGGCTTAATTGGGCAGAAGGCTGATGAGCTAAAGAGCAATCTACCCATCAGCTGGGAACAATTAAAGACAGGAAGGCAGTGCAAGGGGAAGCCTGGCAAGGGCTAAGGGATACAGAATCTCAGGATGAGATCTTTTCTTCTCCTTCTTGTAAGAGTGGGTTAATGGAGAAGTTCCTGTCCTCTTGTATGTTGCTGCTGAAGGCTCTTCTGATGAACTGGTGGAGGGGACCTAATGAATAACACAATGGTGCTTTTAAATCTGAAAGCTTCCAGGTTTGTGATGGTCCCCAGGAAGGAGAAATTAGCCCTGTCATACCTCCTTTTAAAATTACAGATATGTTTGTTATTCTGTGACGCAAGCAAATTCAGTATCCTGGTGGTTAATCATTTTGTGTTGCTCAGAAAAAGAGGTTGCTGTTCGTGTCAGTGGTGGCCTCCATTCTGGTGGCGCATGTGATACTTGCTGTGGATAGAAGGGGAAATACTTAAAAATACTTAAATGGTATGTTCAGTAATGGTATATTAACTCTATTACTACAGTTAATGGCAATTCTGCTTGCAGAATGGTTATAGAGTCAAGGCCTAAATAAGAAGCCTCTATTAGCTACATTTCTCCTGTAGAAGGAGTTCCTTTCTTCATTTCAAATCTTGTGCTGATTTAATTTCATTCATACAGAATATATCTAGAAGGATTCTGGACCAACTTCTGTTGCTGAGAGAGACAAGCTTTTGAGCTACACAGAACTTGTCTGAAAACTGGGATAGCTAATGCCTGATAGTATCACAGCTAAATACAAGATCAAACAGATAGTTCAGCATAAGTAGCTAGCACATATTCTAAAGGACTGCTCAAGGTGAAGTGGCTGTTAACACCCCTATAGTCATAGGACAAAAATGGGAGTGAGTGGGTTACAGATTGTTGTAATAAACCATAAATCCAGTGTCTTTATTAAGACCATGGTTTTTAGTGTCTAGCAAAGTTATGAATTTAAGCTTCTGGGCTTGTCTTTTCTTGTGTTTATATTCTCCTGCACACCTGCCTAATATGATTATCTGTCAGCAGGAATTCTCAAACAGATCTTACACATTAATGTCCTCTTCCTTCTCTCTTATTAGTGTCTAGCAATCTTTCTCCTCCATTTGCAAATAATTTGAGATAATTCAGGATGCAAGGTGTTCTCTTTCAAATACAGCAGAATCACTCTCTTCTTTATGTAACAAAAGGTGTGACACAGAAGTGCTGGTAAAAGACTGAATTTGATTTGCTGGTCTTAGTCATCTGATATGGGTTAGGGTTATATCAGGCTTACAAAAAGTTATTAACCCTGTCACATTATACTGACTCCTGTTATACTTTACAACCATTCATCATCTTATATAATAAATAATAAACTTTTCTACTGATTGAGTACTTAAACAGGTATGTTTTCTGGTGGTTTATTATGCCAGAAGAACCAGTCAATTTCAATCAGCCTTTCATCCAATAACAAAGTTCAAATGGGTAATATGTCATGCTACTCATACAGAATAGTGTAGTGCTGCATATGGTATTTCAAGGAGAATGAACCAACATCAAGTAGAATATTCTTCTGGTACATTTTCTGTTCTTTTGAAAATATATGAAACTCTAACACCTCTGACCACATCGGACAGCTAAGCAGAGTCAGGCCCACTCAGTACTTGAATGGAAAAGCATAAAAGAAAAACCTGGACATCTAAGAGCCAAATTCTGATCTCAGTTCCTTTGGTGCAAATCCAAAGTATCTCCATTAACTTCAGTGGAATTACTGTGGATTTATATTTATATAACTGAGAATAGGATCAAGCATTTTAAGGGACTGGAAGAGCAGCATTGTAGCTGGATGAGCATCTAACTGAAGGATATAAGATGTAACTTAAAATAGCCTCCAAACTTTTCTTTCTTCAATCTTCTTTCCAGCCCTGAACATGTCTAAATCAATGTATCATAGTCATTCAGATTTTTTACACTCGCTAAGGTATAAATTACATATTAATGTATGTCACTTCTGAGTCATCATCATCTTCACTAGGTTGTTCAGCCATCAAGCTGCTGCATCATTAAGGGAAGCAAGGTGTTTCAGCCCACCCTCCAATCTTCTAATTATGCACTTCTCCGTCACCACGTTTGACCACCTGCATCCCTGTCCCGCAGTCAGACTGTGAAGATTGGGTTAAACCAAATTTCTGTGTTGTGGCAGAAATTCTGGCTGTTCCACTCAGCAGCCTGTTAAGCCTAGTCCAGGATCTGCTTCCCAGGTTGCAAACTGATGGGTGTAATTTAGGGCTTCTGAAGTTCATCAGCATGCCTGTCTCTCTGTCCCAAAGTTGCTGTTGCTCTGTGGGGACATAGCTGTTGCCCCTGATATGCCACCTGAGACTGGCACTGGACTGGCAGCACTGAACATGAATGCATGAATGGCTGCTGCAAAAGGATGTAGCAGAGTCAGCTGTAGCAAGTCAGCAGGAGCTGCAGGTGTAGGTGTTTCCTTCTGGAGGTGGGAAGTGTGTGTTGCTTATTTGCACTTATTGGAACCATTGTCAGCCTTGTGTATAGCTGATTGTTTTCATCTGTCATAGCCCTCCATGCAGTTTTAAGGTAATGGCATCTTGTGAAAGTTTTGGGGGAGATATATATGACCCAACACATATCAATTAGATGTTAATATGTGGCTAAGGCAACCACTAATGATATAGGAGGCAGCTGTATTCAGTTCCGAATCAATGAGATGGTTGTGCTGGCTTCTGCCCCAAACGGTGCACAATATTCTGCAGTGACAGGACTCTGGTTCATAGAACATTTGCCTCTGTTCCTCAGGAGACCAGCTTCTGGAACAAGGCTGTGTGAGGTGATCTATTTCTTTAAGAGTGTTGTAGATGGGACCGGTATGTAAGACGATGGCCAGTATGACTCCTAATTAAGTGACAACTGGCTGGAAAGAGAGTGGATGACCCTCAACACAGACTGTAAGAGGTTGATTGGCAAGCAGTTGTTCAGATGGAAAGTTGTGGCCACTGTCTTAGACTCACACTCTTTTGTCAGTGGAGACTTTTGTGGCGGCCAGAGCATTCATGGCCTAGCTGAGTTACCCTGCAGTAGTGTGTAGATGGTTACCACATCAGCAAGACAAATGTCGTCCACATATATGACTTATTAGCCTTTAGCTGTTGGTAGGCCATAAGTATATACGTTGAAGAGGAAAGGAGCTAGAACTGATCCTTTCAGGAGTTTATTACGGAGGTGCCTAAGTTGGCTGACTTTGTCTTCAGCTTGCAAGGTGAAGCTGTGATTCACTGTTGCTTCCATGATAATCCATGCCACGGGTTTAGTAGTCTGCAACAACTTGGCAGTCAGCCCCAAGTGCCAACTAGCGTGACATCCAGTTGACAGCCCCACCAGAACAGCACCAACTTTCTTGGCCTTCTCAAAGGCTTCTTCGATATCTGGTGTTAGGCAGCTAAGCTGATTTTAGGGTATACTGTCCTTGCCTGAAGCCAGCTTGAACAAAGGGCAGTTGTGGTTCAATAATCTTATTGACGTGCATCAGAATCAGTCTCTCCACAAGCTTGTGACACAAAAGAGAGAAATGGTTCTTGGGATCTTCCAGCGGTTCTCTTGGTTTCAGAATGGCTACAACCTTTGTCCTATACCAGATTTTTGGGATGCAGCTGTCCTGGAAACTTTGCTTTAGGAACTCAAGCAGCCAGCCTTCAACTGACCAAAGTCTTGAGTCCAAAGGCCAAACAGAATTGCAGTCCTTACTATCAGGCAAATGCTGGGGCTGTTTTATCCCTACTTTCCTGGTGCATGGTGCACTCAAGGAGGTGAGGAGAGGTGGGAAAAGGAAAAGGCCATGGCTGTACCCTTTATGTGTTACCAGTGGAGTAAGCTGCACCCAATAAAAGGGTAAAGCAGAGGGTGTCCAGAGTCTGCACACCTGGAAATATCAGGAGGCAGAATATTTTTTCAGTGCCGTCCTTTGGGCAGTGTGACTGACTACCTCCAGCGCAGACTTGTGCCCAATTGGGACATCAAGGCCTTATGATTTATTTTTAGACTTTGCCCATCTTACAGAGATGCAACAGTGATATAATTTTCTATTAAATCCTACCAGATATTTTAAAATAACTCCCTACAGAAAGACTTTCCGTTAAAGAAGATTTTGAGACCACACCCCTATCAGACCAATTTCAACTCCCCTCTGGCTTTCCAAAAAAAAATGAAAGCAAAACTCCTCATATGGTTTTTCCTTGTCCATAGCAGAATATTTTGGCTGGCTTGGAGTTATCAATACAAGCCAATTTGGAGTTCTGAAACTTCACCTAAGAACTGGTGGTGTGGTTTGGTTTGGTTTGGTTTTTATTTGTTGAGAAATGGTCTTGCTTTTCTTGGCCCTCTCCTAACTCCAAACACTAGCTAAGAGAAGTCTTTCTAGTGTCTTTACATCACAGGGGCTAGATTGTGCCTAGTAAAATGACACCCCCTTCCATGTGGGGAGTGTTACTGAGGTACTTTGTCCCAAGGGGACTTCAGAGAATGACTGTACCTTTTTATATAGCCTGCTTGGAAACCCCTCTCTACCTACCCCTAACCACTCCCCAAACGTAGGTCTGAAGTCGTGCCTTCTAGATATAGCACAGAAATACATCTTTATTTTGTTGACTCTATGCACAGGGACTGCATGTTCCTGAGTATCCGATACACCCAAGTGGGAGATTTACTTCTGCTCTTCTTTCTCTAGAGAGGAGAAGGGAGCTGGCGTGTGTGTGTGTGTGCACATAGATCCTGCTTGTACTCTCTCCCTTCAGGTTCGTCGCTCACACCATGTGATCGAGGGGACTGAGATAAACGTAGTGCATATTCTCTTCATCTGTCCATTCAGTGCACTGGCATCAGGAAGCTGCACATCATCTATCAGCTATGCCGTGCCTGTTGATAAATTGGGACAAATTTTTGGATGGGGGTTTGATGCTAAGGATTTACCTTTAATGTCTGTCTTCATAACACATAGCAGAGTTCTCCTTCAGACCACAGACGTAGGCTAGTGGCTAGTGCAGGTTATGTTTGCACACAATCCAAGACTACCCATGGGATTCATAGAAAACGCAGATTTAACTTTTGTGTGGCAATAAGTTTGGATTTCTAACTCCTAGCTGAAGGCTGTAAGGGCTAAAGGGCCAGAGGTAAGGTTGTCTTGGGGATATTAGTTCAGATTTCTAGCAGGGATGTAAAAGGTTAACTGTTTAAATGGTAATCAGCAGTTTAAGTTTTAAACAGCTGATTTACTGTTTAAACTGGGGGGGAGGGAGCTCCCCACTAGCGAGAGCAGCTGGGCAACTCTTGCGGGCAGGGAAACGGAGGGGGGGGGGAGTTAGCCACAGCTGGGCTGGGCTCAGGTCCCCACAAGTAGGTGGGTGGGGAGGGAGCGAGCTGCAGCTGGGCTCATCTTGGCTCACCTCTCCATGAGTGAGAGCTGTCCAGCTACTGCTGTGGGAGGGAGCCGCAGCTAGGTAGCTCTCACTTCGCAGTGAGGAGCCAACCCCAGCACAGCTCCACCCCCCCAGCGTTTAAACGGATTATTAATTAAACTAATTTTTACATGCCTAGTTTCTAGTGCTTATATTATTTGATCTATATTACAAGATTTTATTATCAGCATTATCTCAGCGAATAATGTGTAGGGAGTAATGTATTTGATAAATTTAGCCTCTTTTTTGGTTCTCGGGTTGTCTCTGAGCTGTTTATGCTCTTCATGAATGTATTCATTATTTGAAATTATCTATTGTCTGGAGATTGTTCTCAAGCAGCATGTTATGACAATTCAGGAACCAGAGTTTGAGCTCTGTTGGTTAATTTTGATTGGATAAATGGAGTGCTTAGGGTCAAGATTCTGGGGCACATGCTTATGTTTTTAAGTTCAAAATTTGTTTTCCAGAAACATTCCCTAATATTCACATATCGTTCACTAGTTCTGCAAATAGCCTTGGCAGAAAACTTGTTCGTTAAGATATATTTGCAGAAAGCACACATAATAGTAGTGCAGATGCTGCTGAAGTATATTCCTTTTTTGCATAAATATTCTTGGTACATTTTTGAGGTATTCTCCCAGCACATTTTACCATATTCTTATTTATATATGGGCATTAAAAAATTAGAGAATATATTGCATATAAAGTTTGTAAAGCAATCTGACATCCTTTGGGATAAAAGGTGAAGTAATCAGCAACTGGAAGTTAGCATACTATGCAAAAATCACATTCTTGTGAATACAGATTTTTTTATACATAAGAAGGTTCAGTGCAGTAAAAGTAGCATAGCTTCTTTGTTGTTAAACAAAGATATTATTCTCGCACTTGTAAGATATTGGCTCCAGCATGTGTTCTTACAGCTTTGTAGTTTATGAGGACGTAATTAGGTACATTTTGTGAAAGAAACTTAAAATGTTACTGCCTGTTCCAAAGAACTGAATACGTTTGGTTCAGGATATCTTGCTAGAATATTTGCCAAAGCCTTGTGTCCGGAGGCTCCTGCAGTTCAGAAGGGAAACCATCTTTCTTTGTTCAGCAATCAGCACAGAGTCACGTGTCTGCAGCTTTTCCCAGTGCCCAGAGATGCTGTCACCATCTAGTGTCTAATAAAACACCAAGATCCCTGGCTAGCATCATCCTTTGGATTTCCTGCACCTCAGCTGGACCTCATTGCAATTTACAGTCAATCTCCAGCCAGCCTGGAACAAAAGCGGCTGGCTCAGATATTCAGAGGTACAGATCACGTATGGGCACTATGCTTGCTAAGTCTAGACTGTCGTGTTCCTTTTGTCCTTTCTTTCCTGTAAATGTCTATGAAATTTATATAATAAATTCTTTCATAACAACATTCATTTATCTGTTCAAGCTCCCTGTTACAATTAACTACTTTGTACCTATATAGTACCTTTTGTTTGAAGATCTCAAAATACTTTAGATGCACTAATTCACCTCTGAGATGAAGAGCTATTGCATCCATTTTACAAATGGATTAACTGCAGGCCAGTTACTTGACTTTCCTAAGATCACATAGGAAGTTTATGGAAAACCAAGAATAGAACTCAAGTGTCCTGACTCCCAGCCCCCTTCTCTAACATTTTGTCTCCCTGATAATAAAATCTTCTACAAAAAAAAAATAGCTGTATCATAAGATTTCAGAACTGGTTCTGTCTCTGTATCACTCTGAAGCCTAGAATGTCTGTTGAGTTTGTATGAAGTGATGGAAACAGCTGCAAGCATGGTTGAAAGCTTTTTTTACTTAGAATATCATCTGGTTCAATCATTGCTGGGATTCGTAGCCTGTTACTCTCCATGTTTTAAATTCTCAGCCATTTTCAGTCTTTTACACCTATACGGCAGCACAGGCTTTCACCTAGTAATGACTACAATTCATAAAGTATAAATTAATAAACTGCCATTACATTGTTTAGGGTTATTTTGGCCTATATCACTAGCAAAAACAAGAGTGCCAGGCCCTGGGTTCCAATCCAGACCGAGCCACTGTCTCATCATATGACCATACTTTAGACAATCTTGTTGTAAATGTAAATAACAGCAAGTTCTCTCTGCAAAACAGATGCTGTATCAGAGCTGTTATTGCTTGAAATTATTATGAGCAAAGCAGTTTCAGGTCCTTCCATCTAGAATCATTCCACCCACATGATCTCCTTGATTGCAATAAAAAGGTCACTTCTACTCCTGCTCTGTGGTTATGGTAAAGATGAGTAAGGATAGTTATAAATGTTCTTTTTCAAACGAAATATCATTTCAGCCTGAGGGTTCAGAGGATTTTTGACACTATACTATTTATAAAAGAGTAATTGTGGTTGGATGTCAGACGAAAAGGTCTTGTGTTGGTGAGGTGGGGAGGGCGGGGACAAAAGGGTGGGGAACCAAGTGAGGCATGACTGCAGTGCTCCAGGGAAGCCAAACTAATGTTACTTTTTCTCAAGTTACTTTTTTCATGTTCTTTGCCTCTGAGTTGAGAGTTAAAAAGCACAGCACAAGCTCCAGCCTGTGCTTGACCATTGGCACCCTGTAAGCCTGATCTAAATGGAAGTTCATCTGGGGTTATACCTGTGCTGAGTGTGGAGAGGCTGACGTTTCAATTGGATTCTCAACCAAAAACTATGTTTCAATAAGGAGAAATTTGCAAAAGGGCAAACACCAAAAAAGCTGTGGGAGTGCAGTTGTTTCTTTTTATGAGTGGCCAAAAGTGTGCTAGGCATTGCACAAAAACAAATAAAAACCTGTCCTTTCCCTAACACTGAGTTTGCAGACTGAGGCCCTGAACCAATCCTACAGTCAAGTGGGTGAACTCCGGCACAGATGCAGAGTTTCCTTGTGATCAGTGAGACTCCACATAGGCACAAGTGTTCACCTCTAGGGATCCAGTTGGAGGATCAGGGCCTAAGTTTAGGTGTGGCACAACCACTGCAAGTGACCAACACACGCTCCTCCTTTGTATGTGGAGGAAGGAAACAAGTAGACCAAGGGTTGGGGGAATATCACATGGCCACTCGATAAGACATGTACACATCCTGGCAGTGTGTTATCACGTAACGTTAACTCTCTTCTGTTAGCTGACATGGCAGAGTAAGATTTTCACAGAAATGTGAATGAGGAGAGGTAGGTGACTTTTAGGGATGATGTTCTGGGCACAGCAAATAGTACTGGTAGGCCATCTTATTTGAAGAGTGCCTAGGTGGCTGAAAAATGTAGCAGGCACATTGCGCTTGTACAAAAAAAAAGTTCTGCAAAGGCTGCATGACTGACTGGTAGCAAGGGCATTGTGGAAGAGCAACCTATGCACTGAGAGACAGTGTGAGACTGGTTGATGTAGGGGCCTCAGTACAGAGCAACAAGTTTCAGGCTATTAAAGCCCTTCCCAGCTGTCTTCCACCTGATGATTCGCAGCTGGTTTCATCATACCAAAACAAGGGAGCAGATGCCAGTAAGGCAGGGCTCCCTCAGATTATTGGTTAGATATGTGCTGTGCTGGGAAAGGAGGATCCGGGAAATACAGCTGACTGACATCAGCAGTTGAGATAAGAAATAAATGGTGGCTGTTGGAAAGGAATGATCCCCTGAGAGAAACGGATCTCAGCAGGAAGTAGGCCAACTCTAGCTAGTAAGTTACAATATAACTAAATGTCATCTATGTTATTCACCCTTAGAATCTCCAATAGTGGGTTGCTGTTGGGTCTGCCATAGAAACCCCAGGACAGAGAAATAACAAAATCAAGCTTTAATAAAATAATCCAAAAATTCTCTGAGAGAAGATGAAGAAACAATTACAGTGATGTGGGGAATTTCCAGAATGATGATGTGAAACGCAACGAGAAGTAGCGAGAGAGGGAGAGAGAGAGAACAGAAAAGGAGGACATAAAGATGTGTTCTTCTCTGGCAGGAGAGAGCTGTCCCTGGGAAGTGCCCAAACAGCACATCCTAGGATATGTCTAGATTCACAGCGGCACGGTTGGCACCACAAGATCAATTCAGCAGGATCAATTGAGCGGAAGTTTAGACCCGCTCAATCGATCAGAAAGTTGACTGCATTAATCCACCCCAGCAAAAAAAGTAATGCTGCGTCGATGGAAGGCCATTTCCAGTCAGCACAGCATAGTGGGGATGGCATGGTAATCAGAAGTTAGGAAGTCGACTGCTGTCGTATTTCTCTGGCAGTGTAGACCAGGCCCTAAACTCGGAGCATATGCATGAAGAAGCCAGAGATATTCGACTGAAAGTAGAGTGCACTGTTGCCAAAGCACAGGTACAAGAATTGGGTAAAGCCATCATCTCATGTACATAGAATGACAGAAGATCAGCATGTCACAGTCTGTCATTCTTCTTCTTGAAACTTCTGGTGCTGGGGTAAATCAATTTAGCTCCACTGTCATGAGACAGTTTTCACCAAATGAGGATCTGACCCCTGGATCCAAAGACCCCTATTCTTCAGAGAAGTAACTCAAGACCATCTGAAAGTTGGTCTTAAACAAAGCCTAGAAGAGCATGCCAAAAAGGAACTTCTAAATCCTCTCAGGCTCTTTGCTGATTACTGAGGGCCAGATTGTGCCTGACTTCTTCACGAGTGCATACAGATTAGAGAAAGTACAGAGTTCTCCTTCTTCTTGAATACTTATACAGCAACAGGGCCCACTTATAATCCCTCCGTGCTTTCTCAAAGGGGCAGATGGGAGATGGAGCCATGGTCCCTCCCCCACCCCCTATATTTTCCAGCCAGCAGAGCTGACCTGATGCACAAGGGAGAGTATGCTACATTTTTTGAAAAGGTGTAACTCTGGGCGTGCTACCTGTGAGCTTGGCAGCTAGGGCAGGAATTGTGGTGGAAGAATACAAGAAGAAGCCTTAAACGATTTATCTTTTTTTGGTAAAATTGTACGTACTGCATCTGCTCTCTCTTCATTTCAACCTGACATTGTTTGTGCAAATTAGCCCCAACCAAGAAGACAGGAGAGGGAATGAAAGATTTGCTTTTTTTAAAATAGCATGACACCTAACTTGCAAATATCTTTATAAATGACAGGCATAATGAAGAGAAGTTATCGGCATGGGTCCCAATAACTTCCACATTTCTTGGTGTTTTATTTGTTTGTAGAGCTATTCCCTGATGAGTCTGCTTTGTCCGACTGTATGTCTAAAATAATTCCCTTAAGGATGACCTCTGCTGTGTGTACAGAATACAAGGTATTGCTGCTGTTGTAGCTGAAATATTCCATACATCTAGCATCCCACTCAAAAACTGAAATTTACAAAGCACGTTCTCAGTATGGGAATGGTCCCAACTCCTTCAGTTATTAAAGATATATATTGCTTCTCTCATCCTTAAATCATCCTTTGGCACACATAGAAGTATATTATTTGGCTTTCTAAATTTAGTAATGTTAGGCACCTCAAATTATGAATTTAATGCTTTACAAAACTGACAATCCAGGAGAAAGATATATTCTTTTTCTGTCTCTTTATTGGTTCTTTCCTGAGTTTTTGTTTCAAGAAATATATCTGTTTCCTTTAAACCATTAAAAAATGGAAAAATATGCTACACAGCTTCACCAAGGCATGGTGGCCTGGAAAAGGAAATGAACAAAGGAGGGGGGAAAACCAGATGTAAAGCATTACTACTACGACAGGGCTAAGATATGGTACTATTCCACAGTGAGAAACTAACTGGACTATGACCAAGGACATAGAGAGTTGGCACCATTTTAGTTCCTAATACAGAGCCAGTGCTTTTGTGGAGGCCGACTGCAATTTGAGCATTGTAGAAATGATATATGATGGGATATTGTTTTCAAATAGTTAGTATAGCTTTAAATCTCAAACTGAATAAGAGGAAATAGGAGGAAGAAGCTTATGTGGCCATCTTTTGCCTACTAGTCACAGTAGCAGAGAATCTGAAGATGTGAGGCAGTTGATCAATCTGTCTAATCAAGCTCCATTTCCTTCTTTTTAATAAAATACTGTTTTTTTTGGGATAAGGTGGTTTGACCTCATAGCACTTAATCTCATCCTCCACACCTGTGATCCTGCACAATATCCTGCAGCCGTGATACTACAGTTGCAACCAATAGCACTATCCCAATAAATCTGGATCCATCTATGCCATTTGCCTCTTCAGTTTTTACCTCTGCTCTGCCTACATAATTCTTGGAATGACTTGGAGACCCACTGAAGAGAGAATCACACTGCCCTGGAAAGTGTGGTGTGATTAACTGAATGATTTTCTATATGCTGGTATTTCAGTACTTGATTCTCCGTCTGATATTTTCGATGAAAAGCACTGTGTTAGAACTAGAAATTATAATTCCTACCCCAGATAATCCTTCTAAACTTCCTTCTTTCCTGTAGATGTATTTTCTTTCCAGCATTGACATCTCGGCTCCTTTACAAGTACTGCAAAAGTACTTCTTATCTTTGGATCCCTGCTTTCATAAAAGTGATCTAAACTATCAGAGCACAAGATACAGTCTCCTCAGTATCTGTCTGCCCCACTCTACCACCTGCAATATATTTGTGTTAGTCTCTGAGTTGAGAGCTCCTGGGTTCTAAACATGGCACTGCCATGAGCTTGCTATGTGGCCACTTCACCTCTGACCCACATTTTTCAGACCTCGTAGGGAGTTTTGAGAGTTAGTGAGTTAATCATAATAATAATACCTGGTACTTTTCATCTGTGAATCTCAAAGCATGTTACAAAGGCAGGTGGTGTCTGTGTATTGCATTGAGTATATGAAGTGGTCTATAAATGCTTCGTATCATGATTAATTTTTCTCAGAATGCAGCAGTATCTGTGTATTATTCGTTGATGGATGATCCCTTAAAATGTTGGCATTATGAATGTGGGAATTTAGTAGAGCCATTGAGACGAAGGGAGGTTGAAGAACATGGTTGCAAGTGTTACAAGAGTGCTCTACGAAAGATACCTGTCTCTATGTAAATTATTAATAGGTAATGTTCTAGGAGATAGAAGTCAAGAATATGCAACATTGTTCAAAGTGTTTCTAGGACCAATGGAGCACAGCTTTGATGTGCTTACAAAAA
Source organism: Mesoclemmys tuberculata (assembly GCA_007922155.1). Classification (NCBI taxonomy): domain Eukaryota; kingdom Metazoa; phylum Chordata; order Testudines; family Chelidae; genus Mesoclemmys; species Mesoclemmys tuberculata. Next base: position 32,855,499 of record ML675601.1, on the reverse strand, counting down.
AGGCTATTGCTGAGATTCAGTACTGCATGCTGTACCAACTGTAGTTAACTCAGGGCTGTAGCTTTTATGCCCAGCATTGTTACCCCACCAGGAGGTACCAAAGATGTATATTATTGAGGCCGGACTGCTGGCAGACAGACAGAGATGGTAGACTGAATGTGTTTCTATGTAGGTACTGCTGTGAGAGAGCTTGGTGACAGGGTGAAGTCCTGAAGGGCTCCTAAGATGTGGAATGACTTGATTAGTTGTCGGTATATGTCTGTACCCAGTAGAGACCGTACAGTGGCTCCAAACTCTTCAAAATGCATTCCTCTGCCAGCACGTTACATTTGCTGAGCACCTCTGAGAATCAGTCCACAAGTGTCTGTATTTTTCCAGCATTTGAGATTCGAAATACTTTTTATAATTGTACAGCCTGGGAACTATTCCTGCCCCTCCGCTCCCCTTTCAGTATTCGAGAGTCTAATTAAGCCTTTCATTAATTATTAGCTCCATTTTACCAGGGGAACAGCCTTCTGGGAATCTGCTGTGTTGTGGCATCAAAGGCCTAGTGTCAATCTGTTTATTGAAACCTGCTCTCTTTTAGGCCACTACCCTGTTTGATTCCCTCAGTAAATAGCCTGAAAACTGTTTCTTTTGTCCAGGATTTGAAATTCTAAATAAGATTTTCTTTCTTTTCTTTTCTTTTCTTTTCTTTTTTTTTTTAAAGATGAGTCCAGCCCCTTGAGAAAGCTCTGAGTTTTTACTGGTTCTGTGATGGCATAAAAGTGAAGGGGGTCAGGAACAGTAGCAGAGGTGTTTTTTCAGACAACAGGCATCATTATCCAGAGGTCATAGCCAGACATAGGGATTGAGAGCTATAGACTGGAGTGTAGTGCCTTCTGGGCTGGTCATCTCTTGACCAGGCTGTTCTGCCTGAAGACTTCATAGAGCTGTGACCTCAAAATGTAGGTCTAATAGATTAAGCGTAAGAGACAGAATTAGGTAATCGAGGCAGCACTAGTCAGAACCAGAAGCAGGATTGCAAACTGTCCCACCAAGAAGATGCTGCTGCCTCTGTTGCTGCCAGATTTAGAGAGGAGGATTTTTCTAACCCTTCTGGGAATAGATGGGCATATTGACATGGGAGAAGGAAGATACTGAGGAGAAGTGAGAGAAGTAGTTGTAGCCAGAAATAAGCTATTGGGGGGGGGGCGAGGGGACGGGAACACATATCTTTCCTTATTACTGTTTTGGGGGAACTGCCTTCTTTGCTCAGGAGGCATAGCAGTAGCAAAGCATTTACCTGGGTGTTGTACTGCAGGTGTTCCTGTCTTTGCTTTCTTCTGTCACATCATCCTCCATTCCTGATGTCACGTCATCAGTAGTGGTCATCAGAAGGCCAGGAAGTATGCTTGGATTCAGTCCTCTAATTAAGGATGCATCTGCACTAGGCTAGCGAACTGTTGTTGTGGTGATTATATAACACTGGTTGCATCACTTGTTCTTGAAGTGCTCTGTTGCTTGGGCACCATGACTCTGAGATGGTATGGGCTTGTTGTAAGTATTACTGGTGTTGTCCTGTGGCCTATATTATGAAGATGGTCAGACTAGATTATCATAATTAGCCCTTCTAACCGTAAAAAAATCTATGGATCTATTAACTGTTTTGATGTTCCTGGCCAGGGTATTTGTACATATGTAAATTAGGATATTTGTGTGTATTCATTTTTGTACATGCAATTTTGAAGATTTGTCCCTTAATGTATGTTGACTGTGTTTAAGGGTCTAGTAACAAACAGTAGCTTATGTTTGGTGTGTGTGAATTTTCTAAATATAGGATGCTGTATGATTAAATCCTGCACCTTTGTAACGGGTGAGTAATAACTGAAACTCTTCGATGGGTTTATGTAATAGTTCAGTTTTAGTGTATTTCTGTATCCTTCATTAGAAGTTGTGCTGTTGCTGACGACAGGTGTAAAGTCTATTTTGTATATGATGTTATAAAAGTAAACCAGCCAGATGAGAGCCATTCTCTTGGGCACGCTGTCCTTTTAACTAATGTCTTTTTAGCCAAAGTCTGGACAGCAGAAACAAGGAAACAGGTTTAGGAGAAGCAATAATAAGCCCTAGCCAGTCAAACACCTGTGCATTTTTCCACAGAGGTTTATTTTCTTTTAACTTGTCTTCATAGCCTTTCAGTAGTCGTAACACTTCCCTTTGATGAGTGTTCAATGTCCAAAGAGCATAACATTCCCAAGGGTTCTTGCCAAATAGTTAGTAATCATGACTGCTATTGTCTCTCAGGATCCTTCACACTGAGTCAAGTGAGGGTTTGCCTATGTGAGCAAGTTGCTCTGGTTTAATTTAAATAAACTAGTGGAAAAATTTTGTGTAGGCACTCTCATTTCAGCTTGTCTACTGCTGCACCCTAGCTACTCCAGAATAAATCTCCCAGTGGGCATTCTATTCCAGAATAAAAATGACTGTCAGAATAATGAAATTATTCCAGAATAAAAGTGACTTTATTCTGGAAGACAGTGTTTACAGAGGCATTTATCAGAATTGCTATAATGCAAAAGTTATTCTGCTACGGTTATGCTGACCACTTTCCCTGTGTAGACAAGCCCTAAGAGTGCCATATGATTTGTAATGGCCACAGATGGTCAGGACACTCACTGAACATTTTTCTGCAAGTTATGAACTCCAACAGCACTGAATACTGTACCTGGGCATTAGTTCAGTACAGCTGAAAGGGAACAGTTCCACCTGTTAAGTCACAAGTGTCACTTCCTGCCACACTTAGCTATGTCTTTTGGGATATTCTATCCTACACGATCTCAGTACTGACCTAGATCAACCCAGCTTCGTTGATGATACTAATAGTACCACAGTGCAAAGCGGCTGTCATGTTGTCTGGAGTGGCTCACTAGCTTTAGTGCCTACCTCAGGGCAGACTGTCAAAAACAGGGCAGACACCCCAATCTGATGGTGTGTTCTATAATTAGATTTCACCAGGCTAGTAACAAATGTAAACTCCTGGATGACTATAATAGTCAAACCATTGGAGTCACGGACTCTCCAGTCTATCTTGCTCCCCGGGCAGAATGGACTTAGTGATAAACGGTCACTAGGGAGAACAATAAAGAGCAACTATTAATGTTAAAGCTTTTTTAAGTTTGCAGGACTCAAAAACTTTCACCCAAGTCCCCCAGCTCCAGACACCTTATGCCTTTGTGACAAAAATTTTAATAATATAACAATCTATGGAGTATATTCTGAGAAATCTTTTGCAGTCAATTATGGCTGAACCTTAAATACTCAGTGATTCAGTTTGCATTACCTGCAAAAAGTTTAAAGGCATTGCCTTTATCAGGTGTTTCTCTTGTAGCAACAGTTTAAACTGCAGTCCTGCAAATGAATTTCATTACATTCTGTGCCTGTGCAGAGCCCCATTTTTGGTGTCTGCACCACAAAATCATACAACATTGTTATAGCAGTTCTAGGAGGGCTACATTTTTTAAAAATAAAATCACTATAGTGCAGATCTAAAACTGGTAATGATGGGCCTTTGAAGGTGCTAAATGCCCCTCGATGTTTAGCATCATCAACTCCTGTTGATGTTAGTGCGAATGTAAAAATCAACTTTTTTATTTTGCAGTCCGTGTTCTTATGAACAGTCCCACTGAAGTCAAATCCAGAACTACTGAGTACCTTAAACAGGGACACAGAGCCATGATTCTAGGCCTTCCTACTTGTTTATCTGTTTGATACTGCAAGTATATGCCCCACATAAATAGGCACCTATTTGTGTGACTGAATTTTATCTGATAGAAAGGTCTAAATTTTCAAATGTGATTAGTAATTTTGAATTTTGGTTGTGTGCAAAAAAAGATGTGTCCACTTCTGCAAGTCTCTTAGATTTCTTTTTATGAAAGTGTTTTCTTTATTTGCACACGCAATGACGTCGCAGTTGCCTCTTGCTGTGCGCTGACAGTGCACTCCTATCTGCCTACTGAGTTATCATCTGGATTAATGTTAATTAATTATGGCAGTTCAATGAGGCTATGTTCAGTGAACAGCTTCTTGAGAACGCTGTATGCTTTCTTGTGAGTGATGTTTAATATCCAGGAGATTAAAATGTAAGATTATGGCAGACTTGCCAACTCTCGTGAATGTATTGTGAGAGACATGATTTCTAAGTAAAACTAAGCCTCACTCATGTTCTCGCGATAGAACTCTCAAATGCCAGGATTTTTTTTTTCTCCAGCTGAAAAAATGTGAGAGTTCTATCCTCAGATCATGAATGAAGCTGAATTTTCCTTAGAAATCACTGTCAGTGGGAGTCCCAGGTGGTGTGGCTTCTGCTGTCAGCCCCATGCCATCCTGGGGCCAACAGCAGAAGCCACGTTGCCCCGGGACTCCCACTGTCAGGTAAGGTTCTCTGCCCCTTCCCACCTCATCCCACTGCCATGCCTCATCCCTCCATCCCCTATGTCTTCCCACTACCCTGGGGCTCATGTTGTTTTAGGGAGCCATTTCAATACCCATGCCATGGCTGTACATTGCTTCCCATGGCAGTGGCTTGAAGCAGTGCTGCCCGGATTGCTCAGCTTCCACCAGCACCTCCTTCTCATTTCCCCAGGGCTTCTTTCCTGCTCTGGGCGCTGTTGCTGCTTCTGACCAGGAGCAAGGCAGTTAAGATTCCATCATCTTTCTCTGCGTCCCCCAATCCTGAGTGAGGGCTTCCTGCAGAGGAGCAGCAAGGCATGCGGTACTAGTTAGACCACAAGAGGTCTGGGGCATTCACTGACTTTGGGGGGGAAGTAAAGTTTTGGGCAGCTCCATGAGTGATGTTCTTCATGAGTGAACAATCTTTAATGTTCCTGCTGTGGCTGTCCATCCCCCCCTCCCCTCCCTGCACACAAACACTGGCAGAGGGCCGATAGGGAAGACTAGTGACTTTCACGTTGGTGTAAAATGTCCTTCATGGAGCTGCACAAACTTTGACAGCTAGAGGAACAAGTGACTGACATGGCCCGGGAGGGCAAGAGATAGGGAGTGGTACCTGCAAGGCATAAAGATAAGAGCTCTTTGGATTATTGTGAGAGCTCTTGCAGCCAAAATCTTCCTGCTTTAAATAAATATGCAAAAGTAGTGAGTACTGTGCTAGTCACACATACACTGGGAGTAGGGAGGCAGAGATCAAAAATCAGAAGGTGGACTAACAAATCATGATTTAATCTTTTATAAGAATCTCATGATTTTCAGACCAATCTCAGGATTTTGGGGGTCTGTCTCATGATTTTTTAACTGTTGGGATTAGCAATACTGCTATGGGTATAATCCAAATCCTACAAATGTTACCCTCTCTCAGGGAATTTTTGGTGGGAAACGGAAAGTGGGAGAACAAATGAAGAATCTAGATTAGTTCTCTTTGGTTCAGTAGCAGTGCCTCTCTCCAGCTGTGTGTTAAGTAGTCAATACTAACAGCACTGTAGTGTCTAGCATTGTTCATCTACTGATAAAGGACATGCTTACTAAATGAAACCTTTGCAGTTACATTTCAAAACACTAATATATATTTCACCATAATTTGCATGATCATTTTTTTTCCCTAAAAATGATCCAGGCATTAAGATGCATTCAAACAAACCTCCTTCCAGCCAGCAAAGATAAATCCCTCTGGTGAGCTGAGCATTATAAATTTAAATCCAGGATGTGGGTGTGGTTGACATACTATAATTAGTCAGACAGGTACAAATGATTGGGAAGAAAAACTTGCTCTGAATCCCTCTTTGTTCTTATGCCCGGAGGTTTTTGCTTTAGGGAAGATTACCAGTACTTTAAGAATATCTTCATGTAATATATAAGTAATTGAGCAACAGTGAGAGGAGAGAAGTTTGAGGACAAACAATACCAACCAATAAGCTATAAAAATAGTAAAAGCACCTGGAGAATGGAGAGAGTTCATAGGAGCCCAGTTATTTTCTTCTCAAACAGTAGATGCATTAGAAATTGGCACTTGTTTGCAAGAGTGCAGTTTCTTAGCCCTGCTCTACACTACAAATTTAAGTCACTGGGAGTATGGAAAACCCATACCCCTGAGCAATGCAGTTATACCAACCTAGCTCCCAGTATAGACAGCACTATGTTGACAGAAGGGCTTATCCCATCAACATAGCTACTGCCTCTCATGGAAGTGGAGTAGCTATGCCAATGGGAGAAACTCTTCCATCAGCATAGGAAGCATCTTCACTAAGCGCTTCAGCTGCAGTGCTGTAAGCATAGACAAGGCCTTACTCATATGGAGGTGTAAATTGACCTTAAGTTAATTAGAGGGTATGTCTACACTAAGGGCTTGGAGGTGACTGATGCAGCAGGATCAATTGATCAAATGATTTAGACCTGCTCAGTTGATCCCAGATGGCCTCTCCAGTCAATGCTGGTAATCTGCCTCCCCGAAAGGAGTAAGGCTGTGCTGACAGGAGGGTGTCTTCTGTTTACACAGTGCTGTGAAGAGGCCGTGGTATATCAACATAAGTACATTGATGGGAGATATGCAAGCTACGTTATGTAGCTTGCGTATCTCCCGTCAACCGCTGGCAGCAGTGTAGACCAGGCCAAAGCCTGAAGTTTACTGCATCTACAGCTGTCCTACCTACCATTCATTAGGAGTATGTAGTTACGCGCTCTTACACAAAAGGAATTTATGCACAGGTCTCATCGAGACAGACTGACTTTGTTCATGTGGAAACCAGTTTTTCTTATCTGCAAGAAGTGTTTCTCTATTAGAGTTTACGTTGTAAACTGCGTAAAGTTACATAATCTATTTCATTTCAGAACCAACACAGTTAAAGGAAAGTCACTGTGAATATGCTCAAGTTTGCTTTTTTCTAGATGTGTTCTTCACTTTCACTGTGCTTGAGTAAAATTGTTTTATTTCTCAAATTAATTTTCTTCCAACAGGTGTCTTCCCGATACTATTACATACATTTTTGAAAAATTGTAAGTGCTCTGGCAGTTGTGATTAGGAAAGCTCCTAGGAGACTGTACAACCAGAGCTGGCACTCAAGAGCTCTGCATTGTTATTGACTGTACTTGCCTGTTCAAGAGTGACAAAAGTGTAAACCCATTTAGTTCAAGACTGATCTTGTCCACTAGAGAAATACCATTTACAGGTAAGAAAAATAATCTTTTCTATTCAACTAGTCCATTCCTTAACACTGTCAGTGAAAACCTCAGAGCTAGAAGGCTTAAAGGGAGAAAAAGTTCTTGGCATCCTCTGTAGGAGAGAAGTGAAAAATGTAGTTGCTGCCAGCCTTAGTTTACATAAATGATCATTTGGCTCCAGTATAGTTCCATACCAGGTTTTGTTTTGTAGTATTCGTTATATTCTGGTTTACAGCAGCGGATGTGGTACAGCCAGCTTGGTGGGACCAGTAGGTCTGGTGAAGTGGACTACTAGTCTGGAATGGCAGGAGGGGGTAAGAGCAGGATCTGGTTGGGTTCGCTTCCCAGGACTGGACAGATTTCAGGGAACCTTGTTCTAGCACAAACTTGATTTCCATTGACCTTCACTAGGTTTGTGAGTGGAAGTGGAAGCAGAGGAGTGGGGGTTGTATTTGACCTTCAGGATCCTAACAAACTGGACAGCTAAATAGCTGAGATTCTGGCATCTGCCATGCCCCTCATTTCCTGTATTCTAGATTTGCCAATTTAACTTTATCGTATAAACAGATGTTTATCTTGTTTCCCAAGTATGAGGTATTCTCCTGTGGGCTGTGGAAGTGGGGAAGAAACACTTGGACAGGTGACTTGGGGATGGACAGGGGTTAGATTTTAAGTTCCTTAAGACTGGGCATGGATAAGTTTTTAGGTGGGGCTTGAACAAGGTGTTTTGTTTTATTTTAAAAGGGATCCCTAGACACATTGGATGAAAATCTGCCCCCATTGAAGTCCATTGGAGTTTCCCCATTGACTTGAATGGGGACTAGATGTCACCTGTTGAACCTGGCTATTGTTATTGCTATTGGCACCTGGCAGAAGATGAGGTGTTATATAAGCTATTTGCTAATCAAGGCTTTCCTCCTAGGAGTCTTCTGTATTTATTTGTCCACCTTTAGGGATGAATTGCAGCCTTTTGAAGAATTCAGACCAAATTCTGCTTTCAGTTATTCTGATGCTAAAAATGTTAGTTTGAAGAAAGTTCTTTATACATTTTTCTCTCTGCCTTTAAAAAACAAAAACCCTATTCTGAAGTTTGGGTTTTGTTCTGCTCCATTATTTTAAAAGATTTTATTTTGTATTCAGCCTTGATAGGCAAAGTAAAGATTTACGTCAAGTAAATTGCAGTGGATTGCAGCTCTAACAAGTCTTTTGCCAATTGAAAAATAGAGTTGGGCAGCAGAAACTGAAATGGGATTTTCATTGGTGCCAGCATTTTCTTTCTTTACCTCAATTAATGATCTCATCATGACAGGAGCTTTTTACCAATGTACTCATCTTCTGAAGAAGTGGCATGGGTGTAGCTAGGAGGCATTATGGTCAAGGAAAACTTATGCTAAGGCACTTACAGTTGACTGCTACAATTAGAGTTGTATATACCAACAGCACTTAAAAGAAAGGCATTGAACTTTAATCTTACACATGCAAGAGGTAGAGAATATTTCATGAATTTAACCCAACGAAATATGAAGGCTCAGTGTGATAATGTGTGTGTTTCAGCTTGGAGATTGATCGATGCCACTTTGCTACAGGGATGCTACTGATTATGTAGCAAGAAATATTTGGACATTACAGAATATTGACATTACAGAAGGTCAGTCTCAGTTCATTCAGATTTTGTCAGGGTAGCTTCCTCTCATCTTCTGAGGAACATGATCAAGAAGGCATTGTATGATTGGGATGGCTTTTTAAAATTTAATTTCTGAGTGAAACACTTGACATTTTCCCCCTTTGAGTAGAATTGCTGTTAAAAATACTATCTTCAGCAGTTGCTGCGTATCTGTTTAGAATAAGCACTTGAAGGTAGCTAGGTTCAGGAAAGCCACAACAAATGGTTTAAAGTAGATTGAAACAGAAGGGTTAGGCTCTCACCATATTTTCCACCAAAAAAAGGGGGGGGGGGATTGAGGAGAGAGCCATGGGGAGCCAGGCTTACTCAATCCCGAGAGGGCAGGGAGTAACTGTGATCCCTACCATTTCCCCCTTACTTCATTCTCTGGCCATGACCTCAAAGGACTGGCCCTGTGGCTAGTTATACTAATGAGAAGCTTTGCTATTTTTAATGCAGAAGTCTTTTTTTCTTTCGATACCAGTATGTTTTGATCTTAGCTTTGGGAGATGGAAGCCTATCACCATGGCTTGATAGTGTTATAACAGCATCAAATATCATGTTCAACAGGTACTCCAGAAACAGGTTGGTTGGAACAAGGGCACAGTACTCTTAGAAAATTCATAGCACTCAGCAAAATCTGATCCTGCTCAGGCTTCTAGAAACAGAGCTGACAATGGGCATGCTCAGAAGTTTAACACATGATTATATCCATGATAATCCTTCCAATACTAACATGACCTCATCTCATTGGCATGATATGCCCCTTTTAAGAACATGAGCCTTCAAGAGCTCTGTTGTGCTCCTAGTCCAAGTATGGCTATTGTAGTTAGGTTTTTCCTCTTTTTTATATCCTCACAGCAGTAGGCCTTACAGCTTGTGGTTAGAGCTGGGAGAATCATTTAACATTTCACCATGTTTCATTATAATGCCACTGCACAGCCAAGTTTATTGAGGTTCACAAAATGTTTATCCACCTTGGGCCAAGTTCTGAGGAAATCTGGGATCAATTTAAGGTTCTGAGTGGAAACCATGACAGACATGACGATTTTTTTGTGTGGTTTTGACATGAGATTATGCAAAACTGCATACAGTGGGAGCCATAAAAACACCTTCTTTGTCATTCTACCTTGACTGCAGTTCCATGATGTCTCTTCTAAGATGATGCTGTGGTTACTCTACAGTCACTTGAGCACTAAAGTATCAAACAGCATCTGCTAAATAGTATTGGCCATTCCTGTGATGCCATTCTGGGAAACTTCTCTCCACCCTCATTCAGGACTCAATGATGATTTAAAGCCACAGCCCTCAGAACCCCCTCAGAGCCCCCTCTCACCCTTTCCGTTTCTCTTCTGGATATGCTAATATTGGCAGTCATCCTGGCCCAGAGCAGCCCTTGAGCTCCCTGAAATTCAAGGACTGTTTTTGTGCTCAACTCCTGGGTAGAGCCATCCAATATTTTTTTCCTTCCTCTTTAGCATCCTGGGAATGACATTTATTTTGGAAAAACTAAGGTTACGTTGCATTTCCTTGAACTTTAAAGTTCCAAAACAGTAGGCATTTTCTTGGAAGAAGTAACTCTGGGATGTTTGGCAGAAATCAGCGATCTAATGACCTTTGATTAAAATCTACAGCTGGGAGATAATCTTGACAAAGGCAACTTTGAGGAGTGATTCAGAAATCTGGAATTTAGAAATTTTCAACATCTCAGCCTACACACATCACATACAAAAACAACAACAAAAAACCCCTCCACCAACCAACAACTGAGACAATGACTTTGTGTGTAAGAGTGTAGTTAAGTTCATATAATTGAGTGATGAATTAAGGACATCAGGAATGCATCAGAGCATACTTTCCCACAGATCCAATGCAGTTCGGTATTAATATATTTATCCTTTTGTAATTATTTTCATTTTTGCAGCTATTTTAAAATCTTTATCATCTGCAGCTGTGATACTTCTACAAGAAAATTCATTTTATCAGTGCAATTTCTATGGGTTTTTTGTTGTTGTTGGAAGGGTCTGTGTGAATAATGGCTCTGAAACTTGGCTCAAATCCTCACTTCCATACTTTTAAAAACCTCTTTTATGTTGTATAGCCAATAACTAGCTTCTTCTTTCGTCAAAAGAATGGCTTTTTTTTTGGATTTGTTTGCCCACAGTACTGTATTACTCCAGGCAGAGCGGTGACTTATCGCAGGATGATAATCCATTGGTCTGGAGACAACCCTGTAAAGCCACATGTAACTCATCAAATAACAGAGTACAAGCTTTGAGGCAAACACTTTTATATCCATTTTTGAAAGCTGTGTATTAAATCTTGAGAGAAATAGCTGTATTGTAAATGTATACTGTACAAACTAGAAGGATTTGAGAGACTAACTAGATGGAATTTTATCATAAAGCATGTTTCCTGAGGAACACTGCATTTTAAAGGCCCAATTGTGGTAGATGCTGAGTGTTTTCAACTTCTATTGAAGCCAGAGAGGTTTGGAGTCAAGTTTCATATATGTTATTCATACAGAATGTGCCAACAAAAAAAAAACCCCAAACAGTCAGACACAATGAATTAATGAAAGGTATTTAATAGAGCTAGTTGCAAAATGGGGAAAAGATTTTGTGAAAAATTTCAAATTCCATGTTGCATGGCTTGAAATGGACCCATTTTAAATTCCGCATCAAATATTCCATGCTTTGTTTTACTCAATCATTTTCAAAATCATTGTTGAAAATGTTAATTAACAGAAAATGACACTTTTTTGGTTTAACACTAAAAACTAAAAGACACATTTTGGCTAAACAAAAAGAAGACCCAAACATTTAAATGATATATTTTTAAAACTATTTCAATATAGTTTTCAGTACAAAGTTGCTCAAAAATTTCATAAGAAATAGAAAATTTTAACTGTTGATAGTTTGTCACAAAATTTTGTATCTAGGGAGAAAAAAAGTCATTTTTATAATAAATCTTGTGTGAAAACAAATTAACCTGTTCTAGTATATTAATGAACCAGATTATGCAGTTGCTTTGGCTGTTAATGCATATATCATGGAGCTCTTGAGACACTTTAAGAAGGTGTGTGTGTGTGCGCATGTGTGGTACACAATTTTTTTGCTTTATATTTCATTATGGAGTCATCAAGGAATCTGTATAGTAACATGGAAGAGTGATCTTTTTCTCTCCCCTAAACCAAACCAATTAGTGATTTGACTGGTGATAAACTTCAGCATAAAATGCATCTTTCTAAAGTAGTCTTTGTCCATGACATGACAGTACACATAGATTCCAAACATAAGACTGCATAGTGAAATAATGACTTTCTATGAAAACCTACATATATCCTCAGTGACACAAGCAATGGGACAGTTAGTTCATGATAAAACAGTGGCTAAGACATCAATACATAATTGTTCTTGTGGTTAAAATAAATAATAGGAATGAGGGAGGCAAGAAGTAATTAAATTGGGAGAGGAGGGAAAACTTAGGGACAGAACCTGAGCTATGATAGCTTACACCAGCTAGGCTCTGTCCCCATTGTAATTATATTGATTACTTAAGAATTCCCAGTTCTCATGTTGAGGGTTGATAGGTTCTCTCCCCTTAACTATAAAATAGTCAGTTCTTTTGAGGTAGTATATTTTAATTTTCATGCATCGCTTATTGAAACAAGTACTACTAAGTTTACTTATGTTATATCTCTAAAAAGGCAATGCTTACACACTCAGGTCTGGGTGAATTATTTGTTGCAAATATATTATCCCATCATATCCCTTTTTTTATTTGCAAAGCAAACTTGAGTTCTATGGATATGTTGGTTTATAAGTATTCATGACATAGCTTATGTGAATAAGTTTCAGTTTATGGGTTATTTATGAATGGTTCACTTCAACTAGATGCTGTTCGTGATGTGAAATTAATTATGTAAGTCACATGGTATTGTTTCACTCCCCTGATTGCATTACTGAAACTTTCTGAATAGAAGAAGGAGTATTAAATTAGTGCTAAAACTTTCAGGAGTCCTGAACATTGTTTCAAATAACTTGACAGCTTTCTAATAAAGTGAACAGTATAATTCCATGAACAACAGCTGAGCTAACTCACCTGATGAATTATTTGTGAATTGCTCAGTGTTATTTGACCTGCTCTGCTCATATTTCTGAAGCAGTAGTAGCTTCAGGCTGATTGTTTTCTTACTTAAGACACAGCTCTGACTCACTGAAGTCAATAGAATGATCCTGAATTAGACATGGGTGTAAATGAAAGGAGAATCAGGTCCTCCCAAACAAAAATGTTGTGTTTCACAACATATAAATATAAATAAAGAGAAATTACATAAAAACATAACATACTCTTGCTTTAAAGTTGCAACATAATACTGCTTTTCCTTGGAATTCAGAATACACAAGAACTCTAAAACAGAGAGAAACAAAACAGGCTGCTCCCTAAAACAGGGAACTACAAATTACCCTGTGTGGCAAATTTCCAGCTTCCCCCTTGTGGGTTTCACGCTTTACCTCTGCCTTATGTGGTCAGAGCACCCCCAGATACCTCATCTCCCCTAACTGTAGCAGAGCTCTGTCTCCTGACCGGGGGAGAACCTTCTCCTACAGCTGCCCCTCACCTCATGGCAGTTTTTCCTGCTTGTGTTCCCTCCCCTTCCTTTAGGGAAGGCAGGGTTTAAATACCCCTGGTCTTGCCCCTTCATTGGGTCCAGTGCTGCTAATTGCCCTGCTCTACACTTCCCTCTGCCTGCAGGGCAGACGGCTTTTTCGAGCTCTCCGGTCTGGCCTTGGCTTTTCTTTCTTTTTTTCCTTTCTTTTTCCTTTCACAGCTGCTTTTTTGGGGGACCCTGCTGCTGCCACCGCTTGGGGACTCTGCTGGTGTGCCTCCCTCCCAGCCGGGAGGGAGGGGGTGAGTGTGTGCCCCTTTCATCTCCACCACCACTCCCCTTGCCCAGCCGCTATCTCCACCCTCTCCCGCGGCTGCTTCTCCCAAGGCCAGCACCGGCTGCCGAAAGGCTCCTTCCCCCTCCCTTGGCAGGCTGCCTCTTCTCCCTCTTTTGCTGCCGTGAGCCCCCCTTCCCCTGTTGCTGCCACCCCTTCTCTGACCCCTGTGTTTGGGGGCACCCCTGTCCCTTCTTTCCCCCTCCCCTGCCGCTGCCCCCTGCCTGGGGCCCTGACGCTTCCCTCCTTCTCCCCCACCGCTGCAGCTCCCCCCCCCACCTTGACCCCTGTGCTCCGGCAGCACCCATGGCCCTCCCCCCCTTTAATTGACCCCCCCAATTTCGTTAGCCCCCCCTTCACACACTGCACCTCCCATCCCGAGTTCATTTAACTCCGCCCCTCCCCCAGTGCAGCCGGAGAGGACGCCGAGGTTCCATCTTGGGCTGGTGAGTGAACGGCCCCTGCCTGGCTTGACCCCCCTGTCTCTCCCCTCTGCTGGTGCCCTCCCCCCCTGCTCCCAGCCTAGAGGGGAGGAGCGGTCACCCCCCCCCTTCTTCTTCCCCTTCCTACCCCATCCCCTTCCCCTTTCCCCCCTTCTACTCCCTTCCCCATTACCCTCCCTCCCTTTCCCTTACCACCCCGCCCCTGGATAAACCGTTCCCACCCCTTCCCAAGATGGCGGGTGTGCCTGAGACCGGGACCCCCCTCATAGACGCCCCCGCCCCCCCTCTCATCCCAAAGCCCCGTCCCTGCCTGCAACAACTGGCCCTGCCCCCCCCGCTGAGCTGCTGGGAGTCACTCCCCAGGTGCCGGCGAAGGACAACTCTGGTGGGGACGCCAGGGATCCTGCTGCTGCCACGGCTCCCGCCCCCCCTAATCCGAGGGATGCGCCCTCGGTCGGCAGAAAGAACCAGGGGGGTAAAAAGAAGGGCAAAGGCCCTGCCCGGAAGGCGACGCCTCCTGTGGCTGGGGCCCCTCCTCCTCTCCCTCTATCCCCTCCCGCTATCCCTTTCACCAGCTCTGGGGGCGGCAGCGCCCCCAGGGCGTACGCCCAGGTGGCCGCAGGCCCCCCGTCTGCCGCTGCCAAGACACCTGCCCTGACCGCCGCCTCCAGCACCATCCCAGGTGGCCGGGGCCCCTTCCCCACCCTCACCAGGAGGCATGGGGTCGGTGCTTCCTGGTGCCTGCCTCGCCCAACGTGGAAACCTACGTGTGGGCGATGGCGCGGGTGGTGGGGCCCCCGGCCGTGGTGGCAGCCTCCCGTATGTACGGCAAGGTGGTCTTTTTCCTGATCACGGAGGGCGCCGCCCAGGAGGCGGTGGAGCCGGGCCTGGCGGTGGGGGGCGTCCACGTCCCCGTGGAGCCCCTGGAGGACCTGGGCGTACGGGTGGTCTTGTCCTCCGTTCCGCCCTTCCTCCCCAATGCCACCCTTCTGCCTCTCCTTGCCTCCCTGGGGAAGCCCCTCTCCACCATCAGCCTGCTTCCCCTCGGCTGCAAGGACCCTGCCCTTCGCAACGTCCTCTCTTTTCACCGGCAGCTACAGCTGCAGCTGCTGCCGGCAGTGGCGCGGGGCGGGGAGGCGCTCGAGGGGTCATTTCTGGTACCCCACCAAGGGGCCCAGTACCGGGTCCATTATACTACGGGGGAAGCCCGGTGCTACCTCTGCCGGGCGATGGGGCATGTTCAGAGGGACTGCTCTTTGGCCCGGCAAGGAGGGAGGCCCGGGACCCCCGGGACCCAGGAGGGTGCCAGCCAGACCATCGGCGGCGCCCCCAGCAGCCGTCCAGTCCCTGTGGCCACCCCCCCTCTGCCAGCAATTGTCACCTCCGCTCGGGCCCCAGGGGCGCCCCCCCGGCTCGCCCGGGCGAGCTGACGGGCCCCGCTGACGCCCGGAGCAGTCCGGCGGGGCCTGCAGAGGGGAGGGAGCCAGGGCCGGCACCGTCGGGCATCGGAGGGGGCACGCCCAAGGGGGAGGCGTCTCCTTCCCCTGCATCCCCACCTCCGCTCTCCCACACCCTGACTCCCATCCTCTTGCCCCCTGCCCCTGCCCCCGCTCCCCGACCCACCACCTCGGAGGGCTGGGTGCTCGTGCAGGGTAGGTGTGGCAATTGAGAGGCTGGAGCCCAGCCCCCCCTCCTGCCCATGGCCAAGGGGAGTGAGAGCCCCCACAAGGCCAAGCGGAGGGGGGCTCCTGAGGCCAAGCCTGCTTCTGCGCCCCCTGCCGGGGCCCAGTGGGGGGCACCGACCGAGGAAGGCGTGGCAGCGGATGTGGGCAACACCATCGCCCTCCTGGAGTCCCTCCTGGAGGAGTCCTCGTCTGGAGCTCCCCCAGCCCCAATGCCACCCAAAACCCCCACTGGTGCCGGAGTGGACCTCGGGGTGGCAGGAGGGGCTTTCTTCTCCTCCTTAATGGAGGAGATTGACTCCCTGGGGCTGACCCCGGCTTGCCCGGGGGAGGACGACCCCGCCCCCCATATGGAGGGCCTAGAGCAGGGAACCCCTGAACCACCTTTCCCCTCTCCCTCCCCCCCATCCTCAGTTGGCCCCCCTGCTCCCACCACTGAGGCCCCCCTCAGCCCCTCCACTCTCTGCGCTGGAGAGGAAGGACCCACAGCCACGGCCCACGAAGAACTGGCGGAGGCCGAAAGGCTGAACTCCGGGTGCCCCGCCCCTTGTTGTGGGCCAGCTGGCCTCCCCCACCCCTACGAATGCCTGCCTGGCTGCCCCTTCACGGGGCCCTGAAACCGGGGGTGCTGTGACCCCACAGTCAGGCCCCCTGGACAACATCCGGCCCGAGCCCCCCCCCCAGCTCCCGGCCCCAATTTAGAGGCTGCACACACCCCTGACCCGGCCTTTCTGACTGAGCTCCCGTCCCCAAGCCCGACCCTGACCCCCTTCCCACTCCCCTACCCCAAATCCCGACCCCTTCCCCGCTCCCAACCCCTCCCCGGCCCTCACCCCTCCTGTCCCCATACCTTCTTCCCCTCACCCTGCTGCCTGTACATCCGCCGCCCCTGGGGCTATCTCTTTCCCCCTGAAGAGCTCCCAGGAGGAGGCCTTTGTCTTCAGCACTCCCAGCCCACTTGGGGCTGCTGTCTTCCCTCTGCCGCCACTGTCCCCCCCAGCCCCTGTCCCAAAGGGCCGTAGGGCCACCGCAGGGACCGAGCCGGAGGACGCCTCCCCCGAGGCGCTGTGTGAGGAGCTGCGCATCTTTCTCCGGGACACGCGTGGTGCCCGGAACTGGGTGCAGCTCACTCTGCAGCGCTGGGGAGACTTCCACCGCATCCTCCGGGCCGTGAGGGCCACTCTGAAGGAGGGGAGAGGGACCGGGCGGCAGGGCGTGGCGGCCTACCAACGGGCCCGCAGCTTCCGCGACGCCCTGATGGTCTATGGCGCAGGCCTGGGGCTGCTGCGGAGCCCGACGAGGACCGCTAGCACTCCTGCCCTCCGGGATCCCCCCCAGCCCTCCTCGTAATGCCTCTTTCCATCTGCATGTTGAACACGAGGGGCTGCAGGACGGGTCTCCACAGGAACCAGGTGCTCTCCTTCCTTCGGGAGGGGGGTTACTCTGTAGCGTTCCTGCAGGAGACCCACACGGACCCAGCCACCGAGGCCAGCTGGCGGCTGGAGTGGGGAGACGGGGTGCACCTTAGTCATCTCTCCGCCCGCACGGGCGGAGTGGCCACCCTGTTCTCCCCTGCCCTGCAGCCCGAGGTGCTGGGGATCGCCGAGGTCATGCCAGGCCGCCTGCTGCACCTCCGGGCCCGCGTGGAGGGGCTGGCGTTGAGTCTTGTCAACGTCTACGCCCTGAACGCGGGCCCGGAGCGGGTGCAGTTCTTCCAGCAGGCGGCTGCCTTCCTCGGCACACTGGATCCGCAAGAATGCCTGGTCCTGGGCGGGGACTTTAACACCACCCTCGAAGAGCGAGACCGCACGGGGACCGAGCAGTGCCCGGCCGCCGCGAACGTCCTCAGGGAGATTATTGACCATCACTCCCTGGTGGACGTCTGGCGCGACCACCACCCGGACGATGATGTTACCTTTACTTTTGTCCGGGTGGGGGAAGTTCGGTTGCGCCACTCTCGGTTGGACCGTATCTACATCTCCCGGCACCACCTTGTGCGGGCCCACTCCTCCAGCGTCCGGCCGGCCCCGTTCTCGGATCACCATATGGTGACTGTGACAGCCTCTCTCACTGCGGAGAGGCCGGGGCCGGCCTACTGGCATTTTAACAACAGCCTGCTGGAGGACGTGGGCTTCGTGGCATCCTTCCGGGAGTTCTGGCTGGCCTGGCGGGGGCAGAGGGGTGCCTTTCCCTCGGCGCGGCGATGGTGGGATGTGGGGAAGGTGCGCGCGCCCGGCTCTTCTGCCGTGACTACACTCGGGGAGCCAGCCGGTGGCGGGATGTGGGGATAGAGCAGCTGGAGCGGGAGGTTTTGGAGCTGGAGAGGCGACTGGCCACCAGCCCTGATGATCCGTCCCTCTGCGGAGCGTGCCGGGCTAAGCGGGAGGAGCTTAGAGCCCTCGAAGACCTTCGAGCCCGAGGTGCCTTTGTCCGGTCCCGCATCCATCTCCTTCGGGAGATGGATTGCGGCTCCCGCTTCTTCTACGCCCTGGAGAAAAGGAGGGGGGCCCAAAAGCATGTCATCTGCCTTTTGGCTGCCGACGGCACCCCCCTCACGGACCCGGAGGAGATGCGTGGAAGGGCCAGGGCCTTCTACGCAGACCTTTTCTCCCCGGAGCCGACCGACATCGCCGCCTGTAGGGTGCTCTGGAACGAACTCCCCGCGGTCAGCGCGGGCGACCGGGACCGGCTGGAGAAACCTCTCACTCTGGCCGAGTTCTCGGAAGCCCTCCGCCTCGTGCCTACCAATAAATCTCCAGGCATGGACGGGCTGACTGCGGAGTTCTACTGCGTGTTTTGGGACGTCCTCGGCCCGGACCTTGCCACCGTCTGGGCCGAGTCCAAGGTTAGTGGAGTGCTCCCCCTGTCATGCAGGCGGGCAGTGCTCACCCTGCTGCCAAAGAAGGGGGACCTCCGTGACCTCCGGAACTGGCGTCCCCTCTCGCTCCTTGGCACAGACTACAAAATAGTGGCTAGGGCCGTCTCGCTGCAGCTGAAGTCCGTGCTGCAGGACGTGGTCCACCCCCACCAGACCTACACCGTCCCGGGCCGCACCATCTTCAATAATCTGTATCTGGTCCGGGACCTCTTGGAACTCAGGCATAGGGATGGTCTGTCGTTTGCCCTCCTGTCCCTGGACCAGGAGAAGGCGTTCGACCGGATGGACCACGGGTATCTCCTGGGCACCCTGCGGGCGTTCGGCTTCGGTCCCCGTTTTGTGGGATTTCTCTGGGTGCTGTACGCCTCCGCAGAGTGCTTGGTCAAGCTCAACTGGACCCTGACCGAACCGGTCAGCTTCGGGCGCGGAGTACGCCAAGGCTGTCCACTGTACGGCCAGCTGTACGCTCTGGCCATTGAGCCCTTTCTCTGTCTCCTCCGCCGGAGGTTGACGGGCTTGGTGCTCCGTGAGCTGGAGCTGAAGCTGGTGCTGTCGGCGTACGCCGATGACGTGCTCCTTGTGGTCCAGGACCCGGGCAACCTGGTGCAGCTGGAGGACTGCCTGGCTGTTTACTCGGCAGCCTCCTCCGCCCGGGTCAACTGGGCCAAGAGCTCTGCCCTGACAGTAGGAGCTGGGTGGCAGGCGAGCTCCCTCCCACCTGCGCTTCAAGCCATCCGGTGGAGCGCGGGTCCTCTACTCTATCTGGACGTCCACTTCTCCGTCACCCATCCCTCCCCGGCAGAGAACTGGCAGGATTTGGAGGGCAGGGTGTCTGAGCAGCTGCGGACATGGACAGGACTGCTCCGGTGCCTCTCCCTCCGGGGGAGGGCACTAGTGATCAATCATCTGGTCCTGTCCATGCTCTGGCACCGGCTCAACACTCTGGTCCCGACCCTGAGTTTCCTGGTCCGCCTCCAGAAGACAATTCTGGAGTTCTTTTGGCCGGGACTGCACTGGGTCTCTGCAGGGATTCTGAGTCTTCCCCTGGAGGAGGGCGGGCAGGGCCTGTGCTGCATCCGCAGCCAGGTCCACACCTTCCGCCTCCAGGCCTTGCAGAGACTCCTCTATGGTGCAGGTAGTCCGGCGTGGAGCCACTTGGCGCACGTCTTCCTCCGCCGCTTCCGAGGGCTCCGATACAACCGGCAGCTCCTTTTTCTCCACCCGAGAGGTCTTCCGCGAGACCTCTCTGAGCTGCCAAACTTCTACCAGGACCTCCTCCAGACCTGGAGGCTCATCTCGGCCTCCAGGCCCCTTGCGGTCACCGAGGGGGAGGATTTCCTCGCGGAGCCCCTGATACACAATCCCCAGCTACGTGTGCAGGTGGCGGAGATCCCCTCGGTGCGACGGCGGTTGGTCCTGGCAAGAGTCACCAGGGTCGGAGATCTCCTGGACTACGCCCGGGGGGCCTGGGTGGACCCCTATGTGCTGGCTCAGCGTATGGGGCTATCCACCCCTCGAACCGCCCAACGCGTACTCCAGGAGGTGAGGGCAGCCTTGCCCCCTACTGCTTTGATGTATCTCGAGCGGGTCTTGCAGGAAGGTAATCCCCGCCCCCCCCTCAGCCCCGGCCCTCCGGTGCTCACCATTGGGCCTCGGCCCCGCGAACCCCCTCGGCCCCCCCATCCTCACGCCCCAAGCCGGCTGCTCGATCTGCAGCCGGTCCTTTTCCAGACCGCGCCTAGGAAACATCTGTACGCGCTCATGCTCCACACCCTTCACCTCCTCGCCCTCACGTCCCGCCCGGACACCAAGTGGCAGGACCTCTTAACACCCTTGGAGGGCGAGGACCCCCGGTGGGCCAGTCTGTATTCTACCTTGACCCCACGGCCCACCGGGGGCATCAGTTGGCGGCTCCTTCACGGAGCCGTGAGCACGGGCGTGTACTTGGCGCGGTTCACCTCCCACCCTGACACCTGCCCCTTCTGCGGCATGAGGGAGACCCTGGTGCACGTGTATCTGGAGTGCGCCAGGTTGCAGCCCCTCTTCCGGCTCCTCCAGAACCTCTTGTTGAAGTTCTGGCTGCACTTCTCCCCGCACCTGTTCATCCATGCACACCCCATCCGTGGCCCCACAAAGTCGCGGGACCTCCTCGTCAACCTTCTCCTAGCCCTGGCCAAACTAACCATCTACAAGTCCAGGGAGAGGAGGTTGGCAGGGGAGGCTCCCTGCAGCTGTGGGGCCTATTTCTGTTCCCTTGTTAATTCACGCCTCCGGGCGGAGTTCCTCTGGGCAGTGTCCGCTGGCTCCCTGGACACCTTCAAGGAGCAGTGGGCGCTGTCCGAAGTTTTCTGCTCAGTGTCCCCTTCTGGTCTCCTACGTTTGACCCTGTGACCTTCACGCCCTTTCCTGTTTTATTCATTTGTTGTCCCCCGTAATTAGTTGAACCCAGGTTCAGTGGTTCCTCCTCTAGGTTGGGAGGGGAATCTTTAGCAGTGGGTGGGCTTGCGCCCACCCACGTCCCCTGGTGTTCAAATAGTAGGCAGAGGGTTTTTAACCCTTTCGGGCCCTCATACTGGCCCAGGTATACTCTTTCGTAGCCATCTGGCCTGACTTTACCACACCTGCTTTATGCTAGCTAGTACTGGCCAAATGACTCTGTGAGGGCGAGGCTCAAGTCATGCAGTACCCTATAGAGCCCCTTCCCTGATCCAGAGCAGGATAGGAATTAAAGTGACAGCTTGTATTGTTAATGGTTTTTGCCATTGTGCCATTATGCCACAAAAATAAGGCCAAATTCCCAGCTGATATAAATCAGTGCACCTCTGTTTACACATTGCCAATCTATATCCAGCTGAGAATCTGGCCCTTAAGATGATAGCCACAGTTAAGCTAAATTCTTGTAAATCAATGCTGTATACAAACCATAGCAGAGAAAATACCTCCCTCTCCCTCCCCTGAATATTTTCAGTCTGTTGATTATCAATTTCAGTGGTCCAGCATTGCATTCTGTAATATGGCAAAAAGTTGCCCCTTTAGGTTCTGCTTGACCATTCAGGTAAATCATAAAATTTTCTGATGAAATTAAAGTCCACTACGTTTTTTGCAAATACACACATATCTGAGACTTGAGGAAACTTTCTAAAGAAAATGAGCAATAGAAAAATTGAATGTGTGGAAAGGAGTGCCTTTCCTGAAAATCTTAAAAATTGAGGCTCAATGGCCAAAAGAGAAACTTAATTCTTGTGAGTTTAGCTACTCTGTCATCGATTCTTAGCTTGTTTAATAGCGTTTCAAAAGGTGTGGGTTATTTTTGCTAAGACTTGTATAGAAAATGCTACAATTTTTCTGACAGTATGGATAACAAGTGATGAACACAGTGAAGTAAATTCCATTGAATGGGGCCGCTAATTAAATCTCTTGTAGTATTGTCAGTTTATCCACATACTATGTAATTGGTCACAAACTGTTTTGCTGTCTGCAAACAGCACTGTCAGGCTTAGTTTCTTTCTATAACTGTACTTGCTTTTAGAATAGATTTGATTGAACTTGATAACATTTGGCAATATAGTTTTACCACATTTTATGTATTTCCCTGTCTTTTTTCCTCACACAGGAAGAAGGTTTTGTGTTGCCCATTTTGGTTTCACTCTCTATTTAGACAATGCCTTTTCGTAAGGGGACTTGCAACAAATTTGCTGTTTTTAAGCCATTATTTCTTCGGGAGTTATTTGTTTTCTATCTGGTTCTATTGCCTTTACTGTACATGACAATTGAGAACTTTTAACAAAGGAAGAATGCATCTGCTTGTGTTGGAAGAATGTCCTTTATCTCTGATTGTACTAAAAGGTCTATGAATGGGTCAGTACATTACTCATACACTGACTGAAGGAACTCTGTATTTTAGGATCAGGTTTAAGTTATTTTAATTTTCATGGCGAATAAGTCCATCAGTGGCTATTGGCCAAGATGATCAGGGATGCAACTCCATGCTGTGGATGTCCCTAAGCCTCTGACTGTCAGATGCTGGCACTAGATGACAGAAGAGGATCACCTGATAATTCCCCTGTTCTGTTAATTTCCTCTGAAGCATCTGTCATTGGCCACTGTCCGAAGACAGAGTACTAGGCTAGATGGACTATTGATCTGGTCCAGTATGGCCATTTTTATATTCTTATGTTTATGCTCTAATTTTAAAATCTTGCTATTTTCTGTTCTAAGTGGTCACACCTTGATACAAGTACAAGTCTGGCTTGTTAGAACCTGCAGAATTAGTTCTTCAAAGAAAGTTTGTTTTGAAGTTTTAGTAGCCCTAAACATTTCTTTTTATATACATGTAATGAAATCCTGGCCCCAGTAAACTGAGTGGGTGTTTTCCCATTGACTTTAATGAGTCCAGGATTCCACACATACTGTTTTTTATTTGTGAGGATGAAAATTGGCATTTTTTGTGGATTAATGCATACTTCTTTGGGATAAATTGGCATTAGATTGAGTCTTGATATTATCACAATTAAGTGTCTTCTGCCCCTGGCCTAGCTTCAGTCTTTTATTCTGCATGTTAAAAAAAATTTAAAATCCAATGTTATGGATTTTACCATTTATGCTTTTCACTATGGATGCTTCCTCCTCCTTCTCTTCCTCACCTCCGCCCCCGGGCTTCTTGAGCAATAAAACGGGACAAATCAGTTTCACTTTAGTTCCCACTTTAGTTTATTTCACTTTCTGGTTTTCGTGCACCAATACAGTGCTGTTTGGGGTACACATCACCACAGGGGATTATATGAATAAATAAATACACTTGTTAGAGAAAAGAATGGGACACTAATCACAGAAGAGTAGCAGGTACATTTTGGAATATGTTTAAGGGACTATATTCACCTCGTGATTTCATATCTGCATAGACCCCTGAAGTTACCCTTTCTCTGTAGCCTGAGTTTCATCACCAGGGAAGACAACAAAGTCTTAGGGATTTCAACAGAGGACTTCTGTATTCTTTAGAAAATCTGCACTGACTAGGATATGATCTGCTGTCTCATTGAGGGGTCACCTCTGCTACTCATACTCACAGAATAGTACATTACTCTGCCATCAGAGTATCTGATCCACAATGTGAGTGGAGGTAGGGTGCAAGAAACCTTTTCCATCATTCCCCAGTAAAGGTGTGGCAGTATTATAGATCCTTTGTGACTAGTCTAAGACTACTTTGTGCATACTTCCCTAGGGGTGCCTGGCTTTGCCTGCGCCCACTCATCCCATGCACCAACCTGTGGTGAAGGACCAATGTGCAGGAAAATCAGGCCATAAAGGGGGTTATTAGTGGGTGTGGTTTAGCCCTTTGAAAAGTATGGAAATATTTGCAGAGTATGGTATTGCTGAGGATAGGAGGGGCAGAAGTGGGTCAAGAGCTGATAACACAGGTCAGGGCCAAAGAAGCAATCTGAGAAGTCCTAAAGGCAAAGTGCAAGATATTGAGGCAATCATTGGGAAATCATGTTAATTTAAATGAAAGTTTTATATGCACGTTATCCTTCAAAATGTGCTCCGATAGACCACATAACCTGGATTCTCCTGGAGAAGGTGGAGAGAGTTGGTGCTTACATGACTGATGCAAATGCAAGTCCAGCATTACCATGGATCAAAGGATCTGTCATCCCAGACAATTATCCTACAATTGTGGCAGTCCCCAAAAAAGCAGTTCCCACAGACTGTTCAAACAGCCTCAATTGTCAAACATACCACGTGGAGCAAACTAAACAATCTGCTTTTGTTTGGGATGAAGTTTGTTATCTTTTAAAGACTTGTCTATAACCGCTACAATGTCATTACAGTTTTGGCATTTTTCCTGACACTTTTATGACATTAAAATAAATAATGTACTGTATGTTATTCATTTTGGAACAGGGCTCAGAATATTCCCATAAATGCCACTTCAGTTGGGTGAATGCTACATTGCATCATTCACATTGCCATGGCCACTTCTGTTGCTTTTCCAAATCCTTGTGTTCTGTCCAGCAGTGCTGAACCAATTTCAGCGCAGAACAAAACAGGATAAAGCTTACACATGGGGGTTTTGATCGTTTTCTTATTTATCTTGAGTTTGTTTCTGCCACCCTTGCTCCTCTGGAGTAGCGTTGCTCCATTCATTTCAGGAGCACTCCTTGTGGTGCAAGACGACACTGGTGTCAGTGGACAAGATCGTAACTTTACGGTCAAGTCCGAGTAAGGAGCAGCACATAGGAGAGAAGAGAAACCGAACTATGACTGCTTTCCCTGGATCCACAGGAGAATGAAATTGTGCCTGCCCTTTTCCAGGCATGTTTAACTGCACCTCCCCCATGTGCTGGCTCAGTCTCTGCTAGAGGATATGTTGGTCAGTGTGGAGGGCAGCATGGAGCCAAGACAGCCAAGTTTCCAGTCTTTCCTGCGCATCCCCTACCACATATGCAGGAGGAGGAGCTGGCAATGTTGGGGGAGAAGGACGGAACAGTGGAGTGAGGAACCTTTTACTCCTCACTTACTCCCTAGCACAGGCATGCAGAAAGACTTGCAGCTAAGCCCAGTGTGAGTGAGGCTGGCCAGCTGGGGCCTCTAGTGATTTCACTCAATGTAGTGGCTGTTCCCAGAATCAAGACCTGCTTAGACTCCCCCTCTTCCCCTGCAGTCTCAGTTTAAAACCAATAGTGGCAATGCCCCTTCTGCCCTCTGTTTTGTTCCAACTAACTGAAATAGTTGTTTATAATCAATAAATAACTACCAGTGGAAGTATGTGAAGGGCATTGGAAACTCTCTCTGAATCTGCTTTTCAGCACAAGTACTTCTGTGTGGTTACAGTCACATGTTTGATTGACTTGACTCCCAAGCTGATGTTTACACTGTTGTATTCATCTTGCTCAGATGACTGTGACATGCAACCCGAATGCAGTGAAGCTGACAGGAAAAGCGAGCAGAACCAGACAGATGACAACGTCTCCATTTTTCAGAGCTGATGCGGGATGATCTGTCACCTAATGATAGGCCACCGCCTGTCATTTATTTACTTACAGCTGTAATGTGGGTAAAATGAGCAGGAAAGAGAGAAAAGTGACAAGAAGCAAGCAAGGAAGAGACTATTTACATTTCTTCCCCCAAAGACAAACAGTCTTTGTCTCTTTAGGAATACAGTATTGGCATTCAATATCCTAAAACATACACCAACTATTTCTATACACTGTAAGAACAGCTTCAGCTCGGCCATGTCAGTTGTACGGGGTACTACAGCGGTTGGATCTTCAGCAAGATACTCCGATTTCAGCCTCAAGTCGTTTCTTCATCTGTGAACACCAGAACATTAGGGTTATAAAGTTCCTCATAGGAGGCTTTTTTGAGGAGGGAAAAGGAGTGGGGGGGATTGTGTAACAGTAGCAGGGCCTAAAATTGTAATGGCTTCAGAGTCAAGATTAATAAACTAAACTAGTTCATAAATAAAATCATAATTTGTTAAATACTAATACTCAATATTTCATCTTTGTGCACAATGGAATACTGGATTTGTGTTAGATCCATTACACACACACACACACACACACACACACACACACACACACACAATTAAACAGCTATGTTCACATTATATAATTTTAATTAATTTCCCTTTTGTATAAATTTTGATCTAAAGTTTAGTTTCTTTTTTGGGGTAGAGCATATAATCTATAATTTCAACAGCTAAGTAATTAAAAAATCTAATTCTTTTGTGGCTGTGTAGTTAGCCACCTATACAGAATAAATTGCTAACCCAACTTCTTTTCTTTCTCCTAATATCGTTTATAACCAGAAAATCATGGCTTATAGGTGTCTGCCATTCAAACAGCTTCCTTAAAAATTTCTATATGGGTTTGGCCCATGTCAACATTTAGCACCATGACCAAAGCCAAAAACGTGGAAGCTAGAGAAGATTAAATGAAAACAGTGTCCGAATAGAGTGTATTTTCTATACCTTTCATCCCAACTGGAAGTGAATCAAATAGGTTCAGAAAAGTTGTTAGTCTCTGTGTATGTGGGTATTTACAGGCTGTGTGGGATATTTTACCTATCAAATCTGCTTAAAAATGTCTCTGTCCTTAGCTAAGGGCTTGTCTACGCTGACACTAAGACTCCCCCGCCTCAGGAGGCAGTAGCTGTGTTAATGGGAGGTCTTCTCCCTTCAACATAGCACTAGCTACATTGCAGGTTAGTTTGGTATAACTGTCGCTCAGGGATATGGATTTTCCATACTCCTCAGTGTCATAGTTATACCGACGTAAGTTTGTAGGGTAGACCAGGGCTTAATCTTGAGATGTAGCCCCTGAATTTAGTATGCTAGATTCTCTACTGCCTTGCCCTTGTTTAGTCATTTACACCGGGGAAAAGTACAAAGCAGATGTAAAATGCTACTATGATGATTTGGTAGCATTTTAGGTACACTTGTTCTAAACTGCTATAAGTGACTACACAAGGTGCAAGGCAGCTGAGAGCTGTGCTGTGTGTCTGAGAACTACATTGCTACTAACTAGCCAAAGTTATGACACCACTCCCATAGCAGAGCCTTTTAGACATTAACAAAGAAATGTTTCTGGGAATGAGAGTTCCTTGGATATTGCTGTGAGAAGTATGTGGACGGTATGATGGATTAGCAATCTAATGCTGTGCTCTTTACTGTTAGTCTTTCTGAAGTAAAGCAAACGGCAATTACTACAGATGGTTCAGTACCGATCTAGTATGTCTCTCCCAGATGTTTCATCTGCTATGTGCAGGAACTCAGAAACCCTCCTCTACAACGTCTTTTTCTCATTTTCCCTACCCTAACTAACTTTCTCCTTGTCTGTCCTGACAATGGACAACAAATACTTCAACTATTCAGTTCTTGTTATCTCTGTAGCAGACCATAGTCATTTAAGTTAGGACAGTGGTTCATTTCATTGATTGTGATCTGTCCATTGGTATTGAGCATTAATGCCACAACACGCTTTTGCTGGACTGAACCCAAGTGATACTGTGTATGTAAGTGTCAGAGGAAGACTCAGAATCATCATGGCTAAATTATAACATACTTGATCTTCTATTTATATAGCACCTTCCTCTCATCCCTTTGGACACACAAGAACTGATATACAAGTTTTACACACACAGATCACTTTACCTACTACTGAATTCATTTATCTTTGGTACCCAATATGGCAACTACTTAACATCAGACAAGAGCTCCATACACTAGTGAAAAATGATTTATTCAAATGAAACTGCAGGAGGAATTTTTAAGTAGGCAGAATGTAATGATCTGAACTGGAATTGACACACAAACTCTTCAGATAAAAAATGCCATGGGATCTTTAATAACCGGGTCGGGTCAAAACTTTAGTTTTATTTCTCATCCACAAGGATGAGCAACACCATATTTCTGAGCACCTTGGCATTGGTTTAGTACTGACTCTGATGGAAAAGTTTCACCTACTGAAGCACCATCTTGCAACATGTAAGTGTTGCTTATAGATCTCCCATCAAAATATTGAGATAGCTGTCATGGTTACTGGACAAGCTGCATTGTTGTCCTTTCTCAAGGTGTCTCAGTGCACCCTCTACAGGTACGAGGCCTGCTGTTTCTTAATAGGTTAGCAATTAGGATGCTCCAACTCTTGAACTCTGCAAGCATCTTCCACGAGTGTCCAGCCCCTGTCCATTGGACACTTTCAGTATTCACAGATTCACTGCTTCCAAAGCAGCAGCACACCCACCGCAACTTACCAGTTCCATCTCTGATCACCGCTTTGCTTAACACCAGCACTTAGATATGCTTATAATGAAAACAAAAATAGGGTTATTTAACAAAGCATGGAGATTCAAACAGCAGTAAGTAGAAGTACTGGAAACAAACAGTTACATATAAAATAATAACACATATTCTAGAGCCTTGACTTAATTAACAGGTTTCTCTCATATCTTGCAGAATATTGTTCATCCAGAATCTTTGCATTTCTTTACAGCCAGTCTTGGCTGTAATCCTCCTTTCATGGAGACAAGCACACTGTCAGATCGCCTCCTCAGTGAAGGGTTCTGTGTGCTCCTTTGCACTCCAAGATAAACCAGAATAATCCTGTGTCTTTATTCACAAACAGGAACCCTCGCTGCTGATTATTTCTTCCTGTAGATTTCTCTCTTGTACATTTCTTAATTTTCACCTGGCTCAGTATGTGACTACGCATACAAGGCACAAATGGCCAGACAGGAAATAGGCATCTATTACCTCCTGCCTGAAAGGAACATTTCTGAGGTTTTTCACCTCTTGGTCTTGGTGACCTTAACTCCAAAACCTGAAAACATAATTTTTAGTACAGATACATAATTCCTTAAATATGATGTACACATGCATTGCACAATGACTGTGATGACCAGTGGGCCACTAGAGATCAGTAGAGACTTACCATGACACCCTTTGGTGAACTGTTATGCAGATACCCAACCCAAGAGTAAAGCCTGTAAAGCCTTGTGTGCCCTCTGGCAATTGGCTCCAATGGGTCTCTTGGTCACAGCATTGTCAAATAGAAAAGCCACCTAAAAAAGCTTCAATGAGGTATCAAAAAGAGTTGAGAGGGGCTAGTGCAAGGGATGGGGGTGTGTATGGAAAGACTGATAGATTTTGGATGGGGACGAGTATGGAATTAATGAATACTTGGGGCAGTGGTAAGAATGTGAAACTGAGGGACTTTGCAGGGGTGGGAAGGAATAGTTAAAAAGGAGGGGAATATTTTGCCCAGGGAATGTCGGACGCATTGCTGACTGAAGTGGAAAATGCTTGATGGAACCCCGTGTTAAAATTATTGGCAGTGTATCACCAAGTCCTGTACTTGCTTTCTGTGCACTAAGCAGAATTTATAATTTCATACATCATTCAGAAGTTGCTGTAACCCTTCCAAAAATCACGTTACATTGGTAATGCACTCACACTAACACAAAGAATTTCATCTCCTGTGGAAGAGTGCTTTTTTGGAATAAGGGTGTATGAAGTGAGTGTTACCAGTGGGTTTCCCATACATAGCCTCTTTATGGACACAGTGAGAATACCTGCCCAATGTGGCAGCCTTTTAACTGCACAGGATTTTACATCATAAGCTGTCACACAGCCTGACCCACGTGCTACTTCATTCAGTTTTTTTTTATTCTGTATATTTGTGTTCTGTGTCTCCTCTACCCTCCAAAACATGCTAATGGTCAAAGAGGGAAACCTCAAACAGGAACATTCGTGCTCAAATTTACCAGGGTGTCTGCCTCCCTCAAGTTCTGCAGTTTCTGAAACTTCAACCAGAGCTCGGTGTGTTGGGGTATACCAACCCCACACGGAGTCAGCCTACTCAGACGCATTCTGCTACACCTGCACTTGCTGGCAGGTAACGAAGGGGCAATTAAAAACGGAAGAGGACAGCTTAGTAGCAGGCTCACAGGGGAGAGACCAAACCTTATCTCCTTTGCTCCTCGAGGAAAGGACCTGCCCAGAACTGCCAGACCGTTGACTGCGAGCGCCCTCTGGAGGAAGGAGAGTCTGGCACAAGACTGTGGAGTTTGGATTGGGACACTTCCTGTTCTTTACTACAAAAAAGACTATTGGGCTATTTGTGCTGCTTGGGACAGGCCTGAGGGGCCTAAGGAGACTGTTACAGGGAACCACCTGCCCGGGAATGGGTGGGGAACTGCCTCAATTAGCTCAGTGGGCTTTTGAACCCTACTTGGGTCTGCCCTGAGGAGTCCAAGTTAACACACACAGTTAACAAGTCTGCTGCCATAGCCACATGTGCTGTAAACCCATCAGCTCTCAGAAGCTAAATGGTATAAGGTGGGTGTAATGAATTTGTAAAAATGTCTGAATTATCTTTTATGACTATTACGTGTGATTCTGTTTCCCTGTTCTGTTTGGTTTTGTTCCCTGCCTAAATGCAAATAGTTCAATCAAAGGAGGCTGTAAAGGGGATTTGTTAAAGAACCCAGAAAAAGCTGAGCAATGATCCAGATAATACAACCACTCAGGTACCCAGCTTCAAAGGAGTTAAGAGGACAATAGCTGGCTCTATTCACTCTAGAATGGGGCCCCAAAGCTAAGTCGGGGATCAAAGGAGACAAAAACCTTAAAGAGCCTTGGAAAGGGAGAGGGAGAGGTGGTCAGCGAGGCTGGCCAGGATGTGTCAGTGCGTAGGCCTAGAGGGGAGAGCTTGCGTTGCCCATAGCTGGTGAAGTCAGGGAGCTGTCCTGTGGCAGGCACAGACAAAGCTTCTGCACCCTAAAGGCAGGTGGTAGCGAGGTGCCTCGCAAACCTCAGTTCCCCTGGGATGCATCACAAACTCTTTCTCACAAGAGCAGCAGTGATAGCTAGCCAGTCAGTCTTCTGCATCTTGCTGTGATCTGATTGGTCAGGTGGGTAGTTTGCTTCTGAAAGTGGGCAGGTTCCCTTGACTGTGCCAGAGGTCTGACCTTGCTGGTGAGAGGAGGCTAGATCTCCCTCAACTGGTGGGTGAAGAAACCAAACTCCAGGAGGAAAAGAATCCATGGTTTAAAAGTATGTCTCTCTCAATTCACTCCACTATCTCCCAATCCCACATAACAAACTCTCTGTGTGTTTGGAAAGGGGGTGAAAATGATCCTGGAATATGTCTTTGTTATAATTACACTGACCAATCAATTACCAAATAATTTCCATTTCTATTGTGTGTGTCACTTTTCTAATGATATTGGACAAAATTCTGATCTCAGTTGCACCTGTGCATACCCAGAGTAGTTACTGAAGGCAATAGATTTATTCTGAATTTAGGCCCCATTTCTGGAAGTGCTTAAGCACATGCTCAAATCTGTCCTTTTTCAGCAAGGCAGCTACACATGGGCTTAATGTGGATGCTTTCCTGAGTTGGAGTCTCTTAGTAGTGAAACTGAAACAGAATCTGACCTATTATATGTATATATTTAAAAATGCATGGATATATGTGCATATATATGTGGGTAAATGTGGGTGGAATCCTGTCCCTATAGAGTTAATGGCAAAACTTTGACAACAAAACATTGACAACAATGGGACCAGAATATATATATAAAATTGTGTGCGTGCGCGCGTGCGTGTGTGTTTGCGTGCAAGCAGAAATAAAGTGATTATATAAAATAGGTTATCTCTTAGGTTTAAATTCTGATATTTACAAGATGCCTAACAGCACAAAAGAGACAGGTTTTCAAATAAGAAGCCGTGTTTGCTGGCTGCCTTTCACTTCCTGATCTCAGAGATACATTTGTATTTCACATGAAAAAGACTTTGCAGGTGCACAATAAGCAATCAAGGTTCACCCCATGCATATCAGGAGAAATCACATAACATAACACAACACAGTTTGGCTTAATCCAGTAAAGTAAAAACCATCAGCAATTAAGTGATGTCATCCCATGCTATCCGTTATTCCACACATCTTTTTTTGTCTGTACCCAACACTGAAAACTTTCATAAAAATAATTGAAAATAGAACCAAATATTTCTTAGCTGAGTTGTCCTTAAAAATATGAATGAGTCATTTAGATAACATTCACAATGCCAGCAGCTTGGGGGCACTTTAGAGAATACATTTCAGTGCAGAGACATTTGAAACAAAAATTGTAATGTTCTAAATGGAATTAGATGAGCGAAACCGTGTCATACTCAAATGAAATATAAATAAAAGCTGAAGGTTGATATGAAAAATGTATGCATTTTTAAATCATTCTCTTCTGTGGAGGTTTCATTTCTGAAGAATGCATTTGTGGGGTTGTTTTTTGAATTTTTTTTTTCTTTGCCTAGTGTAGAAGAATGTTGTTTTGCCACTCACTTAAACCCTTCTTTCAACTCCATGTCTGTTTCTCTTTTAAGCCCCCATGGACATAGACGAGCCAAAGGCAGATGAAAACAATAGGCATTTCATGTTCCAATGTACAACCTACAGAAAGTTCATTTGTTAAAAGTCCTAGAAACGGTTCCAAGGAGGTTGCTTCATAAACAGTGTCCATGTGGGGCAGATCTGACTTGTGCTGCTGTCTTTGTGTAGATATTCCATGAGGATTTAATATGCTGCTTACTCTCAAATTAATACATAAAGTAACATTTACAGTAACTTGTTCCAAATCCCAGTCCCAAATCCCAGTCCTCCCTCAATCTCAATTAGAAGCATTTTCCAAGCCCCTCTTGTTATACCCAAGCACTCACATTACTGACCTACTCTCCAAGCAATAACGAAGGGCACTGAAGCATCCTCTCCTCATCTTCAACCTCAATAAAAGCGGGCATCTTTGCCCCTCAGCTGCTGAGCATTCTTCCTCCGTGGTTTGGCAAACCTCTGGCAATGAGACTGAGTGATTAGTTCTAGTGGTCTAAATCTAGCCTGTTGGCTCAGCCCTGGACTTCAATGTAAACTATTGTTTGTCTCGTCTGGTAAACAGGAAACCCACTTTTGTAAAGCTTTTGTTAATGACAAGATTTCCCCCCACCCAATGAAACAGCCATCCTCTGGCATTTTACTTTTGAAACATTATGGGGGTGAGGTGTAGCAGGGGGAGAAAATGATTAGGACCCTGATGTGGTGAGGTTCTGAATGCACTCAATTCCTCTTGACTTCAGCAACTCACAGGATCTGGCCCCAGATTTGTGCACAGAAAGGAGGGCTGGATTCATGGATAGCTAAATGTGGTGGGCATGATTCTGATCTCTCACTAATGTAAATCAAGAATCGATGTCAATAGAGTTGAACTGTAAGTGAGATCAGAATCTAGCCCTGTGTGTGTCCTGTGTATAGTCCTTGGTGTATATGGAATGGAATGACCACACATTGTTTGTACGTTTCCTCATCTTGGGCTTGATCCAAAGCCCCTTGAAGTCAATGGACAGAATCCCATTAACTTTAGTGGGCTTTAGATCAGGCCGTTTGGGTTTTATTTTCTAACTTCAGTGTTGTATGCTGAGCACCCAGATCCTGCATTTGGGTGCTCACATTAAGAACTAGAATCCCAGGTAGTCATATTATGTCCCTAATTGCTGATATGAGTGCCCAGAGGAGGAATTGGTGACCCTAGTTTAAATGATCCCATTTGAAAATTGGGACCTGTAAATTTTGAGAGATTCAGTAATCAGTCAACCAGGAAATGCAAGGTCTATTTCTGGGCCAATATCAGTGAGTAAATTACTATCACCTCCTGAATTATAACATATGCCCTAGTATATCTGGAATGAGAAAGGAACCCATAATATATTGACAGATCCGTTGGTATCGCATATCTAACATTGACAAAAAATACATGCCAGTCTTTGTTTGCCAGTTATTGATATTTCAGAAGCAGAGTATGTAAATAATAGGGACAAAAGAATGAAAACCTTCTGATGTAAGTTAAATAGATGCTAGACAGTTATATAATTTCCTATCTAATGGCTCCAAACTTGCCTGGAAGAACAATCTCCATGTTGAGGCAACGTTTACTTCAGTCAGAAGCTTACTAAAACCCGTAGATGCTGCCAAAATGGAATATGGATGTGTGAGTGTAAATGAGAATCAAGTTCGTTATCTTTTGTGATATTACATGCATGTTTCTGAGGTTAAAGTATTTATTACAGATTTGAAAGCCAACGGTGAACAGTAGCAAACAGGGATAGAAAATAGCATAAGGTGTATCGCTTCTTGTGACAAGGCTTGTAGTGTTCAGAAATGGTACAAATTAATTTTTTTTCTCCTTACAAATGGATCTGATTGTGATAGATGCTGATCCTGTACAGCTGACTGGTGATTTCAGTGAGAATATGCTTATCACCCCTCAGAACCAGGCCTAAGAAGATTAAATTGTAATACACTGACAACGGGTATGCTACATTCCCTTTTAATGGCTGGTCAGGAGGGTAACAGTTTATTACTGCTACCAGCTAGTAGAGTTGTTCCTTTAGCTCAAGTAGCAGAGATCTGTGCTGCAGTGCTGAAACGGCTGGCAATGCATGTGGGGGGTGTTGTAAAGTGAGCTCGAACTAAGGGGAATTAGCAAACTCAGCTCTTCTTGTTGGAATAAAGAACAAATAAGATGATTACTGGTCATACACTTATTTTGCAAGAGCTTCTGGCTCCTGTTGCTCCTAGTTATAATGAAAGTCATGAAAAAAAATCTTGGACCAAATTCTGCTGTCAGTTACACAGGTGTAAATCCAGAATAACTCCACCAAAGTCAAGGATGTTAGTCCAGATTTATACCATGGAAATTGGATGGGAATTTGGCCCTAGGATCTCTAAACTGTTTCACCATTAAAATGTGGCAAGCTTTCAGTTTTTAAAGCAGAGTAAAAGCAAGAAACAAAAGATCAACTAAAAAACCAGAGTTTCCTGTGTTATGTAGTCACTGAAGCCAAAATTTTAAACTTGGGTGCCTAAAGATAGGGACCTAAATCCATATTTAAGTTCTTACCCAAATGGACTGCTTTTCAGAGTTGTTGAGCACCAGCAACAGTAATTTATGTCACAAAAGCAGAGAGACAACATAGGATCCTTAATGGAAGGTACGAATGACCCTAAATTTGAAAATGTTGGCCTAAATTATATTTGACTTTTGAAAATGATTCTGCTTTCAGTTACAGTGAGGTAAATGGAGTAACTCTGGATTTAAACCCATCTGATTGAGATCCAAATTTGGCCCCTGGTTTATGCAAATATGGTAACTCTAGCTTAAGCTTCCTGCTGCTAGCATTATATTTGCGTGTCTCAAGGAACGTGTCAGTGCCAGCTGGTAAAGGGTTCACTGTTCTGTAACAGCAATTCCTATCAGGCCTGACAAACTTGCTATACCTAACACACTGCTTTCACAGTATTTACCCAAAAAGGGGCGTGTGAGGTATCTAATGGAAGCTTATGTCACACTGATCCTCATAATCATTGTGTGATGGATGTACAGGTGATATTTAAGAAGTTGCATGTGTTGGGATTCCTTCCAAGAGCTCATGCCACTTAACTTTTGAATAACTTACTTTGACTCCAGATTTCGACATTTAGGTATCCTTATTTGGCATATAGTAAAGCTTCACTGAGTTGATCAGACTTAAGCCTAGGGGGTAGGCATAGGGCATACCAACATCCAAAGTCACAAAGAAACCCTCTTCCTTTATATGATTTTACACATTACATTGCATTTACTATACACTGTATAGTATAGTATTGGAGTTGGCTTGGTTACTTTATAGGAACCAATCCATGTACAGCATTCTCTGTCCTTGCACAACTTACTCTTTACCTCATCTTATTTCCAGGCTTATCTTGCCCATTGTAAATGGTTCCCTGGGTGTTTCCCCTTAGCTTTGCTGGTATTTTGTTTCTTAGCTGACTGACCACATGAGTTTGCGATTTACCTGTCTTAGTTAGCACAGACATTCTGTTTCTGGTTTATGGATCCATAATCCCTAATCCGGTCTCCTAAGAAATGAGGCCTCAGCCATACCTAATTGCTCACGTCAAGCCAGACCTACAGTATGTAAGTACTGAAAAATATATATTGTAGAGTCTGTGTCCCAGGCAGGGCTGACAAACAAGTTTTTCCTAGACAAAGGAATGTTGATCTATCTATCTGCCTAGGTTCATGAGTAAATTAAGCATTGTAACCAAGACACTGGAACCCTCATTTAGAGAGGAAACCATCA
This sequence comes from Mesoclemmys tuberculata, assembly GCA_007922155.1. Lineage (NCBI taxonomy): Eukaryota > Metazoa > Chordata > Testudines > Chelidae > Mesoclemmys > Mesoclemmys tuberculata. The sequence goes on along the minus strand of ML675601.1, from coordinate 32,819,067 downwards.
GGGGAATGTGAACTCAGCAAGGGAGAGTGCACTGGAATTTGAACCCCAGGGGTCATCCTGGCTCTGGGAATAAAGACATTAAACTTTTGGGGAAATACAAGGAGAAGAAAAAAAGAAATTTGGTATCCATTTCACTGAGGAACACCCATAGTGGAAGGGCCTGGATTCATGAACGTTTTGGCACCCTATTTGACTGAAAACCAGCAAGCTCTGCAGAAAAAGTTTAGGCAAGAGAATGTTTTAGACATAGGATTGTAGCCTGTTAAATTAATGTGTTATGCTTTTGGTTTTTTTGGTTTTTGAAACCTGTCATTCTTATTACCTTCACTCACTCTCTTAAATCTTTACTTTTGTTATATTTGTTTTTTGTTTTTACTATAAATAGAATACAGTGTTGGGTTTTTCTAAAGGACCAGAGCCTGAGTTGAACGAGGAAAACTGTATGCACACTGTCTCTTTGGACACAGCTCACCGGGTTGTTACTCTCAGTGTCCAGTGAGAGAGACTGGATGCTACAGAGGGGGATGCTGACAGAGGAGCTCAGGGATTGATGTGTCTGTTACTAGCGTGCACAGAGAGGATGAGGTCTGTAAAGGCCTGTAAGTCAGTAATGATGGGGCCAGAGGTTGATGGTTTCAGGGAACTGAACCACAGCCAGCATACACAAGACTACTTTATTCTAAGAGCAGGTAGTAGCAAGGTCTTTGGGGAGCATCACAATTTGTACATGCTGCTTTTCTTTCTTGCTGAAGCAAAGTGACCCCCATGAGTGAAAAGCTGAGAAAAGAGTTGCAATCGTAAGATCAAATTCTGCTTTCATTTTTAATCGTAGAAATATAAAATAATTCCATTGACTCTGCTAACTATTAATGATCATTTGTAGCTGTGTGTTATATTGGTAGACAAAGGAAGTCAAATATGATTAGCCTGTCATGAGCAGTTCATTACTTCCATGGAGAAAGGTTTGTAGGTGGTGAGTTACAGAGAAAACTCATGTTCTGTTTATAATGAAGGGCCATTTCAGCTGTAATATATATTTATTACAAAGACCTTCTAGTTCAGAAAATATCAACTGGGAGTTTTCTTTGTGGATTGTTGCCTCCCGTTTGCTGAAAATAGTCATAGTCATAGTCCACACAGCATGTTAACTTTGAGACAAGTATTCTAAAATGTGTTCCCAGATGATAAATTGCATACTATGTCAACTACATCTTTGTCATGAAGTTCTGTTTTCTATTTATAGTTGAAATGAAACACTTGAGAAAAATTCTAAACCAAAGCAATTTCATAGAAATCTCATAAATTTTTCCTTATGTGTGCATCAGTTAAAAAACCCTCCTGTGCCATCTTTTCAGCTCTGTAGGAACTCTGTAACAATCAGCTTGCTGTGAGATCAAAGTAGGAGACTCTCAAGATTGTGAAACTCATAATGTACCCATGTAATCTAGATAACATGCCTTTTGAGTATTCTTCCTTTCGAATGCTAAAGGGAAAGAACACTTAATCATCGTACAGTGCAAATACATCCAAAATTTGATACAGTTTTTGGAATAAAAAACAATTATCTCCATAACAGATGAAATTATTTAGTTACTTCCTTTTGCTCTCCTTGCTTGTTTATTTGAAACTACCAATAGTTTCTGTGAAGTATCTCACTTTGAAAACTTTCTTCTATATTTATAGCTTGCAAGGCCCACCCTCTCCTTTCTTTTCTTTTAAAGTACATCATTCATGCATCTTATGCACAATAATCCGCTCTGTTGAAGAGTTCAGAGGAGCAGGAACTGGAAAAGGGTGCTTGCTTAGTGATACCAGTGTGAAAGTCTGAAAGCAAAAGATGCATCAATCTTCTCCCACTATGTACAAGCCTAATCAGTAAGCCTGGGTCATATTAATGGTGTAGTCAGTGACCATAGATCTTTCAGGTAAGAATAAATGGAAAGTGATAGTAATTTCTGTAATGTGCTGAGTGATAATTACATAGTATATACATGTTATGCACAGTCTTCAGCTCAATTTCCTTTAATACTAATAGTTTTTAGCTACACGGTTTGCCTGCAATTGGGAAAAAAGAAAAAAAAAAACCACCCTGCATATTACTGAAGTGTTATTTCTGTCTGTTAGTTGCTTATATGCAAAGTGTATTTGGAAAGTGGGGATTTAGGAGAAAGGAAGTACAGCATTGAAAAAACCTAGGGGGAGAAGATGAGTTGTAAAAGTAATTATAATGCTTACCCCTTGGTGCAACACTTTGACCACCTAAAGAGCTGAGTAAAACAGTAACTAATTCTCCCATTTTTATGATCGCTCTAGCCCCAAAAGATACTTATTTCTCATGTTCTAAAGAGGTAGTGCTGAAATAACCATAATTACACTAAGATTTAATATAGTTGCTTGTACGCTACTGCAGCTTTGAATCAACAACCTGGCTCTGATAGAAACTGTTCTTACAGAGCAGGGGAGAATAAGAATGTATGTCAGGTACAGGAAACAGAGAGAGCAGTGTTTAAATAATTACAGGATTGTGAAACAAACTGAACAAAGCCATCAAAAGGAGAATTAAGGTGGATATGGCATCCTCTCAAAAGGTATGCATGTGCAGGAAACAAAGAACAGCAATTAGGGGTTCCTTAACTCTTAACTTCGAATGTCCTTTGTTAGCTTAAGTAGCACACAGGGTGTTTTTTCTCCGGATTTTCTTGGGGAAAGAGGAAAATAGTGACTGAGTAGCAAAGGGGACAATAACATCTCAGATCTAAGGGCCATATTATGACAGCCTGTGCATGGGTTGGCAGCAGAAGTCCCCATTCACCCATTCTGAGATGCTTGAGGTCCTCTAATTTTTAGCCCTGGAGCCAGGCTGTATCCTTTCCTCCACACTGAGTACTCTGCTGGGGTGGTGGGACCGGCAGGGCTGTGGGTCTGGGTTAACAGCCCAGAGATGCATGTCAGAAACAGGCAGACGTCACCACGTTGTTACACTCAGGTCTCATTTTTGAGCTTTTCTTCACAACTTGGAGGGCTAGAAACTTACTTTTCTTTTTTAATGCAAGCTTGAGAATCCTTTTCTTTTTTAATTAGGCAAAGTGACAAAAAAAGTTAACATACTGCATCGCACGTTCCATATTCAGGCACAGGCTAATATTCAAAGAAACCAGTTAAAGATTGTGCCTTGCCAGCTGGGGAGCCTTTCTCTGAGTAGCTTGAAAGGGTGAACACATTTCTGAATTCCCTTCTTCTTTTTAGTGCCTCTCTTGTGTTAAACTTGGTATGAAACAACCTGAGATTCTGTCCTCGACCCAAGACTCTCTGCAAGGGCCTATGCTGCCTGTGCCTTAATCTGGGCCTTCATAAAGCACTTCGAGACCATGGTAATAGGCACTTTTTAAAGATGGTAGCTTTATGCATAAATAAAACCCCTCTCCTAAATGGCCATGAAAATATGGACATCCCAGGATTTAATACCGTTCAAAAATGCCCTGGGTGCTCTTCTCCCCACTTATCTGAGACAATCTTGGGATGCAGCCTAGAAATCAGCTGAAAAAGAAAAACTATACCTCCGTCTGTTGCAGGGACTGGAAAGATCACAATAGTTACTAAAACAGAATTGTGCTACAAAGGCCACACATCACATTAACCAGCTGATTTACAAATAGTTCACCAATAACTGAGAGCCCAAGCTTTCAATGGTTTTGAACCCAGCAGCCCCTTGTACACCTGCAAAGAGTCCCATTGAAAGCAGGGGAACTATGTATATGTTGGTAGATAGATCAAATAAGCAAACAGATTTAATTTTTTAAAATATCCTCATTCCCAAGTCTCCTTAATGGGAGAAAAGGCCTTAAAACTTCATTTTAAAAATAAAATTGTTCTTAAGTAATTAGAGCACAACAAAATATGTGAAATTGATGTTGTTGTTTTACACCATAACTTAAAAGCACTTCCATTTCTTTCTTCCTCCATTTCTCCACTCTCACAAATCTTCTCTCTCTTTTTCTCTCTTCCTGATCAATGCACTCGGTTGACAGTCTGCTTTACAAAAAGGCCTCTCCATCACAAGGTTTGCATGCTCTAAATGCCAGCTCTAATTTTCAAGTGCTTCCTGCCAGTTTAAGTCAGATAAATTTGTTCACTGCAACTAGGCTGTCTTGCTTATTTTTAACCAAACCCTTTAGCTGGGAGTGACGATGAAGTTTATGTTTTTCTCAAAGATGGCTCAGTGTTTTGTTTAACTGGGCTGCTAAGAGTAATTCGTAAATGTATCTGTGTGGCTGCAGCAATGATATATATATGAGTCCAATTTCTTTTAAAAATAAGAACTGAGCAGTACAATTATTTAATTTCAAACGTATTCTCAGGTAATATTTTCAGTTGTAAAAAATAAACCAACTAGCATATGAGCATAAAACTGTACTTGAAAATAAGGGGAAGATCTTATAATATTTGAATTCAGTCACTAGACTTTAATTTACAGAACTCACTTGCTATTGAAAGCCACTTACTGCTCGATAGAAAATATAGTCCATTTAGTTACTGTTTTGTCTCTTTTGTTGCACAAAAGCCATTGCCTCCTACAATGGTAATAGCTGAATGTTTTCACTGCTCATGCAGTTTCCTTTGCTAGCTGCTGGATCATCAAAAATTCTAATCAACTCTGATCTAACATAAAGTGCCACACGGCATTCATCATTTGTTTTAGCCTTTAATGCACCATGCAGGTTTTAATCAAAGGTATGCAAGTGCTAGCAAAAAAGGAAGACAAGAATTATGACAGTGTCCTATGCAGATATCAGAGGCAGCAGATACGTTCACCTGCCCCATGCCAAGAACAAATGCAGGAGTATGAGGAGTTGGATCTGTTCAAAATGCAGAAAAACACAACTGTGGTTTCTGGGGTAAGGTTTCAATGCAGCGAACAGACATCTAGCTGCATGACACCTTGGAACACTAACACTAACATTAACAGTTCAAGCTCAGTCCAGAAAGCTGCAGAGTGCCTCTTGGGGTGCATGAGCACCCTTAGTTGTCATTGCTTTCAATGGGAGCTGAGGGTGATCAGCCAGTACTTTGTACGATTGGGCTCAAAGTCCTTCCCCCACGGTTTTGTCCTGCAAATTGTTTCATTATCTGCAGAGCATCTGAACCTTTGTTTGATTCTAGCAGCATATAAAATTCAAATTCAATTAAATAAAAAAGAAATAAAGCTGAATAACGATCAGGTTATGTTAGAAAATAAGAAAAGTCAGGATTATGTTTATTCCTTAACTTTTGGTCTTGTGTCCTTCCTTTTTTCCCTTACAACATTTCAGCAAAAGACAGTGTCAGCCTCTACTTAGCATGTCTTAGCTTCTGTTGCTTTATATTGCACCATTAGCATCATTTACATGTTTCTTATTTCCGTTTCACAGGAAAAAATTCACCTCCCAGTTTAGCAAATCCCAGGGAGGTGTACGATTTTCTTTAAAAGGGTATTAAATATTCATGATGGTGTAAAAGATCCGAAAAGCGCCATGTTTGATTTAAACACAAACTCTAGAGGCTGAAAGTGTCCATAGTTTGTTATTCCTGAGAAATAGCCACATGCTAAGTCAGGTCAGGTCTACACTACAAAATTATGTCAACCTAATTTACATTGGCATACAGCCGCTGCAGTTATTAAATCGCTTATGTGTGTGGACACTCGGCTCCCAGAGTGCTCACCAGAAGCCCTTGTATCGATTGTATTGTCAGTATGGGGCATTGTGGGATGGCTCCTGAAGGTCAGAAACAGTCGATGTAAGCAACGCAGTGTCTACAGTGACACTGTCCATCTAATTGCATTGACCGTGAGTCTACACCACTTGGGGTGGTACGGACATAGAGGGGCACTTACGTTGGTGGGAGCCAAAATTTAAGTGAAGACGCTTCTACAGCTAGGTCGATGCAAGGCAGCTTGTGTCGACCTAACCATGTAGCGTAAGCCAGGCCTTGGTGTAGTGACAAATTCCGTATCAGCTTAATTTGGGTAGACACGGTCCTGAATCTTCAGGCACACTGGTGCAGTCCCTTCTCAACACAGCTGAGGGGTTGCTGGTCGGAGGATGGTTTGGGCATTGGCACAAAATATGAGCTGTTCTAACTTGTGCCAGCGTGTGGCAGCCCTTTGGCTGTTATGCTAGCTGAGGATCAAAGGAGTGCAGCACCCTCTGACCAGGCCTCTGCCTCTAAGTAGCAGGCATAGGAAAGGTTGATGCAGAGCTGGTTTTGTCTCCCCTGTCTCCTCTTAGCTGCCTGTCTGTCAGTTTTGTTGCATGGCTGAAGTTATGCAAAGCAAATGGCAGGGGGGAGTAAAGATATGGCTCTCAAGATTGATCAGGCCACCTTGATTGCGCCTGCATGAGATGTATTGATTTTAATTGGGCTCACATGGCAAAAACCTCACATAACTGGAAATGTCAAGGATAAGGCTAGCGGTTCACTTCCTCATAGTCAGTAATTCCCATTAGTGTTAATGGGAGTTATGCATGCGTATCCGTGAAAGCATTATACCTTCCTGATGTGATCTGTCTGTGGTTCAGTCCTGCAAGGTACTGAATGCTCTGGCTTGATCCAGCAAAGTATGTGAGTAGTCTTTAATGGGACTACATGTGCTTTGCCTGATTGGGCCAGAGTGCTCAGCTTCTTGCGGGTCTGAGCCTCATGTCTTTCTGTCTGTGTATTTACATTATCACCAGAGTATCTGAGCCCTACTGAAATTGTCATCACCTAGTTTGCCACTGCCTCTCGATGTGCAACATGTTATTTTTAAGATTGAGATGAACCTAAACTAAAACCACCTCCAGCAACTGCTTAATTTGTGGTTTAAGCCTATCTCTACTTCTTGTTTGGACCAAGGCGCTACTGCACATGTGTGCCAGTGATTTCCCATGACAAATGGAGCCAAGCCAGAAGGGTTATATTTTTCAGATTAAGGTGCAATGGAGAAAATAAAGATCGTTTTCACCAAGGTAGTCCATCTACATCACCTTGTTTGTAGGTGTGGGTTTGTCATCAGAATGTATTGTGTTGGGTTCCAGAGGTGAATAATTAGTAGCGAAACACTGCAGAGATTTAGTTCCGGGTCAAAGCTTAATAATGAAAAACTAGCAGTCACTGAGGATTTGATTTACACACTGCAATGACTATCTGATACTTTCCTTCTCACAAAAGAGACTATCTCTCTGGAGACCACATTCCAACCAGTGGCAAACATTCAAGCTCCCTGATGCTTCAAAGGTCAATTATACCAAAGCCTCTTATTGTATAATGTAGGTCTGTTATAATAATACCGTCTGGAACTGCAATAATAGTGTGACTGAATCTCCAAACAGTAGAGATGGGAGGGGAGATTGATCAATACAGCACTAATGATGGCCTTGTTTTTCCCTGAAAGAATTGTGATAGGGTTTATAGCACTTCCTTCCGAAACCGTGCTGTGCTGCTGTGTTGGTTTACTGCCTGCTGTTACTGCTTTTGTATGAAAAGGTGTTAAAAAGACATGTCTGTCAAGTTTTACGTTTGTGAGGGTTTTTTCTTTTAATGCATTTCACAGTTTCAGACACAGAGGGCTTGTCTACACTGCCCCACAGTTCGAACTACGGAGGCGAAAATAGCAGTGCGCACCAAAGTGCTGCACTGTAATTCCCTATTGTGGTTGCTGCAGGCACGAACAAAGAGGTTCCGAGTTCACATTAACATAGCACTCTCTAGACAGGACATCAAAAATGCAAACTAGGAACCTTTTAGTTCATGCCTGCAGTGTTCTCATAGAGTTACAGCACAGCACTTTGGTGTGTACTGTTGTTCGTGCCAATGTAGTCTGGAGTGGTGTAAACATAGCCAAAGATGCAGCTGAAGAACCATTTTATCTGAGAGGATCCAGCCTCCATTTTGCATTTACAAAGTTGTTTCAAACACTAACACTTGCACACACACGGGATACACAAGAAAAATCCATTTGTACCTAATGTATTCTCTCTTTGTATAGGCTCAAGGTTTTTACCTGGGGAAGAGCCATTATTTGGATGCACAAGTGTAAACATCATGCAAAATGTCGTGTGCAAACACAGAGAGACCTGGTTGAGACCCATTGGAAAATGGGGCCCTTAATCTTGACCTTAGAAACCATGGGGAGAAAATTACAACCCTAAAAATCTTATGAAACTTGAGTACACATTTGTGTGCATACAAATGGAAGCCATGTTTTGATGATGTGCCTCTGCATGTTGAGTAAAAAACCCCCAATCGCTAGGGAAATAAAATATATGAAATGTGTTTAAAAAAATAAAAATAAAAAAACAACCCTACAACTCTACATTTTTCTGTAGTGTCTTACAGAGAGTTACTTTATTCTCTGATTGGTTTGAATGATGGATTCCATGCATTTTGTTACCTGAAGTGAAAGAGATTGAACAAAATAATAGCCTGAGTATAATAATAAAAAAGTCTCTGTTGAAGCTCTTCATTACTGTACATTTCAGAACAGAAAAGACAAACTGCCTGTGCAGTGGCACAGGTCCAATCTCTAACTAGAATCAATTGCTTTGCCAACACTGAACACAAAGGATGTTCATTGTTTGCAAACTGAGTTTCGTGTGGAGACACCTTTTCTTAATGCTCACAAAACTGATGATCATTTTTTTTTCCTTTTCAGAAACCCCTGCAGTGAAGAAACTACAGCTGATTCTGTGCTTCCCGTCCCGGAGGGCGGGAAAGCTTTTCACTTCACAGTGTGATTTCTTCATAATAGCTGCATGCCAACAGCATGCCTGTGTTTTGAAAAGCAGTGGCCAATATTATAATGCAATTACTTATGTTAAGCTACTCACGGGGTAATCTTTTACAAGAAAAAATAACTTCCTCTATACAGCCTCATAATATTGAGGTATGCAATATTGTTGTAGCCATGTCAGTCCAGGATATTAGAGACACAAGGTGGGTGAAGTGTATTTATCTGTGACACCAGTTTCCCAGACCTGAAGAAGAGCTCTGTGTAGGCTTGAAAGCTTGTCTCTCTCACCAACAGAAGTCAATCCAATAAAAGATATTACCTCACTGCCCTGTCTCTCTCGTAATATTCTTGTTAACTAGCCAAGATCTTACACTATACATGGTCATACATTGAAGTACGGCCAAAAAAATTTTTTTTTGATACTCTTATGTTTAGCCCCCGTGGACAGAGTAGACATGGCATCTACTTCAGGTCATCCTGACTAGGACTATAATGTTTTGTATATCAAAGATTTGGATTCCAACAGGAGCATGATGGCACTAACTTATAAAGTTGTGTTTGCATTGCCAGCTGTACTCCCATGCACAGCAGTGAATTGGTTTCCAAATTACGGAGGGCTCCTTCCTGCTAGAGCTCAGGCTTTACACGCTCCTTGGAAAACAATCCAACTAGCTGACAGGACAGTAAGGGCAATCCAAACACTGCATTAGCACGGATGTGTATAGCTATATAAGTGGTATGGTTGAGTCAATCACTTATTCAAATTTTGCCTATATTTCTCTTGGTGTAATGGCTCTGAACTGCCTGCAGTTTTCTCAAATGTATTAGTCATTCAACAATATTTGTTTACTGTGTGGCTCATGGCAATGTTTGAAATTCAAAATACAAAATTCAAGCTGTGCCACTTAGCTGGGATTGATCATGTGATACTGTTTCTGTTCCCTGATTGGATGAGTGTAACTCTCACATTCTGGGAGTACTCAAGGTAAAAAAATTGCTTTCCCAAACATTTGTGCTGGTTAACTAGATCACAGGGATGTTGACGGAAAGCGAACACAAAAGGGATGTATGGCTGAAGTGAATTTGTTTTAAAATTTGAGTGGCTATAGAAAGATTTTGGCAATATTCCTGAGTTCTGCTATCTTTGTACATCAAGTAAAACCTCACTGAACTGCAGTTGCTGAGCCATAATTTGCACTTGAAGAAAAGGTCTCTTTTGAGAATCTTTAGTGAAGACTCATTAGCAGAGCGCAGTTGTGAGGATTCCTTTAACTTTTCTAATTTAAATTACAGAATATTTACGAGTTCGGTTTAGTAGTATATTATGAAGCATTATTTGAAATAATTTAACCACACATCAAATGGAGTACAAATAATTTAGCTACACTTAAAGGAATGGAAGACATTTAGTGATGTATTATGCTTTATTTCTATTTGTGGGGTTACTCTCCAACTCTCCTCCTTATTTACTAATTGGTAATATTTAGTGATTTGCAATGTGCCTTCCCAGTGAATTGGTGAGGTTCCTCTGTGTACATGAGTGTATGTATAAAATCTTAAAGTTTGCGTACGTGGTAATGGGAACCAAAGTAACTAAATCAGTTATAGTTCACATCATTAGATATTTTGATGCAAGTCCATGTGTTAGACACTTTGATTTTGGAATGTCTATTTTGATATAACTTAAGTTTTTTTAAAAAAGCAGTGTAAATTATATTGAACTAGGTCAACTTTTACTCTGAAATCTGTCTCGTACACAGACATGCACTGAAATAACTAAGGGTGTAATTGTAACTGATTTAGTTACTTACTGTATAAACACAGTCTTCAATGTTGGAGTGTTTACCACCCTTTATGACTTTTATCTTACAAATTTTTTTTTTGCGTTCAGGCAGTAGGGTGCATTCCCTGAGCTAACTGAATGGGGTAGAGAGGGCTACAGATGTTCCTCTTGGTTTACACACTCAGAAGTTCCCTCTTGGAAAAATATGATTGCAGCTCATGTAATCAAAAGTCACAAGAGACTTCCATGGTACATTGGTGGTGATTGTGTATTGTTCTCCTGAACAACACATTAAGGCTGCCTTGTCAGCAGCTGAGTCTGAGATGGTTAATGTAGCTCAGTCTCCAAAATGGAGTAATTTCTCTTAATTTCAGTTGCTCTGATATATGTGAAGGAGTTTTTAAAACTCAGAGGCAGTTCTGGAATTGAGACTACAACATTCCTTTCCACAGAAATAGCTGTGGAAGAGGAAAAGTTACATTAAAAATTGTATGGTCAATTTTAGAGAAACCTTATTCTCCCTTCTCATAGGAAGGCTTAGCAGTGGTCTGGAAGGGTAAGAGACATGGCTGACCAACTGGTCCACAGCCCAAGTATCTGGGGGAAATCCTGTAATGTAAGGACAGACACAAAAAACATGCTTTAAGTAGCAACTAGAGAAATCCCTAACCAGGTAGTTCCTACATTTATTAAGCTCCCCACTCCAACACATCCTGGTCCCTCTGGTAACTGTAGAGGATCCAGACCTCTATAACTTCTCCACACTCCTTATGCGTTTTGGAACATTTGCATACTGTGTCTGGTGTCCTGTCCTCTTCCCCTTCCCTCCTCACAAGTTTAGCACGGTAATCCTGCTGTCAATTAATCCTCTGGGAGACATAGTAGCCATAGGCTGGGAATTAAAACTACAATGAGCATTTTTCTGTGTACTTTAAGACAGATTTGCATGGGGCTCATGCCATGTACAGCAGCTGCTTCTTGGCTTTTCTAGTCAGCCATGCCCCCATAATGCAACTTGTGCATTGTTTGACAGGAAGGCCTGTTTATGGCCATGGGGAAAAAAGTATTCTCCCACTCCTAGTAGCCTTTTTCTCCACTTTGCTTCACCAAAATAGTTGCAGCCCAATTAAGCTAAGTTTGCTTCCCCCTCTCTCCTGCAGTAGATGGAGCACAGCTTTTAGTATTTTGAATATGTTGGCCTGTCAAGAGTATATCTGTGTCAGCCTCCTGAGACCCAAATATGCCACAATGACTTTTGCAGTAGGTGAGATTCCCAAATGAGGGAGGAAGTGAAAAATAACGTGAGGTTCATTTCTTTAGCCTGATTTGTATTACATAATTTCAGTGGCACATTCAGCACTTCTAACATAAAAATGCATTTCTTAAAAGAAAACAAAAAGTCAGACTCTGAGTGGTATAGGCAAAAATGTGTGCGCAGCTGGAGGCCTACTTTTTGCTTAGAAGAAGGAGCCTAATTGATAGTCTGTATATATATCCAGCTTGCACATCCAGTCAGAGTTAATTAATTAATTAATTAATTTGCTTTGTGAACATGTTGTTAATTCTACCAGTATGTGCCTGGCCCAAGTCCTAGCCATTCTTAAAACACTTTAATTTTACATTTTTTTAAGTACATATACAAAAAGGCTGTGTTGTGGTGAAAAGGAGTACAAATTTAAATTAAATACCATATGTTGTTATGAAGGGGTGTACTGTTTATACAGTATCTTGAAACACTAGCCAGCTAGCTAATAGTGGGACATAATTATATTTTTATATCTTTAAGGGTTCTGATGCTATCCCATGGAGTTTTATATTTAAAAGTATTTTCAATAACAATGTGATCTATTTCTGCAGCTGGGCTCTCAAAACTGTTTTAGAAGCCTCTCCAGGAAAAGTTTTGCACCATATAGAGGGCCCATGATTGCTGGTCTCTTTGCCCTTGAATTGTCCTGGAAATATCTGGAAAGGAGTGCATGAACTTTCTAGGGTTTCAAAAGAATTAACACTGTCCTTCATACACACTTTAGAAGCACATTAGGCAGCCAATGCAATAGCCATGCAGCATTTGACTAGCTCTTCACTGCTTGAACTTGTCAGTGCTTCAAAACAGAGAAGGTGGGATGCATAGGGCTTTGTTTATAATGAGGTGGTTCATTATGTCTTGAAAGACTTAAGATCTGCTCCTGAAAGGTGCTGAGGACATGCAACTCTCTCTGCGTTAGTACTTGGTAAATCAGGGTCTCTTATTCCTTAGAATAACTTTTGCAGCAATGAAAGGTTATGACCTCAGAGAATTAGCTGTAGCACGCACTTATTGGTGTAGAAAAGAGAAACATTGAGACTTCCCATACAATAGTGTGGTCTCAAGGGGCTGATCCAAAGCTTACTGAAATTAAGGAAACTCTTTCCTGTGACTTGAATGGGCTTTTGATCAGGTCTTTAGTGGTGATCAGATTTTGCACATTCCACAATCCTTATTCATCAGTTTTATATTTTAGAATGAGACATGCAGTAGTATGTAAGTATACAAAAATATAATGCAGAGTCAAATCAAAACACTATTGAAAACCTTTATAGTGTTTAACAACTGCATCCGTTGAAGACAGATACAGTATAACATACCATATACTTGAGGGGTACACTTGTTCTTTTTCCCAACGCCTCTCTGAGATCCCTAGTGGCTGTATCTGCTTTAGAAGCAGTTAGATTAGCAGACCAGAAATTTGCTTTTAGTTCTACACCACTGTCTGTTTCTGGTGAATGGAATTTTAATTGTCTGAGTTAGATTTTGTTTCAGATAATATTGTAAAGTTAGGATAATTAAGTACAGGTCTGCAAACAATAATAAGATTGAAGATAAGAGTAGGGTATTTTATGTGCAGAATTACACTACTAAAGCCCCCAAATGGGCACTTATTACACAAAGGCATAACTGACATAAAAGTTGAGGATATACCCTGAGATGTTAGTGTGTGGCAAAACAGAAGTTATATAAAACTTTATGAAAGGAACACACTTTCAGATTAGGGAAGGATTTTACCGTTCACACGTTATCTTTGTATAACTTGATTGCAATTGACCCTGCTCTGACTATAGTGAAACATTTGCATCCCTTTAAATACTTCTCCATTGCTGAAAAAATTGTACTTTTATTAGAACTGTTATAGTCACTTTTACAGAATCAAGCTGGAACAATGAGTGAAGTCTGGAAATAATCAGGCACCTTAGCAGGGACTGATTTTTATATGTAATTTTTTAATGTGAAGTATTATGTTTGTCATCTGCCTTTTGTCCTTTGGGAACAAAATATTTATTTGCAATTATTTCAAAGGCTTTATAGAAGCAAATTAATAAAATCACATTAAAGCCATCCCGTGTATTCTTTCATAATCATCATAGATCTCTAGATTTACTAAATGTCCACCCCTTGCTAAATTTGCCTTACATGCACACATTGCACCAAGACCTAATAACTATGTAAGGTAGTTTTTATTACCTAAAGTAGATGTATACCAGTAGCATTACAAACCTTGCAGCTAAACTTTACGTCTCATCTTTAAAAAGTCATAATTCATCTGCTGGCAAGTCAGCCTCACTGAGCATTTACTTTCAAATATATCTGTATATATTTTTAGGGCCTTGGTGCTGAATTTCTGCATAGAAATCCCCATTGTGTCTTCAATTCACATTGAAATTAATGGGACTTGAAGATGCTGAGTCCCTCTCAGAATGTGAAGTTGGTCCTGTTTGCCTGCCAGGAAGTAAGTCTGCTTTCTCTCCAAAGAAATACAAGTGAAAGTCTGTCTGATTTCTATTGCTGGTGATGTGCAAGGTGCTGAAAACCTCCAGTTCCCATGGGCTACAAAAGGAGACCTTGAGATGGAAGGCTCGGTAGTATTACTTTGAGCAGTAGTGAACAGTTTTAGAAATACTTGTCCCTTTTTCAGGATCTCTATTCATTTCTCTCTTCCCCCATCTCCTCACTTCCACCCCACTCCCTCTGGAGGCTGCCCAGTTAGGCCAAATCATACGTACCAAAACCACCCGCTGAATTGTGACTGTAAGTAGATATTGGCACAGTGCCTTTAACAGGCTCCCATTGACTTTAGTTGGAGGTCTGAGCATGCACAGAATGCAGGATCAAGCCCCCTCAATAGCAGTGGAAATCAGAAAGTTTCAACAATGTAAAATAAGTTTTTGAATTAAAAAAGAAAAGAAAAATCGTGGCTATAGAAACTGTCAGAGAGCCCCTCATTCTAACCAATACAGTTTACCTCACATCAAGTTGAAACATTCTGGTTCTCCATACTGGCTAATGGGAAAGTGAACGGGTGCTTCCTACTTTGCACCCTCAAGTCACCAAGACGATGGCTCCCCGTCTGAATGTTAATTATTCTTTTTTATAATTAGCTTCTATATTAGACACTTAACTCTTCTTTTTAATTAGATATAGTGATTAGAATCTCTTTTATATTATATTGGCATTTTCCTTTAATCAGGGCAAATAAAACAAAACACCACAAAACCCTAAAAGAGAAACCGGATCGAACGGTGTTGCTGGGCCAAAAAGTAATAAGCTTTGAGGAAGAAGAAAGACAGGGTGAGAGTGTTTAATTGGATTACAGGATGCTAGTGCTACCAGTACGTATTCGTTCCTTCCTTCATTTCCAAGAATCGTTTATTCTTTTATTATAATCCATTCAGTTTATTAACTATAAAACAACCAGTATTTTGAAAGATAGACTTTAGGTGCTGCATCTAATACAACTTTCTACGCTTGTTATGAATTACAGAGGCGGGTTTTTTTTTCTTCTTAATATAAATATTTTATTGAGGAGAAGAGGGAGACCGAGGAAGGAAGACGGTGAAGCAGAATAACTAATAGCATATACCAGATACACATCGCCCTACCAAGAAAATATTCATGCACTGATGAGCAGTCTTAGGTCTTGTCTCCTCTTTGAAATGGAATAACTATTCCCCTATAGCTATTCCAGTATAAATCTTTGGGTGGCTACTCTTTTTCTGGAATAAAAGTGCCCTTTTCTGTAATAAGAGTGCCCACTTGGGAAGTTATACTGGAATAGCTGTAGTGCTTTAAATTAATACCCGACCTTATTTTGGAATAACTTCCCCACGTAGACAAGCCCTAACATTTGTTGTAGCATTCTTCACATAGCTAGCATTCTTTAGTACATGTACATCTCGTACTCCAAGGTCTTCAGCCAACAAACATCCAGAAAAGAGCAAGTGGATACGTTTTCCATGGAATAGGAAAGAACAGTGAGGAGCTGAGAGGCCTTGAGTCGCTGCTCCTTTAAGAGAAGTGGAGATTCAGAAGGAGCAGAGGTGCAAAGGAGGAAAGCAGTGTCTGAGGGCTTCCTGCATTCCTTGGAGGGTAACCCTGGCACCAGCAGTGGTGGAGTCCTTCAAAAAGGTGAGTGGGGCAGCATTAATTGATTTGGGGAAACAGAGCTGATTGATTTTCACATGAAGAGAACTGCATTGATTGGGAAGAAAAAACTGCTTTATTTGCGAGGGGCAGCATCATTACGTTTTTGGTGCAGCAGAATGATGGGGGGACATGCAGATGGCATTCTGTGTGGAGATATGGAGGTATTTTTCAGTTGGGCTAGTACACTTCATCATACTGTAGCTGCCAAGGAAAAGCTTTTTCAAGCCCAGAATATTAGCTGATTTATTTGTGGGTAGATTTATCTCTTGTTCTTATTTCTCTGCTAAAGTAAGGGTGGGAAGGAATGTGTTTTCTTTACCCCAAAATCTTCCTAGGAAACTATAACATCCTACGAAGTGGGATTCTGCCCACAAAAGCTTATGCCCAAATAAATTTAAGGTGCCACAGGACTCTCGTTATAATATAAAGTTTACCCTTAAGGCAAATTCTAGTAAAAGTCACTATGTATGCAAGATTAGCACAGTCCCTACATACTCCCAGATTGCTGCTGATCCTTTGAATGAAGAAGGAAAAGTCCAGGAAGCACTCTGTCAAGAGTGTATCTCTTTGAGAAGGTCCACTGAATATGTTACATGTTTTAGCCTCACACAGCACCTTCCGTTTAGCAAGACCTCTGAACACATTCCACATAGGCTCACAAGTACAGGAGGGTTCCAGTCTGAGAAACAGGAAAGGTTTGAGAGAGACCTTCTGTTACCCATGGTAAATAATAATTTTAATGATTATTTGCTTGTTTACACTAGTGTAAAATGGAAGTAACTGCATTGAGGGCTGGTGTGATGACAAAATCGGCACTTTGGGCCTGATTCTTTATTTCATTACATAGAAGCCAAAGTGGGTGGAGAGTGAGGCTCTTGATTTGTAAAAGCTTCATTTGGAAAGCGCACAAAAGAAAAGATACGCCATCTGTGTTTTTTTTTTTTTTTAAAAGCCATATCTGTTTTATTTACACACCCATTCCTTAGCAATCACACTGGTGGAATCTTATTCATCCATTGAGTAAACTATATGTTTGATCTTGTAATTATGTAAATAAGGTAAGTGGTTAAGATTTAGACCTGGAACAATAATGTTAACACTATCATCCCTTCAGTAAACAACAGGCTTTGTGGGTAGTGTTAGCTGTACCTTATATATCCTGTGCTGGGAAACACACAATGTGGATACAGAGACTGCATGCAATTCTTACTGTATTTAAAATAATATTTAGCCAGGGTAACTCCTAGTGCCATTTAAGCATCTTTGAAAGGAAGCCTTGTTTCATCAATGGCGATGTGTTAGTATTTTATAGTAAAGCAGGTTGTATAGTATATGCAAATACAGCCCAAATTAATTAAGGTGTAGTGGATGTGAGAGATCTATAGTAAATGTGACATTTCAAATCAGGAGGAAATATGATAATGGGCTATTTCCATGTGTTGTCATCCTGCTAGTTAAATAATACTTCTGTTTTCGATGAACCCACCAAGGAGTAACATTCGTTTTTGGAGTTGCACAGTGGCTAGAGCTGATTGTATACAGGATATAATAATTGTTTTCATTCTGCCCAGAGAACCCTTTCTTCCCACCATGGAGGAATTTGGAATAAAATGTCTCATTCCAGGAAAAAGACTTTTCCAAATGAGCCTGGGCATTGAGTCAAAATGTGGGCTCCAAATCCATTCCTTTTCTTAATAAGAATCAGCACTTTGAGAAATGCTGCTTCACAAGGAAATAATTGTATTAATCAGCCTCTTGGCATGGGTTGAAATCTTCTCCTTTAATCAGGCCCTACCTCTCCCCCAATGCTTTTAGATTCCCAAAAGATACTAACTGCCAGTGTGTTTTTCTTTAAACAGTATTTTTCTTCAGTATCTAGATCCCCCACTGCCTTGAAATTACATAACTAAGCCCCCAGTCCAATCGTTGGATCAGTGCGTCCATGTGGGACATCATTGACTTCTGGTACACTGGGAGGGGCTATGAAAGGAGCATCTTACCCCATTTCTCCTTTTGCCTGCATGCACAGTACTATTTGAGTGCCAGGATGTACTAGCCCACAGCTAAAAGCCCCTCTCCCCACCTAAGGGGAGGAGCTACTGGGTCTGGACTCAACTAATTATGGGGGACAACGAATGAAGAAACAGGGATGGTCAAAGGGCTAAACGGAGGGAACCTGAAGGGGACACTGAGCAGACAACCACAGACAGTACCCACTGCTCCTCAAAGGTAGCCAAGGAGTCAGCGACGCAGCCCAGCAGAACTCTGCTCGGAGGCATGAGGGGACAGAGGAATGCAAGCAGGCCTCACAGATGCAGAGCACCTCCTCAGCCAACCTCCTCTCCCTGGTGTTGAAGATGGCCACCTTGACCAAGGCAAGGAGGAGGTTGATGAGGAGGTCCTGCAGCTTTGTGAGGCTATGGATCGGGTGCCCGTGGATGAGGAGGTGTGGGGAGAAGTGCAGCCAGAACCTCAGGAGGAGGTTTTGGGACGGTGGGGGGGGTTAGGACGGGGGGGGTGGAACTGCCCCAGGCACATGCCCATGCTCACAGCTCTGTGAAGGAGCCACCAGCCGATATCCCCAGTGCGTCATGGAACCAAAGTGGAACACAGACTGGCCCACTGGGATCTCTTGCCCTCGACAGGTGGTAAGACATCCCACCACTTGGTGTCAGGGGGGGACATGAGGGTGAGGAAATAGAGAGTGTGGAGCATGAGCATGTGGAGATGTGCCTTGGCGCGGTTCGGAAGCATGCTGGCTGCAATCCTGCAGCTGGCTCATGTTGTGCGGAGGAGGCAGTTGGGGGGGAACTCACCAGGCAAGGACCTGAAGAATAGGTCTGGAGGGCCTAGGGTGAGGGGTCGTCGAGGAGCATCCTCCCTCAGGACCTGCTCGAGGTAGGCCTAAGCCGTGGGAGGCAAGGCTGCCCTCACCTCCTGGAGTATGTGCCAGGGGGTTTAAGGGTGGAGAGTCCCATCCACTGACTCAGCACTTGGGGATCCCACCTGTCTCTCTGGCCATAGCCCAGGTGGTCTCCGATCTTTGTGATGCCTGCCAGGACCAATCTCTGGCACACGGAGTAGGACTCCGCCATTAGGATGGGGATTGTGTAGCAGGGGATCGGCAAGGAGATCCGCCCCCTCAGTGGCTTCCACAGACCTTGTTGCAGAGACCAGCCTCCAGGTCTGGAGGAGGTCTGCATGCACACTAACTGGGAAGGATTTCAGCTCAGGTCTTCCTTGAGTGCTAGGCAGAGGCTCTGGCTAACACCCCTGCTCAAGTTATGGCATGGGAACTAACTACACAGCCCAAGAGGATTTCTAGTGTGTAGTCAAGCTTTTGCCCCTCCGCTGGGCCCATTCATCAGCCATTAGGCAGAGCATGTGCTTCTCCATTCAGTGCATTGTCTTCCCAGATCCACCCAGATGCTAGCAGGTGCTTAGTGCCAGTGGGATGGCTCCTAGAAACTGCTGGGCTACTCTGCTCCCTCCAGTTCACACAGAGTAGTACCCCAGGCCAAATTTTCCTCTTTAATGTTAAGAACATTTCTATTTCTTTATTAGGAAACTGACCATGTTCCTTTTAAATAGGAGGGCACGATGTCAAAGGCTGAGAAGAAGGGTTATGGCTCCCATGGACAGATAGTGAAGGGTTTCTAGGGCACATAATGTGGTGATGAGTGTAGCATAAGAACCTTAACAGATGAGAAAAGAAGGACTACCTGAACAAAGTGCCTATTCCGATCAATAGGTTATATAGGGCTACAAGAGGTGTCTTCTTCCCAAGGAATGGAATGATTGCTCAGGTGCGGTGAAGGGTTTCCCACACAGAGCTAGTTTAGTACTTGGGGAGATCAGACCTGATCTGTCTCAGTGACTAACTGTTTGGACTGGGAATGCTTCTTACCCAGTGTTAGACTGTGTATATTTGAGTGTCAATTGAACAGGAACATGTTTTGACTTAGCACTTACCTAGGGCTAGGCTGTGACTTAGTATCTACTTCAGTGTAAGGCAAAGGGCTTATCTGTTTCCCCCTTTACCTCTTCACCCTTCCACTCCCTCACTTCCCAGAGGATCCCTAGCTCCTGGATCCAGAATATCTTCCTTGCTCCATGGGAAGAATTATTTTCTTCAGGCCAGCTCAACTCTTCAGCATGATATGCTGTAGCAGAGGTGAGGGAAGAGGGGCAGAAACAAGACTCCACTGCCCATTCTGTCTTCTTCTCACCTACTTGCTCATAGCATCTGCAAGGAACTTGCTTTCTCACTGCCCTTGCCTAGAGCCATAATGGAGGAGACCATACAAGCGAGGTAGGGAGAAGTGTGTTCTTCTCTCTTATTTCCATGAATCAGGGCCAGTCACAATCTAGCCCTCAACATTTTCATCCACAGAGCTTTACAAAGATGGGTGAGCATCATTTGTCCCACACTGACAACTCATGCTCTTTTAGCTACAACCAACCCACCAACCACAAAACACCCACCCACTCTCCGCTTCAGTAAACTTCCCACCCAAACATCCTAATGCAATTTACAAATGCAAATGAGTTAATTTTCCCAGTACTCCTTTGAGCTTGGTGTTGCTTCCATTTCATAGATAAGGCCCTGGTCTAAACTACAAACAGATGTCAGTATAACTACATTGCTCAGGATATGGAAAAATTCACATCCCCTGAGTGACACAGTCCTACTGACCTAACTCCTGGTGTAGACAGTGCTGTGTCAATGGGAGGACTTCTCTCATCAACACAGCTACCGCCTCTCCAGGAAGTGGAGTACCTATGCCAACGAGAGAAGCTCTCCTATCACCATAGGTAGCATTTTCACTTAGCGCTACAGCTGCAGTGCTGCAAGTGTAGGCATGACCATAGAAACAGAAGCATGGAGATGTTAGATGACTTCAGAGGTCACACAGGAAGTCTGTTGCAGACCCAAGACTAGAAGCCACATCTCCTGAATCCTAGCCCAGTGCATTAACCACGAGACTATCCTTCCTCTTCTTCTGGATAAAATCTGCTGTGTTCTCAAGGATTGGATAAAGTAAATGGATCAGGGACAGGACTAGTTAGTGTACTGCCCCTCGCAACAGATTGCAAGAAAGAATCCTCATCAGACAAGTCAGTGGGGGGTGTGCAGAGGAGAAGTACTAGGAACCCTCAATAGACATCCATTAGTACCTAGTGTCCTCATCAGCAGTATTTAAAACAAATCATTTCAAATGCCATTCATTTATGCATTGAATATCTGACTGAATTTTATTGAGAGGCATAGACATGTGGGTCTTCATCCCATCATCAGCCAGCATGTTCATTTCACATCTGCTCTTTCCCAGTGCCCAAGCTACCAACAGAGTAACATTCACTGTCGGTCTCTATAGTGTGATGGCAAGGGCAGGCAAAGCGCTAGAAAGACATGTCATGTACTAGAGGATTAGGCCTCCTCAGCACCTGTCATGGGAAGACTTTCTCCTGAAGTATAATCTCCCCTGATGCTTCCCCAAAGGAAAGTGCAACTTCACACTGGCCCCTGTGCAGAGCTTTGTGCACTGTACGATCTAGCCCATTAAATACAAGACACCCAGGGAATGTCTACAGGGTGATTAGACACCCACAGCTGGCCTGTGCCAGCTGATTCAAGCTCACAGGGCTGGGCGGTTAAGGGGCTGTTTAATTGCAGTGTGGCCTTTCGGTCTTAGGCAGGAGTCTGGGCTCGAGGACCCTGTGAAGTGGGAGGGTCCCAAAGCTTGGGCTGTAGCTTGAGCCCAAATATCTACACTGCAATTAAACAGACCCTTGTCTTGAGCCCCGTGAGCCCAAGTCAGCTGGCATGGGCCAGCCACGGGTGTCTAATTGCACTGTAGACATACCCCCTGTACTTAACTAGAGAGCAAGGTGAATGGGATACAGGACAGTGAGTTCCTGTCCCATCTTTGCTGATGTTTACTTAGTCTTCAGTAAAGTGATCTATTTTTATTTTTTCACGTTGGGGTTGATATTGTACCACTTGTTACTTGCTTCTGCCCAGATAAATAATAGTTGCAAACACTTCTAAATTGGCTGCTCTTGACCTAATGGGAAAGTAATGTGTGGATGTAGATCTAAGTTACCATCTGCCCATAACCATAAAAGTGATCATCATTAAAACTACCCTTGTGAAAAAAGAAAATGCTGATGTTTTCTCTGTGAAAGGATTTTTTTAAAAAGCCAATGGATTAGGCTTTGTGAAAGTGAAACTGGTAACACTAATGTGAGCCAGGCATAGTATTCAGACAATGACTAAGACACAAAGAAGGGATAATGGGGAGATTTTCAAAGGGACACAGGCATGTTGGGTGCTCAACACCCAGAGACGTTTTGGGTACCTGATTGCTCTTTGGACTTTTAAGATCTCCTCCCATGTGACTTGCTAAGGCCACAAAAGTTCAGTGTCAAAGTCAGGGATAGAACCCAGATCTCCAGTCCTGTGTTTTAACCACTAGCCCATACTTTCTCTCTTCATTTGGATTTAGATCCTCTGCCTCCAGATACTCCCATTCTGGATTATTATTAAGGTTATTATTTAGAATGTGATCATGTTTACAGTGCACTGGGTGCTTTCCAAACACAAACAAAGCAACACTTCATCTGCCCCAAAGAATTAGTCATGTGGGTAGGGGGGAGGAAGGATATAACATAAAGTAGAGTGGTCAGAATGATGTAGTGGTAGTTTCCACCTTGTTTTGTTTATTTTCATTGACTATATGTTTTACAATAACACCTAAGAACCCCCTTCAAGCATGAGGGCTTCATTGTGCTAGGAGCTGTACAGATAAGTGATAAACATAACAGTCCCTACCCCAGAGAGCTCACAACCTACATGACAGCCAGGACATGACAGGTTGACAAAATGGACAGAGTACGAGTGGAACCATACAATGACATAGCCATAGAGCCAACAGAGAAAAGTAGAGGTGACTTGCCTCGCCAGTCACAAAAGGGTTTGATTTTGTAGGCATCAAAGCAGAGGCAGGTTTTAAGGAGGAATTTAAAGGAGGCTAAGGTGGCAGCTTTACAAATGTTGATGGGGAATTTTTTCCATGAATGAAGAGCAGCATGGGAAGAAATCAGAGATGTGCGAGGGAGAAGCAGACTGGTGAGTGATCAATGCTGCTGTTTTGACAGGAGGATGTTGATAGCTTGATCAATTAGTAGATCTGATAGATAGGGTGGGGCTAGATAAGGATGGGGAATTTGTATGATGCAGTAGAGAGAAGGAGCCAGCAGCGGGATGCAAAGAGGGGCTGATGTGCTCAGAGCTAAAAAGATGTCAGGGCCAGAAAGAAGATTACAGCTGTCGAAGTGCGAATAGATGACGCCTAAACAAGAGACAGAAAATGCCAAATCTTTATAATATTATGTAGGTAGACGGTCAAAAGAGAGACCTAAATCACAGATCATGCCCAGATTATGGTCCTCAGTGAATTAGAGGATGGTGCTGTAGTCCATGGTGGTGGAGAAATTGCAGGCAGGTGAAGGTTTTGTGGGGACAGATCAAAAGCTTGAATTTGCCCCTGATGATGTTAAGTTGCCAATTGGAGATCCACAATCTCCAATTGGCAAATCAGAAAAATGGGTCAAGATGTGCAATTGAATGGAGGTAGACAGGTCTTCAGTGGAGAGGCAGATTTGTGAGCCGCTGATGTACAGGTGGTTTTTGATGCCATTGTCACAGATATGGCAATTTCCTACCATATCCTTGGGAAACCTTCAATAAAGTTTAAATATCTTGGGGGTCCATTGTATTAAATAAATGGTTTATGTATTATTGTGGGCTGGGACTGTATGTAATGTTTCAAGGGGGGAGATGTGACAGATGTGAGACCTAAGGGTTCAGAGAACTATACTGAACAATGTGCCAAACAAGACTGGACTTTTGGAACAAAAAGTGTTAAGTGGTTTTCCTGGAGAATATTTAGGGGGAGTGGAATGCAAATTCCTAACCTCCAGTTATGCAAAAACCCAGCCTGTTGAAGCTATGCTCTGAGGAAAGGGTGATTGTCTTCTGATTACCTGTTCTCAAAGGTTGGAGATCAAGGGCCCGCACTGTATAAAGAAACAGGCTACTCTGCCCTGTTTGGGTTTTGCTTCTGAATCTGTGACAGTTAAAATTTAGAACCAGGGAGAAAACCCAGTTTTCTGGGTTCGGAAGGATTAACTCCGATCAGAGCCTGAGGCTGGAGTTGGGGTGATTTATGGTAAGCTTTTTTGCATGCATGTAGGTTCTTTTACTGCATGTAGGTTCTTTTACAGGTGCATTTGTGCTGAACTGTGACAGCCATCTTGGTGGTGAAGAGACCTAGTGATAGGGAGGAAAGAGAGAGAAAAGCAGGGGATCAAAGACTTTGAAGACACCCATTGTAAGAGGAAGAGAGAAAGAGGACGGTGCACAGAAGGATATCAAGGCTTCTCTTGACATGAGTCTTGAAGGGGGCTATGAATGTTGAGAGGGGACACTGTTCTGTTAATGAGGGTGGCATTGAAGAAGATGTTTGAGGCAGTTATGAGAAAATCAGATGAGTCGGGCAACAAGGTTGGCATCAGCACTGGAAAAATTGTAATGAATAGAATATGAGCTACCATAGACAAGAGAGAGATAGTAGCACCATTATCACAAGAACAGAAGAGAGATGGAAATGGGGGATTTCCTGATTTTTTTTCTCCAATTATGGGTATATGTAACTTTCCTGAGATACAATGGGTAGAGGATCACCACCAAATGCTGAGTCTCACGGACCACATGAATGAAAATCTAAACCCAGCTATTGAGGGGCTATATAAGGCTCTTACAAAACTTGGATAATTTCCTCTAATCCCATTTTGGTGCAGGCTGTCCTGAAAATCTGGCAGCCAAAGATTTTTCCAATTGCAATTAGGAAATATTCATCTCAGTAAATAGGGGTAATATTCATGTTGGTAGACGAATGTATTACTTGATTCACTTATTCCTGGTGGAGGAAAGGAAGGGCATTGGCTTAGTTAAATAATTGCTTCTTTGTTCTCGCTTTGTATAATCTTTTGTATGGGACTATAATCAGGTGTTTACTGAAGTATTAACCATGACAATGTGGTGAATGATGTTATTAGAGTACAAGGAATTGTGCAGAAGGAACTGTGTTACCATTAACTATTTAATTATTAGCTGTAGAGCACTAACAGTATTCTCAATGCTATAAAGAACACAGAGGAGACACAATCCTTGCTCCAAGGAACTGACAGTATGAGAACTAGATTTTCAGAAAAATTCAACTGTAATTACTCAATTTGTGTATGCAATTATTAACAGTGGACACTGAATGCGGAAGCGAATGATCAGCTAGACACCATTGTTTGAAGAGTGGCATAATTCTTTTTTGAAAATTTAGGCTACATGCTAGCTGGCTGACATTTTTTCACTGAATTTTTTTGACATTTATTTCAGCTCAAGTTTTTAGTTTAGTGAGTATTTTTTCGGTTGAAATTTGCATATTTGAGGGGTTATTAATAATATTCAGTGTTTGGTTTTAAAAAACTATTTTTTAAATAAAAAAGTATTTTCTTTCTCAACCAACAATGGTTTTGGAAAACAGAAAATGTTTTGGGTTATGATTTTTATATCAATGAAAAACCAAAGAATATTCATGGGAAATTTAGAAAAAAAAAAAAAGGATTCAAATAAAATTTTCTGATGGAAAATAATTGGCATTTTTCAACCAACTCTACAGAATACTTGGTTATATTGAGGCATAAATGTTCTATGTTTTAATAATACCATTTATGGACAGCAGGAATATGTTTGAGGGAATTATGATTTCATTTATATGTTCAGTATTTCACTCAGGCAACTAAACCTTCTTAGGGATTTTTAGTGTCATTTAATTCCTTGGTGTCAGAGATCAATGATCATCTCACTGCATGGTGGGAAGTTATTGGGCAAGGAGTAGAGAGGGGATCCTGAGAAAAAAAGTGAGAGTATCACCCAAGGAACAAGGCTTAGTGGATTAATTTAGCGTAGGGGACTGTAATGTCTGAGAATATGCATTATTGGTTGATCTCTTTAACATGAGGAATGATGAAGGTCGAGATCTTCTGCAGGTCTAAATCAGTGCAGCCACTAGAGCTGTGCCTGTTTCCAGCCACTGAGTGTATGCCCCTAAAATAATTGTTAGAAAAATATATTTTTAATTGCATTCATAGGACTCATTTCCTTGAAAGAGTACTTCCCGTTCCTCATCCCGATCCCCATCTAACAACTTTTTTTCAGAGTAAAAGATCTAAAATGTTTCAGAAAACCTAATCACACTTGCTATCCATATATCAAGGCGTTGCCAAATCGCTAACCTTTTCCTGCTTTCCTCTCCTCTCATCTTATTGTTAGCAGGAGGATTTTAGCAACTCAAGCGTTTATGAAACAGCTGACAGGATTTGGCCTTGATTTAATTTCTTCTCCATAAAAAGTTTGCGTCGCAACTCTCTGGATGGCGTGCTTTACTATGAGATTCTGCCAGCACAATAGCTGGTTTTAAACAATTCTGTTTAATCAAGAGTGAAGTAAATGTCAGAGATTCAATGTTCTAGATCAGCAGTTTTCAGGATTGATACATCTTAATCAAGCAATTAGGTGACATTTTTGTTATTGTTTGGTGTTTTCCACATAGGAGAAGGGAACAGATTTGCTGCTTTGCTCTGATGATTGCTAGCAGCAGTGTTTGTTGTTAACAGAGACATTTACACCTAACCACCAGTTGGCAGGTGTTAACACTTTGTTACTTTCTATTCCCACATGCTGAGGATTGTGGGAAGGCTGCCAAGCTCTCTGTCTTGTGTAACACTTCAGTTTTACAATAACAACAACACAATTAAAACAATTGAATGATAGAAAAGGAAACAAAAGAATTGAATCCTTTGCCTACCTATCTGAAGGGAATAGCAGGCTTTGTGAAAAGTCTCAGTTATTTAATTTTGTTTCTTCAGGGGCAAATGGGAGAAGGGTGGAGGGATATTTGTTTTATAATCCAGTGTTGTAAGAAGCACAAGCTGCTTACCGTACACCCCGACATTTGTATTTTGGTTCTGACATTTGCATTACTTTGTATTCAGAAAAGGTGTGATTATTAATAGAGCATCAATACATGGAAGCAATAAGGATAGAGGGTTGTAATGCTTTGATTCACTTTTGGATAATTCTGGCATGTGGGAAATGTCATTTTCCACTGGTATGTCCATTCTGCAGACCGCAGATGAGTGCAGTCCAGTACAAAGTGACTATGATTAGGAAGAATCTTCGGAAATAAAAGATTCCTTTCCCTCTCTATGAAATATAGCAAATATATATGAAAAAACCCTCTTTCTGCCTCTCTCTTTCTGTCATCCACATGCATCACATACAGCTGCCTTGTCAGGGCTGTTACTTTAGCCACAGGATCCTTGTTTTATAGTCAAGTAGAATCCACAGCAATTGATTTGCTGCTGACGCAGTGAAGTTTGATTGATTTTGATTTAGAGACACAGAGGGCGTGCAGGGCAGCTGCAGAATCAAGTGCGCAGAGTGCAGTGAGTGTTGTCTTGATGTGAAACCAGTATCCGCTGCCATTAAGCAGGCCTGTAGATCGAAAGTCATTGGACCAAATTCTGCACTGACTTACTTCCATGGTTGACTTGCTCCTCTGACATTAGTGGGTTCGCACAGAGTAACCAGAAAGCCAGTCCAGAATCTGGCTCACTATTTCCCCAGTCTGTTGAATTATCCCTCCTGTGCAATGAAGTAGGATTGCCCATATTTGTTCTTGTATGGTGTGCTTCAAAAGGAGGCTTGGTGGAAATACGTGCAATACTGTCTCCTGATAGTGGCCTTATGGTTGTGGCAGTCGTCATTTTCATTCACAGAGATACGTAAGGAGGGTAATGTGGACACAGTGGAACTACTTCCACATTTAAGTCGAGGAAATGAAAATATTGGTGGGGGTGGTGCAGTCACAGCTATGCCACAATAGTGACTTTAGAAGCACAGTAGCTAAAGCTATAGTCTAAGAAGGAAGAGGAGACTGGCAGCAGACGCCATAGCACCAATAGTGTAGTTAGTGTATGCCCCAGAGCTAGAAGATTTACAGGAACAGAACTCAGTGCTTCCCTCTATAGGAGGAAGGGGAAAGTCTGGCTGCTGGCGGGCTTTATTCACATAAATAATAATTTTGCATACCCATAGTTCCATGTAGTGTGTTGAGTTGCATTTTTTTGAGTTTATCTGAAGAATGCTATCCAATCCAAATTCAACAAGGGAATCTGATTAATGAACCCAGCCCTGGTTACTGCCACTGACACCCGGTGGAAGAGTCATCATCACATTAGGAGCAAATTCATGATTCTTCAACAGCGGAAATTTGGCGCAACTTTCTACTGTTGGATGGTTGCATATTTGCTGAAAAATTCTGTGTGGCCTGGATGTAAGAGGTCTAAGAGAAACCTTTCAAAAGCTCAAATGGGTGCGGCAGAAATGACACAAGGAAGATTTTTCCCACTGAAAGCCCTACTCTACTTGTTTGGAGATGTGATGGGAAAATTGTCTTAAGCAAGGCCATTTTCTGTGTTTTCAGCCCAAGAGAACCACCACCCACATGTGCAAGCAGCCACCTTCATAACAGAGACCACCTTGATAACTCAAGAAAGAATGTTAAAAATAATCTCGCATTGTCTGCAGCTTCAGTGTATGCTGAGGAAGAATTTGACTACACATTCCATCAATTCCTTCAGAATTCAAAAGATGTAATTAAACTGAGTTTGCTCAACATTTGTTCTAGGGCAACAAATAATTTTTATCTGAAAGTCAACTGAAAGTTCTAAACAGAGTCCTGAACAGAGCAGGGTATATTGGGCTACATCAGGGCTGGAAGGTGAAGTGAGACAAATTCAGAGTAAAGTCGAAAAGAACATTTTTAATGGTAAGGATAATTAAATATTGAAACAACTTTACCTACAGGGATGTGGTGGATTCTCTTGCACTTGAAGTCTTTACATCAAAATTAGATATTTTTGTAAAAAATATGCTCTAGCTCAGCTAGAAACTATGGGCTTGATGCAGGAATCATTTGGAGAAATTCTGTGGCTTGTGTTTTAAAGGAAGCCAGATTAGATGATTATAAAGATCCCTTCTGGCTTTAAAATCTGTACATTATTAATGGTGAACAATTTATTCAATTAATGTAGCCCTTTTTCCTTTTCATGAAATTATCCATGAACACAATCATGCATTGATCATTCTTCCCAATTGTGTGATTCCCAAACTCATAAATTGCTTGCAAGAAGGCTTCATGCTGACTTCTGGGGTGAAAATTTCTCAAAAACATATTTGCAACATGTTATTTATCAGCAGACATTTTTGCAAACAAAAACTTCCTTGTTTTCACTTGTTCATGGAAAGTGAATCAAAGGAGATACAAATACCATTAAATTGAACTTGTGGCCATAGTCAAGTGAATGATCACAAATACGTTTGCAGAATGTGACCAGATATGGTCTTCATTTTCATGATATGTGTTCTAAGCATTATTTGCATTTTTGAGCATCTCTGGTAGGAAAATGACATATTTTGAGGAAAGATGTCAGGGAATGGAGAGGAAGGATGGGCTTGTCTTTAAGGTACTGAAATGGGACTCAGAAGAGCTGAGTTTGATTTCTAACTCTACTGCATATTTCCTGTTCATTTAATCTTTTTGCACCTCAGCTCCCTTTCTGTAAAATGGGGATAGTGATACTTTTGGGTCTCAGTGTTGAAAGAATAAATGTGTCGAATTTTGTTAGGTGCTCAGATGAAGAGACAGTGACAAGCGCTTTAAAAACCCTATAAATCAATGAAAACACATGTATGGTTCAAATTATGATTTATTTATTTATATCATGGTAGTGCCAAGAGAGCCCCAGTCAGGACTTGGGCACCATTGTGCTAGGCATTATGCAAACACAAGTGATAGTTCCTGCCCAAGGAGCTTGCAGTCTAGGTTCCTGCAATGTTTATGTGGGACTACTCACATGCATAAAGATACATGCGTATAAGTGTTTAAAGGATTGGAGGCTATCTTAACTATTTGTCAGTTCGTTAGTCACCCTGTTTTGGGTAAAGTAGAATCTGCTGCACTTTACAAAAGGGTTCATGTTTAATTTGGCTCATTTGCTCTTTAGAATAATAGAAATAAGGAAAGATTTCCTAAATTATTGGGAGGCTTTATTTCTGAGTATTTTTTAGGAGCTTTGTTTGTTTCTTTTTTCCCTCAGCCTGCCCAGGTTTAAACAAGGGGGGAAATTCTGTACTTACCCTGCTGTACTGTTTGAGGAAAGCAAAGTTCCTTTTTCTGCATCGAGATCATAACTGTTAGAGATGGAAGACTTATTAGCACATTGAGTTTCCCAGACACTGGACATATCAGATATTAAACTTATACATCACTGGTTCTTAACCAAAAAGCCAAGCAGAAGCTAAGTCAAATGGATGCATGTGACTCCCCTATCCGTGTCACCGGAGGATTTTGTATTAAGTAAGTCAAAGTTTCAAGGACTCTCTCACTCTTCCAAGAATCAATAATCACCATGAGTCAGCTATTGGACGTTAGTTTGTTTTCTTTTTTTAGTGTATCCTTTGGATGGAAGTATCATAGCCAGGAGTTAGTTATTCAAGTCTCTCTCTTGATTTGAAAAATATAATGGTCTCCTTAAATTGACGCAAACAGTAAATTTCATGAGTATTTATATTATAGCATTTTAGACTACATTGCAATGTACTCTAGTGAGGGACTCAAGTGAACGTTTCCCTGTACTTGTAAAGGATTTGCACCTAACTTAGCCATTGCTTGTTCTTTGACAGTTAAAATGTCTCATTCACAGAAGTGATTTTTCACTGTGGTGTACTGGTCAGGTTTTTTTCTTGTTTTTGTTCTGCAGTTTCATGGATTAGCTCTTCCTTGCTCTGCTAGCAACATAAAATTATACGTTTGTAGTGGCGGCAGTGCTGATATTTTATTTACTGCCCTTTTGGATGTGTGGATTACCTATTCTGGATCATACTGTCTATGAGCCTGATCTTGCAACACTCACTTCACACAAGCAGTGCCACTAAAGTCAGAGAGAGAGTAAAGCCCAGATCCCTGAAGAAAAGGTGACATAGAACTAAGTCATCAGCATACTGAGTATACTGCCATTCAAAGGCCATCTCATACATCAAACAAGAGATTTGTCAAAGTAGAACTCTGCATCAGAAAATTCTCTAGGTGGGATAACAATACCCCAGTGAGAGTCCTGTGGCACCTTAAAGACCAACAAATTTATTTGGGCATAAACTTTCATGGGCAGAAACCCACTTTGTTGGATTCCCCTGTGCTGCTCCCTTGTAGGGCCTGACTGTCAAAGTTGTTGAACACTAACTATTCCCATTGGGGGTTGTGGGATCTCAGCAATTCTGAAAGTCAGGCCATTACTTCTTTCAGAAAATAAACTCTGCATCTCCTCAGTGTAAGAATGAGCGGCCCGGCAAGATCCCAAATACGCGCAATCTCTTGGGTTGTGTACTGAAGGCTCCTGACAGTGCTGAAGAATTGACATGACCTCTACATTCAGGAGAAGATCATCAATCAACAAGACTATTGAAGTGTCTATGCCATGCTCAGGCTTAAAAGCTGTCAGATGAGTTGTAGGATTTGAGATAATATCATAACTGCTTTCACAAAATCTTCTCAGTCATCTTACCTGAAGGGGATTTGTTTCAATAGGATACAGAAAAAATCCAGGTCAGGTTCTTTCTTTCTTCTGTTCATCTTTTTTTAAATAGTTAAGTGTTCTATTAAACACATATAGGAGTCCTCCTTCCCCAAAGCAAATTTACTGCAAGACAGGCTGAATTCCTGAAATAAAGGATTTCCGGTCCTTCAGCCAAGGAGTACTTTCACTCCAGTGATAGGCAAAATAAGAACCTCATAGATTAGGACTGTACTTATTAAACAGTCTTTCTATAAATTAAATCTTCTATAGATACCTTTCTGTGACTTAGGGGATTTTTTAATCAACTTCTGCGTGAGTCTGCAGTAGTTCTATGCAGGAAACTCTTCCGCAGAAGTTCTACACTTGAAGTGGTTGCAGAATTGGACTTGGTAAAATCTTGGCCCTGCTGAAGCCAGTGGAGGTTTTGCCATTTGACAAGAGCTCGGATTCCATCCCTGATATCTAAATTCAGCTAACATGAAAACCATAATTCAGGAGAGACATCTCTCCGCACATTCTCCACCTGGCCTCCCCACCATTGTGCTTAGAGTTCTATCATGTCTATATGGATACAAAACGGCAAATGTTTGTTATTTGGCCCTTTTTTTTTTTTTTTCTTTTTTTTTTAAACCTGTGACAGTCGTGAGCTGGGTGGGCTTCATGCTGGATTGCTGAGTTTGGGCTGGTCTTTGCCACACACTAGTGCTGGTAATAGTCTGGGTTAAATCACTCCCTTTTTGCCTGCAGATGTTCACACTTCAGCAACACGTCTGCAACTCCAAGCACAATGGTGGGGAGGCCAGGTGGAGAATGGCCCCTGATGTGGTGAGAAGAGGTCTCTCTTGAGTTATTGTTTTCATGTTAGTGCCATATTGATGCTGGCTGAGGCCCTGGTGAATCAAGAAATGCCCCTCTCTCCTCTAAAGGCCATGACTGGAGGGCAGATGGTTCATAGACGGGAATGTTAATGTATTGTGCTATGGTGTTGGCGCTTCCCTTTGTTTTGTTATTAATTAATTATCTGGATTTTCAAATGGCTGGCTCCTGCGTGTCAAAAGGTAACTGGTACAGATAGCAGAAAGCTAACACTAACTTCACTTCATTATTTTTTCTTGGAAACTTAAAAATTCCAATCTTGTTACATTAAGCTAAGTCATGCAGAAATGCACCAGCTGTTCTTTGTACAGTGGAAGCCAAATTCAGCATTGCGTTCTTTTTCTTTATTTTTCAGAGGCCTGTTCTAAAACTACTTGACACATTAAGTAAGGGAATCTTATCTGCACTCTCATTCCATTTATTTGACTTTTTTAACTTATTCCTTTAAAGTGGATTATTTCCAGCAATTAGCAAAAAAGTAAAATAAAATAAAATAAATGAATTCATTTACAGGTAGGTTGGTCAGTCTCCCACTGAAGTGGGGCAGTTCACTGGTGTTGTGGGAATAATTATACCTTCGTACCCCCATTCTCCTGCGATGGATGAACTGCTCTGGAGAGCCATCGCCCTTGGATCTTTCTCACCAGCCGAAGGAAATCAAATTACTGTACTCTTCTTTTTTTTAATGAGAGTTCCCTCTGCAGGCACGCTTGCTGAACCTCCCTGGTCTCATTGCCTTTATGTAGATTAGCACTCTCTTCTTTTGCTCCTGATGGAAAATAAAATTCCCATTACATTTTCCCCTTTTAGCTGTACCCACCAGCATGGCTTCTGTCTGGAAAGGAGGGGATCGTCACTGAAGCATGCTGGAGAGGGCTGGATACTCCTGCTACAGTAGCTGCTGATGATGTTGGGCAGCCAAAGAAGCAACATCAAAAGGCTCCTGTACCCATTCTCATACTCAGAGCAGGACATTTGTGTTTGGAAGGGAGGATACCACTTGAAGGACATTCCTCTAGCAGGCAAGGTTCCTCCCTGCACTGAACACCAACGGAGACCTGCTTCTGCGCCCAAGAGCTCAGCTGTCTCCTATTTCCCTGCACAACACGTTGGGGACATAGCATGGTTCAGCAAGGCAGTTTAAACAGCTGCCTCCCATTGGATCACCATTACACCCCTGTTACAGACCGCCACGTTGCTGACGTACGGCTTGGGATGGTCTCAAACACAGCAGCAGAACAAGTGATCAGCATTAACTCTATCTCACCAGCTGGTAGCTCTTGAGCCAGTTTGTTCAGGACTGCAATCACTTCTTTTGTATGTGCAGAGTCCAGGGCAATGGGGCCTGACCTAACTGGCGTATCTGGGTGCTAATTTACTGCCTGTTTTGAACCTCTTCCATGTGCTGTTTCTTATTTCTGTAACAGGATACCCCCGAGCCAAAATTAATTCCAACTAATGCTATTTAAATAGGCATAAAGATTGGAGTGATGTCACTTTAATAGGAAAAGGGACTGAATGTTAACCCAGGAGCTTCCATGAGGGGTGAGAATGTCAGGGGTAGATTTCATACCATGGTGATCATGAAGTCAGGGTGCGTCCAGGCAGGTCCTTGGATCTGCCTAGGAGCAGCATGCTGTAGACGACATCTACAGTTCGGCTCAGCTGCCTGCATTTGTACCTTGAATCTGCAGTATTTCAATGATGAGAGAGGCCTATTTTAGGACAACGTACTTATTTGACTAACAAGAAATACAGTAAAGCCAGCAATGGGATCCCTCCCACCTCTGTGTATCGGAGTGTAAGAGGGTCATCAGGAAATGTGGCACTGCCTAGTGCCCTTCCTGCTGAAGTTAATCTTTTATAGCGCAGAAATGATGCTTGGGAAGGCCATAATGCATATATAAATTGATTCAAATTATGCTGAATCCTTTTCATAAAACTGTGTAATTTATGAGCTGGTATCTTTTAGTTCATCCACATTTCGTTAGATGGATTTGCCACCATTGTTAATGTTTTAAATCAAAGCATTTTTTACTTAAAAGACAAAGCTATAAAAAAAGTCAAAATCAGATGATTGGCATAGCTCACTGGAAAGTTACAGCTGCAGTTTAAACAGAACATGTTATCAATAATTGCACTCGGTATAATTCTGTAAATTACTGTATCGCATCATGGTCGACTATTTTGATCTTCATACTCACTTTAATTGGCTAGCTATTCCATCTCTGCCTGCATACAGTCTGGTTACCTCATGAGAAAGGAATGGAATGGCCTGCAAATCAAAAGACTGGGTAATTAGAGCAAACAAAGCCATACAACATTTATTGTAATCCAAAGAATAGGCAAACATTTGCACTTTTGATGCTGTCCCTTCCATGCGCCAAAGATTGAGTCGGGGAAAAAAATGACAGTTTTTAAAGCCTTTTCTGTGACAAAAGATGTAAAGAAAATGGAAATGGGCAACAGCAATACAATTGTTGCTTGTTCAGAAGGATGTTTTTAGGTGATCCAGCCAAGGTACTTAAGCAAGTGTCTGATTTTAAGCATGTGAGTAATCCTACTGAAACCACAAGGAAAACTCATGTATTTTAAGTTAATCATGTGGTTAAATGCCTTGCTAGATCCAGGCCCTACTGCCTTCCCAGTAGAAATGCAGACAGATACATTTGTGGTCACTGACTGATTACAATAATCCTTACAAGTTACCAGTGATGCCCGTAGGCAGCAAGGACTTTCTCACTCTTGAGTAATACAGAGTATGTTTTCATCTCCGTACAGTTTCTAAATGGGTTTCTTGCAGATTTTTTCCTTTGATTTTTTTTTTTTTTCGTAATCAGAAAGGTCTCTTGCCTAGAAATTTACCTGGGATGTAAGTGTAGCAAAATAATTTATCATGGATAAGGTGGGTCTAGGAGTTGTGTAACATGACAAGGAAAACCGGACCTTGTTAAGCAGATCTTTTGGTCTGAGACGCTTAACTCCCCTCACCCTACAGTAGTGCAGCATTTCTAGATGTCATTGAAATGGCAACATATTCTTCTTTCTGTAGCTTCCCCAGGGAATTCATATTTAAATCCATCATGCACAATCACCTCCGCATATGTGCTAATATTCTTAATCTTCATTACATTTTCTCTTCAGCCTGTATGCTCTGTGAATATTGCTTGGCATGTCTAGAAAACTTGTTCATGCTTTTGGTTTACTTCAGCCTAATTTTAAATAAATGTGTATGGGAGTGTGAAGTAGCGTAAAACATCTTAAAGGGACAGGCTGGAGCCTCGGGTGTAATCATGAAGGCCTTGCCCTGCCGTAGGGCTGGGTTATAAAATAGGGAGAAGGACAGGAGGCTAAGGGGAAGGAGAGGGGAGTAGAAGACATGCAGGTTGCAGTGGGTAGTGGCTGTTTTATCTTGGGCTCTAGGTTTATACAGCAGACCTGTGGCTGGCTCAGGCTGGAGCCTGGGCTCTGAAACCACATTGGGGGAAAAAGGGGCCTCAGAGCTGGGCTCAGCCCAAGCCTAAATATCTACATTGCTAATTTTAGCCCTGCTGCCTGAGCTCTGTGAGCCCGGATCAGCTGACTCGGGCTTTGAGACTGGGTGCTGAGAGTTTTTAATCAGAGTGTAGACGTATCTTAGGAGACCAGCCAAACCAGAGGGTTTGCTGGGGATCTTTTAAGTCTGGGAGCTGAACCACAGCTACAGTACCACCCTGGACTGCAAGGGGGCGCACAGGGTCTGCCCACAACCTTTACAGAGAGTCTTCACTGCGTGAGCATTTAAACACTTTGCTATGCATACATGCCTTGTGATGTGACTCACGCTTCATCCCATTTAGAAGAGTAATCCTGATGGCTCTCAGCTCCAAGTGACATGTCTGTGATTGATGAAATCCTTTCAATTATGTTCCTAGATGTGAGACTGCCACCGCACATTTCAAAACCCCACCAATAAGAAGTAACATTTTATTCCTTCTCAGACCGCTGCTACCAGCACACACACACACATGTTTTCACCAAAAATGCAGATTCAGGTTGATTTGGGCAAATTGTTTCAGCTGGGGGAAAAAACCTGAAAAATTTTAAAAATGTCAAAATGGTTCAGGTTGGCATTTCCAAAACGAAAGACGCTGACTTTGTTTTGGAATTTTTCTTAATTTTATTTAAAAAATTCTTTTTTAAATGTTTTTTAAAAAATCCTGAAAATTGAAAGAAAACATTTCGTTTTGGGTTGACTGAAATTTTGGGGAGGATAGAAAACACAACTTTTAAAAACATTTTGTTTTGCTGGAAAATGTAAAACGTTTTCATTTCTGTTTGATCTTCAGTAATTCTTTCAATTTTATCTTTCTCTTCAGCCACCAAACTGAAAAACGGTTATTCGCACAGCTCCAATTGTGAGGCCCTCTATTTTCAGTGCACAGTAGTCTCTTTTTCAGAGCAGAGATGGCAGAAGGTGGAATGAAGACACAACAGAAAGCAGAGGGAGTGAATGGGAGTTACTGGGGAGGGAATGGGAAAGTAGGAGCAGAAGTGAAGGAGGAAATTGGATCTATAAAATAACAAAGCAAATTCTAACATATAGTCCTATAATTCCATCTTGGGGTCCTCAAACATCTGAGCATCCCTCTTGTGGTTTATGATAAACCCCTTGATAGAATTATAGCCTCATAAATAACAGTTGCTTGTTATTTATTTATAACGTAGTGTTTGAATCTGCTTTTCTAGGAAGATCTTTTCCTGTCTCTCTCCTAGCTGGTGTTGTTTTGTTTTTCTACCAGATATTACATACTGTAATTTAAAAAGAAAAGAAAAGAAATGGATGATAAAATGATTATAGGTGTGTCTCCAAGGGGACTGTATTTGATTTATTAATGTGCCTGAGGGGCCAGATTTTCAAAGGACCTTGCCGATTTGTGTGTATGCAAAACCAGCACCCTGAATTCACATGCGATCATTTCATGTTCAGAATTCAACCTTGCATGTGCACAAAATGCACCCCCAAGTCTGCAGTCACTCACTGTCTGTTTCAAAAGGAATTTGCACCTACCATTTAACTCCTGTCATGGGGAGCTGCAATTTTTTCCTTCTTCATGCCCCTCTCCTATCACTTTCCCACCTCTTCCCCATGGTGCCAGCCCCTCCTGACATTCCTCCCTGCTCCCTACCCAGTCTCCTGCTCCCCTGAAGTTTTCCTTCTATGCTCTCATGGTCTTCCTTTCCCCTCTCCTGCCTGCCTTTATTCACCTCCTTTGGATACATAACTATGCAACAGACAACCTTCTCCCCCACAGAGAAAGAGTGTAGATGAAGTGAAGTCTGTGGACTGGCCTAGGGTGGGAAGGGATTCTGTTCCCCTGATCCCTGTTGATCTCTTCACCCCTTACCTGGTTATTCAGGCTGAATGCATAAAAGTGGATTTGGCTCTTAGCCATCACTGCCAAAAGCTGAATGTGTGGTACACTCTATGGCAACCCTCAGATCCAGAAATTAGCATTTTTCAATGGGAAACTCTACACAATTAATTTCTAAAGCTCACTGATATTCCATGGGACTGTCAGCAGAATTCCAATGGAAGCCAGAAAGAGGGCCTGAGTGCCTTTGCCGGCCAGCATCACTTCTGAAATGTGTGTAGGATTAACTTCTCTCACTCAAATCCACAAGTTTAAGTTATGGAGATTCATACACGCCGTAAACACCTGCCAAGTATGTGATTTCCACAGAAGTTTGAAATCTGTGAGGTCGGTGTAGTATGTTGGTTAACGTGTTATTTCTGAGAGGTGGTGTAGGAGGGGAGAGGTTATGAAAGAGTCGTCTTGATTTCATTACTTTCTTTTCCCCCTTATCCTGTGTGCCAAGAGCACTTAGCAGATCCATGGTCCTTGATTGGCATGCAAGTTTTAAAAGAGAGAGAAAGAAAACCAAGGGAATCCATTAGAAATTGCTACTCCTAGCTCATTAATCTTTTACAACAAATAATACATGCAAAACTTGAGAAAGCAAAGTCTCCAAAGAATAACATTTTTTGTGTGGTTGTAACAAATTAAAGAAATAAATTAAGTCACCATCCCAGCAGGGAAGTTCTTGAGACCTCCAGGCTTTGTGTATTTTACTATTGTTCTAAAAATAAATTTAAAAAAAAAAAAATCTTTCAGCTGAAAAATAATATTCATTTAAAATGGCCGTGTTGTGTTTTGCTGCAGCCCAGCTCCTCGCAAACCTCCTGCTTTCCCCTCCCCCGCAGCTGGAGTTTGGAAAATGAAGGCGTGGAGACAGACTGACCAGCTAGACAGCGGAGGTCAGTGCATGCTCTTTCTTAGCAAAAGGCTGTAACGAAAAATTCAAAACAGAATGCTTGGAAGCAGAACTGCGTACAGAGCCCCTGATCCAGGCAAACTATTTAAGCATGTGCCTAACGTTCAACATGTGAGTAATCCCATTGAAATCATTCAGACTACTCATGCTTGACATTAGCCCTGACGCTTAAGATCCATGCTTGATTAGGGCTGAAGGACCCAATCTGAAGCCCATTTATATCAATAAAAAGGCTCACAGTGGCTTCAATGGGCTTTGGTAGTAGTGCCTGGTGCCCAAAAGAACTGGTAGGGCTGCAGGTGCAAATCGGCCCTGTCCCCACCTGCTGTATTTTACTGCAGCTTGGTTATATTTTCAAAGTGCAATATTGGGCACCAGAGAAGCGGATGAAAAGGGGTTCCCTCTCCCCATCTTTCAGAATTAATATTAGGACACTTTACAGTAAATGGCAGGGTGGGAGAAAAACAGTATCTCTCCCTCTGTTCACTGTTGTCTCGTAAAACTAATTTAGCCCATCCAACCCAGCTGCTACCTCGCTATCGTCTCCCTCTTCTTCCCCTGCTCAGTGCATGCCCCCAAGTCACACACATCCTTTGTCACCAATTGACTTCCTTCCCTCCCCTACATTCAAACCCAACCCCATTCTCACCTAGGAAACGACTACTATATTCAACATCTTTTTACCTTGTCTGCACTGGAGCACTTGTTATCTTTACAAGCGAATTGATCTTGAGGACAGTTATCCTTCAGTGATGAACAAAGAGCTAGGGGGAAATTTTCAAAGCGCTTAGATGACCAGCTCCTACTGAATTTCATTAGGATTTAAGTGCCTAACTCTCACTTATGCCTTTGAAAATCACCCTCCACTCCCACCAATTGTCCATCCTGAAACTGCATGTATAATTTCATACAAAAAAAATCCCTATGTTAAAAGGCCATTTATTGAAGTCACAAAGTCAGACGCTCATAAATTAGGAAATGGCAGAATTCAAGTTGCTTGAGAAATCTTATTTGGCTCCCTTGTGTATTTGCATTATGATACAGTTTTTAGCTAGGTGATCAACTGCTATTTTTCCACAGGGCACTCACCTCATTCAGTCTAAGGGATGGATGGTACTTGCTGAACAGCCATTCAAAATTTTGTATGAGCCTCATTCTTCGCAGGCCTTGTTTACTGCAAACCATGCTCTGAAGACAGAAATATTAATTTCCTCCTGGACTTTTCTATGTCTCTTGTCGTCATGGTATCAGAATTCTTCACAAATATTAATTTATTTTTACAGTATGGGCAAAATAATGTATTTTTCCCTAGCCTAATTCTCAGAAAAGGCTGCACCATTTTGGTGAAAATTTTCCAAAACATTCATCCTGAAGCAGGCACTTGGCATGGAAAATTTAAATCCAGGAAGTTAGTTTGGTGAAGGTAAAAGCAACTGAAAAAGGGTCTTATAATGGGAAATGTTGGGAAATCTCAATATTAGGTTATGGTATTAAATGGCCCTATAATAAAAACACACAAGCAGTGAGTGATGCTGTCTTCCTAAACCCATGCCAGTCCCAGCTTTACTCCATGAAACCATTGCCTCATCATTTTTCAGTAGATAGGATACCTGTGGTAAATTGTAGAGCCTTTTGATAAAATGTGTGCAATGTGGCACTTGCCTGCTCTCTGCCTTCTAATTGATCTCTCTTGGGATTTATTTTAATATTCCAGATTCCCGAGCACTTCACACCACAATTTAAAACAGAACAACCCCAACTTAACAGAGAGATGTTTTATTTTTCCCAACAAATGTAGAATTACTCCTCTCACACTGTCCCCTATTACGCTGGTCTGAGGCTCAGGACAGGCAAGCTTCACTCTTGCAGCAATGACTGGTTTAAGGTCTAGTATCTTATGATTTTATCAGTGCTTTATGTGATTAAAAGGGAAGAATCTCAGCTTTCCCATGGTACCAAACGACATTTGTTTCTAGCCCCAGGAGTTCTCAAGTTATCTGACTTTTAAATGATTTTTTTTAAATCAGGAAAACAATTTAAAGTTGTATTTAGAGTAGAACTAGGCAATTTTTTTTAGGCAAATAAGTAAATTCACTGAAAAGTGCATTTTTGGGGCACCAAAACTATATGTGAATTTGGTGAATAGTTTTGGCTGAAAAAAATGGATTTTTTAAAAAAATGGTTCACTTCAGTCATTTTGAACTAAAATCAATCATTTGTTCAGCTCTAATTTAGAGTATTTAAAATGATTAATTTGAATGTTCATCTTTTTTGCACAGTTGGACTCATTGGACAGGATATTAGAAGTGCTCAGCATTGGCCTAACTTTGCTCCCATCGAAGTGAATGATAAATTTTCTGAAAGCTTTTGAAAATCACACCCTCTGCTTACTAGGTCTCCTTGCTAGACGGGGGGAGGGGTTTGTGAGAAATATTCCCCATAATATATTGTTTAAAACTCTCTCTCTAACAATTCCAAAGTAGTTTTTCTGTAAAGTATGTGGCACATGTAGAATGAAGGACATTGTGAGGCTGTACAAAAGGTTTTATTGGCATGAGTTTGCGGTGGCGTGTATCCAGACATGCCAAATTTATGTTAATAAACCCTTATATGTAGCACATTTGGAAGGTTGTTTTTTAAAATGAAAGCTTGGCTTCTTTGGCAGAATCCCACACTATGGGTTGTATCGAAGACAAAGTACCATGGCCAAAGAGTAGCAGAAAAGCAGGGGCCTGAACAAGAAGCCCAAAACTTGAACATGCTTGAACTTCAGGTGCGGGCAAGGGGTGTTGAAATCTGGATGTGAACCTGGTTTGGAATTCTGAGATATTTATCTATATCTAATGTAAGTCTACAGAGGCAATTTAGTGATGGAACAGTTAAAATAAAAGAAGACCTGAATTTTCACTCATACTGATGAAAACACAACCCTCTTTCAGAATATGGCTACCTTTTAAAAATTTGTTTTTACTTTCTGTCTTCAGCCAGAATTTAAAGTACCAAAACCTTGGAAGAAAACCCAGGCCTAGCACAATGAGCTCCTGGTCCATGACTGTGGCTCCTAGGTATTATGGTAACAGTGTGAATAAATAATAATATTTCCAGTGTTGCTCAAAACCTGCCTGTACCCCTGAGATATCCAGACCACAGAGAAAACCAGACCTTCAGAGGTTCATGCAAATACTACTGTGGAGATTAGAGATGGGCTCAATCTAAACTCAAACACTTGGCAAGGTTGGAAATCTGAACTTCACGATGCAGGTCTGCCTCTGCTTGAGACCTTTTCAAGGTGCTCACCACCTTTGTCATGGACAGGAAGGCATAAGTAGATTTATCAAGAGATATGGGAAAGGGACATATGAACTGTAATCTTCAGATAAATGGGATTCAGATGGACAGAGAAGCCAGAAAATCACCCGTGAAAATCCCTTAATTCAGGTTCTTATCTAGAGAACAATGAAGATACTATTTAATGGTTAGTTTGGCAGAATAGACCAGCCAGCTTTTGAAATCCCTTGGATTCAGAACTTGGATAACCAAGAGCTTTTGTCAGAGGGCGGTACTGTAGAGCTCTGTGATAGGAAGACCTGTCAGCATAGACCTTCTACTAAGTGATCAAAAGAGAATAGATGAACTGCACATTCTCTTCTTGATGATCTAGTATTAAAAAATAAATGGATAAATCAAGCTTTGCTGAGGGATAGCCACACACATGCACATGCATGGCGCGCACACACACACTCACATGTACACGCACTTTCTCAATTCTGATTCCTTCCATTAACTATGGTTCTGTTTGTTGCTGGAAATGGCAAAAGGAGCATTATATTTGTAAAGCATGTATCTTCCGACCTGCAGCAAATGGTGATCTTTGCATAACTCAATGGGAGGTCACATAATCACAAATGTCATGGCACAATTTTTTAAGGAAATCAAACCAGAGTTTTACTTTAAGCTGTGTTTAGTTACTGACTTGCCAGCCCAGTCTCTGGTTGGCTGGGCAGGCATATTTGATATTTCTTTTCTTCCTTGCTATTACATTTTTATAGTTTAATAAATAAATAAGCTAAAACATATAATTCCGAATATGCTTTTGATATGAATTGAATCTCTGTAATACTCCTAATCCTGACACTGCTATAAAACATGCACTTTCGTTCATTTTTCTGTCATAGGAGGCCCAGTCCAATTCCCATTGAAGTCAGTGGGCATCTAGCCATTGACTTTAATAAGGAGTTGGACTGGAGCCATGACAAACTTCTTTACCCACGCAATGATGAGGGTTAAAATACTGGATCTGATTCTGTATTGTGCTTTGAGGAGGTGCAGCCCCAGGGGTTAGAAGGTGAACAAAGATAGCTTTAAATCCCCTTTGTGTCATTTGGATTCTGGGCGGCTACTGACATAAAAAAGAGCAGTCCTGGGGGTTGCTCTAATTTACAAGCAATCTCCTGAGAGTTACCTGTGGGTGGGGTCACAGCCCAGAGTTGCTGGAGAGCCATGTGCTAAACAGATGCTCCCTCCCTCCTCACTTATGGTCGTGCTACATGGTCTGTGCTGGGAGAAATCCTCCCTGGCCTTTTGGAGCTCCTTGGTTTGATTAAATACCTTCAGAATTTTTTAGAAACAATATCATGTTTTGTGTAGCTCTTGACACACCATAATTAGACTCATCGCTTTTAGTGTGGTGATCAAATGTCACCATTACTTGTTCAGTAGTAAAGCCCTGATACTTGCTGCCCACCTACAGAAGATTTAATATGCCAGGCCATTGTATCAAGTAATCCAGAACAAAACAACAATTTAATCTTTCATATTGATTAAATTGGCATGTATTGATTGATTTATTGATGGATTGATTGTTATGGATCTCTCTCCCTCCCTCTACCATGCTGTGTGTCTG
The DNA here is from genome assembly GCA_007922155.1 of Mesoclemmys tuberculata. Taxonomy (NCBI): domain Eukaryota; kingdom Metazoa; phylum Chordata; order Testudines; family Chelidae; genus Mesoclemmys; species Mesoclemmys tuberculata. The sequence continues at coordinate 32,775,224 of ML675601.1, read as the reverse complement.
ACAGGAAGTAGATGTTCTGTATAATAGGTGTGTAGTCTTGTGAAGAGGAGCAAGAGATGTGGGTTCATATACGTGCCATGTGACTTTAGACAAACCAGCAGCTCTCTCTATGCTCTGCCTGATGATATGTCAATACCTCACCAGAACGTTAGAAGGATAAACTCATTGATATTTGTGGGCGCTGAGGTATTGCAGTGATTGGGGCCGTAGATGTACCTAGATAGGGAGGGTAGCCCTACAGTTATTAATCTGATTGAGGGCTAACATATAAATTGGCTATGCTCCAAACAAATTTCATGAGTATATTACCAGCATGTCTGCTACATCTGGAATTCTGTTTATGCTGGGCAACTTTGCGTTTCACTTTGTGGTGTTTTTTGTTTAATTGTTTTTCAGTGTCTTGGAAAAGAAAAATCTTACAAACAAGAGCAGTAGAAAAATTTCAGTCAGCTCCCACTATCCAGAGAACATTACCTGCTGCTGATTTACAGCCTCTAGAGAGACATGGTATTGAGGCTAGAAGAACTGGAAGGCAGACAGCTACACTCTGTGTACTGTTTGGAAAACAGTGTAATGTCCCCACCCAATTCCTGCTCTCCTAATTTAGGACACATGTAGTGCAGCTATTAACTGGCTAACTTGGTTAAGCCTCTGTAAATCTTAATTCCCAACTCAGACAACATCCTCCACTGAACCCAACAGAGGTTTTCTTTTGTGCATGGTTATCCAAGGATTGTCAGTTCACCTTTCAAAAGAAAGATGAAGAAACCTGGTGCCATGCAAACTGTTTGTGGAAATACCTCTATATAAATCTATGATATAAAAATATAAATTTACACTAAATAAATGAGTGTTTTATTAGGCAACTTTTCTGGTTCTATGACCATCTTTTTCCTTCCCTTTAACAGAGGCCTATATTTAATTTTTTTAAAGTACAGTCATTTAATTAAGAATTAATTAATTTAATTAATCTGATCAGCATCTATTTGATGTTGAAATTATTTTGAAATATAACTATCGCTAAATGAGCTCAATATAATACCGAAAGATCTTATTATCTGAAAACTTTCCACTAAAAGGGTTTGGCATCTAAAAAGCGAGTGCTGAAATTCTGCTCTAAACTCATAAACACCACTTATACTGGGTCTGAAAGTTATTCCGAATGAGTCAGAGGAGATTCATCTGAACATTAAGAATAGAACTGCTTGCAGTTCAAGAGTAAAGGGTGCAGAAGCAGCTAAGTCCCGTTTTTCAAAAGTATCATAGGCTATATCTACACTGCTGATGGCCCAGCCTAGAATCGATTTTGCAGGTTTGATTGAGCGGCAGTAAAGACTCACTCAACTGAACCCAGAAGTCAACTCCCTAAGTCCACCCCAGCAAGTTGTGTAGCGCTGCGTCCGCAGGAGGCCATTTCTGGTCGGCGCAGCCGTGCAGACGCCGTGGTAAGCCGACGTTAGGAAGTTGACAGGAGATAGGCAAGTTACTGTGTGTAGCTTGCGTATCTCCCGTTGACTGCCGCCGAAATCTGTGGCCAGTGTAGACCAGGCCTTAGGCATTTAGGAGGCTAAGGCCAGTTTTTTAAAGCATTTAGGTGCCTAAATCCTATTGAGCTCAAATCCTTTCGACTTTCAATTTAGGCTTCTAAATGCCTAACTCAATTTTGAAACTAGGACTTAACGCTCCTCATTCACTTAGGTATATTTGAAACATCTACCCCTAGTCACACGAGTTACTTCACAGATCACATTGCCTCATTTCACATTCATAGAGTTCCTGGGTCCCAACCTGCCCTCCATAACACAGCTGCAACACCTGTGCGAGTCACTGGGAATTGCAGCGGGGTAACTGAGGACAGAAACTGGGTCTCTGGTGGCACTGATAGGTAGTGACAGTGATGACTTATTAATTATTTACATAGGGCCATGGATGAGCGTCTTACTATAGATGTAGGCAAAAAGATGTGGGCCTTTTCCTGTGGACCTTACAATGTATCTCAATGAAGAACACAACACAATGAAAGCAGACCATGGTGTATTGCTCAGGTAATCATTCAGAAATTAGATTGGCTGGTGATCTCTATTGCATGGGCATCCAGATCCGTCTGACTGTTAGACTCATAGACTCATAGGTCAGAAGGGACCAATATGATC
>ML675601.1:32576771-32772671 GCA_007922155.1 Mesoclemmys tuberculata | reverse complement strand
AGATGATCATATTGGTCCCTTCTGACCTATGAGTCTATGAGTCAGTGGTTCTCCTACCTCTGGCGCTTCCAGACTTCACAGGATAGGAGCTCCTAGTGATCTGAATACCTAGTAATCCAAAGGCTTTCGCTGTACTCTTAAAACCTTCAGTTACTTAGCATTCCCTTGAATATGTGCAATTTGTATTTTTTCTCTGATGAATTAGCCAGTCTTTCCCTGTCTGACACGCTGTACCTCAAGATAGCACCCTGGAACCCTCCATACTCACCACTGATATGATTATGATGTGTTTTGTACAAAGTATACCTTGTGAGGTATCACTTTAGAAGTCTTGATCTGTTGAACATTAATATCCTGTTGAATTGCATGTATTGCCATTGTCTGTGAAGTTAGGATCTTTTGTTATGTGTGTGTTACTGAAATATGTTATGAAGTTGGGAGAAGCCCGTAGCCAACCTTTCAGTTGCAATAAAGGACCAGGCAGACATATACTGATGGCCCATTAAAGGGAATCCACTCTCCCAATGGCCATTCCAGAGACTTCTCAGAGAAGGCACTTAGGCGGTGGAGATCCTTCTGTCCAGTGGGAACTGTCTGGCCCCCACATCATAACAAGGGTCTTTCTAGCAGCTGGAAGAAAGTAGAAAAGAGAGACAGTGACATCATCACTTGGCCTCTCCCCTCCCTCATCTCAACACCTGGAGGAAAAAGACTCTGAACTGGGGAAGAGTGGTCGCAGGCGGGAAAGGGAAAGAGAGGAACTGTAACCTACTTGTGCCATCTGTCGGGGTGAGACACTGCTTGATTCAAATCCTGCTTAGTTTGTAGAATTTAGATGGCAAATTTATTTTTATTTCTTAAGTAACCAATTTTGATCTCTATGCGCACTACTTCTGGTCACTTAATCTATCTTTCTGTAGTTAATAACTTGGTTTGATATTTTGCCTAAATGTGTGATTTTGGTTGAATTGCTCAGGGAATATCAGCACAGGTTACAAAGGCCGGTGCATATCCACTTTCCTATGAAGAAGTGATGAACTAAGTAATGAGCTTACAGTGGTCAGGCTTCTCGCCAGTGCAAGACAGTACAGTTTTGGGGGGCAAGACTGGGGATCTGGGGGGAAGTAGCTGGAGCCTCTCTGGTGGTGGTTCATGAGTGGCTAGGAAACATAGTTGAATATGTCCCGGCCTGTGGATGGCTGTGTAAGTACAATGCCTGTCAGAGGCTTGAAGCTTGACATTAGCATCACAGTGAGAGAGACAGCCCAGTCTGGTGGGTTTGGAGGACTCAGTGGTCCCACAGTCCAGGTTGCACCCCTAGGACTCTGTCACATCCTGGCTTTGATGTTGTATGTTGATCCTCATCATATGACATATCGCTAAAAACAATTGGTACCTTGGTTATCAATAGCATTGATGCCGAATGGAAATTGCCCTTTCAACTGATGCTACATGTTGCCTGTAGGACCCCAGTGAGCTGCACACAGGTAAATAATCTCCTCAAAACTGAACTCAAAAGCTGCACATCTTTCCCCAGTTAGATTTGGGGAGCCACTGAAGCCAGTTGGGGGTTGGGCATCTGAGAGGACAGAGAGAGAAATAAAAATGAGCCCTGGGCAAAACATTTTAAATATTTGTCTATTATAGTTTTCTCCATCAGTGGTAAATTAGCAACCTCTAGGCTTATGAGCCTGTGACATTTGAAAAACAAGAAAGCTTGCTTATCAAATGGATTGAGCCCTCTGGCCTATCTATACACAAACACACATGCATACATACTTCCCTAGGACAAGTCAGTGCACTGTGATTAGGGTTTCCAGGTCATAAAGGGCCAGCTGTTAAAAGTGGCCTGAATTCAGTCATTATAAGAGGCAATGTGATTCAGCTGAGTGCGGGTCAAGGACTGGCAGTCAGACTACCTTGGTTCTATTGCCAGGTCTGCCACTGACCTGCTGTGTGACTTTGGGCAAGTCACGTCTTTCTGTGCCTCAGTTTCCCATCTGTAAAATGGGAATAATGATGGGGATTCATTTCTTTTGTAAAATGCTGTGAGATTTGGGAGCAAAAAGCACTAGATACAGAGTAACTACTTGTATTATTAAATTGCACATTTCTCAAGCATGGGTCCCTCAGTCAGATCTAAATGCCCATTTTACCAAAACAGAGGATGCTGCCTGTCCAAATCAGACAATGTGAAAAAGGAGGGTATTCCACAATGCTGCATTGTGCCAGGACAGCTATAACAAATGAGTTGGCAAAAAAAAAAAGACAAAACAAAAAAGCAACCAGATTTTAGCTGCACCTGGCTATGTACTCTAACTGAGAAGTGCCACAATCTCATTGCTGTAGACACTGTCCTTTTTCCTTTGACTGTCTTTAGTATTTTGCTGTCCCTTTTGATGTGTCATGCCTGAGATTAGATAAAAAGTTGTTTGGAGAAAAAAACCACATCTTATTTGTCCTGTGATGGGTACAGCACACCTCTGATCAGTGTTAAAATAAATAATTTATCCCAGTAACACTCCAGATCACTTGTGCAAAAACATGGACATGCCATTCTGAGAACAAAACTGTAGAGGCAGCTTTGGAAATTTTATCCAAAAGAACATGTGAAGGGAAAGCGTGCATATATGGATTTTTTAAATCTCTTCTGTAGATGCTGTGTACTAAATTTAGGCCCTGAGATAGCACAGCATTTAAACACAGGCTTAATTTTAGACCAGGACATAGTCGAATTGAGATCAGGGCTTAACATCATAAATGTCTTGTCCTTGTAAGCTTTTCTCCCTTTGCAGTACTCATGACACTAAATTACTAGAACACAAAGAGAAGAAAAGGAATCTAGAGCTTGCTCAGACACCAAGACCACAGAAACCTGAATAGATTTTTCAACTCCAGACTCCAGCAGCTTTGAATAAAAACTGCAGCCTTCTGTGATTTAGACCAGTATGTTCAGGAATTCTTTCTCCTGGAATCCCACAGGGATCCCAGAACGGAGCGCTTTAGACCTTACAGATCTGAACTAACATGCCAACTCACTAATGCAGTCCCATAACTATTTGTAGATGCAGATAGCATTTCTTTCTGTAGATTGAAGCACACAGTCTACTTTTGGGTATCATATGAAGAAATAAAAAATGATTTGGAACTTCCAAAACAATTTTCAGATGACGGTGCTGCAACAACTCTGCATATGGACAATGAAGTACTCAGTTTGTTTAATTTCAGTAGACTGGTCCCTGCAGTAATTATTAGTTATTTTTTATTGTTTTTGTATTACACTAGTGTCTAGTCATAGACTAGGACCCCATTGTGCAAGGTGCTGTACAAATGTAGGACAGATGGTCCCTGCCCCAAAGAGTTTACAATCTGAATTATTCTGTTGTACTCACTGGACATCACAGGTAGCAATAGATGTTGACACTATTTCTGTAACCCGGGTACTTTATTTCTGACCTTATAGTCTATAAGATCACAAAACCATCAGACTCCAGACTGCAGGGAGAAAACATTTTTAAAAATCCTGCAACTTTTCTGATTACTTGCAGTATTTTGCCATACCCACTGCATGAAGCGGGGGTCTTTGGTCCATTGTGATATGCTAAATGATTCCAAGAAATAAAATGGGAAGGCAAATGCAAAGAGGATTTAGCAAGACTGAGGGAGAACTACAAAATATTTCACAGTGTTGTCAGTAGAAAAGGAGGGTGACACTCTTGCAGAGTTAGAGGAGGTCAATAAATCACCACTCTTATCTTGCAAACAGAGCCTGTGACTTCAAAAATTAGCTCATTTATTCTGCACAATTAAATTTATTGAAGTGTGACAGAAAAGTTTAGCGGGCACTGAAGCAGAAAGCCAGCAACAACAGAGGCAAGCATCTGAGTGAATGACACAATTAGTTGATTTTCATTTTATTTATCAATATAATTATTTTGAATTGTATTTATCCTATTTCACAGATTTTTACCATTATTACAGCCTGGGCCTCAGGGGAAGGAATTAGTTCAAATTTTCAGTCTAACTTAATGTGATTATAGAGCTGCTAATAAAAGAAAAGTTCTATAAAGTGCTACACAATCTTGTATTCAATGTCACCCCATCATCTGACTCCGAAATCCAGTCTCCTTTCATGTGAAGGCAATAAATTGAATATGAATTGTGAATGCAATGAATTCCCTAGATGGGGATTGAATTTATGTCAACTGGATACCACCTTTATACTGCATTACAGGACCAAGGTTCCTCGCTATCTTTAAACTTAGGGATATATTTCTTCTTTTTTAAGAAATCAGATCAAATCTGTACTGCAAATTTTTAGCTAAATCCTGACTTCAGGTTTTACTGACCTCAGATGAGCATAACTGAAGCTTCACCTAGAGTAGATACTGTGGCAACAGGATTTTATTACATTAGTGTTTTCTTTCTTTCTTTCTTTCTTTCTTTCTTTCTTGGCACATGCAAGCACACAACCCATTAGTGGGTGCAGTTACTGAGTTTGCACATTATATACCTGATCGAGTTCTGTGATAGGGCCACACCACTGTGAAGTCAGCACAGAGTTTCTGCCATCTATCAGGTCACTATGCAATCAGCTCTGTATTGCTGCTGGTCCAGCCAGACCTTGCTAGAAAGTTAACTGCAATGCCACTTTCAATAGGCCAGTTCAGCCTCACTGCAGAGTCAGCTTTGCATCATCATCATCATCATCATCATCATCATCATCATCAATCAACATCACCACCACCACCACCAGTCCAATTGGCTTTGCAATGCCTTCACACCCACAGTCTCTCCAGGTGGTGAAACCTAAAGCAAACCAGTACCCTTAGTCTCAGCTCCTTAGAATAACTCTTCCCTCCAGGACAGTCTTTTCCTTCCTCTTTTCTACTGAGCATGAGTTTCATTACCAAATGAAAATCCACTCCCTGTAATCTCAGGATGACACACTGTCCCACAGGCACATCCTTCAAAATGTCATGCCATTTCCTTATTACAATTATAATCTATTATCATTTATGCTATCTAAACAAACACATGTCAACCAAAGCAACAAAACTCAGTACGTGGAATTATGGGTAGAGCAACATAATAATTCATGCAAATAAAGCTGTCTAGAACTGTTGTTTCTCATCCTTCCCTATAGCAAGAGCAGAGAGTTCCATCCCTCTAAGTATTCTGACCCTAGGGTTACTTTAAAAACTTCTTTTAAGTTAGTCTTTTATTTAAGTTTTGATTATTTTAACTAAAATGCTAAAAAGTTATACAGGGATCGACGTCCTCCTTTGGCTAAAGTAAGAGTCTGCCAATCTTTTGCCCAAAACCAACACCAAATATGCCTTGATGGTTGAGAAAGTTAAGATACATTTATTAGATCTTTTGTTACTTTTACATGCATTCGTACCTCCTGGTTCTGACACAGGAAGAAGGACAGGTGAAAAAATACATGAGAGAGGTTATCCCAGGAAACACTAGAAACTCAGGAGAAACCCTGATTTCCATCCCAGTTTTGCAGGTCCAAGAGGTTGAGATATTTTAGATAAGGTTCACGTAAGCATTTGAACAGTTAGCTTGTCCCCTCCAAAGGTGGCTGCATTTTAATGTGAAAGAGTGACCCAAATATTATCCACACCTGCCTTGAAGGTGCATTGTGAAGCTCAGCTAGTATGTACACGGAAAGCACTTTGAAATCCTCAGCTGAAAGGGAATCAAATTTCAGTTTTAACTTGCATTGTTGATTTTATGCATCTGGGGTTTACGCTTGGTTTGGTCTCTGGATCTTGCCTGGTCCTAGCCATGCTGGTGCACTAGCGACTCCACATGAATTTAGAAACCATACGTCCAAATGGATGCTGAAAGCCCTTTGCATTTCCAGTTTGGATCTTTCAAACTTCACATGTGCTAGTTAGTGAGCTTAACATCGTATACAGAACTATGGCATTCACCAGGGACCTAGATCACTGAAAAAAAAAAAAAGAAAAGAAAAGAAAACCAGAGCCCTTGAAAAAATATTAAAAAAAAAAAAATTAAAAACAATTCAACAAGTTTGTAGTTTTGAAAACATAGTGATAAAAATATTTTTGGCCTTGGTTTAGTTGCCACGTCCTGATAGCTAGACTTTTCTGAGTTGGTGTGGCTCACCTTTTAGTCAGTACCATTTTGTAATTCAGAAAGTTTATATTGGTTTTGAACTTTTCACGTTCAGAGATAGATATACGGAGCCTGGTTTACATACATTATATATTACACACACTCACAACTTACTTCATCTCCTATATATAAGATGAGGAAGCAAATATATGTTCACTAGTAAAGTAATAATAATAATTCATGTCCATTCACATAGGTCCTGGAAATTAGACCAGAATAGGCCTAGAATAGTTATAAAATGATGAAAGACCAAGGACAATTCTATGGCCATAATTAAATAGCATCATGACAGTTGATAGTAGATCTTGGATGATATCCAATGCCAAAACTTCCATTAACTTCAATAGGGAGGATTTCACTACTAGTACCTATAACAATCTAATTTAGGACATGTCCATATAGTATGAAGGAACCGTTATGATCATCTAGTCTGACCTGCTACACAATGCAGGCCAGAGAACTTCATCTACCCCCTCCTGCAATATATCCCTAATCTAAGACTGAGTTATTGAAGTCCTCAAATAACGATTTAAAGACTTCAAGGTGCAGAGAATCCACTAGCAAGTGACCCGTGCCCCATGCTGCAGAGGAAGGCGACAAAACCCCCAGGGCCTCTGCCAATTTGCCCTGGGAGAAAATTCCTTCCTGACCCCAAATATGGCGATCAACTAGACCCTGAACATGTGGGCAAAACTCACCAGCCAGACACCCAGAAAGAATTATCTGGAGTAACTCAGAACCCACCCTATCTATCATCCCATCACAGGCCACTGGGCATTTTTACCGCTAGTAGTCAAAGATCAGTCAAGTGCCAAATTAGGCTGTCCCATCATACCATCCCCTCCATAAACTTATCAAGGAAGGGAGCTGATTGGTCCCTTGTTCTCCCCATTCATTAATTTAAACCCTAGTTTTGGCCATGTGGAGCCCCTTTTTACTTTGTTTCAGCCTAAATGTCATGGTAAATCAGGTGCTCTAGTTCTCAGATTGACTGTAACTGATGCTGAGACAGTTTTCTTAGTGAAACATCTAGATGAGTTTTTTGACAAAACTAGCCTTTTTAGAAAGGTCAGCTTTTCTGCTCCAATTCTGGATTGAGGGTTAAAGCCTTTAAATTAAACAAAAAAGTAAAAGGATGATTCACGACCCATGATACAAATCTCTCTCACACATAGTAGAGCTATGTTACTAATTACCATACTCTGGTAATAATACCCTGGAATTAGCTCCCCCAAAGCTTTGGTGCCATGTTAAACTGAAACCCCTGGAAAGAAAAACAACATCAACAAAAGTGAATAAACAAATCAGCTACATCAGAAGGACACTCAAAGGTCCGTATCACCCCACACATGCAAATGAGTCCCCGAAATGCTAAAGGTTGTTATTTGAGAAGGGGAAAACAAGGGGAAAACATCCTCCTCGATGTTAAACATTCGCCTGCTGTGCTGCATTGAGTAAATTATGTAAACCGAATAATTTCCCATCATGTCACCTATTGTGTGCTGTAGCTACTGTGTGACACCGCCCCCCCCTCCGCCCGCAGCAGGTGCTAGGCAACAAGGCAGGTCAAACATTTATAAAGGAAAAGAGCCAGGTCTTTAGCTTCTAGAACCTGGTAAAATCCTGGTCCCATTGAAGAACATGGCAAAAATTCCATTGACTTCGCTGTGGCTGGGATTTCACCCTAGGTCTCTAGAATCTAAGGTGTGTAGAACTTCATTTCTCACGTGCTTTTCTTTGTTGTCGCTGTAAACCCTCCTCTGTTGTAATTTTCTATTAAAGAACACTCACTGCCTACCAAATATTTCCTGCCAGGTGTTCATGATGTGAAAATCTTCCCAGGGATTTAGAGGTGGAAGTGTTACAATATCCCATGGATGGAGCAGTCTAACTTCCTGCCAAACTCTTCATCATGTCTTTAACTTGAACCACATGTGCTCTTGAATCATCTTCTTTTAAATAGCGATGATTGCTTTTGTAGAAGACAGAGCTAACCAAAGAAGGTTTCCTACATCTAGGTTCTGCATTCCGTCAAAACAGTAACTTAAATTCAACTTAACAGTCTATCCTGACAGCTCCATGTGGATCTGACAGCATTTTGCAAGAGACTGTAATTACCAGATAGCCCTACTTTTAATCCACAAAGTTGACGTTTGCTTCTCCATCGTCATGGGTTATTCAGCTCAAAGTACCCTGGAAGCCTATGAGTCTGTGCCTGGGGTAGTGACATTGATTTTTATTCGGGTATGACATTAAATTGAAGTAGAGACTGAACTCATCATTCACAGAAGAAAATGGTGCCAAGTTTAACAGGATGATATTCCAGTAGCATGTAATGTTTTATTGAAATACCTCACAGAAAGGTTTCCAGCTCCTAAAATTCTTTCAAAACATGATGAAACTTTAAATTGAGGGGTCATTATCATTTCTATCTATGGCATTTTTGTCTAAAACGGTTTCAAGAGCCCTCCAGATGGATTTCACAGAAATCTTGAAGAAAGAGTTGATACTGAATGGTTGAACTAAAGATAGACCTTGTTACAAAAACCCTTGGGAGTTGTGTAGGGTCATCACAAACAAGCTATTTAAAGTGGGATTATGAGAACAAGTTTATCAGTTTAGAAAATGATATGCCAAAGATTTGGTGACCAGGTAATCATGCGGTGATTGGCTAGCAGTTTTCTTTCTGCCCAGGGTTCTTCTCTGACCCCCCCCCATTACCATAATGTCCGAGCACCTCACAATGTTTAATGTATTTATCCTTATAAAACCCCTGTGGGGGAAGGAAGCACTTTTATCCCCATTTTACTGATGGGAAGGGCAACTGATGCACAGAGAGACTAAGTGACTTGCCCAAGGTCACACAGGAAGACTGACACTGCAGATCATTTAACCTAGGTCTCCCAAGTCACATGGTAGCACTCTAACCACTTTATCATCCATTACCTACATTTTAGATATACGTTTTCTTCTTCGTAAGCAAGATACCAATGCAGATAATGTTTTGTATGAGTGATCTGCTCGAGTGATTAAGGACAGACACAGTATATTGTAATATTCCTGAAACACACTTCTGAAAGGGGATCCCTCCAGTTTATGGCGCAGTCCCAAATTTAATGTGGGACTGTCAGATCTGCTGCTGTTTAAAGTGCAGACCTAGCAGAGTGATGATCAATGTGTTCTCTAACCAGCTCTGGGGGAATGAAGCAGCTATTAGGCCTTCTTCTTCCTCCAAGCCTCCTGTGAAGCAGGGTGGGGGAGAGAGAAGACCTGTTGCCCCCTCCTCCCCTCCATGGGTGGAAATGGAGTAAATGGATTAAACCTGACTGGGAAGAAAGAAAGAAGATATTTGAAGGGATTTACAGAGGGGAGAACATGGACTGAAGAGATGGACACAACTCTAGCATAATTTGCAGGCTCCCCATACGCCTGTGCTGCTCCAGCCTAGGTGTGCGCAAATAAGTACAAACCCCATAATTGTAATTCTTGCCATTGCCAGGAGGGCAGCCCAGAATTCCTGTCATGTGGTTCTGTAGACAAAGTAAGAGAAGTGTTCATTTTCCAGTTCAGCGTGAGTCTCTGCTGTAATTCTCCATAGCAAATCCCAACCACCCCAGTCTATTGGGTTGTAAGCAAAAAGCAGGGCATCTCACCTAAAGATTCCAATGCTGCAAACTACTTCTTAAAAATGGGGCTGAAAAGGGGGCGAAGATTAAAAATTGGAGAAAATAGGAAATACTGAAACCCATACAAGAATTCAACCCATTCAGGCCCAAGAAGAAACAAAACTGAGGTGAATGCAAGCATTTGCACCTGCAGAGAACAGCCATTCTTGGCCAGCCCAGAGATCAGGTTTCCGTTGTGAGCCTCCCATTTGGATCTGGGACAGAACCCATGCATTTTCCCACTCAGTGTGGCAAGCCGCTTTGGAGTCCCAAAGATGGACCTGATGTGATAACACCTCACAGCCCGATGCTTCACACACACATGCGCTCTGTCAAGGGTTTGATTGGACTGTGGGTTTGTTCTAATACAGTTTGGAGACTGCCTCAGAATATTTGACAGAAGATCAGCCAATGTGCAGATTTGCGTATTACACTGTAATTACTTCAATAGGGGATTTTGCATGCTCTAGCCAGTGATTCATGAACTGCAGAGTATCTGCAGAAACAGGCTTTCATTGGGATTATGGGATGCAATATGCCTGAAGTCTTTTGCGTTTGATCGCAGACCTGCTATTGCATCCATATAGGGTTTGTCAAATAAATGGTCTCAGTGCTTTGTAGCATCTTGCTAACCTCTTTCTCCCCAAAACCTTGCCATTCTGTAGTATTTTTAAAGGAACCAGTTTTGTTTGCATTGTGGCTGTGGCATGCACTAGAGTACAGAGTGACCATGGGTTTAATGCTGACCATTCAATGTAAGAACAGAGAATTGAGGAGGTTCCTTTCTAGAGGTGTTTGGTGTAAGATTTGCAACAAAACAATTTTGGATTAAAACCAGGTTGTGAAGAAGGAACGCGGGCTGAGGTTTTCAGCGCTGCCCAGGGGATTAAGCCACACAACTCCTAAACGGCCTGAATCCACGTCTCTACTTCAAAAAGGTCAACTACCCTAAAGGAGCCACTGTTTGGCTTTGAAATAACTTGATGTGCTGGGTCAGAGACTTCTTTAAAACAAATGAAGATTACGAGAAAGACAACATGTTGTTTGAGGTAGAAAATTCATATCAGTGTATCAGACAGGCATGGAGGGGGGCGATGAGGGGGCTCGCGAGGCTTGGAGTGTCTGCAGTGACTCACACGCAGAGGAGACTGATGCTTTTTCCTTATGTGAAGGCCAACAGAAACTAGGAGTGGGGAACTATAAATATATGAGCTGTGCTGCAGCTCTCGTCTTTTTGCTCTTTCCAGAATGCATACAACGCTGTCTGATAAAAGCCCCAATTCACACAGCAGATAGCTGGCTCAGGTCTGATGGAATTTCACTGCTGAGTTTTCTCTGTCAGCACTGGATTAGCCCAGTTTCAGCTTCTTTTGGTTTTATGCCTTTTTTTTTTTTTTTTTGGTGGTTGCCTGTGAATGCTAATTACACCACACACATGATTTGGGGCTGTGTTTTGTGTAGGAATCCATGCAGTGGTGGATTATTTGCTATATATTTAGAAACTTTTCTTTCTCATTCACATCTCACTGTACTCTAGACTCTATTGTGTCATTAGCGACGTGCAGGTAAACAGCTACTGCTACCTCCTGCTACCCCTCATTCTCGAAGTCAGTGCTGCAGAACAGCTCAGGTAAGTAAACCTAGTGAGAAGCAAGTACATGATTAAAGTAAATATCATGACAGAGCATGTTCAGGGTTGGCCAGATTCTTCATCGACATTAACCTTCCACGCAGAGGGGGCATGCCAGTCTTCAGCAGCAAGAGAAGCAAAGGCTTTCCTGTCTACTCCCTTAGTAACATTTGCTTGTCCATGTTTTGAGCTGCCTAATGATCTCAGTCTCTGACGAGCAGCTTCTGTTGCAGAAGGTTACTGAAGTATGAAGGTACCAGTCCATGTACAGCTCTGTATACAGTGTTATCTAATACCAAGGGCAGAACCCTGTGTTCTCAGCTGAAATCTACTGTTCAGCAGAGGGCTTTAGGGTTAGGCTTTTTGTACATGTTGTTTAAACAAACAGCTGCTTTGTAGGCTTTCGCTCTCAGTAACCCCAGCTCTGTTTTATTCTGCTCCGGCATGCAAACCAATGCTCCATAACAGATCATCGGAGGAACCTCAGCACAGCAAAGCTTCAGGTGGAACACGGGGCTTCAGCCCTCTTTTCCATATGTTCTCGCTATAGGGGCTTGACTAAACTTTGCCCTGATAAGGAAACTAGTCTAACCCCCAACTATATGAAGCAGCCAAACTCTTTTGTCCGAGGGCCCTCTTTTGCTAAGTATATTTTATCAGTGGGGAGGTTTTAAAAAAAGGTGCATTCTTCATCCTGACTTATGTAAGTCCTAAGGCATCTCTTTGTGCTTGACTTCAGTTTGCAAGCCTTCAAATGAAACTTCCATGGCCTCCCCCCCACTTCTTTAAATCAATTCAAGTTGATTAATAATTTTATAAATTCTTAGTTCCTGGATTGCAAATTCCCTATTCCTGTTGGTGAGCTGTTACTGAGATGGGCTGATCCACTGGAGTCAATGGGACAAATTTGTGTCAGTAATTATCTACCTGTGTGAGTATAGGTTGAACAGTCTGGCCTTTGTGTTTTTCCAACGTCTCTAGATGATCATTGGAGCTGAATGATACTTTTGTTAGTTGTGTAGTGTAAAATGAGATCAAAAGGCTATCTCACGGGGCAAGGGGAAAGTCGGATATAGCCTGAAGCAATCTAAGGAGACAGATAAGAGACTTGTGTGTACAGCCCATATAGAACACACACACACTTTACTAGTATTTCATTTGTCTGATTAGTGCCTTCTTTAATTCTCATTTCCAAACATCCTGGGAGAGCTCGTCAATGTGAAAAAAAAGATTAAACACTTACTCTATATGTTGTTAAATCCCCTCCCTGTACCTCTGCTAGACACAATGTAGACGTGTGGATGGAAAAGCAACAATACTGAATCCATTATCAGTTAATTTCATAAATCTTTTAACAGCTCAGAGGTAGCTGCAGCTTGCCAGGTGCCAGTTTTTAAATTTAGTAGCGGGAGTGGGAGCGGGAAGTGAGGCGTTTGGGTGGGTGGGATGTAGAGGAGAAGGGGAAGTTGGAGAAGGTGTTTTTGTGGCTGTACCTCTTGCAGAGCCTTGTTGCTTCTTGTAATTAATATGACTGTGATGAAAGGATTCTGGCTTCAGAACAGAAAAGGGTGTGTTTTAAACTCAGCCGGTTTCCATCAGTAGGCCGCTTACAACTCCCTTTGTTTCCTAGAGCAAGTGAAACAATTCCGTTGTTGCTTTGCATAGTTAGCAGTGTGAGTGACCTTCAGTCTTGCCATTTAGAACAGACTCAAGAACTTCATATTGTCTATGCCAAATGAAAAAACAAACCCGTTCCTCCATCCCTCCCCCTCCATAGCACATGTGCACACACACCAGTGCCACCGTGCCCATCTGCTGGTGCTGGAAGGGAACTCCCTGACTCTGCCCACATCTCTCTCCACCTTGCACATAGCTGACAGGGGGATTTTTCACCTCCTTACTCTCCTTTCTCTTCTTGATTAACTTTGGACCAGATGGCCGGTCCCCAATCTCCCAGCGTGTGTTTGACTGACAGGAGCCTTTGATAAACCCCAGAAGAATGAAGTCATCTCCAGGTCACCTCCTCTGCCTGGCCTTTAACATCCCACACATACCACCATTATCTGCTGCATAGAAGACAAAGGAAATTAGCTGCAATTCCCTATCATCCCCATTATTTCCACACTGATTTAAACAAGGAAGCAATGAGATGCCCTTCACTTTCCTTCTAAAGGTACAAATGTCAGCTGTTAAGAAATGCAAACAAGAGGTTTCCCATGTTAATGGATGGGTTTCTTTGTAAAGCCAAGAAGTGGTAAAGTGAATTTATTCAGTGGCTGCCTACAAAATACTCAATATAAATCTAAACAAATTCTTTAACCACTTTTACTTTATACACACTGCAGAGTGCTTTGGAAGCCTTACTGTTTGGGGATGGAGATAAATAGTGAGGTGATATACTGCACTCTGATGTTCTTTCCATTTGCAGTTGCTGAATCTTCATATCAGGGGGAGAAATGGGTCTGAATCAAAATCCTAGATCCAGACAGATATATGGGGAAGTTAATCTGCATCTGGATCCAATCTCTGAGGTTCAGGGCCTATCTCCAATTAAGAGAGGAAAAACTGTTTGGCTAAAATAGGATAGACCAAAGCTCAAACCAGAACAGAACCTCCTTGGAGGCTCATAAACATTTTGGGTTTTTTTTTTTTCTCTCTTCACTCCTTCTTCCCAACCCTGTGCTTTGGATCCTTCTGTACTTTAAACTTTTGGCTGGGACCAGAAGTACCAATATAGCATAAAAAGGGCCTTAACATATTTTCAGCCTGCCTAGAAGCAACAAATGCTAGTTCTTGTGTGTTTCCTTCCCAAATTTGCAGGCCCTAGGTTTAAGGAGTTTCACCGGCAGTTCGCTCTATTAGGTTCAGCCACCAAAAGTATCTGACTGTTTGGCTACTTATCCGAAACCAACTTCCAGATCTTTGAGGTTCACCTGCATACACTCTCCATGGAATTAGAATGACACGGCTTTCCAAATTACCTCCTGGTAAAATTAGTCTCTATTGTACTATATTATTTGTATTGTAATATAGCTTTTCTTTCCCTCCTTTGCATTTATTTTAGCAAACACCTTCTGGCACCAACAGCAGTGGCGTACTGCGGGTCTCCGGTGCCCAGGGGCCAAGCCTACATTTGCATCCCACCCCAGGCCTCTCACTGCCCAGGCAGGCAGGAGGGGGTCCCAGCGCCGCCCCTCCCCACCCAGCTGCCCCAGGGAGGGGGGGTCTGTACCTGCAGGGTGGGGGGATGGAGGCTTCAGGGGGTGCAAATGCAGGCTTGGGTCCGCTGCACCCCCCGCACTTATCTGGCATGCAGTGCCCGCCTATCTCACTGCAGCCCTCCAGCCCGGCGCTGGCTCAGACAGAGCTGCCTCTCTTCCCAGCCTGGAGGGGCGGCCTTTCATGACGCGCTGGCGGGATGCTAAGGGGTGCCCCTCAGAACCTCCTGTGCCCCTCGTCTCCCCACCGAGAATGGCTAGGCTGGGCTGGGCCAGGCTGCGACCCCCCCCCCCACAATTACCTGCCACTCCAGTCTGGCTGGGGCAGCCTCACACCCTCCCCAGCCTTGGAGCGGAGGGGGGGGCAGCCAGACCTCCTGCAGCCTGGTGTCCAGGGTCCTGTCCTGTCCCGCTCTCCGCCTCGGTATGCTATTGACCAACAGTCCGGCTATTGCCAATCAATGCCTAGTCCTAAGGCAGATCCATAGATATGCTAGATGCAAGAAACTTACCAAAGAACAGCAGGTGCTCTGTTAGGACTGCTCATGGTGCCCCCAAACCCTGCTGTGAGGAACTTCGGGGTACATTTACGTCGTGATAAAAGACCCGCTGCACAGCTGGCCCATTGACTTGGGCTTGCGAGGCTCAAGGTTGAGGAGCAAATAAAATTGCAGCAGCGATGGATGGGTTCCTAGACCCTCTCCCCCTTGCCGGGTCTCGGAGCCCAAACAGCTGTACTGCAGCTTTTAGCCCCGCAGCCCAAGTCTTGTGGGCCCGAGTCAGCTGACCCAGGCTCTGAGACAGTGTTGTGGATTTTTTACCGCAGCGTAGATATACGCTTAGAGCCCATCGGCTTATCTACAGGCGGCCCGAGCACTTATTTATTTTATTGATTAAGCCTTAGAGCCAGACTAAGATCAAGAGTTACCAAGAGGATGAAACCCCAGTCTGCTGTGGTGTTTGCCGTATACTGCAGGGCCCATTTTGTTGCCCAGCACCAATACATTTTGTTTCCTGCTTCTCTGCACCGCAACCTGCCATGTGATGGACTGCTCGACTGGCCTTCAGCAGGTAATAGCTACCTCTCTCTCTATTCCCATTGAAAGCTCAGATCATGGATACCGTCCTGTCAGTAGTTCTCTGCGGGTTGTTTTCACAGATTTTGAAGCTTGAAGGGACCGTTATGATTGTGTAGTCCAACCTCAGGTATAACACAGGCCAAAGAACTTCACCCAGTGTTCTTTGTGAACACTTGTGGCTGACCTCAAGCACGCATTTTAGAAACACATCCCGGGTTGATTTAATGCCCCTCCCCAGCTGAAATGCAATAGTACGCTCTCATTTCTGGAGCCAGGCAAGGATCTGGCATAAGGATAATGACAGGCCTAACCATGTTGAAATATAAGAGAAGGTAACAATTTAATTAAGTCTTTCTTTTTAATTTCTGGTTTATCAGCTGCTGGGAAGAATGAAAATAAAGGCTTTTATTTCCGTCTGCTCTGCTTTCAGAGCAGTCTACTCCATTAAAGTCCTTCTGCTGCTCTTGAAGGTGCCTGGAGCATTCTCAGGCTGACCTGCATGCTGATCGCTCTGTAAACCATCCTTAAAGCATTGAGGAGATAGCTAGAAATGGAGGTTTCCAAAAGAAAGAAGGGGTCAAAATGGCTGCATTTGGGGTGAAATTCATCCCCTTTGCAGAGGGGTAGCATGAGGCTTACGCACCACGCAAACTCCAGTTATTAAATTGTGGAGTTCCACCAGACTAAAGTTGGAGCAGTTCCATGATGGACCCAGGCCCATGATCTCTTAACAACACAGTAGTTGTTACTCTGAGGCTCCCTCAGCCCTTACCCTGATGAGGACTGATCACCCATCACCTATGGCAAGAGTTCAATAACCCTCTAAAAGTTTGGGACTCATCTCACATTTATCCAAATCTTTCAGTCTCTCTTCTTCCTTCCCCGCCCTCTTCTCTGAGTAACGTTCTTTTCCCAGGCCTTCTTCCAGACTACATGCTTCCCTTCCTATAACCCCCAACTATTTTACCTTCCAAATGCCTTGCTCCTTCTCCCAGCCTCCACAGTACTCCTGACTAATTATATCCCCAACACAATGGCTTAGCAGAACCTTTGCTCTGCCGAGCCAAGTGGTTCTATTCCAATACTGTGCTCTGTAGGTCTTTTCCTGGTCAAAGGTGGCATAGATTGCAATGCATGTTTCTCACCCTGGGAGATATAGGGATGTGAGATTTGAACAAAGCTGTCATTACAATTAATAGTATCTATGAATCCATGATACTGTTATAATCTCTATAATTAGTGCGTGTAGTGCTACAGCATTTTACAACCCTTGTTCCTTGGCAACCTCAGCATAACTCCATGACATTGCAAATTCTTCTGCATGCTGGCTAGCCGAAATCTGAAGGCGTGATGGAGCTGCTAGTTGCATAGTTGCCATATGAAGATTCTGTTGCATCCATAGAAAACTTGGGCAACTGGCAGCCTCCTCGTACGAGCTTGCTGCCTCCAAATCCCAAGATCCTATATTCTCTGGAGAGGGATCCAAGTCATGTGGGGGCATTGTGTGCCAGAGATTGAAATCTGTAGTCAGAACTGAAGTGTTCTTGGGACAAGTGCCTTGTCAAAGGTAGCACAATTACAGAGCACTATCAGCCTTGCTGTTTTCTATAATGTATGTTACCACTTGGGTTGTCTGGCCATCCACACCTATGCTGATGGGTGTGTTTTAAATGTAGACAAGCCCTTAGAATTTGTTACTCTGGTGGGTCCGTTTCTTTCATTGGCACTCTATGACAGGTCATTTTCACAGTGGGTGCCAAAGTCCATCGAAAGCACAGCAATAGCTGTAATTTCAAGTTTTTTTCAATTTTTTTTTAAGCAGACATATTGACTATCTACAATTCAAAGCTCGGGGCGGGGGGCATGCTTTTCATTTTGCTTATAAGACGGTCATGGTGAAAGCATGTGAATGAATATTTTGCAGGAAGCTGCCTGTGACAAAGACAAAGAAGAAGGGTTTGTCGGCGCACTATGAAAAGGAAGCAAAAGAAAGAAAGAGAGAGATCTGTATTAGATTTTAAGGTATGTTTGAAAGAATGAAATTTTTAAAAAAATGCTTTTCAAATCCTCAGGGACTTTCCAATTTATCAAGAAAGACACATTCTTCCTAATGAAAGGTTACTGACCTTCATGAATGTGACAGTTCAATTACAGCCCATTCATATGCAGAGCAGCCGTTGATAAAGGATTTAGGAAATGTGACTAGCATAGCAAAAAATGAAAGAAAAAAATATAAAGAGAAACGTCTAGATTTTTTTTTTTTATTGCAGAGCAAGAATTCTAAATACGATTCACTCAGGTAGTAGAACCTTTTCTTCTCTGGCCCAGCAACCCATTAGATTTGCTTCAGTGAATACATTGACTTTCCTCCCCTTCTTTTTCTACTAATATTTCTGTCTTTTTAATCCCCTGAACTACTAAACCTAACAAATCAAAAAGCCCTTGGGGTGCTGAGATGCTGGGTTTCAAACATTTTTTCTCTCTGACTGGCAGAGAAAGCTGGAATGCGTTCTAATGTTATTTTAAGTGCTTGCCTAGTATTTAAACTCATAAATGGATGGAAAGTTAAAGCAGCAGGCAAACGCGCACACACGCCCTTCCCCTCCTGCTTCTGTTCCTCCTTCCCGCTCCCCCCCATGCACACACACACACTGGCTTGGCCTATCCAAGACTGTTAATAGCGACGGCAGATATTGGCTAGACTCTCTGGAGCCGGCCTTCAGCCAGTGGAGGGTGACACCTGTGAGCTGATGTTTGTTGAACTCCTCCAGGTGTAGGAAAGATGCTTAAATTGACATAAAGCAGGAGCTGTAAATACAGCCAAGGGTGTCATTCAGACAGCTCTTAGGGCCAAGATATTGTGAAAGAGCTATAAAGAAAATAAAATGTTTCAGTCACTGGGAAATAATTCCAAAATAATCTGTCTATCTGGATGGAGATATATATCCATCTAGCTACACAGAGTTATATGTACTTACACATACTATATATAAATCTATATACTGATACAAAATAGGTACATTAGACACACACGTGAGGGGGCACTAGCCATGTTATACATTGCAGAATTACGTGATAAACACCTTCTCCTTTGGCATAGCTCTCCAAGTAGGCATGATTTGCAGGTGACCCATGACAGAGAAAACTAGATGGCAAGCAGATGGAATGGGAGTGGTGTACGGCTAGTGCTTAGCTTGATCAACGGCAGCATATAAGGATTTTAAAGTCTATGTCATGGTTGCGCAGAAGGCCAAGTCCCATATCCAGCAAGGCATTTAAACACATGTTTAATGGTTAATCTGGACTGCCTCCACCTGGTTACAGAGTTTAATTTCTTTCCAGTATTAGTCAGTTTTCAGATAAAATCAGTAGGAATGGGACCAACCATTCTGCTTCCTTGGTAACAGAGCAATATCATGAGGTGGGAAATGCAGAGCATTCCTTGCTTACGTTATGGCCAAGATTGGTTCCTGATACACCGGAAGCGCTGTGGGTATGTAAGGCCACCACTTGCTCAGTGGACTCATGGTCATCTTCGTGGGCTGAAGCCTGTGGAGAGACGTTAGACCCAATTTTGGTAGGGGTTCTCAGTATCTGTCTTTGTCAGGGTAGGGTACCAGCAGTGCTTAATTTGTGCCAGGGCTGAGACCTGGCACCTCAAGGCTTGGCAGTTCATAGCCCCATCACCTCTGGGCTCGCCACATCATTTATGAAAGTAAACAAATTGCTTGAGCCCCAGCACCTTTTTCATTACAAATTAAGCATTGGGTACCAGGTGGTCTCAAGAATGTACTGGTGAAGCCTCCATTCAAGAAATCATCACTTGATTATCTTGCCAACTATTGGCCCATATTAAATCACTCATTTTTAGTTGACTATTGGGGAGGGGTGAGCAAAGGAGCTCTTGCAATATTTAGTGTCTTCTTTGACACTTCTCCTAGTCTAATTTTGGATCCGGGGCTGTGATGGAGACTGTTTTGGCAGTCTTAGGTGATAATCTCCTCATAGCAATAAATAAATAAAGTGACTGCTGATTTTCTAGGCTCTGTCAGATATATTTGATACTATTGACCATGAGGACCTGTTGACATGCTTGCAATCCCTAGTAGGAATAGTTGGGATCACATTGGGGTGGCTCCATGCCTACTTGTCTGAGAGGACCTAGAAGGTAGTTATAGGCAGTAGTTCCTCTGCAAAGTGCTACCAGCTTCCACTTGGTTAATTCTCTAGTTTGTCACAAATTGGACACCACTAGGAGAGTTAGTAAGGAGACTTCAGGTGAGGTGGCACAGTGTCTACTTGAGACTGGGCCTGGATGAGGGCTAAATGATTAAGGCTCGGTCCAGATGAGATGGTATAATGTGGGAAGCAACCATAAAAATTTGCAAGTAATGGCACTGCAAATTGAGGGAATGTGGAAGCCATTTGAGACACACATTCAAAATGCTGAGTTGAAGATAGACCTGAGGCTGCTTCTGGATGCACAGGTAGCATTTATAGCCAAGAATGCATTTTTTTTTATCCGTATATGGTGAGGTGAGTTGGCCCATTAGTTTTGGATGCAGGCCTTGCTACATTATGCATACAATTGTGACCATGTTAGACAACTGTCAAGCACTCTGCTATATCATGAGCCCACTCTGAAACTGAAGCTGGCATAGTATGTGTCTGCCTTCCAATTAAATGGAGTTCCATACTGAAAGCACATAACACCAGGACTCACTCTGGCTACCACTGAATTTCTGGGTGGAAGGAAAGGTGTTGATTTTTCTTTTTAAAGCCCCAAATGTCTTGGGACCCCGTTACCTGCAAACTCATCTCTCTCTTTTGTAATATTGCGGCAGATGAGATCATCTGAAGTGCTCAAGATGGCGTTTACTTGCCATAAGCAGAAGATGACTGCAAGGTTATTTTCCAGCAGGGCCCTATTTCTCTAACAAATGAGTTTCCCCATTAGTGTGCAAGAGCCCAGATTAACTGGCTGCCCAGACATGCTGAAAGATCCATCTTCTTTCCCAGGCACATGAGAAGATGTTTGCTTGGGTGTGGGAAGCATTGTATGACTGAGGCTTTGACTATGGGAGAATGAGCAGTTTGCTGTTAATTACTAACAAGATTTTAGATGAGACTGTCCTTTTAATTGTAAGGGCACCCAGAACATAGAATGGGTGCTGGCTGAGCTCAGATACTGTTTGAATAAATACACATAAATAAAATATTTTTTATTTTATTTTTTTGTGAAAAATTGCAGAGCCAAATGCTAAATGACTTTAGTAAACATCTTTGACTACATCACCTATCATCTACCCATTAATCCCTCTCCTCTGGACTTATTCTAACATTCCAAGCAGCACGTCTTTTCACCTACGGTGATTTTAAAAAAAAACCCTAAAATCTTTATATGTTTATTCCTTCCCCTCAAAAATATGACATCTATGCCACCTACCCAAAGTGCACCTGCCAGAGGTTCAGGACTGTCCCAGGATGGTGACAGCTCTTTGGATAACTATGTTACAGCTTTAAAGTCAGCTGGCTCACAGCCCTGCCAGACAAGAACCGGGGACTTAACACCACCAAAGAGAATGATTCCCAACTGGACACCAAGCACTTGCATCTAAGTTTTGAAAGGCCTAAGATATTAGACTTTAAAACTGAGACATTTTTAAATCTAGAAAAGCTCCCTTAGATAATTTAAAGGATTTTTATGGCACCCTCTGTATAGTTAAACTCCATGTATTTAGGTCCTCAATTCATCATAGCACTTAAGCATACGAGTATGCTTAGGTTTTAAGCATGTGCTTATGTTCCATTGAAATCAATGGGATTTTAACATACTAATGTGCTTTTTCTGAATCAGGTCCCAAATCAGTTAAGTTGCACAACTAGAACGATACAAGAAATAGTTCCAGTAAATTCTATAAAGCTCCCTAACTCATTCCTAAAATATTTTTTGGTGATCTATGTAGTATATATGAAATATGATGTGATCTGAAGCTTTTACTGGAACTCATTTGGGAAAGCCCCCATAACTCACTTGTGTTTTTGCCTCTTGTGGGTAATGCACCAGCCCAGACATTTCAGACTTGGTGAGATCTACAAAACAAGCCTGTAATACTTGAGGTTATTGAACGTGGAACATTTTGAAATCTGATTTACTTTTTCACCACCGATTTAACTATATTTACTTTTTGTATTAAATTCGGCTTGGACAGTGGACAATGCCTGTCAAACAGCCAGGGAAACTGACTTTAATTTCTAGTTAGATTTACTTAATGCATCTCTTTAGACGATTATGCCTTAATATTCAAAATAAATTAAAAACTTGTTTATAGTGAAAGTAAAAATAAAACAGCCATAATGAAAAGATAAATAAAATAAAAGTTTGGGTCATAAAGTTTGGTGACAGAGTTCCTTTAAACTCCTCGCTGTGAGACTTCAGCATGCAGCCAGGCATGTGATTGAGAGCAATTCTAATGGGCAGACAGTAGTAAGCTCACCAGCTAAAGCTCACAGGCTTGTTCACCAGGGGGAAAAAACCAGTCCACTGCTGCTCAAGCTAGGATGAACTTTACATACTGTACGTCTTTTTGCTTGATTAAAAATGTATTCATCCTTAAAGGCAAATCGCCCGAGGACTTACAATAAGTCAGAAATACAAATATGAATTTATTGAATGCACTTTTATGTAACAGTCTCTTTCAGGAAGAGGACTGTTTGCCAGGTTAGTATTAGTTGGTTGGTGACTTCTGTTCACTCACTGGTCCAGGCAGGTTCTTATAAATCAGTTCACATGGAAATCAAACTGCACCTGAGCAAATATTGGAAGGTGGGGGAGGAATAGCTTTCCTTTTGCAGCCACAAACATTACAGTGACTTATGGATGTTTCTTAGGGGAAAATTTGCTCTCATGGCAAATTGCTTGATAAAATATTGCAGGAATTAAATTTAGAGTGGTTAATAAAGTGAAATTGTTCCTTTACTGCTCCATCCTTCAGCTAACTTTGAGAAGAAGTGGCTGCACCCAGAAAAATATCTGCAGGAAAAAATATCTAATTTCATCTTCAGCCTTTCAGTGAACCTGAATGTGAAAGTATGCTGGGGAGCCCTTGTGAACTAATAAGGGATGGCATGGAGGAAGGTCTGATATATTTGGACAGCTCTTCAGTAGATTCTTCCAAGGAGGCATGCACAGCCATTTACTACTGAAAAATCTATATCCCTATTCCAGTGGTCTGCATGGTATGTAATCTCAATAAAAGCTCAGCCTATACAGGACTAGGAATGGGACAACAGATCAGTTTGTGAACGAACAATCAGCCCAGTCCAGGAAAATGGCCCCTGAAACAATTTCTGTTCCTATTAATAGTCAGTCCATGGATCATATTGCTGACGGATCTGTTTGCCTCAAGTGACAACAGAAAACTGAACATCTATCAAAGCAGGTGCAGTGTGGCAACGCTGTGGGGAAGTAGGTGTGTTTTTATTTAGATGAACATTTCAACTGGGCTATAGCTTGTATACAGTGCCACTAATTAAAAAAAAAAAAACACAGAAGGAAATAAAAACACAAAACAGAGATAGATGCTGGTTGGCAATAATACTGAATCTACAAATAGGACAGACATTTCCCTCCTAGTGTCTCATGACATGTTTACAATAGAATCTCATAATACTATCACCTCAAGAGCAGCAGCCATGGCCTATACCCAGGAAATATTATATCTGTTTGTATATATAGCTAACTAGCTGAGGTATTTAAAGAGGGCCCACCAACAGAGTATCAAAGTGCTTAGGTTTCTCCAAAGAGCATTTTCTGCATTGATAAAAGCAAGAAAAACAGTTACATTCAAGATTTATTACAAAATCTGGGCATTTCTCCAGAAGAAGCACACATTTCCAAAATCCTAGAATTTTTGCTTGATAGCCTATATTGAGGTCAAGCTTACAAGCTTGATGAAGGTGCACGCTTCTGATGGTGACTTGCAGAGAAAACGGTATGGGTTTGTTGTCTTTTTGCTTCTTTATGATGTGTAAAGTAATTCTGATTTTTTAAAAAAAGATTTTGGCTTTTTTCCGGCTTTTTTGTTAGTCTTGTCTTGTCTTCCCTAGTTTTGCTAGAGGAATTGTTGCTAGTCTTATGGATGGGGACTGTGAGCTTCATCAACTTCTATCTGAAAGGGAAAGATGTTGAAACTTTCACAAAGACATTTTTCTTCTCACATGTTTCTCAGGCATTTGAATGTAGTATGTATTAATAAAACCAAAGAAAACACAAAGAGTTTGAAATATCTGAACAAAAATAACTTTCCCTTTAACTTAAACAAGTTCTGCTTTCAAAGTTTCTCTGAGGTCATAATTCTGTCAGTTCTCCTGTCATCCATAGAGTCTCTCAGGAGAAGTGAGACAAACAAGGCATGAATGCCTATTATAAGGGGAACAACACAGCTACAGCAGCACAGCATATAGTCATGTGAAGAGCAGAAACGTGCAATGGTTAGAAGAGCCAATTCTTAAGATCTAGCCTGGGGCCAGTTTCCAGAGTGCTTTGTGTGCATTTCCCTAGTCTTTTAATAGCATGGATTTGGAAACTATCTTTCCATGTATTCCCATGTTCATATTTGACCTGTTCTTGCATTAAGTAGCAGTCCTTCATCTCAGTGCCACATCCTACAGAGGCCTGTGAAGTTTATTCCTTTCTTTCTTCTCGCAGAAATATGACCTCATTCACATGCAATACGAGAGAAGGGATTTTATTTTCCCAGTAAAGATTGTGTGGGTAGAAAGATATCCATGCTGTCAAACTCTTCATGACTAATAAATATTAACTGCATTGAGTCTTCTAATTATCCAAAAAAGAAAAATTGAATATGTAGCCAACTACTTAAACCATCTGCTAAAGAGCGCTCTTGGAGGTTTCATCAGAAAAATGGGCAATGGGGTTGAAAATGTGAATAATTAAACTCCTAACCTAGATGAATATGACATTGTGAATTTGTAGGGGTGTTGTAGCAGTCTCAACAGTAGCAACAATATTGAACATGAAATTTTCAGTAAACCATTTTTCATGAGGAACTGTTTGTGTGCTCAAATTAGCATTCAAGCATTGAAAAAAACACCCTTTAATTAGGGTGTGGAGGATTTAAGATTCCAGCCGAAGCATCCATTTTGAAAATCTAGCTAACCACAGTATATGTCCTACGCCGTAGTGATGTGATAACTAAACACAGCAGAATGAGTACTGGGCAGAATAAAAAGATTAATTTCCATTTAAGCTTTGCAAAGCAGATGTGTATCAGTTTGGCTCCTGCTCACATTCTTCTTACTTACTTTCTTGTGCATTCTTCAGTTCTCTTGGTCTGGCAAACTTTGTAAGTGTGATGTCTTGGGGAAAAAAATAAAGAGACTTTGAAATACCAGGCAGCAAGCAGGAATAATCAAAACAGCAGGTGATATTTCAAAGCTGCAGGTCAAAATGAGTCGTCAAGTCCTGAGGCCTGCATCTTCTCAAAAACTCTTTGAATTCCAGATGCTTACTGACCTCTTTACAGCTAATAATGAGACAATCAATAAAGGATTTGATCCCTTACATGAAGGTCTTACAGCAACTGGTGCTATGCTCTTAGACATGAACAACATTTTGATATACATGCTAAAACTGGCACGCTCCAGCCAACTGTACAGGATCATGGCTCATTGTTTAATTCTTGAATGACTTTGAGCAGGATTGTAAAGAACTTTAAAAGAAAGAACAAACTATGTGCCAAGAATATTAATATATTTTATATATATGCCAAATATTGAAAAGCTGAGGATCAGTGATTCCATAACTCCTGTTATATAAAGTACTGTTTGTGAAGTGGCTCCTTCCAGCATGTAATTTTCATGACAGTGGATCTCATCCTGCTCATAATGAAGACAAGAAAACTTCCTCTTCCCAATGGAAATCTCACAGAGCTCAGGAGCAGTCCTTTAGTCTGGTTTCAGATTTAGTAATTGGGGAAGAAAAAACTAGGTCAACCGGCAATCTGGATAGGGTCAATTACTCGGTTTACTTAAAACTTGTCCAGTAACATCTGCTTCAGAGGTGATGGTGGTTCTGTGTGGAGGCAAATGAGTACCAGATTTTCCTGATTATATCACAGTACTTGAGTGGACTCAGAGCTCTGGAGATGAATTCTCCACCCAAAACTGATGAGCAACTCCAATTGATTTGAGGGAGATGTCCAGGAAATGAGACTTAAATTACCAGTTTAATATTTAATTTCCTTTTTGTCTGAAAGCTTTACAGTTTTATTTGACCCCAAGTTAGACTCTTGTGATACAGACCAAATAGGCTAACATTTCAGTTTGAATCAGCTTCTGGGGTTTCTTGCCATTTTAACTCTAAAGGATTGGAATACATACATTTTTATCAGCGTACGTAATCCCTCCTTTCTACAACATGAAGTTTTGTAGGAAACACTGGACATAGCCTTAGGTCCAGATGTGAGGGGCTTCAGCCTCTCTACGTCAGCATCTCTACATCAGCTGCCCACTGGATGGTAATGCAACAAAGTGATTATGCGCTTCTTGAGATATATAGAGAGAGATTTGGCAGATGTCCCTTCCCGACTCTCCCTCTTCTTTTCTCATAGTTTAGGATGATAGACAGGAAGTTAGTGCTGACTGGTATATAATGGACAGCACTACCTGATTGTGTTGTGGGAGTTTTCCAGGTAGAGAGACTGTTCGGTATTTAACAACAAAACCAGCCAAACAAACAAAAAAAACCAAAAAACCACCGTGACTTACTTGACTACATTTCTGATGTATTAGCCATATTGGTATTTGATCGTCTTAACTTTGTTAATGGTTTTTTGTTGATTTAGGTCCATTGAAAATCAAGTAATTCCTCCCACTGTTGCAAAAATACATGAATTCAAATCCCAAGAGATTGTAGTTGTTCAAGAAGTGCTGAACATTCTCGTGTGCTAGGGTTGGTGCCTGGCAAAACCCCAGATTCCCGAACGGGGGGCATGGTCAGCCCTTTTTCAAAGCACAGTCAGACCCCCCAAGTCAAATGCATGCATGTTGCAATTGGATGTAAGGGCTGGGGTGGCTGAATATGCTGCTCTTTTTGACAGCTGTAGGAAAGAGCACTGCCAAGCACTTTGGGTGTGAGCCGAAGCCCACTGAAGTCAGTGGGAGTCTTTCCACTGACTTCACTGAGCTTTGGAACAGACCTTAGGGCTCCAGCCCATTTGTTCCTTTCTGCCCTGTTCAGAAAGAACCGTTTGTCATGCTGACCCAATTGGGGGGGCCCTTAAGGTGTATTCAGGAGCTCTGATTACTCCCTTCTACACCAGTCTCACGTTGGGGTGTCATGTGGACTGGATGGGGGGGGATTTGTATTATTTGACCTTAATATGTCAAAATCATAACGATTCATGTAAGACATGTCATGTCAGGTACTGTTAGAAAGGTTATAATGTGCTCAATAAGATGATTATATTTGTGTTCATGAGTGATATGTGTGAGGAAAGTTATGGAGATCTTTGATATTCCTGTATTTTAAACTGCGCTGTATAAGACACACCCCAGACAGAGAAGGCAGTAGGACAATAGCCCACTTAATGGCCCATCAAGCCCTTTACAGAAGCCAAAGACCCAGGAAGGAACTAAAGGCATACCTGAAGGGTTACCAGGATTGGCCCATGTGACTCTGGACTCCATTTTGGTTCCTGTAAAGTTCCACAAGTCGCATGGCCAGCGACAGAGGGTATATAAGATCAAACCACAGAAACCGTGTTGTCTTTGTTCCTGTCCAGCTATGGACACACCTCTGGATCAACACACTTTGCAACTGAACTGAAGGACTTAGACTCATCCAGGTACTGGATGTATACCAGAGGAACTATACAAGCCTGCAACTCCACAATTCTTCTAAAAACCTGATGTATATGGACTTTTAAATCATTTGTATGTATTTGATTGCTTTAATCCTTTAACATTTCTCTTATTGTTTGTTTTTCTTTTTATAATAAACCTTTAGTTTTAGTTACTAAAAGATTGGCTGGCAGCGTGATATTTTGGGTAAGAGCCAAACTTATAGTGAACTGGTACTGTGGCTGGTCCTTTGGGATCAGAGGGAATCTTCTGGGTAAAGAGCACAGAGTTTAAATAACTGGTCTCATTACTGGACCCAGTGTCAGTTTGGGAGCCAGAGACTGAAATGCAGTAAAGGGGGCTGTGTGTATTTGCACAGTGGCTTCTTGATAACCAGTGTGGGGGAATCAGAAGCACTGTTTGTGGCTGGTTGGGAAGTCGAACTTCAGCATCACCCACCAGCGCTGGAGAATCTGCTCTCCTTTTACAGCATGCCCTGATCTTGGCATTATCAGTGGGCTACCCTGGGCACGGATGGTTCACACCATTGCTCAGGGACCCTCCACAACCACTGTCACTTTTTCCCACAATAGGCCTCAAAACAGTAAGTCCTGAACCTGGCCCTTATGTCTCATGTCTACAACCTGATTCCAGAAATAAATGTTTCCATCTAAAAAGACTCCCAGTCATTTTCTTTGAGTTAATCCCCACCTGAATGATAAGGTTGCAGGTGGCTATAATAAAAGTCCTGGGGAATGGAATGATAGCAGAAGAAAATATAAAGGACATCTAATATATTGAACCTCGTACTGTACAATCAAATATTACTTCTGTCCTCTTTCTAAGTATAATTTCCTTCTTTGACAGGTTTAGTGAATGGGGCGGGGGAAACAGTAGATGAGATAAATCTTGATTTTAGTAAAGCTTTTGACACTATCCTCACATATCATGCCCACAAGCAAACTAGGGAAATGTGATCTGGATGAATTTACTATAAGGGGGTGCACAATTGGTTGAATGTCTCCACTCAAAGAGTAGCTATCAATGGTTTGCTGTCGAACTGGGCGGTCATATCTGATGAGGCCTCTGAGGGGTCAGTCCTGTGTCTGGTACTATGCAATATTTTCGTTAATGACTTGGATAATGGAGTGGACAGTATGCTAATAAAATCTGCAGATGTCACCAAGCTGGAAGGGACTGAAAACATTTTGGAGGCCAGCATTAGAATTCAAAAAAGACCTTGACAAACTGGAGAATCAGTCTGTATTCAACAAGATGAAATTAAATAAAGACAAATGCAAAATACGTCACTTAGGAAGGAAAATCAAATGCACAGCTACAAATGGGGAATAACTGGCTAGGTAGTTGTACTGCTGAAAAGGATCTGGGGGCTATAGTGGATCACATACTGAATCTGAGTCAACAAATGTGATACAATTGTGAAAAAAGCTAGTACTGTGTAGGGGATATTAACAGGAGTGCTGTATGTAAGACAGTGGAGGTAATTATCCCACTCTACGCAGCACTGGTGACATCTCAGCTGGAGTACTGTGTCCAATTCTGTGCACCACACTTTAGGAAAGAGCTTCATCTTGGAGCCTGTCCAGAGAAGAGCAACAAAAGCGATAAAAGGTTCAGAAAACCTGACCTATTTGGAAATGTTAAACAAACTGGGAGTGTTTAGTCTTGAGAAAAGAATACAGAGGGGACCTGATAACAGTCTTCAAATATGTTAAGAGCCAGGGCCCAAGCATAATTTTTCCGGGCCCAGTACAAACTTGTAATGTGGGCCGCCTCTCACACACATACCCATGGGGGTTGCAGCCTGACATGGGCCTCTCAGGGCCTCCAGGCCCCAGTAAAGTGTAACCCCCTCTCCCCCTTGTAGGGGCCCTGTTAAGAGCTGTTATAAAGAGGACAGTGATCAATTGTTCCCCATGTCAGCTGAAGCCAGGAGAAGAAGTAAGGGCTGTAGAAGAGGAGATTTAGGTTAGATATTAGAAAAGGCTCCCTAAACTATAAGGCTAGATAAGGACGGGAACAGGCTTCCAAGGGAGATTGTGGAATCCCTGTCATTGGAGATTTTTAAAAACAGGTTGGACAAACACCTGACAGGGAGAGTCTAGGTCAGTGGTTCCCAACCTCTGGCCCATGGGCCAAAAGTGGCCTGCAGGGTCTTTCACAGTGGCCCATGGCTCCTTTTCCACTGGCTGCAGAAGGGAGCCATTGCCCAAAACCCAGGCAGAGCGCATTGCCGGTGCAGGCTCCTTGCTACAGCCAAGGGGACGGGAGATCAGCGCTCCCCTCCCCTTCGCTGCAGCAGCGAGCATGGCAAAGTGCTCTGCCTGGGTCACTGGGTTCCTGCTGGAGCCAGTGGGAAGGGACCACCGATCTCCTGTCCCACTGACTGCAGCAGGGAGACACTGCCTGAGGACCCAGGTGGAACACACAGTTTCCCTGCTGCAGTCAGTGGGACGGGAG
The DNA here is from genome assembly GCA_007922155.1 of Mesoclemmys tuberculata. NCBI lineage: Eukaryota > Metazoa > Chordata > Testudines > Chelidae > Mesoclemmys > Mesoclemmys tuberculata. Next base: position 32,742,583 of record ML675601.1, on the reverse strand, counting down.
ATTCTCCTCATTGAATTCCTGCCCTCTGGCTGCAGTGGGGGACCTGGGCTGCTAGCAGAGACTTCAGGGATGTAAAAATTATATTTGTGGACCTTGAGTCAAAAAGGTTGGGAACCACTGTGCTAGGTTTACTTGGTTCTGCCTCAGCACAGGGGGCTGGACTTGATGATTTCTCAAGGTCCATTCCAGCCCTACATTTTTATGATTCTATAATGTTAGTTTTCTCTTGTTTCTATAAGCCTCCCTGCTATTCAATGTGGATCTTTTATATATATATATCTGTAGCTTTACACAATATGCTTTATATTTATAACATGTTAAGGTCAGTTTATAGCAACTACTGCTAGTTGAGACAATAACGGGGAAAAAATGTCTCTATTGTGTAAAGCTACAAAACTCCTAATGGTTGCAAAGGCAACAACAAAGCAGCTTGTATTGCCTTTCTCTTTCATAGAGAGTCCATGACTCTGTATACAACAAATCCATGAAGGTTTGAACACTAAAACTGCAGAATACATTGACAATCAATGCACCCTTTTTGCAACTGGTGATGGATTTTTTATAGATCTTATCGCTAGGCAGAACAGAAATGAGATGCAATATGTTCCTTCCACAGACAGGAACTGCGGCTTCTGAATTCTGTGCTTTGAATTTTCGACTCTTTCACTCGCTTTGCTAGTTTGTTGATGCTATCAACTTCATGAGCGCTTTTGTTTGGAGTTTTTGTTTTTGTTTCTCCTGTCAGTGTTTCACACTTTGGCTGAATTTAAATGAAACTTTCTGCCTGCCAAAAGCAAGCCTATAACTAAACAGTATCTCTGCAAAACTTCATTTAACTATTAAACAAAACCACTGGGATAACCAAAGCGCAGCCTTGTCGTTTAAGGATGTACAGTACGTCTCAATGTGCTCTGGCTTCTCCAGACACAAGTACAGTGAAGAGGTCAGGCTGGCACGGGTGAAGCTTCCTGCTCTCTCATCTCTTGAGGGGGCCCAGTGAAGAAGAAGTGCCCTGGCTAGAGGGCAGCATACCAACCAGCTTTCCTATCACCAGAGCAAGTCTGTGTGTTTTAGTTCCTTTAAAAGCACTGCACTAGTTGGCTGGTTTGCAAAGTCACATGACAGCCTCTGAAACTCAAAGCTATAGTTGCTGTTACCTGTTCATTCAGAGCAACTCCAGAGATTAAGCCCTGGTCTACATTATAAACGTATGTCACTATAACTGCGTCGCTCAGGGGGGTGGAAAATCCATACCAACCTAACCCCTGATGTAGACAGCACCTTGTTGATGGGAGGGCTTCTCACATCAACATAGCTACTGCCTCTCAAGGAGGCGGAGTACCTACGCAGACTGGAGAAGCTCTCCCATTGGCATAGGTAGTGTCGTCAGTAGGCACTACAGTAGTGCAGCTGCAATGATGCAGCAGCAACTCTGTAACTGTAGACAAGCCCTCATAATTAGAGCTAATGGGATGATTACCATTGACTTCAGTGGACTTTTGGATCATCTCCAAAGGCCAGAATCTGCATCCCATATACACAGTAAGTAGTGCTTTCTCCATGAATAATCCCACTGATTTCAGTGGAACTATTCACCTAGTAAAGTATGACACAATGTCAAGTTTGCAGGCTCTGGTCCAAAGTAATTATACCTGAGCTATTGGAATCTTTTCCAACAGAACGCTCTTTTTTTAAAATGATTTTTTTTTCAAAATAATCACCAACATTGTTAATTTTTTGTTATTTTTCAACAAAATCAGTGTGCCATTCTTTCACCACCTCTCCTTCCCCCTCCCAAAAAATCTTTATATGTACTTGTTTAAATTTTCATTAACTGGAACTGGGTTTTAAGTCAGTGAAAACCATTGCGATAGTGTGTTTGATATTTTCCATAAAAATTGAGGGGAAGGGGCTGAAAAAAAATGAAAAGAAAAATGGGTCCATTTCAAACCAAAACCAACTTCTTAAATTTTGAAATTTGTCATGAAACTAGAGTTTCATTTTCTCATCAGCTCTAATTTAAGCCTTTTAGCAACCTCTTCATCTCCTAGTTACTTGTGAAGCTCAAACTGGAACAGACCTTCACTAAGCCCCACTCTTACTGTTATTTTCTATGGCAAATGCACAAGCTTGGACAACAAATGCATTAGACTGTCCTGGATCACGCATGCTAGCAACCCATCCACAAAAAAGTTACCTCAGACTGAAGCCATTGCTCAACTCTGTTTAAAGTGAAGGCTGTTATCTGAGGCCATACTACCCTCATTAAAGTGGGGGAGCCACTTAAAAGCAGGAAGATAGAGTATTTGCAGATTATGAAACTCAAGTGAATGCATTTTTTGCCAGCTGGTTTCACACCCCCAGTTGGCAAACCACACAGGTTTGGAGGGCAATTAAAATCAATTTTTCAGCAGAACTAACTAATTTTGTTGTTATCATATAGATTCCATGAGCTATGCTTTGGTACTGTCAAGACAGGCAGACAGCTGTATGAGGGGTGGAAGGAGAGAAGATGACTGAGATGAAATCACCACCTCCACTGACTCTGCAGGAAGAAAGGCATGTTGGGATCCCATCCACAAAAGTTCTTCAACCTGGCTTGCTTTTGAATAGAGCTCATGGGAGGCCAGTCATAGAACTTCTACTGAACAAGGCATGTAAAAAGCTTTCTGACCTGGGTATTGTTTCAAATGAGAATTCATATTTCTTCCAGCCTTTAGTTATTTTTATTTAACTTGCTTTGCTCTTGGGGCTGTGATTATCTTGGACAAAGTTAGATAGATAAATAGAGAAATACTCTCTCTTAAAAAATGGTCACAAAAGAGAGAAGAGCTGGAGAGCTACCTGGACACTAGCCTGAAAATCAGTTGTTAGGCTTGCAATCAAAAATGTTCATGATGGCCGAAGTTTCTTATCACTGCATGGGGTGCAGTTATATTGCTCTTACTTGTTCTTAAAAATCTCCTGCCCTCTAAGACCATTAAGTATTAGTAGAGTAGAAATGGAGATGTATCAGCTTTTGTCTAGGAATTGCTGCTTCCTTCAGAACTGATGACTGAGCTCTTAGCATTATCAGGTTAGGGCCCTCAAAGTACAGTGCAGCAACTGGTTTTCCAACATGCAGAGTAAATCCATGCTGTCCATTGTAGGTCAGGATCATGTCGAAAGTTGTGTACTAATTGCAGTACCAAATATCTTCTGTCAATCAGGCATTTGTTTTCTGGCATGTCTTCATTCACAGCAAGTTTCCAGAATAGCAAGTGTGGATGCTGCTGTTTCTCTTTGGTGTTTCCCTACCCCAATGGATTATGGGTGACATTTGCCCCATGCAGAGGGCCATAACAAGGTTTATGCACCACTGATGTCCCATTTAAGTTTTGTCTGGATTAGTTAAGGAGTGCATAGCCTCTACACAGGGGTAATTTTCTCTTTCTTTCAGTAATAATTAAAATAGACATGTAACATGACAATAATTATAATAGACGTGACGTGGATTGAATTTTTGGCCTACCCCAATTAGTCAGAACTGGTTTGGGTTCAAGTTCCATTTGATCTTTAAACTTTAGGTGTGCTTAGATAAGAGATTCCAGGTGCGCAATCAATGTTCAAGGCCATTAGGATAAAAAGTTCTGGTTGTGAATCACATATAGTGTGTAAGTATTGTTGTAGCCATTTGGCCCCAGGATATTAGAGGGCCAAGGTGGGTAAGGAAACCTCTGTTATTGGACCATCTTCAGCTGGTGAGAGAGACAAGTAGAGGAAGAGCTCCACGCAGCTTGAAAGCTAGTCTCTCTCTCAACAGAAGTTGATCCAATAAAAGAGATTACCTCACCCACTGTCTCCCTATTAGAGTTTGCAAATTATGCTTTAGGAGAAAACAGTACCATTGGCCAGAGAAAATGAGAGAATGTGCACAGTAATTTTCATAGAGCTAAACTAGAGTTTGCTACAAAGCACCAGAAAGTGTTATAGTCAGACATCTCTAACAACTAAACAGCACCAAACCTATAATACTCCAGCAGTCTAACTATTGCTGTGACTCCGAGGCTCAGAAGAGCAGCTCTAGATGTTGTACTGAACCTAGGAAAGTCAATGCTTTGCCATGTTAAAGACCTGTTTATTACAAGCAAAATGCTGCATGCATTTTGCCTTTGCCATGTGGAAATATTGCAGACTCTGAAGCCTGATAAGGAAGCAGCAAAATCATTGGGGAAAGAACTAAGTAGGAGCTTGAAAACATCTCTGAAAAAAGAGACTGAGAGAGAGAGATGTTCAGAGAAATCCTTTTGTATCTGTCTTTTTGAACTCTGTCTTCCAGACTGCACTATTTTATTCATCAGAAAATGGTCATGAACGTGCTGAATCTATATTTATAAGTTATTGAATAATACAGAGAAGAATGTAAATCAGCTTTTTTAGCAGCATGGGTCATACTTGCAAATTTCCAGGACCCAGGGATTAGTGAGGTGCACACGTAATCTGTGTACATATTCCCATACATTTACAGAGGAATGCACACAGTTGTTATGATTATTGTGTATTTACAGAGTGTGGACAGAGCTTTACAAAACACATAGAAACAAAATATATTTTGAGGGTTTCTAGGATAAGACTGGCACTGTTTCTCTGAAGCTTGCTTCTTGATGACCCCACTTGTCTTTGAGAGGGCCACGTGCATTGAACAACGCAGGCTTGAGTCTATCAGGTGACTGCAGTGTGTTGATTTCTTCAGATTCATAATGGAAAAGATCGGCTCTTCAAAAGACAACTATTGCATAACGCTGGAGCTGTCCTGTGGATGAACCACATGAGTTTGCATGGCTGGAGAACAGGAATCTTGAATTCTTACTGTCTTGCCTTACTGCTGTGTCTTTCCTTCAGCCATTTCTTGTCTTCCATCAACCTGAACTCCACTTCCCAACGCTATTCTTGGTTCTGCCTCTCTATCCCCTCCCCCACATGGGTTGAGCACCACTGATATAAACCCTTCTCTGCAGGTTTATCACTGTGGGCTGCGTCTGCAGCTGTGTGTGTTATGTGGGCTGCATCCCCACAATAGAGATACGGCCTGTACAGCTACCAGAAAAATAAGGCTTCAGGTGTGTTAAATTACAGCAATCTAGAGTCAAATCAAAATAGCCCTTTTCATTTCGACACTGGCAAATGTCTGCCAAGAGCATTTTAAATTAGCAAAATAAGTCAAAACGTTAACTGTTCAGATACGTTCATTTACGGGGCGGGGTGCGTGGCGGGGTGTGTGGTCCCCTTCACGTCCGTGCTGCTGCTGGCGGCGTGGCTGAGTGCCCGAAGAGTGCGGCTGCTGCGCCTGCCTGCAACGATGGAGTGCCCCAGTTGGGGAATGCGCCCCAGTCACCCACCCCACCTGGAACTGTCCCCCCGCAGCCAGACACCCCCCCCAAAACTGGGCTGGCACACGTGCCTGTCCTCGGTGGAACAGCCCATCCAGGGATTGCTCCCTCCAGCACCCAGCCCCCCACCTAGGCACTGCCCCCAGCAACTGCCTCCAGCTAGTACAAGGACTTCCCCCAGCACTCAACCCCCCCCCCATTCAGGTGCCTCAGTAGCGCCAAGAACTGCCCCCAGCCACCCACCCCACCACCTAGAGTCTGTCCCCCATGCACCAGCTGCACCCTTCCCCCTGTACACACCCCATAGCCCCAGCTTCCTGCACCTTCTCCCAGTTCCCCCAGCCCCCCCCGTGTCCCTATCCTCCTGCACACCCTACCCTCACTCTAACCCCTTACGCCCACCTCCCCTGCCCCCTGGTCTCCTAGCTTGGCTGCAGATAGCTTAAACATGCAGCCCACCCTGCCGGCCCGCCGCTGTGGCCCTAGTACCAGGGATCCCGCTCCACCAGGGGTCCACTGGCCCCGCGATACTGTGGGGTGGGGAAGTGCTGAGCAACCTGGACTCCTGTTGATGCTGCTGGGCCTGAACCTAAGGGGGGGGAGGGAGAACTGATGCTGGGCCTGATCCTGCACAACCCCATTTTTGGAACCCCTCCTGTCTGGCTCTGCACCCTGGGCAGGTGGCCCTCCCACCCAGCCCTGGTTACAGCCCTTAGGATGTTACATGGGCTGCAGCCATGGGCTGATTGGGCCACAAGTGGCTGGTGGGCCATGGGTTGAGAACTACTGCTTTACATCTTACCATACCTGTTCATTTTCTTCATTCTCTCTCCAGTCCAGTCCCGTCTCCCTACAGCTCCCTGTCCTGGTCTCCTCAGCCATCCACTCCCAATCTCCCCCCACACCTGAGCTCCCTGCCTCAGTTTCCCTTCCCTCCCCCCACAACTAGCCTCCAGTCCCAGGCTCCTTCCAGCCTGGCTCCTTGGCTCAGTCTAGTTTCTCCCTTAAAGTCTGGCTCTTGTCCTCTCTGCTCAGCTCAGACCAGGCGGCTTCCTCATCCAGACCTCCAGAGGCAAGCAGAGGGTCACTGAGAACACAGAAGAGAAACTCTCCCTGCTCTCAGTGGCTCAGCTGCTGGGCAAGTCTTGCTCAGCCCCGTTCTGGAGCATGCCCAATATGAACAAAAGCTTTAGGGACTTGAACTGCAAAGCTCTAGCAAGGCTCTTTAGCGTATGTGTGAATTGTGATTATTTTTCCCCATAGGCTTATAACTTGGCCAAATTTGGGCAGCCTTTCAAGTTGCACCTGCGGTTAGGAACCAAAGCACTCTTGAAAATGTCACTACGTGCCAACCTGCATCTTTCAACAACTATATACTTTTAAAAAGTGGGGTCTAAGGTCTTTAATGCAGGGACCACCTTTTTGTTTTATTTTTATACAGCACCTCTTACAAGGGAGTCCTGATCCCTCACTCAGTCTCCAAGATGCTATCACAATGCAAATAATGTTAATTAATAATACTGATGTTTCAGACATGTAAGTTTAACCAGAACAAGAATATCCATCCCTCGCCCTCCCCCCGGCTCCCCTGTGAACCAACATCTTTGATTGGCTACATACTGTAGTCTCCCCTCACAATACAGATATTACCAGTCTTCACCAGGCATTGTATCTTAAAATGAATCCATGCCCCATCAAGAGAGGGTAGTAGAAAGCAGTGTCTTCTGCAGTTCCCACTTGGCACATACAAATAAAGAAAATCAGCACACACACATGCACATCAAAATCACATGGCTTGTCTTCTGAGTTCCGATGCTAGGAACGGTTGCATGGAAGTTTGATCTGTGGATAGGTGTGCATGCTCTCTGCCCAGAATGAATGTACTCACCAGTGCTCTGACCTCAGTAAAGAAAGGCTGGTGCAGTTGTACATTATACTACACAAGGCTGATCTCAGGGATATCATTAATTGCTGCTTAAGGTACCCATTTACCCCAGTACAATAAAACCTGCTCTCAGGACCACCTCCACCACTCACTTGGGAGTGCCTCCAGTACAGTTCAGTTCAACCTTGATAGAAGCAAAATAAAAGGTCTTGCTGGAGTCTCTGTTTCCCTGAGGCGTCCAGCAACAGAGATATGGTTCTCCTCAGTACCCTCACTTTAGTCGGTTTATAGAATGTTGGTGTGATGTATGAAAAGTATGCCTGGCTCCCAAGCATGGTCATAGATTTGATATCAGACACATCCATTATGCTCATAGGCATAATTTGATTTCTGTGGTTGGGGGAAAAGGGGCTTAATAGATATGTCTAATTTCTGGATTTATCAATTGTTAGTGGTAGTTAAATTAAAAAGTACTTGAAATCACAAATACAGTTTACATTCATTATTTAATCATCCTTATATTTTTATTTTAGCGTAATTATTTGCCATGTTTACCAGCTACCAGTTAAAAATCAACATTAGCATAAAAAATTACTGAATAAACAGAACCGAGAACTTTCATGTAACTATAAATCACGCCTCCTTCATTTTAGTTTCATGCACATTGCTTCTACAATAAGATACATATAGTATTTCTGTATTAAGACAATCATCTTTCCCCTCTGTTAGCTTTTCTTGGTTTTAGATAGAGTAAAATGATTTGATGGCCCTGAGTTCAAACAGAGTAATATTTTACTCAAGTGAAAACTTTTAAAAGGTCACAGTGTCACTTTTCCATAGGCATTTTGAATCATCCTATAGAATCTAATAGAAAATTATACCCCTGCTTCTTAGAGTAATTTCTCAAGGTTCTTGAGCTAACTCCCATTGCAGTCAAGAGGAGTCTTTGGCAAGGTCTCCACTACATACTTACTGCAGTATAACTACATCACTCAAGGGTGTGAAAAATCCACACTACTGAGTGACAGTTATATCGCCCTTAACCTCCCATGAGACAGCGGTATGTTGGCAGGAGAGCCTCTCTCTCTCTCCCATTGGCTTAAAGCATCCTCCCCAGTGGTGCAGCTTCATCAGTGCAGCTGCACAAAGTAAATTTATAATGTAGACTTGCCCTTTGACACCTAGCTTTTTCTATGGGAGCTAGAAGAGGCCAGAGAGTCCCATGATGTTTCAAAAGACACCTGTTGGTTAACATGAGAACATAAGAATGGCCATACTGGGCCAGACCAATGGTCCATCTAGCTCAGTATCCTGTCTTATGACAGTGGCCAATGTCAGGTGCTTCAGAGGGAATGAATAAAACAGGTGATCATCAAGTGATCCATCCCATCAGCCATTCCCAGTTTCAATCTTTGCCCATATGGCTAATGGCCATTGTTGGACCTCTCCTCCATGAACTTATCTAGATCCTTTTTGAACCCAGTTACAGTCTTGGGCTTCACAACATCCTCTGGCAAGGAATTCCACAGGCTGACTGTGCGTGGTGTGAAGACACATTTCCTTTTGTTCGTTTTAAACCTGCTGCCTATTAATTTCATTTTGTGACCCCTTGTTCTTGTGTTATGAGGAGTAAATAGCACTTCCTTATTTACTTTCTCCACTTCAGTCATGATTTTATAAATCTCTATCATATTCCCCCGTAGTTGTCTCTTTTCCAAGCTGAAAAGTCCCAGGTGTATTAATCTTGCCTAATATGGAAGCTTTTCCATACCCCTAACCTTTTTTGTTGTCTTTTTCTGTACTTTTTCCAATTCTGATATATCTTTTTTGAGATGGGGTAACCAGTTCTACACACAGTATTCAAGATGTGGGTGTACCATGGATTTATAAAGAGGCTATATGATATTTTCTGTCTTATTATCTACCCCTTTCCTAAGGATTCCTAACATTGTTAGCTTTTTTGATTGCCACTGCACATTGTGTGGAGGTCTTCAGAGAATTATCCACAATGACTCCAAGATCTTTCTTGAGTGGTACCAGCTAATTTAGACCCATCATTTTATATATATAGTTGGGATTGTTTTCCAATAATCATTTTTTGCAACAGGGTTCCATCCCTATTGATTCTATACAACTGCTCCATTTAGGAGTCCAGTGAGCCTGGGTCCATTTGTAAATGAGGACCTGAATTCAGATGAACTTCAGCTGAATTCAGCTTTCAGTTTGTTCCCCAAACTCCAGGCAAACATGCAGCAAGGGAAGAAAATGGAAAGCAACATCAACAAAATAAAATTTGTACAGCCCACTCCAAACTGAAATCTCTATCATGCACATAAATTCTCCTTATGGAACCCGTATCTTACCCTCTACATGAAGCAGATCTGCCTGCATCACGTACCACACAGTTAATCACATTTTTAATAACCACTTTGTATTTATTAACCTTTGTATTTATTACTAAACTGAAATGCAATCCTTCTATGACATGTCAAAATGTGTCTTTCAGAAAGGCTGGTAGATCAGATTTTCTCTTTCCGTATGTCACCTTTTTAGAAAGAAATACACCTGTTCTCCTAGGATTGGAGGGCTACTATCTTTTGCTGTTGTTCAATAAAATAACTGTTCTAAACTGTTTTCTCAGCACAAAACAAACTGTCTGGTCATTTTGATTTTCTTCAGCACATCCAGCGCACACATCAAACAAATGCATTCTAAAGCCTGTCCCCTGTCCCTCAACCCGAGGTGCACCAAGATAGTGAATGGACAGGGATAGCATCTCGCACACATTCCCAGCACTGTCCCTCAATCCAGGAATGGGGCAGGCAGGCTCAGTGTGGAGAGCCGGAGTCTACGGGAATCCAGGTGTGGGGTAAGTGGGTTCTGTGTGGGGCAGTTTTGGTGTGGGTGGCTCACTGGGGGTGGGGGATCCTCAGTAGGGGATCCAGATGTGGGGGTGGGGGGAATCTGGATGTACAGGGGATTGCTGGGTGGTTCTTGGTGCAGGCAGAATGGGACTCTATGGGGAGGGGGAGGGGTGCAGGTGAAGGTGGTTGGGGTTCAGCAGATGAGGTGGTGGTGGGGGAATCAGTGGGGGGGTCCAGATGCATGGGGGTTGGGCAGATGGGGGGGCAGCTCTCCATACAGTGACCTCTCCCCCTGCCGCTGAGGAGTGATGGGGGCAGAAAGTAATAGGGGGCATTCCTGGGGTGGGTCTGACCGGCCCTGGTGGCTCCCTGCAGGGGAAGGAGTTCCCTCCTCACCTCCTCCTGCCCAGTTGGGACTAGCAGCTGAGCAATCCCCGGGTGGGAAGCCTGGCTCACCTCTCCTCACTGAAAACGGCCACAGCCCACATGGGGAAATTGACCTGCTGGCCCAGGCACAGACAGACTGCCTTGTGTCTGCTCATCCCCTCCTCCTCCAATGTTCCTCCACGTCCCCCTCAGGGCCATGGGGACGGGGGGAGCAGTAACTCCACGGCTCTGTGCCTGCTGCTCAGTTACTCAGTTTCCCTAGGTGGGCTGTGCTGTGAGCCATCAGGACCTGTTCCCTGCTCTGCCCTCCTTCCACAGCCCACTGAGTGCCTGGCGTCACCGCTGTCCCCCTCCCCGCCTGAACGTTCCTGCACGGGGAGAAATCTGGGCACCTCCTCCCCGTGCATTGCCTCTGCCATGCATCCATTTTGGGTGGGGCGGGGGGCAATGCCTCCCCATGCCCCCCCAGCCTCTGCCCATGATTATGCTATACAATATCTACCCAGAGACATTGTCCTGCTTTGACACACAGACTATACAGAAGCAGCCACAGGGCTGTTCTCACTCATCTTGGCCAGAATAGTTCTCAAGGGGCCACTTGATTCATGAGATGCATCGCCAATGGTGATTTAAATGACCAGGCCCTAAACTGAAGTGAGTAACTTACACTCATTCCTTAGGCACTAACATGTCTTCAGGGACTTTATGGATTCTTATATGCACCACGGTCCATCAGTATCTTTTGCAAAGGGGATGAACCTTCAGGATGCAATAAATGAGCCACTATAGATGGCAAGGAAGGGCAAAGGGATAGCATTGGTTTTTAGATAAGTAACACAGTGTGGATGAAGCATTTTGTTCCTTACACTGTTGCTGGTTGAGCTCTGCTGTTCTGCTCAATAACTGAAGTTAAACAGACAAAATGTCAGCACAGGTAAGGCTAGAAAACACAGAATTTTTCTCCATGGAATTTGAAGTGTCATTAAAGGAGAGCAAACATGTAAATTTCAACAGCTCTGCTGAATACTCTCACAGGAGAGGAAATTAAAAAATGATCATTGTGAGGTTCAATAGAATGTAAATACACTAATAATTACACAATAACACATTGTACGTGACTTCTATATTAATGGCACCTGAATTCATCATGAGCCATGTTGCTCCAATTAATTTTCAGTGTGTACTATGCCGGATACAGCTTTGTGTAAATATTGTATCACACAACTGGGTGTCATTGTTATCAGGCAGGCATACTGCTCATACATCACCCCAGTCTTTCCATGCTCACGAAGTAAAGCAAGGGCTACTGGAACAGCCCTAACTCTGCTGCAGCATACAGTAAGCAACCTTACCCAAGTGCCTTTATTTCCCATTACAACTGTGGACAAATACAAATCTCGGCCATCAAAAATCCAGTTTCCCAGTTTGTTGAAAAACAGTTGCAGAGCAGGCCCAAAGGACCTGAGCCAAAATCCAATGAAGTTAATGGAAAGACTCCCTGTAGGCTGGTGGCACAGTCCAGCCAAAGGCGTCATGGCCCTTCCTCGGGCCCAGGCCACAGTGCCTTGGTCTAGGGGGATAAGCTTACAGCTTACTAGTCTTTGGCCTCAGCCCCTGGCAGGGCGGGCTTCTATGGCAGGCTGTAGCCCCCTAGCCCTCATGTAGGGCAGGGCTGGTAAGGAGTCCACGACCCTGCCTTCCAACAGGTGGAGCGGGCCAGCAGTCTATTGCCCCTGGCCCTCAGGCACAGTGGGGTAGGTGAAGCAATTTATGGCCCCCCGCCTTCCTACTTGTGGGGCTAGCAAGTACTCTGGTGCCCCAGCCCTCAGACCGGGTGCAAAGGCGTTTACAGCCCCACGCCTGCAAGCCAGGCAGGGCTGCTGCAGTAGTCAGTGGCCGCTGGCCAGCAAGCAGGTAGGGCAGGTAAGGAGTTTACAGCCCCCTGGCCCTCCAGCCAGGTGGGGCTGGTGAAGTAGTCAGTAGCCCCCGGCCTTCCAATAGGCAGGGTGAGCAAAGCAGCCTACAGCCCCCAGCTCTTATGCCGGGAAGGACTGGTCAAGCAGTCATTAGCCCCCAGCCCTCAAGCAATCAGGGCAGGCAAAATAGTCTAAAGCCCCTGGCCTTATTGGCAGGCAGGGCTGGTAAAGCTTGGCCACCTCTGGGCACTCGGAGGAAGCCAAGCACTCCTGGGGAGATTAGGGAAGGGGGACGCCGGCCCACCCGACCCCACTGCATCCCAGCCCAGGGCCCTGTCAGGAGCAAAGCAGTTTGCCACTGAGTCTGCGGGGCTCCAGCTGCAACACGCTGACGGGGTTTAGCCGCTACCTCTGCCACGCGCTAGTTGGCTGTCCCTGGGCCACATCCTCCCACCCAATCCATGGGTACCCACATCCAGGTGTCTCCCTCCGGGTTGCTTGGGTAGACGGCGAGCAAGCATCCTGCGAGTCCCTCGCTGTCGGCCAGTGGCAGGTCCAGAAACTCCTCTGCATCGTCAGCGGAGGGCAGCTCCTCCAGGTCCCAGGGGTTCCTCCAGTTCACGAGGCTCAGTCCACTCCTCTGGGTCCCCTACATACGGCAGCTTCTCCAGGTCAGGGCTGGCCTCAGGGGGCTTCTCCCGCCCAGCGGACCTACCCAGTCACTCGGGCCCAGCAATCTGGGCAGGCTTTGGAGGCTCTTGTCAGTAGAGTGGTTGCACCAGACAGCCACAGGGCCTGGGTCAGGCCTAGACCACAGCCTCTGGGAAGACACATCTGACTGAGCTGCCAGGCCGGCCTTTTATACTGGCTCTTCCTGTCCCAGCTCCACCCCTTTTCTCCTGGGTTGTTTGGCTTGTAGAGCCTTGTTCTGTCCAGCAGGGGTGTTGAGATCCTTCCTCGGGCCCAGGCTCCGAGGAAGGCCACAGCGCCTTGCTACACTCCCACTGATTTCCTCTGCCTTTGGCTCAGACAGTAGTGTTATACCAACGTCAAACAAGTGTCAGTGAGATCAGAACAAGTCCCTAAAAAGTCCATGCGAGACATTCTGAGAAAATCATCCCGAATAGTGCTGTGAATAAACAAACAGCTCTATGTAGAGATACACTTCTGTAAATCCTTAATTTTATACTAATTTTAAAAATAATTGCTTCTAGAAGCATGACCATCTTCTGGATTATGTTGCCATAATTGATACAGGGTACGTCTACACTGCTGGGGCTGCCCAGATTGATGCAGTGGGACCAATTGAGCAGGCTGTGGAGACCTACTCAATCGATCCCAGAAGTGCTCTCTGGCCAGCACAATAAATCCACACATACCACCGAAAAGAGTAAGGCTGCGTCGAATGGAGAGTATCTTCCATCGATGCAGCGCAGTGGACACGCAGTGATAAGGAAGCCTAAGTAAGTCGATGGGAGATACATAGCCTGTATATCTCCCATCGATGGCAGCTGGCAGTGTAGACCAGACCACAATGCCTGCAGTTCAGTGTTGCCACATTATATGGCTTGCTGGACATAGCTATTCTTGTCTGCACTTGTTCCTCCAAATTACTCAGGTCCTCCATCATAGCAGGTTGCAATTCTCAGCAGCAAAGCAATAAAAGGTCTTCTCATTGCTTCTCACCACCCAGGAACATTAAGGCCTTGTCCATATGGAGAAATTGACAGACATAGCTGTTCTGGAATAACTATTGTGCTATAGCTACTCTGGAATAACCTCCCTGTTAGCTGGAATCTCTATCCCAGAATAAAAATGACTTTATTTAGGAACTATTACTTTGCACTGGAAGTAACCACATCATTTCATACAATGAGGGCAGATGAAGGGTCAAAAGCAAAATGGCCTAAATCAGATTATTGGTATTCAAGTAAAACTAAACTCCCATTAAATATAATGGAATTTTTTGTCTGTAAAGACTGAGAAAAGACAGCAGGATTTGGACCTATAGTTGTTTAGTTTGATTACTGATCCTTCTAAATTTATACTAATGCAGTGCAATGGAATACAGGGATGACATATCATGACACAAGGACTCCTAGAGGCAATGCATATGATATAGAAATGGAAGCTGCAATCTGAAATGTCATAAATCCTTTATACAGATTATCCCTGTTATCTCATATGGCATCAAAGAATTACATGTAATATAGACACACAAATGGCTTAGCCACAGAAAGATCCTTTGAACAAAAAACAGCCAAAAGGAAGTTGTATGTTTCCGTGCTGGGGCAATGCTGTTCAAATTAGGGATGGACCTAAACCAAAATCCAAATCTGGGGAAAATTCAGAAGCAGATAACACTTACCCCTACTCCTCAAAAATAAACCCCCAAATATTCCTTCTAGCCTCTGGGGCTGATTCTCCACTGCCTTGCACCTTAGCTAGAATGCAAAATGCTACCATTCCAATTTGGTGGTGTTTCACCCACTTCGTATAGTTGTAAATGACTACACAAGGTGCAAGACCATTAAAAATCAGGATCTGCATCTGTATAATGGCTGAACCAAAACCCTGGATTTGAATACTCTGCATTCAGGGCAAGATCAGATCTTAAGCTTATGAACTGTGGGGCTCAGCTGCATCTCTAATGTACACTATGGGCTCAGACAATAAGTAATGGCTCGCTGTAGGCTCTGAAGCAGAATTTAAAAGCAAAAGTGCTGCTCAATTTAAAAGGCAGTGCAGTTCATTTTCAAAGCAGGGAGCAGTAGGACAATCACCTGTTACAAAGGTATGGCGGGCTGCCTAAACCCTCATGCACATCAGCAGATTGGATGCTTGAAGATGCACTGTGAACCATTTCCTCTTCTTTAGTGCTAAGGGCCTGATTCTGTAAACTCTTTCCTTTCTCATGTGTAGTCCTTTGTCATGAAAATAATTACATCCATGTCAATGGATCTGCTGACTTGAATAAAGATTTGCAGCACCTCAGGAGACCGAGCCTAAGAACAGCCATTATACAGAAGAATGCAGGCTAAATATTTAGACTTGCATAGTCCTGTAGTTTTCTGGATGTGGAGGAAATTTGAAAGCTGACCCTGTAAGGGCTGAGCATCTATTATGTCATGCTGCACGCCATAATGCCCATTTATTACATTGTGACTAGAGGGTGCTCACTAGGAAGCTCATTGGAAATTGTCTTTTGTCAGAAAACGCCAGTTCAATGGAGTGAAATGATTTGCCAAATCTAGTGAAGATCATGGAAATAAAGGAGAGTACTGAGGATCTCTGTCTCCCTACCTCCCCTGCAGCTCTGGGGGATGAAAAGACAGAGCCCTGGAATGCTCTGCCTCTCTGTCGCCCCTTAGATTCAGAGGACAGAGAGATACAACATCGGAGGCTCTGCCTCCATGCCTCCCCCCGCCTCTGGGGAATGAGCAGCACATCTCTGGGTCCTGGAGCTGGGGGGCCTGGCAGAGCAGCTGACCTCTCTGCCCCTTGGGCAACAGGGCTGGGAGGCTGCTGTCAATTTCATTTGTGAAATTGACAAGAAACTTACCAGAGGGCAGGTGGGAAGATGAAAAATTCCAGTTTGATTCTCCCAAAAGGAAATTTTTCTTGAAATACCTTTCAATGAGAATTTGTGCAGGAAGAGTTTCCCCCATTCCTGTCGGCTCTATTTGGCATCTTATAGCATTGGATACTTAGGCCCCAATTTAAAAAAGCCCTTTAGTCCATCCATATTCAGCAACATACTCACGTGTGTTTAAACTTTGAACTCTGTAGCTCTGCTCACAATTCATAGATGTAATAAAGCAATCAAAAAGACTAATATTAGCTTGCACCTGTTTAGGCATAAACCACCCATCTCTTCCCCACAAAAATGGGAAGTGTTGCTTAGGGGTGGTTGATAGTAACTTATTTTCTATTGATCTGTTCTGATGGAGACAAAGAAGCTGAAACTTTGGGACACAGGATGGGAGGGAAGAATTGTTATCATGGACTGCCATTAGAATCACCAGCCACAGGAAACAATGTAAAATTGATGTTTGCTTCAGAATAATAAATAAATAAAGATAAATATATACGATAAGATGGAGAAGATGAAAGAAGAAGAAACAAAAACTGAACAAAATGCAGCTTTGAGAGTTTGTGTTGCCTTTAAAATTGTTCCTTGAAGTGAAAAAGGATGCAGTACATTTGTGTTAGAGGAACTGAAGATCCCAAGAAAGACAGGGCTCTCTCTTCTTACTTACACCGGTGTGAGAAAGAAATAGCTTCCTTGAAATCAGTGCAGTTACCCTGGTGTAACTATTGCGTAAGTCAGAAGAGACTCAGATCTACTGTGTGACCACAGTTTATCACGAAAGACAGAATTAGGGAAAGAAACAAATGAAGGGGCCAGATCCTCACCTGGTATACACCAGAGTAGCTCCAATGGGACCTGACCCAAGGTTTTTTTTTCATATCCACCTACCCACACACACTCCTGGCTCTAACACAAATATTTGCCTAACACCATGATTCAAGCTAATTTTGTTATCTGCAGTGCCCTTTCCTCATTTATATGTCTATGTATATGTGAATGTAAGCTTCTGAGAACAGAGTCCAGTTTTCATTTTTGTCTTTGATGCACTTAGCGTGCTATTGGTGCTATGTAAACGATAAATAATAATTAGTGGTTTAATTGTCACGGTCTAGGTGTATTGTCTTAATTACTATTATAGATATAATCATAATGATAATCAACTATTGTCAGTGCACAGCAAACTTTAGCGAAGTTATTAGGCATTTATAAGCTAGATTCCAATGTTGCTTACACTGGCAGAAACCAAGAGTAACTTAATTGAAGTCAATGGAGTTAAACCACCGTGAGATCAAAATCAGGCAGAATCAGTTTTTGTATGTAAATCGACCAGCCTCCTGTTAACTTTGCATGTAAGATCTAGTGATGAAATTTCTTTACCATACTGAATCTGACATTGCAGCAAAAAACAAATGTCAAGAGACTCCCTTGTGTAACTCAATGTGTATATGGTATAGGACAAAATCTTGTAGGTGTCCTTTTGCTAGAAGAAGTGTGGGTAAAAAAAAACCGAATCTAAACTTTGTAGGATGATAGCAAGGTTAGAATCACAGATCATAGATATTAGAAATGGAAAAGAGCTATTAGGTTATTCAGTCCATCCCTCATGTGAATGCAATACTGTAAGGTTATTCCTATTGTACAATGTTGATAGGTCTGGTTGGAAAGTTTTAGAAAAAACATTTTCCCATTTGAAAATGGGGTTTCCTCTAAATTTAAATTTTCTGTGAGAAAATATTAATTTCTGTGGAATTTTTTGACAGGAAAGTCTAAGCAAAACGTGTTTTATTTCAACTGAAACATAAAATTTTTTATTGAAATAAACATGTTTTGCTTAGACAGTCTCATGCTGTATGTGAGCTGCTCAGGAGCATCATGTTCATTCAACGATTCCATCCAATTTGGAATGAAAACAAATGTTGAAATATCACAATTTGCCAAAGGACAGAAACTCCATTTTTCAATCAGCTCTAATTATTTCATATGTCCAGTCTAGTTTTTAAAATGCCAAGCGCTTCCCTTGGGAGACTATTCCACAGCCACTTAGAGCTCTCTTGTCAGGAAGATCTTCCTGATATTTAAACCTAATTTTTCATTTACTTTCATGGAGCTTAAGGTCAGAAGAAACTGCCAGTTCATCTGGTTTGATCACCCATATATCATAGGCCACCAACATCACCCAGCACCTACTCACTAAACCCAACAACTGAAATTAGACCAAAATACTGACTAATGTTCTAGTCATAGCAAACCCAGCCACAACTTCCACAGCCAGCAGTAAACTCACTAGGCGAGCTGGTCATAAAAAACCTCTGCCTAAACGTTTTTTCATCAGAATTTGCCAATTCTTTGTAATTGAAACATTCGCAGAGATGGTGCCATTTCGACAAAGTTCCAGTAGAGACCTGCCTGGTTTCCTGCCAGCTTACTTGCCTGGCTCTTTGGCAGCCTGCCTGGCAGGCTGACAGAGAGATGACAGCCTGGAAGCCCCAGCTCCTGGACTCATGGCTCCTTGGTAGTCCAAGCTTCCAGGATCCCTGACCCCACTGCTCCAGAGCCAGGACTCCATTCCCCCTTTGGTGGAGAATTTAAAACTGTTTGGTTGTTCTGAACCAGAACAAAACCAAACATTGTAAATCCTCCATGAAATGTAATTACCTTTCTCCATTTAATTCTGCTCAGTATAGAAAACAAAGGACCACTCAAAGAGAGGGAGGGGAAAGGAAAAACAGAGCCTCCTTCCCCTAAACAACACCTAGCATTGGCTGGTGGCTACAATTAACCAGACCTCCAAAAGTGTACACCATTGCCAGTACAAGGAGCAGCTCTGATTTTCCTTAGCATGTTGTTTACTCCCTAGCTCAGATCATTATTAAAATAATACATAAGACCAAACCTATCATGTATCCTTGTGGTAAGTGCCAAGTTGTTACAGTGCAGTTTGCTCATTAGTGATGGTTCCTCAGCCAGTTTTCTGTTTAAATATAGGGCCTCCTGATGAAAACAAGATTTTTAGTGCCGGTGAGCTACCCACAAATATGGTTTAATTTCTTCAGCATCTGGACGTAATTCATAGAAATAGTCCTAGAATAAACAACATACTGTGTGGAACGGACCAACAAACAGTCAATAATTTAGAGACTTTTGGGGGGTATCGGAGTGCTGGGTTTGCTTTCCGGCTCTGCCTCATTTGCGCCATCTCCAGAAATGGGCTAATGATTCTTCCTTCCAACATGAGCATCAGGAGATGCCGGGAATGCCAGAGCAAGAGCAAGATCAGCCTGTGACACCAAAGGCCTAGAACATGCTCTCTTTCCAGAGAAGGTTGTGATTAAAAAAATGTTGGTAATTTTTATTAATTAGACCCAAGAAATCCTGAAAAGCGCCTTTCATTCTTTTGGAGGCATAGCTTCCAAGCTCTCTCCCTCCATTTTGTAACTAACCCTGTAAGGGTATGGCTACGTGGCACTCTGACATATGATGAAGCTAGGGTAGACATACCCATGCTAACATTACTAATAATGGCGGTGTAGGTGCAGCGGCAGGATTTCAGCGCAGGCTGCACAAGCTTGATGGAGACCCTGCGGGCCTCCTTTCATTGCTGAAGCCACACTTTTTAGCTGTATTAGTGCTGCTAAAGGTACACTACCTACCTGTGCTGCAATCAGACCTTGGCTTGCAGGGTAGGCATGCACTAAGCCTTGTACCTAGGGCATCTGCATCCTCCCTTGCCTGTCCACCCTAGCAAGTCATTTTATTTTACTTAAAAGCTATGTGTGAGTGTTTATGAGGCATCTTGCCAGAGTGAGAAGCTTTTTGGAAGCTAATGTTTGGAGTTGCGGCAAGTTGTGCCTCTCAACTTGTAGTACACACAGCATAGTATCAGATATCAAAACATGTTGGAATAGCCATGCAGAGTTGCCAGGATATGGGGTCGGTTATTAGAGTCTGGAACATAAAGCAAAATAATAAAATACACATCCCATCACATGAGGATTTTTTATTTGTACATAGAAAAATAAGGCATGTGAGCCTTTTACCATAGTAGTGGCATTTCATTCTCCCCTGCAATCTGAAGACATACGTGAAAAATACATTCTGCCCCCTGGAATGTGAAGGGAGGCCTCAGGTATGGTTATTGCTAGAATGTTAAGAAGCTGCGTTCCAAAGGACAGCTTGCCCGACTAGAACTCTTCTGGCATTCAGCTGTTTCATGCAAAAAATCCAAGTTTGAAGAGCACAATATTAAAAAAAAAAAAAAGTTTGTACTAATTATGCACATTCTGTGATTCATTGGGTGAAATCCTGGCCCTATTGAAGGCCAGGGCAAAACTCCTATTGATTTCAATGGGACCAGGATGTCACCCATAGATCTTTAAGGCCAAAAAGGGGATGGGGGGTATATTGTTATGAAATGTCCTTCCCACTAGAGCAATTCAGTTACGTTCCAGAGACCCAGGTGGAGTTTAACCATTTACAACAGAATCCTAATGAATGATCCCGGGCTACAGTACAGCAAGTAAAGTAAGCAGTCTCATGCCCTGCTGGGTGATCCAGTGAGGCATACTGGTTGCAGGCAGATGAACTTTCCTCACTGCTCAGCGTCTGTCACCTCTCTACACTGAGAAGCTCTTAACCCTACCCCTAAAGTTACACACGAGCCTTGTAAAGGGTCCCAGGCACAGACCTGACCACAGCTCCTACTTCCAAAAAAGGTGAAACCCAAACACACAAGCTCAAATGGCAATGAAATAAACATTAAGACAACAAGGTGTCTCACCCCGGGGATACAGGAACATCTAAAGCATGGACTGCATGGGGGGGGGGTCCTGCAGTGCCCTAACAGAGTGTGTATTTACCTAAGTATTTCCATCAGAACTCCCTATTTTCAGTTATGAAATTCTAAAATGGTCATCTATCAAGCTGGGTTTTCCAGCATGGGCATCTGTGTGAGGGTGAACTGATTTGGGAATTTTGACCACAATGGTTCAGCTATTTGTGAGTGAGAAAGGAGTGTAACACAAATACTCTTTCGCACACCCGCTCTCTTGCTCTGTATAATATAGAAGCTTTTTTTGAACAATGCTTAGTGCTGGTGAAATGGGTGAAATTTGTCAGAGAGATTGTCCTCATCGGGCAGGAGTGCCTTTTGAATGTTACAGTGAAAATTTGTTTTGCTGCGAGCCTCTGAAAAACCATATTTTGCGAGTGTTGTAGTTTTTCGCAACCTGTGGATCCCTGCCTCATTCAGGACCTAGTCAAAAGCCCACTGAAGTCAATCCAAGTCTCGCCCTTGACTTCAGTCATCTTTGGATCAGGCTCTCTTTGCACAGTAAATTGCACATGCAGTGGGGCAGCATTCAAGAAGGAATTCCAATTTGTTTTCGTTTGGAGAGTGCTTTTTTTCTGTAATTCCAGCACCATCTTATTGATGTTACACTGCTCAAAGATATATGTCTGACGCAGAGAGGGCAGGGTATATCACGTTTACTGGATAAGCTGCAAGAAGGGCATAGACTAATGTTCCATTTACTGAAAGAATTCCCTGGATTCTACACAGCAATAAGTACAGAATTTAAATTAGGAGCAATGGCAAAGTTCCGAAATGCTGGTATATCAGGTTGTGGTTTTCATTGTCATCAGTCAGTTTAGTTTTATATGCAGTGTGTTGAATTGCAACGGAAATCCACAAGGGATGACTTTAACTACTACGTGAATCTGGTTTTTTGGCTTTTGTCCCCTACATTGATATGGCTGAGTCATTTATAGTGGCTAAGTCATGTCGTTTCTTACCAAAGGCTGAATAGGTTGCACAATATTCTAAGGACATTTGTCTAAATGATGTCAGAATGGTAAATGACCAGTAAAGATTCCATTAAAAATCTGGAACACATACAGGATGTGAATGTCTTTAATTGAGTTCCAAGAACCGACAATGCTGTGGGAACCTGGCATTAAAATGTACAAGCTGAACATTGTATACAACTTCCCCCTATTTGGGAATTTGTTAAGGGGCTGAAAAGTACACAGAGATTTAAGGATCCAGTGATAGAATAGCTAATTGCTGGCTTGGTCCCCTCTACACAGTGTAGTATATAAAAGGACCATGATCAAAGAATTGCAGGTGTTACTGTGAACAATGAGAATGCATATATGGTGATTGTTTTCAGGATATAATACATATTGTTTCGTTTAGCAATATGTTGTGTTGCTCCATGATTGGGTTTTATTAGTGCTGCTCAGTGTTTTTGTCTGATGTGGCTAATACATGCATTGCTGAAGTAGGAGCAAAATGGGTTTTGGCTTCTCTAGCTGTCTCGTCTTTATTAATTATTATTATTCATATTTTGATAATCCAAAAGTGTGCCAGGAACCTCATAACACAAGTAAAGTCATGGTCTGTGTACTGACAAGCATATGAGCTAAAAGTTGCCTGTCTTTGTAGCTACATACCTTTGTGATACGCTTTTTGGGGATGAAATCTGTGTTCATGGGGTGTGAACAGGTTTCTGTGATGAGATCCCATGCTGTGAAATGTATGTAATGAGATCTTTTATGAAAAGACCTGGCTGATGAAATGGCCTCAATGACACAACATGAAACCCTCCTGGCAAGACTAAAGAGAGCTTAATTAAGCTCAATGGTGAATTTGTGTGTGTGTGTGTGTGTGTGTGTGTGTGCACGTGCGCACGTGTACGTAGAATTAAAACAAGTACAAAAATATTTTTTAAATTATACTCTGACATTCTTGACACTTCCTAAGTAAACCCTCTTGCAAGTGGCATGTACAACTGATAGATCACGACAGACACACAAACAGCTGACCAAACATGGGGGTTTGTCAGCTGAACAAATATGGGCTTATGTGTCTGCTTGTTAGCGAGGGAGATTTTTTTTTAGTATTACCATTTTAGAAGGCTTGACTCCACATTTATTATGAGGATTTGTAACAAAATTGTTTGGGCTGCATTTTGGATAACTGATACGATAACATGTAGCACAAATTCTTGCTTGTCTTGTCAGCCCTGCAACCAAAGAAGGTCAAAAACTGGGACAAAACACAGACAAAAGTGATGGAAAAACAGGTTAAAGTGGGGCAAAAAGGCTGATAATAATGGAAATGTTAAAATAAGACTTTGCATCATGGTATAGTGCTTGTCAACCAAGAATCTCAAGGTGCTTTCTAAAATTTAACAAAAGAGGCTGAGAATCCTTTCAAGGTTAGGAATGTATTACTACATCCATTTGATAGATAAGACATAGATTAGGTCACTTGCCAAAAACAACACAGGCTGTCAGTGGCACAGCCAGTAGGAGCACCCAGAACTCCTGAAAACTGCTGCTTCAACTACAAGATGACACTGCAGTGTCAAGACTCAAACCCCAACTTCCACCTTCTTGAAGAACATGAGCCAAAAGCACTTGCCCTGGATATACAGCCATTGACGAAGTAATGAATGAAAGAAATGTGTTTCACAAATTCTTTGACACTTTTGCTTTTACTCACATCGTAAATAGTAGGATTAGTTATTATTTCTTGAAGAGCGCAAGAGTGTACTTGTTGCTTCCCAAAAGAGAAAGAAGCCATAATGCCAGCTTTGAGGAACTTACAAGCTAAATTAGACATCACATAATGAGGGGTGAGAAAAACAGGGGGATCAGCTAGGTACAGACAGTTTTCTGCAAGGTTACCTTATTGAAACAATA
Organism: Mesoclemmys tuberculata; assembly: GCA_007922155.1. NCBI lineage: Eukaryota > Metazoa > Chordata > Testudines > Chelidae > Mesoclemmys > Mesoclemmys tuberculata. The sequence goes on along the minus strand of ML675601.1, from coordinate 32,718,866 downwards.
CTACAGTATCTTCACTAAAGGAGAGCTAATTAAAACTGGATAGGACAAAACATTTCCAAATGGAACAATCCTTTTCAGCCAAATTCTTCCCTGATGAAACGCCATTGATTTCAATGGGATTACTTCAGGGATTAATTTGGCCTGCTAAACTAATAAGTCTTTTCTGTCTCTAATTGTCTTCTTGTAAAAGACAGAGCAAGAAACTTCAGGCCTGATTTTTAGAAGTGCTGAGCATCTAAGGCTATGTCTACACTGATGGTGGCAAAGTCGCCGCTGACTTATCTGGATCGACTAAGCCGTCAGTGAAGACCCGCTCAGTTGATCCAGAAGTCAACGTTGTTAATCCACCCCCGCAAGTGGCGCAGTGCAGTGAAGACATTGCGCAGAAGGGAAGCACATCAGTCAACGGGAGTTATGCAAGTTCTTTGGTTACTTTGCATAACTCCCATCAACTGCCGCCAAGTCGCGGAGGTAAGTGTAGACCAAGCCCAAAACTCCTGTTGAGGTCAATGGGAACTGCAGATACTCAGTACCTCTGAAAAGCAAGCCCAGATTAATTTGTAAATGTTTTACTGTGAGCTTGGCTTCTGTAGAAGACAACCACACATGTAGAGAGTCTCTGTATTTAGACTCTAAGCTTTTGGAGAGGCAGGGACTCTCTCTTACTATGTGTGTTTACAGTGCCCAGCACAGAGGGGTACAGATCTCTGCAGGGGCCACTAGATGCTAATGTAGCCAAATTATCTGACACCAGCAGTAATAAATTCACAGTATCTGCACTGGTGGGGTAGTGGAGAATATTTATTTACCCAGATGCAGCATGTAGAAGTCCTGGGTTTTTTTTACTCCAATGTCCAGCTAATTTTTCATGTCCATGGTTCTTCCTGATCTGGATTGTCAGATATTTCAAGTCCATGGTGTTCATTGTTTTTGTGAATTTATAAAATTTGCTTTTTTATTAGTCCACAAAAGCCATGGTTGGAGACAGCCCAATATAAAAACTAATGCATCTTATTCACACACCATAGCATGGAACAAGTGACTTTTCCATTCACTTATTTAAGCACCAGGGATGCATGTGTTTCTAATAAAATCTCTCCCTGCCCCATCACCTTTACACTGTGAGCTGTAGGTTGACATCTGTGAGGTGACCAGGACCAAAGTGTAAAACCACATAGAAGGTTGTTTATAAAGCCCGAGTAAATAGGCTCATTGAATGTTTGCCTTCTTTACTTCGCTGTTGTTGTAAAGTCTGCTGTCCTTTGGCTCCCTATTCCATGGAAGATGTGCATCATATAGATAATGATATCAGTTTATAAACATATTTCTCTCAACTTCTTGGCGCTTTATGAAAACCAGCTGTTTAATGAGTTGTGCTCTGGTTTTATGTTCAAGGCCCTCTCTTTAAGGGGAAAGATTACCAATTTAGCTCTGGTGCTTTAAAAAAGATCTGTTTGATTAATCAAACACCAGTTTTCAAAAGGACAGCTCACTGAGTTCCTAAAGAATCAATAATGCAAGGGGGGAAAATAATATAGACAGGTTTGTTTTTTTAAAAGTACGAGAGAAACACAACATTCAGTGGTTTTGGTGTGAATTTTTCCCAGAAGATTGTTTGAGCTTTACAGTTCACTTTCGATGATACGTACAATGATGCTGGGCAGTTTGCCAGTGTTTGTTATTGTAACAGTGTGTGAGCCAGTTCCCCAATAGAGAAAGAGAGAGACTTCCCTTTTCCTTCATAGGTATGCCACACTTCCCTCCCTCTGGTCCTTTAAGAGCCTCTCCGATTCTTTCACTCCTCCAGGAACTGTGCTCAGTGCTGGAAACATGGTGCTTTGGTGTCATATTTTGTATGAGGACTGACACGGGACTACATCATCTACTCAAACTATATACCTCTTGATGTGGAACCTTAACTTTAAGAGACAAACTGTGATACACTGGTTAAAGTTGAGCAGTACTTTGCTCCTCAAATAATCCTGTTTGTGCAATCAGGTGCTACTCTAGCAGGGATCCAATGGGACCCTGAATGTAGATCAAAACAATGAATGACTGAAACGTCTTCTGTTAATTTCACCATATTCTACTGGGACATTCTTCTGAGAACATTTAAAAATGCAAATCAATGACTGTGACACTAAATTGCATTTATCCTCCTTCACTTTGATACGTTGCCTTGAACCTTAAAACTATAGGAATCTCTGACACACTTAGACACACTTTAGAGATTTTACAAGAAGTATGCTGGCTCCCAAATGTGAGAAGAAGCCAATAAAAATGAGCTGGGTGGTATAACAGCCAGAGTGGAAGAATTTTTAGCTAAATAGATACCATCTGTCCCTCAATGGGAACATGTTCCCAATCTGCCCTGGACTGACCGCTATGAGCTGATGCTATTGTGGTTCAGTCCATGTGTGTCCTGGCTGGATTTCCCAGGACCCAGAGCAATCATTTATGCTGTGTGGACTTTATGAGAAAAAAATGTTAGTTGTTGGGTTTGGGTTTTTTTTTTTTTTTTTTTTTGGAGGACTAAGGTCTGTAATCAAAACAACATTTTATCCTAAGAAAGAAAAATGCTGGACTTCAGCTCAGTTTAACATTCACATTAGACTGCATTAAACATTTCATTATGCAGTAGAAGAAAAGAAGAATTCTGGAGTGCTAAAAACTAGTATATGAATCATGAAGAGCATTTTCATGTTAATAATGAATAGTGAAAATATTCACTCAGTGACATGGACAGTTAGCACAGATCATTTTGGGGTTTTTTTAAATACATTGTATTTACTTAGTTTTAGGAGTAACTAAAATAAACACTAAAACAGAGAAGATGGAGGACAGATATTACAGGAGACACACAGAAGTACTACAAATGTACACAAATAAACACAAAGCAAATAAATAAAGGAAAGCAAAAATCAAAGGAGACTGGTTGGTCTAGGAATGACTGAGCAAACTTTGGCAGCTAGAGAAAAGGGAGAATGTAGTATTGGAGGAAGACAATGCACACTTTACCATTTATGGACAAATCCTCTTCAGTTTATCTAATAGAGCCAAACCACAGTAGAAATACTATGATTCTCCTACACAGGGTTGAACCAGCTATCAGTAGAGAGTCTATGCAGGAGCCTGTAAAGTATAAGACTAGTTTAGTGTCTCTTTAAATAGCTTGTGAGTGCAACTAGAGGGCTCACGCACTAGTTCAAGGGATACGACCCTACTCCTTTACACTATAGGACCCTCTATACAACTACCCTGAGCAGAACAGAAGAGAGCTCAAAAAAGACAAAAAAGGGATGAGTGGGTTTGTTGCAGCCACAGTCAGTCCAACAGAGTTAAAAACCATTGTAGAGGATGCGCAGCACGTACTTCTCCCCCATTCTTTCTGGTAGCAACAGCCGCTTCAGGCTCGGGCTGCAATTTCTGTCCATTTGCTTGGGCAGGGCTGTGATTTCCAGGAAAGCTGCTTAGGTCTAGATTGTGAATTGGATTACATGCCTGTGGAAAGGCGTAAAGAACTCTTCTTGCATCCCTACCTGGAATGCCTCTACCTTTGGCCCATGCATACAAGAATAAAGGGCCTATTTGCTTGGCAGTGCAACTAAAACCAGTGAAGGGTATGTTGTAACATACTGTTGACATGGGTCAACAGAAAATTACTACCCCACCCCCATTTCCACCAGAGGGAGAAGAAAGAAGGAGAATAAATGGGACTCGAGTCACCATGTCTCTCAGAGCTACTCCTGGGAGGGGCAGCTTACACTGCACCACTTGCTAGGACTGTACCTAAAGGCAAAATCTAGCTCTTATGGAAGAGGAAATAACATCACATACCTGTAATGTACGTACATTGTAAACATTTTGAAGAATGTGACTTGCATTCTGAATGTGTAGCTGTCACTGCCTAGGGATAGGAAAAAGACCATGGCAGCTTTTGTCATACTGGACACCTCCCACAAGTGACTAGCACTGGAGTCAGCAGTAGTGCTGGTCAGAACAATGGGTTTGCTAAAGAGAGGAGTCAGGCTAAAGGAAACTGGTTCTCTCAGTTTGTCTCCAAGAGGGCTGGGGAGTGAGGCTGTGAAGGTGGTTAGTGGGTCACATGACAGAGAGGACTGAAAGTTTATTTCAAGGCAAGATACGGCCTTCGCTCCTGCTCTGTCTCAATGGCCAATGACAGACGCTTTGCAGGTGACAAAGACCAGGAGGGGTCTATCTGCCTGACACACAGACTAGGCCCACGGACACATAAAAAGGGATGAACATACACCTGGGCATGAGAACAAACTGGTTTCTGTTGTTTTACCTAAATGTCTGTAACTCTTGTATTATTTGACAGTAGAATTCACTTGTGGGTTCAGAAATTTCTGCGCAAAGCCTGTGTTCTCTATTTTACCTTCCATGAGGTCTCTGAAGAATCAAACTATATTCCGGAGCACGTATGGAGGTGGAATTCTTGGGGAGCGGACCTAAGTGATGGGTGAGGTGGAATCTGGTTTCAGGGCCTATCGCAGTTGAACTGCAGAGACCCCCCCCTCCCATGGAAGAGGGCCAAACAGGTGGTCTGTCGGAGGTGTGCTTTAAAGACCACATTTAGAAACAGTGACTGAATGCTCTCCAGATCCAGCTGGCTAGGAAGAATATGGGATCCACAGGTGCGTTCAGTTACAACCAACTGGTGCCCGGCCACGAGGGAGACTCAGCCAGGTCTATAACACGTGTAAAAGCTGTCAGATTACACTGTGCCCCAAAGATCATTAGGTCATGAATTTTTTTTCCCCCTCGCTCTCTCTCTCTAACCCCAAGATTACTTAAGTGTCTATCCAGAGTGGAACAGTCCTGGGGCCAGGGAGACGGTGAGGGTGAGAATGATGTTGTTGTCCAGTGCTTAGGGGCACGCATCTAGAAGGTGGGAGACGCTGGGTCTAGTCCCCCTGCTCCAATAATGCCTTCGTTATTAATCCAGAGTGGAACAGCTTCAACTGCAGCAACTGAGGAAGCCCCACATCAGACTATCCCATAGCTCAGTGACTAGCACACTCGCCTAGCAGCTAGGAGAAACCTGTTCAAATCCTTTCTTCCCCCTCTGGCAGGGTGAGGGGAACCTGAACTGAGGTCTCCCCATCTCAGGTGAGTGCTCTAACCACTGGGCTAAAAGCTATAAGGTGGCCAGATTTTGAATGGGTAGCCAGCCTCCGAGCAAGCTTATTGGACAGGCCCCACACATGACAGACCAAACGAATGCCTGTTTTCCCCGCTTTGTGAATCGCTCTGAGATTTAGATGGGAGGTAGGCATCCAGAGGCCAAGGGGAAGCACCCACGCACATGCTCAGATACCTAGAGAAATTTTACTCTGAACACTTAGGTGCTGAGTGAGTTTAGATGCATACGAAGGTTAGGTGGGAGTTTTGTGCACCACAGTGGAGACAAGCTGGCACTCGTGTCCCTAAAACAGGGACTTTAGGTTAACTCCTTTTGTGGATCCAGGCCTATCCCTTGGCACAGAAATTACAGCAGTAGTCAGGAGGAAGAGAGATGCAACAGTTGCCTCCTTCACAGATTAGACACTCCAGCCACAGGAATAGCACCACTCACATCTGGTGCACAGGGTAAGGTGAAGGATCTGTTCCTGCAGCCACAATTTTGAACTGATTTCAAAAGAGACTTTGCACATAAGGGTTAGAGAAAACACATTCATTTGTACTTGTTTTGACTTAGGTGGGTTTATAATCCTTTTCTTCTGCTATTTAAGATATTGCTCTTTATTATATGTACATGTATGTCTTTTGCTTGTTACATATGAAATTATTAACCATTAGTGCACGCACACACAGGCACCAGCGTATTGTGCTCTGTAAGGAATACGTACATTAAGTATATATTTTTTTCAGATTAACATTTGTCAAGACAACTTTTGATTGAAGTTTAGCAGCACAGCCTAACTCTCTTGTTAAAAAAACCAAAAAACACTTCTCTCTCACAACCAGGAATTGGTCCAATAACAGATATTACCTCGTCCACCTTGTGCCTCTAACAAAAAACCTAAAAGTCAGAGGCTGCAGAGATGTCACCCAGTTAGTTGTTCATCTGGGAAACTGTTAAAATATTCACAACTATAAAGAGATTGAATAGCTGGCTAAGAGAGGTAGAATCCTGTTCTGTTATGTGACATTTTCAGGTCTACAAGATCACCCCTTGATAATCACATTTCTTTCACTTGGCATTTCTGGAAGGATACAATAAAACTTCTCTTTGACTGGTGTTTAAGTTCATCTTTTATTAGCCTGATCCTAGGACCTGGTCTACTTTCATTGCATGTGTTACGCATATCTCCTTAAAAGTGAACCTCATGCCTTAGCCAGGAAGATAAATAATGAAAAAACATCTGTTATTGAAGCCTTGGCCTGACCTATAAATCTTAAAGACTAAAGTGATCCCAGAAGCAGAAATCATCAACAGATTACAAAATTCTTTGCTATTGTTCTTTTTCACTCATGGGAATTTGGGAACTTAATTCTCCCAACCCTCCCACTAGTAAGTTAAAACTGATAGGAGGGCATAGCAACCATAGTTGTAACTGAGAGGAGGGCATAGCAACCATAGTAGCACAAGAGAAGGATGGAGCAGACAGCCCTTATTAGGGGTTGACAAGCACAAAATAATGACAGAGTAGGGGACAGATAACTAACAGTTTGGATGATTTGCACTTGAGAAACTTCACATGGTGCGATGGTTACATGTCCATTTATTTCAACATCGGCTGTAGAAGGGATGTATTTGATTAGTCCATTTAGCCCTATTCTGGGAATCCAACTTCCTCTTCAATGTGTTTTATGGACAGCATTCTAGAGACAATGTTATTGTAATGAGGCTACTCCTTCTACCCCAAAGACTGCTGCAGCAGGGACACCGTAAACATTTCAAGATCTAGCAGCAACATCCAAAGAAGTAACAAAGCTAGATTTCAAAGCACAAAAGTGGAGAAGAGATTCAGAAAAGGAATTTTAAAGAGGTGCATGCATTCAGTTCCACCTTCAGGCTGAAGAAAGATAAGAGAAAAACTTGTATTTGATTGCAATAATAGGATACTTGTAGTTTTACCCATGATAACACAAGTAACTTTGTTGCAAAGGTTGTTTGTTCATTTATTTCAAGTTCAGTCTATTCAATGAAAACAGAGATGTCCTTTGATCCTGCATTTTTCACATTATTTTAGTCAAAAGAGAATATATGGGGATAAGCAGTTCAAGGGGTTATGAATGGAACATGGACCACTTCATCTGAGAGGTCACTTGATCATCTCCAGCTCAAGTTGGAAATCCTCTTGAAGCAAATCCTCTCTGGACACTGTTGTAGCCATGTTCGTTCTGGAATATTAGAGAGACGAGGTGGGTAAGGTAATATATTTTACTGGACCAACTTCTGCTGATGAGAAGCAAGCTTTTGAGCTCACACAGAGCTTTTCTTCAGGTCAGTGGTCTCAATCCAGCTTCTCATGGACAGACATTTGTATCACAAAAACAACCCTGTCACCTAATTGGCCCCAGCCCTTTTAGGCAGTACTAGCAGGGAGGTCAAGGATAAAATGGAAACTCTCAGACTTTAAGGTCAGAAGGAACCATCATGATCATCGAGTCTGACCTTCTGCACATTGCAGGCCACAGAAACTCACTCACCCACTCCTGCGATAGACCCCTAACCTCGGGCTCAGTTACTGAAGTCCTCAAATCATGGTTTGAAGACTTCAAGTTACAGAGAATTCACCATTTGCGCTAGTTTAAACCTGCAAGTGATGCAGGCCCCATGCTGCAGAGGAAGGTGAAAACCCTCTAGGGTCTCTCCCAATTTGACCTTGGGGAAAATTCCTTCCTGACCCCAAATGTGGTGATCAATTAGACCCTGAGAAGGTGGGCAAGACCCACAAGCCAGCTACCTTTAAAAGAATTCACTAGTAGTAACTCAGAGCCCTCCTCATCTAGTGTCCCATTTCCAGCCATTGGAGACATTTATTGCTAGCAGCCACAGAGCAGTTACATGCCATGGCATGTAATCTTATCATACCATCTCCTCCATAAACATATTAAGATCAGTCTTGAAGCTAGGTTTTTACCCCCCACTACTCCCCTTGGAAAGCTGTTCCAGTACTTCATTCCTCTGATGGCTAGAAACCTTCACCTAATTTCAATCCTAAACTTGTTGATGGCCAGTTTATATCCATTAGTTCCTGTGTCCACATTGGTGCTTAACTTAAATAACTCCTCCACCTCCCTGGTATTTAGCCCTCAAATGTATTTATAGAGAGCAATCATACAGAAATCCCCTGCCGTGTGATATTAAAACATGCAGACTAGATTGTGAACTGATCAGTGATCAAAAAGGATGAATGGGTATGATTGACATCTGGCGCAAAACCAGTGCTGTGCTCTTTCAATTACAGGTATAAGAGTGCCACCATTGACAGATTAAATGTGTTGACTCTTAATTCAAAATTATACTTTCCCTAGTCAAATTGACCACAGTGTCAGCTTCAATCTGTTCAGATTTGTCACCTGCAGTGCTGCATCGGATTGATTCTCTTGCACACTCCCTGACAAAGTCCCTGTTTGTGTTCGCTCCTTACTCTTGCTATTTGTCTTGTCAGCCAGATACTCTGGAGGCACTTCCATTATCTCCCATGTAGCTGCACCTCAGAAATGTAACTGACTGGAAAAGAACAAAACAACAACAGCGGGGTAATTATTCTGACAAACTCTACGTATGGGAAAGTGCAAGAATCTGAAATGTAAGTTAAAATAAACTCAAAATAAAAATAGGACACTTATTTCCACAAGGGACACTGTGGCCAGGATCCATACCAAAACTCATTTGGATGGGTTCAGCCCTTCTAAGAACCAACCCAAACCATCCCCCAAAATTCAAAATGAACTGGCTTGTCTTTTAGATTTGAAATAGTTTAACTAATGGGTTTGGAACATTTTTTGCATGACTCTGCCCTTTTAGGTTTTGATCAGAATCTACAGTGGCAAAATGCTCCGAGAACAGCTATTCTTGTGATATTTTTGACCTTATGAAGCTACCTTATGAAAACATCTCTTATGGAAGCTGGGTCTCATCTGAATTTGGATGAGAAAAACTAAAAAGGGATTGAACTGAGGTGAATTTCTGTCTGCCAAAACTAGCTCTGCTGAAGCCCACAGATGACTGGCTCTGTGTGAAGGTCCGTTGAAGTTGGAGATACATCAACTAAAATCAGCTGAGGCTCTGGACTGATAAAGGAGAATGTTCATCCCCTCAGGTTTCAGCCCCAGATAAAAGAGTTATCAGGCTTCCTCGTGAACTTAATTCAAAATATGTTGCAGTCCTCTGGCGTAGGCCCCCAAGGGGACTCCTATGATGGTAGGGAACCATGAATGGAGTACCCAGAAATAAACCTCCTGGTTGAAAAGTACAGCCAGTACTGAGGCAAGCAGTGTGACACCCTGCACCCCCATGTTTACCTTTACAATATAATTGCATATAATATAATGTCATATGTCTTTGGTATGCTCATGAGGTACTGATTATTATTGTTCTAGGAATATGTTTGTTGTAATGCCATGTGTATGGTTATGAGGCTTCACTATGTAATATTCCCAAAGATGGGTCCTCATGGCTTGAAACATATCCAGGCAAAACTCTCCAGAAGCAGAGGGGTAGTTTGCACTTCATCAAGGCTTGTGTAGGACCAACCCAGCTCAGCTTTCCAGGAACAAAGGACTAGTCTGGGCATCAAAGGAGGATCAACTGGACTCTCGAGTGAGTCATCGCCATTGCGTTGGCCAGTTTGGAACCCTGAGGGAGTAATGTTCAGTGACTCAGGGCATGGATGAGTCCACACAAGCACACTGTTTGTCACCTGACCCTGGGGGGTGGGGGTGGGGGCAAAGCCCCAGAGGGGAGAAGGAACGTTATAAAAAGGGGAGACATTTGCCATGCTCTCTCTCTTCCACCCCCATCTACAAACACCACTAACCAACTGAAGTGCTGACCAGAATGGAGAGTCTGACTGCAGCAGACCCCAGCTGGCCTGTGGTGAGAATCACTTGTTTGTAAGATTGCTGAAAGTGTTAAGCTTAATTTAGAATGTGTTTTGTTTGTGTTGCTCTTGACCAAAGCTGACTTGTTATGGTTTGACTTATAATCACTTAAAATCTTTGTGTCGTTAATAAATTTGTTTGTTTGTTTTCCCCTAAAGCAGTGCATTTGGTCTGAAATGTGTTGGAGATTCCACTTGGAATAACAAGGCTAGTGCATATCAATTTCTTTGTTAAACAGATGAATTTACAGGATCTTACATTGTTTAGTGGGCATAACTGAACATTGTAAGATGGAGGTTCCTAGGGTGACTGAGGGCAGTGACTGGGGTCATTCTGTAGCATAATCCAAAGAGTGGCTGGCTAGAAGCACTCACTCACTCATTTGGTAGTAATTTACATGCTGGAGGTCATGTGGTGAACAGCCCATGAGTGGGGGTTCTCACAGCAGAGCAGAGCAAGACAGGCTCTAGGAATGGGGGATTGGGGTGACACAGCAATTTGCCAGTCCAGACTGGACCAGGGAAACGTCACAAGCAGAAAGCAACATGTTTTCATTAGAGAGTGGTGATTGCAGTGTGTAGCCTAATGGGCTCATATGCCACATTGGTTTAGCATCACAGTCATGCTTAGGTCTAGGAAGTGTGATTAATCTTCTCTCATCCTCTTGAGCTTTGTGTAGAAAAAACACCACCGCTAAAATCTGCAAATAACTGCAGTGTAATGTGACTGGCACTAAAATGCAAATGTGACTCTCACCAAAAATTAAGTTTAATCTATTTTAAAACATAATTGTCCTCTTGGATAGTTTGTGATTTCTTTTATCTTTCTGCTAATACATTTCTTTTTTTTCTATTGTTTTGGCATTTAATGTTATCCACTAACCTAAAAATGGAATATTTTTGGTCAGGTTACAAGATCATAAAAATATCTTTCTCCCCACTGTTTCTAGTGCAAGCCATTAGAGTGGTATCCAGGCCCTACAGTACAGAGAACTTAAAAGAAATGTTACAGCCAGAGCAAACATTAACTTCCTACCCACCAAAAGTGTTTGGGCTTTATCAAACATCCATTAAAGTCAATGGGAATTGCTTCCATTTGAACCTTGGCACATACATGGTCCCTAGTCACAACAGTGCCTTTTGGCTGTGTAAGTACTGAAAGATAGCTACAAAGATGTTGAAAAATGAAATACAACAAGCCAATACTAATACTGCACTGCCCAGTACTATCTATCTATTCAACAGTTTTTCATTTATACAATAACAAGAGGTTGTTTTGTTTTGATTTTTAAACTAGTGATCTCTCAACATCTCTTTGGCATGGCATGTGTAACATGCATGTGTAAGTTCAATGGAAATTTTCATTCCATGAACAATCTCTTCATGTTCAAATTGCCCAGTGCATAAGAAAGTTGAGTGGAATTTCAGTCTTCAGGTTTAGATGCACATGGACTATGAGCTGTGAGGATGTGTATGGAATTAGGTAAGGCTTCTTTGGAGTCTGCACTCGTTCTGTGCAATGTGAAGTTGCACATTCCTTGATGGTCCCATCACTCTAGTGAAGAATCATAATAGTGCATGCACTGTTCCAACAGCACATTATGACATATTTATGTTTGCATTGAATAAAGAGGATGCTCCTTATGGACTCTCCCTGCCCGTCCCCAGCCCAGGGCCAGGGTACAAGGTTGCTGCATAGTCCTCCTTCTTGCCCACACCTTTCATAGTCTCTACTCTAGCTGTGGGGCTGGAATAGCAGCCACAACCTCTACACACCAGTTTTGCAACAGACCCACAAAAAAGGTGGATCTGCAGATGCAAAGGGGTGGAAAAGACAAAAATAAATTCTGACTTCTGAGAGCTTCTTAATGCAACCTTAACATTATTTTATGTCATTTTAAAAATGGAATTATGTATAATTGTACAGGTATTTAAATATGAAAATAATTAATATTAATCAGCATGTGAAATGCAGGGGATTAAATATATACCATATACTGGGAATGCATCAAATTAACTAAATACAAACGAGTTTTAGTGCTTTTGTCTTTAGGAAGAAGAATAAATGGGACAAATCCAATAAAACATATAGATTCCTGGGGAAACTCCACTAAAGATCCTGGAGTTACACCAGGGGTGAATTTGGCTGCTAGCAGTTACATGAAGCTCATATTAAGGATTTCATTTTAAAATAGCTGGAGGTTTCCACATTCATAAAGTGTTTGCCAAGACAAACATAACTTATTAAATGGAGTCTCCTGATCTATTTAAATTTTTTAAAAATAAGTTACATTAAAAACTGTAGGTAACTGGAGTCGAATGGTGCCAGATTGGAATTGTCCATCTCATGTCTCCAAAGTGCCTGGACTGGAGCAGTAAGGAATATCTTCATTGCATACCTATGTGTCTGAGGCACTCAGATAGCAGGTGATCTCTTCAAGCACATATTTCTCTTTCCCTTGGCAAGTGGATTTCTCTAGCTAACTCTCATTTCTGGTATATATTCTCAGGTGACCTGTTCCATTTTTCCTACATTTCTACTTTTATAGGTAGAGAGTGCAACCTTACTGGCAGATTGTCTAAATAGCAGCAGATTTTCTGACTCCTCCACATCTCAGGTAGTGTTGCTTGGAAGAGAGAAGCATGTTCTATCATTTTTCCAGCAAGGCCAACAGTACTTTCTTACCAGCCCCTCCTGGGGAGAAAGAAGATGATCTGATGAGTGGGCAAAATGGGGTGCAGAATGATAGGTTTTAGAGACGTGGATGAGAGGTAAAGATAAGCTCCAGGCTCAGTCAGAGAAGAGGGAAGTTAATCTTCCACTCCTCCAAACCCCTCAAGAAAAATAAATGTAGAAAACTACAGAAAAAAATTAAAGAGTTGTGGTGTATGCTAAGTCAAAGTGTCTCTTCCAGAGCCAGAGGCATTTGAGTACTGAGTAAAATCATCATGTACAGCACTACAAACCAATTAGCTCTGATCAAGAGGAACCATCTCACTTTTCTTCCAGATCAGATGAATAAGAGAGCATAGTGGGGAGGAGAGGGGGGTGGAGCCTAGCTGGAGAGCTGGATTAAATTCTCTGTTCTTCCCAGACTTCCTGTGTGACATTGTGCAAGTCACTTAGGCCCAGATTTTTCAGGGTGTTTCAGCATTGCTCCATTTGGTCCTGCTGCAAGGCTTAAGTGACTTAGACAACTAAGTCCCATTTTCAAACGTGATTTAGGAATTTAGGTCCCATTGAAATCAATGGGAGTTAGAGGCCTAAATATCTTTGAAGATCTGGGCTTTAGAAGCCTAAGTCTCACTGAAAGTCAATGAGATTGGTTGGTTAAGGATGCAAAATTCAGCTCGTAATAGAGAGCTGATTCAGTATGGGCTCTCATAATGAGACGATGCACTAATAGCATTAAATCAATTTAAAAAAATCCTTCCCACATTTTTTCCTAGTATCCATGCAACCAAAAACTAAAGGTAAATATATTGTAATGTTTTTACTAAACATGCTAAGATGACAAATTGCATTTCACAATTAAAAAGAAAGCAGATAAAAGTGGTCCGATTCCTCTAGTTTAAATGCTAAGGAACAAAAGACAATATGGGCAACATAAACAGGATGTGACTAATGGCACAAACAAATCCGCTGGATGATGCTGGACTTGAATCTACAGTACATGGGAAGTGTAAGGAAGTCTATGAGGTGTACATCGGGGGAAGGATTGTGAGATCAACATATTATTGGGGACTCCCCTAGAATTATGGGAAGCTGAAAAATATCCTCATCATAGGTTCAGATTCATAATAAACACCAATGTCAATATGAATAATACATGAGCAACTATAAATGTATATGATTCAAATGGATAAACACAATGAATGGATGTTGAGATAAAGATTGGCTACTCTTTAGCACAGTTCTCAGTCCACCTAAATACCTCCTAAAACGTGACTGCTGGGGATAACAGAACAATTCTGTGTTACTGTATATACAGTGTCTGCACAATTTGATTTTATAGTGCTGCCTGTAGGAGCAGCCAACCAGCAGGAGAGCAATAAGAAATTCCACACAGTGGATGGAGGATGAAGAACAAATAACAGATTGAAATCATTTCATCCATAGCAATTTTCATGCTTAGTCATAAAAGAACTCCTTGTGAATGAATAGCTAATGCAGTTCCTGTCAATTCCATCTGATATCTTGGATATAGGTTATCTAACGTGCTGAGAATTTTGCATGCTGCAATAGGTGTATCAGTGAAGGAGGTGTAATGATACCACAGGCATGGCTGCATTGCTATGTTATGGAAAAAGCAGCAATGTAGGAACATCATCATGCAATGGCTGTGTTAGTAATACTAAATATATGTGGTAGGACTAAATTATTAAAATACATACTGTAGAGAGAAAAGGATTTAGGCTGGGATTTTCAAAGCTGCTTACGGAGGTTGACACTCAATTGCCACAAATGTCTAATTCAAGTTGGGCATCCAAACTTTTTAGAAGGCTTTACAAATCCTGTTTTATTTAAAGTCCAAAGGGTGGGATTTTCAAAAGCAATTACACTGCCTTTCAATGGGATTTATGCTTCTAAATAACCTAGGTGCTTTGGAAAATTCCATCCTAAATTAGGTCAGTGACATTAGTGTAAGCATACAAGAGTGAAAAGTAATTACAAAATGCTTATCTATCTATCTATCTATCTATCTATCTATCTATCTAATATATATGGTGTGTGTGACTTTAAGATTAATCGTATCATATTATATTGTATTATAGGAGAACTAGTATGTGACCCTGTAACTAATGCTATCAAAACACAAACAGAAAGGGGCAGAGTGAAGGTTGTAAATTCACTCTTAACATATTCTGAATTTTGACTGCTTAAATATGCAACTCTAATGCTCTTGCATAGTCTGATCCAATGTCCATTGAAGTTGATGGGAAGCCTCCCACTGATTTCAATGAAGTTTGGAACAGGGCCATTATGTAGTGTTTTTTCCATTAAATACATAAAGACACACAATCCTGCTCCGATAGCAAAACACCTGTTGATTTCAATGGGAGAAGGATCAAGCTTTAGAGAATACTCGTGTTCTGTCTTTTCTAGTGATAACAAGGGCATCAGCTTTTACAGATGAACTACAGAACAACTTGTGCACCCGTTAGTCAGGCAAAACACCAGTTACTCGACTGGGCATTTTACTGAAGGGCTACTGGACTTGGGACTAAATTTAGCTAATCTGAATATAAATATAGGTACCTCTATTGGCTGGCAGTAAGATTTAAGAAGGCAGGACCGATTACTACAAAGTACTAAGATTCTCCTGAGAGATGCTGAGAGAGGCCTCAGTTCTCACTAAAGCCTAAAAGAGCTGAGGGTTCTTAGTACTTCTTAGATGCCATCAGCACTTTGCAGAATTAGGTCCTCCATTCAGTACTGATGTTAGGGACCGACCCTGCAAACCCTTACACTCACAAGTAGTCCCATTCAAGACAATGAGCCAATGTTGCCTAGTCGATAGAGTATTAGACTGGGACTCAGAAGACTTAGGCCCTATTCTTGACTTTGTCGGTGACCTTGGGCAAGTCACTTCACCTCCCTGTGCCTCAGTTTCCTCATCTGTAAAATGGGAGTAATGAAACTGCCCTGATTTGTAAAGGACTGTGAGGTCTATAGATGAAAAGCACTAGATCAGAGCTGGGTATTATTATTACTCAGTGAATAAGGCATACTCAAAAGGCGTAATAAATTGTAGGACTAGGCCTTTTCTTTTATATGGTGTATCTTCCATTGGCAATAGAAAAGACTGGAAACTGCAACCTTCTGTGAACCTCATTTTTTTCCAGCATTTTTTTAATCTCACAGTGCATCACTGATTCCAGAGGAGGGAAAAATAATCTTGGCAGTGACTCCATTGTGATTTGCTAAAATAGCAGCTAGGCAAATCTGGCTTTACAAATATCTCAAGCTTTGTTAATTATTGATAGCTTTTGTTTTTAATTTAATTTGAAACAACATAGAGAACACGGGCGGGCGTGCCCCCTGGCTCCCTGCTGGAGAACCCATCCTCTGCAAGTGGGAGCGATCCATCTCCGTGAGGAGACTTAAGCAGCTGTTGCAATTCCTGCTCCCTTGGTTACATTCCCCAGATAGATGCAAGGGGACAGATCCTGGGGAGCAGCAAGGCTTCACTTGGCACAGTTCTGGGTTGCCCAAAATCGGACATCCCAGTCCTCGGCCTGCTAGGCACCAGCTTGGGCCCTGGTGCAAGATGCAACAAACCTGCAGGTACTCTTTCTTAAACCAGAGTGGCACGAAACAGTCTCATAGGAGACAAGAATCTGTACCAAAAACTCAGTCAGCAGCAGCTGGATGATTTCGCAGGGACTGCAGGGGGCTTTTGAAAATGCTGATTGAGTGCCAAGCCCCGAGTACCATGCCTCAGCCCTGCCCTCCTAGAGCGCTCAGCATTGGACAGACCACTGTGAACTCACTGCCATGTTAAAAGCTGACCTTTTAGTCCCACGCTTTGCTTTCTTTCCTTTAGCCAGTTCCTAATCCTTGACAGAACGTTACCTCTTCCCCGTGCCGACGTGTTTCTTTAAAGTAAAGTATGCTCCAAACCTGCACAAGAAATTAGTGTGTTACCTAGAAATGATGCAATCAGAAATGGTACCGCATTCAGCATCAAATCCAGTACTGGATTTTCCTGACACTGGAAGATTTTATTTTTCTAGAATAGCTGTCTATTTTTTGTTTTCACAGCCACTACAAAGAGCTTTTGGCCAACAGAAGATTTGCCATTTGTAGCTAAAACCATCATTGAAGGGAGTTTTTACCCTGATGAAGTTGGTGTATAAAAGGTTGGCTTTGTGTCAGACACCACCACCTCTCAGGGGAGCTCCAATTTTTCACAACCACCAGCACATGGGCATGTGCACACCATAGTTACATGTAAAGAATTAGGTTCTATATTTTTAGATTGTAAATTATCTGCCACCATCATGTTCAAATATACATTTTGTTTACAAATCCTCTACATCAGTTTCTCTGTGTGTCAAGCATAGAGCCTACACTACATTCAGTTATGCTCCTGTTATCGCAAAAAGGAGATGGCAGAATCAGAAGAGGTTCAGAGGCAGGTGACAAAATGGTTAAAAAGACATGGAGAAACTCTTATATCAAGATTGAAGAGAATCGGGATGAGAGACAAATAAGAGGAGACATGATGAAAGTAGGCAAAATAATGAATGGTTCATAGAGCAAGTAAATAAGGAACTTCTATTCGCCTTGTCTCATCATCATAAAAAAAAAACCAAGGTGACATTCTATGAACTGAAAAGGGGACAAATTCAAAACTTATAATAGAAAATACTCTTTACACAACACACAATTAGCCTGTGAAACTCATTGCTACAAGATACCACTAAAACAAAAAACCTGTTTTTTAAAAAAAGGATTAGACACTTGAATGGCTATCAAGAATAACCAGTTATAATAGTAAATTATAACCAGCAAGATTTTTGGAAGATATATAAACCTTTTTGCTTCAGGAATTAAGCCAACTTCTAAGTAATGAAGGCTAGGAAGAAACTTTCCATGAGAGCAAGTCACCATAATTGTTTACTGCAGGGTTTCTTGAACCTCATCTGAAATGGACTACTATATAGTGGATCAGAAGGACCACTGGTTGGACCAAGGATGGCAGTTCCTATGTTCCTAATGATTCCATGCTAGCTTATTTACTGACCCGTGTTTCCTGTTCTGGAGAAATGCCACATGCTTTTTTTTTTGGTCTTCATTATCAAATCTCAATAGGAGATGTGCATGTGTTTATGTATGCATAATACACAGATATAATTACACATCAGTCCTTCAGTGTCACTTTTCCCAGAGCAGTGGACTGCTTTGTATTTAAAAATAATTATTGCAGAAATAATACCATAGAGCTTTTGGGGTTTTTTTTTTTTTTTTTTTTTTGCTAATGCAAAAGAGAAACAAAGGCCACTGTCAACATAAATCTATAATCACAAATGGCAAATTCATAGTTTCAGAAAATAGAGCTTTGCATTATGAGTCAAGGAGTAAGTCTGAAAACTCCCTCTGGACCATAATGTTACTCAGTAACTAGTACAGATCTGGAATTTGGCAGAAATTGATTTTTATCATACCAATATTTATTTTTATCCATTTAAATTTTCACAGATGCAGTTGCACAAAATGATGGGTTTTGAGCATTTTTTTTTCATTTTAAGTTTTCACATACCTGAGGTGGGGATATCAGACAATGGGAGGATCAGATACTTATTTAATGACAGTAGACAATGAGATTCAAAAAGCTAAAGATTTATAGCCATTAAAAACACAAAATTGTCAATATCACATGTCAAAATATGCAAAGCAAATATCCTTAAATTAAACTCTAATAAGGTCTCAAGCATTTTTCTAACTTTGCCTAGCTGTAAATTTCTATCATCATCACTGGAATTTTTTCCCATCAGTTTGTTTATGTGTACGTGAAATCAACATTTGCCAACATTCACCAATAATAATCTGTTTTATCCAAGCTTAACGGTAAGCTATTGTCAGAAGTCTCCATCATCTGGGGCCTGATTTTCTAAGGTCTCTCGTTGAAATCCATTGGAGCTGTGGGAGCTCAGCACTTTTGAAAATGAGGTGCCAAGACAATAGTTAAATCACGTCTTGGAATCAGAATTTTGATACCAGCCCTGTCTCTGTCACCTACTTGCTGTTTGATCTTGGCCAAATCGCTTACAGGGGGACTATTGAAAGAGGGTGATTTGGGGTGCATTTCTGGCACTGCCCTGTCCCAATACCTCCTTAACTACTACTTGCTCCCTCTCGCTCTGTGTCTGGCTGAATCCATACAGCCCTCTCCCTCTCTCACACACCCAAGACTTGTATGTTTGAGAGTCTTTTAAATTAGTTTGGAACGAGGCTCCCATATGTGTGAGGTGAACAGCACCAGCAATGAGTATCTGGTGTCTCAGTGGCTTAACTTGCACCTCCTGGCTTACTTGTGCAGCTGGCTGAGTAGTGAATAGGGACTTCTAAGTGCTTTTGAAAATGCCAAATGAGTGCCCAGATGCTAAGGCGTGCTCTACCACTGCCCTCTAGCTGTGCTCGGCTCTGGGCACCCCACAGTTACCCTCCTGCCATGTTAAAAACTGACCTTTAAATTCTGCTGTTGATGTCTCTCTCTCAGCCATTTCTAATCTTTGAGAGACCTTTACCTCTCACCCCATGACTACTGTTTCCTTAACTGCAAATGTGAGATCGGGCCAGCCAAAGGGAGTGGAGTGAATTGTAAAGCTGCTGAGCCATCTCAGAGAATAATGCCCTTTTAGACCACGGAAGTACTAGCTCAAGTGCCTCCACTGGTCTAAACAGAAACAGCTACTGAACAGAATTCACCGCTTTTTGCTAATGGGACAACTTAAGTACATGGAGATAAATTCTGTCCTAATTTATGTCCCTTGCAGCTCTGTTACCTTCAGCATGGTTGTGTAAATCAATGAAGAATTTGCCTCAGTAAAATGCAAAAGAAAAAAAAGGCACTCAATTAAAAGGATCCCGAGTGATGTAAATTTAGGAGCCAATCCTGGAATGCCTCATACAGATGAGAAATCCTTACTCATGCAAGTCAGAGGGACTTCTCATAGGAATAAATATTAGTCTTGTGAATAAGGTGTGGCTGGCTCAGACCCTAGAACATGTCTGATTTGCTTGGCTATCCCCTCCCCCGCTGTAATGCTGTATAAATAAAAGAAAGACACACACCGATCTCCTTCTCCGGCCCTATGGAGAGAGAGGGAGAGAGAGAGAGAGAGAGCGCGCTCTCCTCAGCCCATTGTCTGGCTGCTACTGTGCCGCTGGGCCAACAGCACGGAGGCCTCTCCGCTCCAGCGGCTGATCTTACAGAGCTGCACGTGCATTATATCTCCATTCTTTCTTGTGGCAGGTCATTTCCTTGCCCTCAGCACAAAGGCACTGTACTTAAAGAACATAGCGATAAAAGCTATCACTGGGATATAAAGCAAAGGAAAAAGAATTAAAAAGGAGAACAGTACAAAGGGGTTAAAAAAAGGAAAGACAAAGGGAAAGCTGGGGAAGATTTGAATAGTGTTAAATATTTGAATTACATTTGTTTGATGAGCGTTTTTAAAAAGGCAGTGTGAAGATGTGTTCTTCATACAGGTGTTGTGTTTTCATTTTTTCCAGTTAGAAAAAAACCCTTTATATTTTTAGCAGTATTTATAGTAGACTGAGAAGAAATAGGAGGCAGAATGCTTCAGGCTAAATTAGGCCCTCCAAACTGGCTTTTGTTGCGTCAATGTGAATTACTTAATAATTCATATTTCAGAATACATTAATGCAAATGATAATTTTAGCCTGCTGTTGAATTTTTAAATATGCAATGCTAGCAATTTATGTTTCTGTTCATTTTCCCAGGTAAAAATGTTTAGACATTTTTAACGTATGCTTGGTTTCACTCACCATATATCTTTACAATGGTCTTAATTTGGGGGAAATTAAAATTTAGGAGCATTGCAAACAACACATGGAGTGCTGTATTTCTGGAAAAATAGCACAGAACCAATATTAGTTATGTATTTCTAAACAGGGAGATTTTGGGTAGTACTGATCTAACAGTAAGAATATAAAACATGAATATAGATAGTCTTTATCTAAATATCATGATGATAGATTCATTCCTATGTCTAGCTCTTGAACTATCTGCTATAATCAGCTGATGAGAGAGTTCTGGGGATTTTTTCCTGAAGGATTTTGTGGTTTTAAACAAACTTACATTTCCTCCCCTTCCAGGCAACGTAGCTAGGAGGCTGCAAATTATCTAGGATGTACTTTCCTTCTTTATGATTTTGAACGCTAATGGTCAAATACTGGGGAAGGGGGGCAAGAGCCACAGAGCAAAGGACCCCTAAGCTATCCTATTTGCCCAGGTTGAAATAACAAGCTCTGCAGAGCATATCCCTTTCAGGACCCGCTGAGATCTGCCCAGGACAGAATTCATTCCTTTCTGCATAGAAGAGAGCTGCCCAGGAACATACCACACATTGGGAATGACGGGAAAAGCATGCCATGCTCCTTACTGCTTGTCCAGAAACAGTGTGCATGCCCCTCTGGTACTTGTTGCTGACAACTGAATATGCCTGTGAGAGGGCACAGGTGGGGGAATGGCATGCTGGGGCTTAGCTATCCCTCACCCTTTCCACCCCATCCCCTCCCGCAGCCAGCTAACACCCACTCCTTGGAACTATGGATTGCCTCCAGGCACATTAGCTTGGCCCTTCCCATGTTCAAGTAGTTGTGTAGTCTGAATTCTGCACCACCGATACATGAGGAGGAGCAAGACTTCCTGACCCTCATTCCCCCTGAGCCATCCCCACCTCTTACCCCAAACAAGACCAATCAAAATTGGGTTCTCGTTTCTTTTCAGGAATTCACAGCAATATTGACCCCTGACGAATTCAAAATATATTTATAGAATTCTCCTAGCCCCTGGCTTCTGCCCTGCTGTGATTGTTCAGTTGTGATAAAATGGTGGCATTTCCTAGATATTAGTTAGACAAACAGCTAGATCCTGCTTAGCTACCATTTAGACCTGGTACACAGCTCCCAAAAGTAAACCTGCTGTATTTAATAAAATATCATTCAGACAGCCATTTAAAAATAAGAAGGATGCTACTAAAAAAAGAAACGGTAATGAGAAGAAAAAAAAGAGTTCAAGGAACCAAAACAATTTGTTACAAATTAATATTACAACCTGGGGATATAAATATGTCTGGTTATTGGAACACACATTTCTCCCCCTTAAACCAGTGCTAGAAGCATAAAACTTCCCACGACATGCTGTATTGGTCAATGGATCTCTTTAAGAAGGTGCTTTGCATCTCAGAGGTAGCATAAGAGCCATTAGATGTGGGTGTTGCTATGGTAACTGCTCTTTTTTAATTGAATAGCATAGTAAGTAGTCTTGTAAAACCCACCAACCCGTAACTTGCTGGTGCCTTGAGGCAGCTTTAAGTCAAGCACCTTTTCTCAACCCCCCACCCCCAAGAAATGCAGGTATCTAAGCGTACGCTATCTGCTTCCAAGGGTAATATGCGATGCCATGAAAATCTCTGCCCTACTCTCTGTAATAAAGGTCCAACTCACAGAAGTGCAGGAAAGACAGTTGGGTCTTTATTTTCTGGTCCAAATACACAATTTGCTCAGGATTACAAAAGGCAAGGATTGGTATGCACTGACTTCAGTGGTTATTGCTCCAGCTTCACTTGTTTTCATTTCTTTTTGAAAATCAATGCAAATAAAATCAACCCGACCAAAGAACAGCAACCACAAAACCCAGCAAAACCACAATTAATAAATCATGCAAATAGAACCTTATAGAAAATAGAGCTCAGGGACAGGGTAGATGACCCTTTTGAGCTGCGAGAGACTGATTCTCTCTCTTACTGGACACATACCAATAACTACGTTCTCTGAACCTTAACTGCTTTCTGATCACATAGCCACTTCTTATTCTTAGAACAGCAGTGGCGTCTTCGGCTCTTGAGGTGGATCCACCATCTGGATCCTGTTTTTCTGTTCCTCATGCTTTCACTTGAATCTATGAGGAGAAATTTTACTTTAAATGTTACTTTAAATACAAAGCTAAATATGTAGGGCCAAATTTTCAGCTAGCCTTAAGTTACCCTCTGCTTTTCTATGACCACTGCAGTGCCCTCAGCTCACAAAAGTGAACACACTAAATTAGAGATTGGAATTGATTATTATCCCTTATTATTTACACGATAACTCATGCTTGTCAAATTCAGCAATGTGAGTGATATTTTTGGTATAGGCAAGACAGCGTTTGTGTGTGTGTGTGTGTGTGTGTGTGTATGTGTGTAAAAATATAGAATAAGTTAAATAGCTGGTTTTAACATCTTACTTAAATAATGCAGTAAGAAACTTTGTACTAAGCCTGGTAGTTCTCTACTTAGCAACAAATATGGTTAACTAACTAAAATATAATCTAAACTTTGGTTGGTTTTGAAATGTAATGTGTAAAATACAGAACTACACTGTGTTGCAATCTGAGGTGCCTTTTTAAATGTTGTACCTTTACTAGGTAGCAATAGAAATAGAATTTAAAATATAATCTGCATGGGTGGCATTCCACGTCCTCGGTCTTGAGCTATATCAAATATTTATCTTGATTTTTTTGAGACATGAGCCTGAACAAAAATCTTTGGGAAAGCTCCAATCAAAATCTGAATTTTGTGGCCAGTGCCCACCAGGAATTTTTAATAAGTAGTGGGTAAAATTCACACCTGTTTGATGAGTTTAAGAGGATGTGAGTGGAGCATAAGCCTTGTGCTGATCCTCGGCACAGGAGGTGAATTTCCCTCTTGTGGCAATGTGACAAATTTCTCTGTCTTTAACCAAATGAAGGATATTATTTAGTGAAATGTACCTAAATATGTTTTATGGGCTGGCAGAGGTTCTTTATTTGTTTAGATAATTTTGTTCACAGCTAGAAAACATCCTTATCTAGAATAAAGGAAATAGGTGAAACACACTTAAAGACCATGGTTTGTTCAAGTGCAGGCAAGGAATTTCTGAGCAATCTTTAAATTCAAATCACAACTTCTCTGTGAAAGAAAGGTCACTTCTACTTGTGTTCGAGGGCATTCTTTTCATTTGTCCTCCCCTTAGTGTGATCTCTTCTTTTGTATTATTATGGATGTACCTTGGTTTTGAACTTATTTTTTAGTACAGAGGACTGATATTTCAAGGATAAAAAAAAAGTAATATATGAAGCAAAGTGAAAAAAAAGCATGTCAGAGTCCATACCTTTACATTTTACAGGAAAATACGTAATTCATGGATCTGAAAAGAATTAAGATGCACTATTTTTTGCTGAAGGCTATTTTAAATTAGACTAATAAATTGCTGCTCTCTGCCTTGCGTGATAATGCATTACATTATCTACTGATGTACATGTATTGTTTGACTCTAATGGTGTGGAAATTAAATGTTAGACATGGGCCAGATGTTCCTATAGATGAATATGAAGTATGACTGTTGTAGCTGAGTCTCAATGGGACAGAAGGTAGAATGTGGGTTTTTTGAACAAACAACAAAAAATATCTTAAGGGGGGTCACTCTAATATGCAC
The DNA here is from genome assembly GCA_007922155.1 of Mesoclemmys tuberculata. NCBI lineage: Eukaryota > Metazoa > Chordata > Testudines > Chelidae > Mesoclemmys > Mesoclemmys tuberculata. Next base: position 32,694,578 of record ML675601.1, on the reverse strand, counting down.
CCAGATCCTGTTCTAACACCGGTCTGTGTATTGAGTGGCATTATTTACCAGAGCCATGTTTGTAACCATTTCTCAGTGAGAACTAATTATTTCTTCTTTCAAATGCATTAATGATTATAAAGCTCAAAGAATGGGATCTAGAGAGGGTAAATGTTTGCCATCCCTGTTACACTGACAGAAACAGCAAGGGGGTGCGTCACTAGGTTTCTATCTTAGACACAAAAATTCGGAAGCTTCCCCCATCCTGTGTGCATTTCATGTAGTGGCCAAGGGGGCAAACAAATGTGCATTACAGTGAATATTAATGAAGGTCCCCCACTGGCATCCATACTCTGGAAAAGACAAGGGAAGAAAAGACTACAATATCCCTTGCAGGGCTAAATTACCCAGTGACTCATAATCTAAGTAGCAACAGAATGTTACAGAACATGGACATTTAGGATATTTGATAATGATGGACAGGATTGCCTTTCAAAATTGACAATAAAGTAGCTCTGCCCTGTGAATATCTCCTTTTGCTGCAAACCACCAATGCCTAACAAAAGAATATCAATGGATTTAACAACATGTTTGTGTGTGTGTATGTGTGTGAGGGGGACGGAGGAAAATTTTATGTAATAATTAAATGGCTGAAAACAATCTAGACGGAAACAGCTTTGCTGCAGCTCTTTATAGAAATCGTTGGCAATGCTCAGATAATCTGCCTCTGAGCAGTTCCATTTGTATGCGTTTGCTCAGCAGCCAAAAATGTATTAGTACCATAGGGCTCAGTTCTACCCCCTTACCCACATTGAGTAGCACTTACTCATGAGAGTAGCTCCATCCAACACGAAAAACTTTCTCTCAGTACATTGAGGGTCAGCATGGCAGCATCAGGCCTCTAAAGAATAGAGCTGAGGGACATTTTTTGGACAAATTCTCCAGTTCTGGTAAAAACAAACATAAAATTTCTGAAGAAATTGACACATTTTGATTTTTCAATTCAAAAATTACTTTTTGTTCTAATTTTACTTCGATTTTATTCCTTAAAGAGGCAAACAAATCTCAGATCAAACAAACCATTTTGTTTTGGGGTGAATGAAATGTTTTCTTAGATGCAAAAGTCAATTTTTAAAAACTTTTTCACTTCATGAAAAATTTGAAAATGTTTTGTTTCAGGTTGACCTGAAATCATTAATTTTTTTTTTCGATTTTCAAAAAAGCTGCTATTCACCCAGCTCTACTAAAGCATGACCTAAAGAAGAAAGGAACCTTAGGTCTCACCCAGCCATCTGATTGCTGGCCAGAACTGGCTGGTTGCACAACGGTGGTAAGTTGTTCGCAATAAAAGGGATGTTATAGCAGGCTCATTGGGTAGCTTTGGGAACAGTTTTTCCTCCTTGAGGAAGAAGGCCTCGCTGGCTTGTGGAGAAGTAGTATCGCTGGGGGAGTTTTGTTTTTAAACTTGTAGGCTTTTTGTACATATGGTACTTAGAACACGGAAAAGTAATACTGTATCCACAGAGCACTCAAATTGAAGAGGCCTACATGCCAGACTTCATGATCAAGAACCCATCCCTCAGCCTGGAGCATGAGGTAATCAATAGGCAGCAATTCTTCACTGCAGCAGCACCACTTGCTGGCGAGCACTACAAACTGCTAGCTGAAAAAGGGGCAGAAAAGTGGAGGGAGGGTGGACCCATGGTCTCCCCTCTACCTTGCACCAGCCAGCAGAGCTAGCCCAACACAGAAGGAAGCACACCCTGGAACCAGTGAAAGGATGGCTGCAGTGTTTGTGTGTTGCCTCAGCGACCCCCTCTCTGAGCGATCTGGAATTCCACCCAGATTCTCCTGCTGCAACGCAGCCCCAGCCATCTCTGGTTGCAAAAAACCGGAGCTGATCCCTGAATGTAAGATTTTTAGAAATCAAGTCTGATTATCCATCCAGCTACAGTACTTTTCATGCTTCCTCCGTGGCAGGCACCGTCAGACACTAGAGAGTGTGTTTTCATCACAGTTAACAGAGGGCTACACAGACCGCTTGTAACTGTTTTCAGCACAGTAAATATGCAAACCAAATGTCTGGGGGGGGGGGAGCCAGGCCTAGCAGTAATTGATCAATTTTAATTAAAACTTGATATATTAATATTAAAATGTGATATATTAATTTAACCGGTGAGAGATGCCAGCCTTAAATGATCTAGGGCACAGCTTCTCACCCTGTATCCCATCGCAGCACTTGCAATGAACTAGGGAGCTCCTGCTGTCAGTACCCAGGATAAAAAGCAAATTGCTGGAGGCAGTGTGTTCTCAATAAAGGGTCTGTCTGCACTGAAACTCACATCCTCAGCCAGACCAACAGAGCCTGTGGCTGCCTCCTTTCAGGGTGCGAAGCAAGACATCTCCTCGGCTTAGTTTACCTCTGATGGTGGAGTTTAAAGTAGTATCGGGTGTAATATATATTCTTAGTTTTAATAATGGTGCCAAGATACCATTGGAATGGACGTTAATAAATATTTTTAATAAAACTAAATCAATTATGGTAATGAAACGACTAGGAGAAGGAACTTTAATAAGGAGCACCAATTCCCCAGGTCAAAGTGATAGCAAAGAGGCTCTGTGACTGCTGCTCAGGGCTGCTGGAACCCGTGCAGCTTCAGTGGTTTCAGACTGTTCTCTAACTCTAACTCCCCTGCCCTGCTCTAACTCCCTCTGCCCTCTGCATAGAGCACCTGCAGAGCTGGGATCCACAGTCTGTAGGAGGTGCAGTCCCTCTCTGTGATCTCCTTGCACTCTGCCCACCCCTGCATAGTGTAGACATGGATTCCACTCCATCAGAAACTTACAAAGTTGGGGAGAATAGGATTTGGTCCATTTTGATCAGGAGATGTGTCCAGTCCAGTGAGATCAGATGCTGAAAAATGCTTGAATCTGTTGGTGTTGGTGACCGGCTTCTTGGAGTTTGATATTTACCTGTGTCTGACCTTTTTCTGTGTGGATCAATATTGGAGATGTGGTTTGTGAATTAACAGTAAAAATAAATGAATAAATAAAAGTAGTCATGACAGCTGCCAAATCATTTTGAAACCAGATTCTGGCCTGCACTTGGGGTCTGGCAGGTGTTCATCTGTCTTCCAGGAGCAAACAAATCATCTCAATGTATAAAATATATTTTTGAAAAGAATTTTAAAATATATTTTATTGACAGATAAATTAGCCCATAGTAAAGTCTCTTTCAGCAGCTAAGCACTAAGAAGTCACCCAAGGACTTGGAAAAAAAATAGATTTTTTCCCCACCACTTGCACAGCAGTCAAAATTAGATTAGAAATTCAGTGGGGGATGGAGGGAAGCATGCGGCAGAGGAGTTTTTAAAACTCTCAACTAGTACAGCACTGTACTGTAGTTATTTTGCTAGGTTTTAATAATATCTTTTAAAATAAATAAATCAGGGATGATCCCGAATCAAAAAACCAGAAACTTCCAAACTATAGCAGCATTCAAAAGCCAAACCCAGGTGTGGACTTTCCCTTTGCAAATTACCTCTGTCATTAAAGTGGGCTGAATGGATATACTGGATATGAAGCTTGGGGTTGGGGCCATATGATCCCCCCATAGGACACAAAAGTACGCTTCCCCCATGGAAATTACTAGGAGTTCCTCTTACCCCGCAGGGGGGAAAAGTATGGGCTCAAGGGTCCAATCTTCTCAGGAGATGCCTGTGCACAGCTTCCATTAACTTCAGTGATAGCTGAATGCATACATCTCATGGCGGATTGGGCCCCACATTCATAGCTGGATTTTCTAGTTTGAGTCCATCACCAGTTAAAGGGATATATGATAAGGGAAAAAGCTCAGCCAAGAACTCCCATAGGAATCTGACTGAAGTTTGCCTTAAAAATACAACAGGATAATACATAGCTCTCTAACATTTATTACTACTAGACATCTTATAGGAGACCAGAGCTAAAAGATGACACAAGAGATATCAATCTCTTTGCAGCAGTGATAATGAGATAGGTAGCTGTGCAAAATTTACAGAGCATTAATTGCCACACAAATAATATGGAGCTAGCGTGAGCGCTTTCTATCTCCCACAGTACCCAGGGAAGAAGAGGTAGCACAAATCCAGTTTTTCTTCAGCATCATCTTTGATGGCACTTTTATGAGCTCAAAGATTTTTACGAACATTAATTAATTTTCAGGTTTGAGCCCATCTCCAAGAAAAGAGATGAATGATAAGGGAAAATGCTGTTCACAGATTTACACAGTAAATACCAACTCCAAGCCAACGAGATGCTTGTGAGGCAGGTAAAGATTATTATAAGTCACGTGCCCAAAGTCAGACAGCAAGCTAGTAGCAGAGCTGGGAATAAAACTCAAGAGTTCTGATAAAGTCTTCAACTTTAACCACTAGATTACATTACCTTTGTTTTTGGTTTTTTTTTTAAACAAGCCGACAGATCTTGTTGTCTGCTGTATGTGGTATTCCAGGAAAGTGGCACAGAGAGTTACCTCCCTCCCTGCCCCTAGCCTGATCCATTGTTGCCCTATGGCCCATTTGTTTCAGCTAGGTTTGTGCAAAGGGGCCAGAGGGTAGGTGCAAGCTAAGGGTATAATTAAGAACTTTGCATATCATAACCATAAATCCTGGTCTTGTGAAGTGATGATGCAAGATATTCAGTACCCTCAACTTTCATTAAAATCCAGGACTTCACAGCCCAATACTGAGTTTTGATTTCCCTACCTAAAAAAAAGATCAAGATAATAATATATAACTACAGTATGTCACAGGAACGTTGTAGGACTTTTCAATAATATTTGTGCTGGAAAGTGCTTTGCAATCCTCTGAAGGAGGGTGCTATAGAAGTGTGGACATATGGGTCAAATGAGACAAATTCAGAAGAAATCGTTTCTCCTTTTGCCTTCCTCTCCTGGCACCATTTGGTGCTCTAATGTAACACAAAGCCTGTCTGAAATGTATGTATCCACTGGTTAGAGCTAAGAACTTGGAAATCCTGCCTACAACTTCCCACTCTGCCACATCGATTTGCTTTATGACCCTGTATAGGTCACTTATGTGGGCACTCTTTGTGCCCCTGTTTAGCCATCTTGTCTGTGTGGGAGACCGCTTTCTCATGGGCTGGTCTGAGACTGTAGAACAAACTCCAGTGGGAAGTAAGGACCATCACAAATCTCACCACCTTCCACTCCAAGCACAAGGCAAATTTTTTTCAACCTGATCTTCTCTAATCTAAACACATAGAACCGTGGATATTTTAAAAAACACACCAAAACACACGGCAATCCCTGGAGAGAGGATGAGGGAAAAAAGAAGTCATGCGTGATAGATGCTAGTCATGTTGCTTAAAGCGCTACTGATGCGCACAGAAAAACAAACAACTTACAGGGAATACCCACCCGAATATGGGCATTATAAAGTTTACGTACTGAACTTTGCCAGGGTGGAGTAAGATTTAGTAAATGTGTGCTTGGAAAGTGCTTTCAGGCCCACGGACAAAGGCACCATCTATTTAGTTTTTATTAATAATAATAATAAAAAAAAATCTTTTAAAACCTCATTGGGTTAATATGAAATTTTCCTTATGGATTAAATATATGACAAAAATAGATTTTTCCTGCGGCATGTATTTCAAAGGACTGTGGATCCTCATTGGGAGAATATACAACCAAGTCAATACAGACACAGAAGTTGTTTAGTGGAATATGGCTTCAGGAAAAACACTGGGATTGACACTAGCACACACTTCCCCCTAGCAGGAGCAGTGGCTACATAACTTTCCCTGGCCTTAATGGCACACATGCAGCATAAACACATCACCATGCATTATTAGAGCAATTAGACAAAGTTCCAGCAATAAAAGGGGCCTTATTAAAATATTTGAATTCAGAAGAATTAGGGCCTGCTCCTTTTCCCAATATTTCCATTAACTTAAATGGGGCAGGATCAAACCCTAAATAAGGGGCTTCAGACTTGTGGTGTGAGAAGAAATCCTTACAGCCAGCAAAAAGTTGTTGGCCAAAAAGCAAACCATTTTTCATAAAAGGTTTTTCACAAGACTGTTTTAGCTGCAAAAATACAATTTTACCCAGAGGCTAGACCTTTCCCATTATTTACCTGGAAATTCTGTGTTTACACTTCACTCTAGATCAAATACAGAAATACCTATTTTCATAGGCAAATGCTCAGTGAGAAAATTAGCAATCTTGTTCAGTCCTTTCTCTGGTATCCATTGTTCTCTTTTGTCAAAATGTACCCAGAATAAACTGCATGACTTTATTACAATACAAAAGAAAAGTGCTGGGGAAAGATCCTCTTCCTAGCCACAGAACAGGTAAAACAAAGACACCGGTAGGACTGGCTTCCCTAAATTGCCTCACAACAGAACCCCACCATGGTGCCTCACCGCTGTCCTTTGGTGATAAGTAATTTACCCTCCAGCTGTTATCCTCAGCTACTGTCAAGGGGCATTACAGTGTACAGAAGAGAATAAGTTTAAAAAAGTACCTTTGTGCTCTCCAGATCTTGTGCTGGCTGGGGGCATAAATTAGAGCAAATCTGAAAGCTACCCTAAGTTGCAGTGACTCCTAGCAGTCCCAAGGAACTGATACTGCAGCCAGGGATCAGCAGGACATAAGTGTCAAACATTCGCCTGTCCGTCCATCAGTAGGGGATGGGAAAGGAGTCATGCCATCAGAGGATCCCCTACATTGTGATGCTCTTCTGTGACTGTCTGTGCTGAATTCTATGCACCACACCACCTTCAGGCAAAGTGGCCACTTTGTGCAGTGCAGGATTTGCACCTCCATGTCCCTTCTATTCATGGTCTCTACAGAGACTGCCAACAGGGGTGTGAATTGTGGGCATGGGTTATGTGATGTGAACACCTGGCCATGGGGAACCAAGACCTCCAAACTCACACAAAGACCACCTCAACTTTTAGTCATTACTAATCTGGTCTGGATTCAAACTGTGTTCCATTACTGCTCTGATGAACCCAGCAACCTCTCCTGTTATAGACAACTCTGGGATGTAATCGTTGTTAAATACAAAAGTGACTTGAACAATCCCATTACTTCTTGCAATCAAGAAATCTGTTTAGTGAGAGTTTAAAAGAAAAAGTCAATGGATATCTAAATAATAATAAAACCTGTGTTCTCCCTTTGCTCTTCAGTTCCCATTTGCAGATTCTCATCTCTTAATGAGTCATGATTATTAATACAGCACATATGTATAAAATAAAACTTGTCTCCTTCTGCCTCTCCCCGGCTGCAGCTGCTTCCCCACCCCCATATCTCAGTTTTATTTTCATGCCTAAGCTACCAAAATGTTCCTAGAAAAAAAAATCTTCCCTTCACCCGCTGCCACCATCATCATATCTTTATTTGGTGTAGATTTAACTTGATGCTTGTACACAGAACTATGGACCTGAACTCTGACTGATGATGTGAGCAGCCTCTACCACATTAAAGCAACCACAACAACCCAGCATGAAACAATAATGCAAGCTAGACAAAAGCAAAATGGAAAGGGGAAAAAAAAAAGAAGATGGAAAATAATAAGCTCTTATTTTTATACTATGAACCTATCATGGATTGTTCACCAGCAATGACCTCTCTGGTGAACACAGTTCAGTGCAATGGGTTGTGTTTAGGACCCCTTCTCATTTCAGCTCTGCTAAAGGAAAAACTGAACAGTTAGATTTTCTTTTTTGTTAAAAACAAACAAACAAAAAAACCCACATTGTCAAACTTTCCAAACTTACCAGTAAGTGCCTAAAGTCAGGCCCTGAAATCCAGATTTAGGTACCTGAATAAGTGGCATGATTTTTAAAGGTACTGATCACCCATAGCTGCCATTGAAACTGGCTGACCTGTTGCCTTCCAAAACTCTCCCTCAGTTACACAATCCAGCCTGCAATATTCAGGTGAAACATACTTTTATTTGGCATATCAAAGTTAATGAGCCAAGACAGGCCGGCCAAAGGGGTGGGGGGGAGGAGTAAGGGAGGCAATTGCCCAGGGTCTTTGCAATATAAAGGAGTCCGGACAAATTGGAGGATAGATTCAGAACCTCCTCTCCTCCATATCCCTTCCCCCTCACTCCCCCGAGGCCCCTGCCACTTGCACTTTCGGCCCCTCCCAGGAATCAAGCTTATTTATTACACGCCATGCAGGTTCCCGGGCAGCTGAAGAGGCAATATCTGGTGCATAATAAATAAATAAAATCTTCCAGCCAAAGCCCACTCAGACCTCAGCTGTCCCTTTCTAGGGTGGGCATTGACACTTCTGCCCTGGGGCCCAGAGTTGCTGTTGGTGGGCCTGAGCTAAAATAAGAGATGTCTCCCTAGCTTTGTTTGTAGGGTAAAGCAGTGCTTCCCAAACTGGGAGCCATGGGGGATCTGGGGGGGAGGGAGGTAAGGGAATCAATGAGTGTTTGGGGGAAAAAATTAATCACTATGCCTGTTTTGTTCTTTCCTCATTAGCAGACTATTGAACTAGACTTAAATTCACTTGTGTCTTATCTATGGGTCTGCCACCACTGCTGGCCCTGGGAGCCTTTCTGTGCCCCCACTCCTGAAGGGGGCCTTCAGCAGAGACCCCCTGCTGGGGGAAGTATTCAACAGGAAGTCTCTAGCAGCAGCATTAGTAGATAGGGTAAGGGGACAGAGGCGCGCCCTGTCTTTATAATGGAACAATTTTTACCAAGTGCTAAGCTTATAGGTAGCAAACATTTGACTGAAGAAGATGCTTTCAATACAGTTAAAATGTAAAGGAAGAAAAATAGATGATACAATGATAGTTGCATACGTTTAGATTTTTATGTCTCAATATTACTGCAGAAAGTCTACAGCCACAATTGGTCATTTGTTTTCAAGTGTTAGTAAATGTAAATACGAAGCCAAGGCAACTATAGAAGCATTTAGAAACCAAACACCAGGAAAGTGTAATCAAGAGCCACAATTTTTTCCTTCAGAAACGAGAATTAAAGCAGCAAAAAAAAGTCATGTCGAAAGAAGCAACTGTTCCTCAAAAAGCCTTAGAAATATCATATGTAATGGCAATGCAAATTGCAAAACACAAATAAGCGTGCATCACTGATGAGACCTTTTACTTCCAGCAGCAATAGACATCTGTACAATTATCACAGTGGAACAAAGAGCCATGGCACTGAAAACTATTCCTATGTCAAATAATACCATCCCTCAATGTTTTGATGACCTTGCAGAAAATATTCAGGACTAGTTGATAGACCAAGTTAAGAAGAGTCAATATTTTGCAGTGCAGCTTGATACGGTCACAGACATGTCCAACATGGCTCAGCTTCTGTGCCTAGTGAGATTTGTGAACGCAGGTACAATAGTTGAAGAGCTTTTATTTCTCAGAGATCTCAATCTGAACAACCTATGAGGAAATAGTCAAGATCACTGATAAATTCATACTGCATGAAAGTCTTAACTGGGCTATGTATATGGGTCTGTGCACTGATGGGGCAGTAGCCATAGCTGGAAAGAATAGGCGTTACAGCACGAGTAAACGAAGAGGACCAGCAGCAATTTGGACATTCTGCATAATTCATCACCAAGCTTTGACAATGAAGCAGTTGCAACCTACAGTACACGAGACCCTGAACATTGTTTTTAAAATAGTTAATTTTATAAAATCCCAGGCAGTGAACACACATTGTTTTAGTATATGGTGTAAAGCGATTGGCTCTTTTTGACTAATATTTTCCTAGAGCTAAACATGAACATGTAGATCCTGACTGGATTCAAAACCCCAGTGTGGTAACAATTGACTCTATTCCTACCTTAATTATCGCTGCTCAAGAAAATCTCTTAGAATTGTCAAGTGATCAGATACTAAAGACCAAGTTTCCAATCTAAGAAACTAGGAATTCTGGTTTTCTGTTAAAGGAAGGTACAAAGAACTCAGTGACGATGCTATGAAAGTGCTGCTTTTATTCAATTCCAATTATCTCTATCAGTTTGGGTTTTCAGGAATGATTTCTGTGAAAACTAAACATAGAAATCACTTAAACTTAGAAAACAACTTATATTTTGTGCTGTCAGAGATTCAAACATTGCACAACTATGCAGTTTAAAACAGGCCCATTCGTTCCTCTAAAATCTAAGGTTATGTTTGGACATGCTCCAAAATCCATATTTTCAAATTGTAGTTTTAAAAACCTGGATTAGATAATTAAACTAATTGTATATAGATGACTAGAGTTGCAAACCATCCAAAAATCTAGTATCCCTCTTGAATCTAGTGTTCTGAGTCGATAAAAACAGTAACAAAAATGAAACAAGAAAACATTTTTTGGTTGTTGGCAGGCACAAAGTCTTAAAATATCCACAAGGGAGTTGCAGTTCTAAAAGGTTTGGGAACCATGGGTATAAAGTATGGGTGTGTGGGGGGTTACTTTAAAGAGAAGAACTATGCATCTTAGAAACTGGAATTTTATCACTCACGTTTGTTTTCATTACATTTAGAACAAGAATCTGAACAATTCTTATTCCATGAGTAAAATATCCTTTTCCAACTCCTTCCTTTCATTATTTCATCTCTTTTTACTTATGATACTATCCCATGCTTCTGACATCATCTCTTCTTTCCTCTCCTTTCTTCAAAACTTCATTTCAGTTCTTTTTTCTAGAATATTCCCCCTCCCATCTTCTCTTTTTACTTTCCCCTTCTGGTTTTTTTTCCAGTCACAATCAGTTTCCCTTCAGACTGTTATTTCCCAATTTTGTCACTTACAGTTTTGTCCCTGCCATCTCTAGGCTCTAACTGGTGTTTTTAAGCCCTGGCTTCTCCCATCTGTTGTCCAGCAGCAGCTTCCCTATCATCACTTCACTCATTCTCAGATCATAGCCCAATTATGGTCATTTGTTTTGTGATCACAGAAGACATGTGTGCATTCCTTTTAAAGGCCTTATCCCACGGCTATGTCAAGTTACTAAAACCATTTGTATCATCTAAGATGCTTAACTCTTCATAGCTGAAGTGACAGCCAGCTGGCTAGGAGACTTTACCGTGACTGATAATTTAAGAAGAAGGTAAACTTAAGAAGTCAGATTTAAAATAAACAATTATTCTCTGAGGACTAGTTCATGACCCAGACTAGACCCATGACCCAGAGAGGTCAGATCCCCTCTCTATAGGCTACCTTGGGTCCCAGCCTGTAGAAGGGAGACTACCCACCTGATTATTCCCCTCTCAAAGCAGGAGGGTGGGGAAGCATTAGCAAGGGGCAGAGCCTTTGCTGCACACAATCCCTCCCCCCACAGTGGGCAAAGTAGTTTATAGCAGCAGTAAATTACTACCAGTAGGAGCAAAGAGGATGCAGAAGAAATGTAACTCAAGAGCTGGGACTTTGTCACAATAGCTCCCTGGTCGATTTCTGGGTTGGTGCAAATTATGAACCACTCCTTACTGAGGGCTGGGTCAGAATCGAATGTGGTGGGGGCTCCCTTTGCTCCTAGGTTGTTCCAAACTCTTACAAGCGTTGGGGGGAGGCGGGGTTTACCCAGGAATCACTTCAACACAGAGATCTATCCCTATACCTTCTTTAGCATGTACAAAACCCAACAGAATGGGCAATTCTTATGGAGGCTAGAGGCTCGTACAGACCAAATGATCAAGCTGTTACCTGGGACTGTGCTCCAACAGCAAGCTCAGGGTCTCAACCCATTGTGTCCCTGTAGCATCAGTACATCCCTTTGCAGATTGAGAATGCCATTCAAGAAGGTAATGTGCATTCTCCTATCAGAGGATAGCTGGCAGCAGCAGAAAGTAGAAATGGAATTTCCTGCTAGCTCCCTAACCTTGGAGTGCTCTGAGGGCAGAGAGGTCAGTTTCTCTTATCTGTCCATCCTTTAACCAGTCGGTGCTCGGAGAGCAAGGTCTTAAACCACTGCTAATCTGTGGAGTGGGAGCGTCACACCATCCATTAGCGATTTACCCTTCTATCTCAGACTGTTTGGGAGAATTCTTAAGGCTCACTGAGAAGCCATTGTTTGAGGATCAGTGAGATATGATAGGTGTTGTTCTTTCTTCATGTACCAGGAAAATGTAAAGCAGTTGCTATGAAAATGTTAAACAGTTTGTCATAGGATGGGATCTTTCATACAGTGCTTTTCATCAGTACATCTCAAAGCACTTTACAAAAGAGGCAAGAATCATTATCCACATTTTTACAGATGGGGAAACTGAAGCACAGGTACCAACACCAATAGTTCAGGTTGCCCAACACCTTCCACTGTAAGACTGTTTTAAATTGCTTATATCTTCGCGAAATGTTACTTGTTCAAACTCAATTTTCATGCCTTGGGAAGATTTTTTTTTGTTTTTCAATTTCAGCCAAACCAATTCCGCTCTTTCTGAGCGTGAGATGGGGGGGAAAGAAACCCACCTTGTTCTGTCCAAAGTAAATGTATTTCAAACTGTTTCATAGAGAAACTCTAGTGACTCTGAGCTTTGGAGAAAAAATTTGGAAATTAGGCGGGGGGGAGGGGTGGGAAGAGGGAGTAATCATCCAGATTTCAAGAATGTGTCTTTTCCCATCTCAGTTTGCACATGCTCAGTACAGACTTGTTCGTATTTGGCAGCTACATACTGTGAAGCTTCTGTATGCAGTGAACATGCTATATCTGCAGGGAGCCCCTGAGGAGTGCCTGGACTACATCGGCACCGACCCACAGGCTGACTGGGCACGCTCCAGCCTGAGACTGTAGGAACTAGTCAGGTCTTTCCCTGCAATTGCTCCTCCCCAATGTGGCTGCTGGCACTGGACTTCAGAGTCGGGACAGAAACCGTCTCTTCTGCACTCTCAGTGTTCCCCCAGGTCATGTGGAGGAGGAGGAGGAACTTGTCTGATTGCAATGCAGAGGCGTGAGGATCTGGGGAAGGCAAAGGGGGCACTGTAAACCTTTATTGGGGCATTTCCTGACTTCAGAATGGTTGACTTGGGAACCTTAAAAATTCTTTTTGTTTTTTTAAACTAGTTTTCAAACTAGGATTATACACTGTGCATTTAAAATCTCTCTCGTTTGCAGGCAAACACAGGAGAGCAAAATAAATAAGTTCTTTCCGTAGTGTAGCTGTCTTGGCGATTTATGAACTTGTCTGCCATCAATCCTTGACAAGGAAGCACGACAAAGGAATCATTATAGTGACATCTGAAGTGCTGTTAAAAAGGAGTCAAACTGGAGAAATATTAGCTCATATTAACATGAGTCATTGAGATAATGAATTCCTGAAATCAGCAAAGGCCAGGAGAGTTTCCAAGAGATTGTGACAGTTGATCATGATTTCATACGTAAAAATTCAAACGGGATCTCCATGACAAACATAGAAAAGTCAAACAAAACGAAAGATGTACTGTATCCAGACTTCCTGTTTGACAAGATTAAGTCATGCACCAGCTAAGGCACAAGTTATGCACAAACTAATTTTGTTTTCAGATGCCCTCTGCTCTTTTCTCCATACTTGGCTTCTGCATAAAGCTCCCACTGATATCACTGGGATTTCTGCACAGGAACTATGGGTCTAAATCAAAGTTTATGAAGTCATTGCCCATTGAATTACTTTTCTTTTGGATTTCACTGTTTTATAGCCAGGACTGCAGCACTAAAGGTAAATAACCTGCTTGGTATAGGGCCAAGAGTTTGCTTTGGTTGGTAGAGCGGGCTGTATTTCAGCCCATCCTCCCAGGACAAAAATCACCTCCATAGCCTACTCGGCCAGTTCTGAGGTAGGGAAGCCGGAATGGATTGCACTCTAATTACACATGCTTTCACTGCATGGTAGGTAAACAGAGGACTTTGGGGCTGTCAGCACAACACTTGTCATGAGCACTATTGACTTTTAAACCGCCCAAACAGCATTCAAAGGGGAAATCTATACTACTTATTTGGCTAGATTTTACAGCCTCTTTGCACAGGAGTACATGACTAGAGAAGGTGCAAGGCATTGAGGAATCAAGCCCTCAGTCTACCATCCATCCTGGGGGTGGCTGGCAAGTTTTTAGGAAATAGACGTTAGGCCCTGATCCTGAAAAGAAAACTGCACTGGGAGACCCCACCACCTCCAGGGAACGCTTTGAAATCAGTAAGGCTCCACACAAGTGCTGGGGCCTGCCCACACAGCCATCTTTGCAGGATCGGGGCCATTAAGTCTGAATTTGGGGATATTTGTTGATCAGCCCAAGATGTGTGCTGGCTGATTCTGAGTGTTGTAGCCTGCGGCCATCCCAATTTTTAAATAGTTGCGTTAAATTTACCTCTCCTTTACATTGATGTAAACCCTAAATAACTCCATTGGCTTGAATAGAAGCACTCCAGATTTCCACCATTGGAACGGTGGAGGTAAATTTCCCCACTCTCTCTTTCTCATCTGTTCTGCAGCAGCTGCGCCCCGCAGCATCGTACATGTATTCCACATCTATACTACCTATATTTAAAACAAAACAAAAATTAGATGACAATCTTCCATTCTTTGTGTGTCCTGCTAATACCTATTTGTCAGTGCCACTGCGACGATAATGAAAATCATCTTTTATTGCCACAGAAACATAGGGAGCTTCCTTTTTTTTTGTTTTGTTTTGATGTGTATGTAGGACAACGGGTGCACAATTTATGTAGGGGTGTGTGTATGTGAAATGTGTTGATGTTCACAGAACCTCTTGAGTAAATTATTTTGTATCAGATTTGCCATTATTTTTTATTCCATTCCTGTTCTTATTTCCTGCAGCTGTTAGCTGCTACAATCCATCATTTTCTTGGTACAAGACACTGCAAAAATGCTACTTATATGTGCAAAAACAAAACAATAAAGCCCCCCCCCCAAGCCAGTCACTTTGCTTCCAGTTTTTGAACATTGGAGAAGTTATAGGCACTTAAATGTATCAACAGTTTCCACTGGCAACTGCAGCAGAATAGCATGATACCAGTTCTACAGCTGACATGAAATGCCGTCCCATATGTAAAGCTGTGCCTTAAACCCACAAGGGACACTCAGAATAAACTTTGTACTTTCTTTTCCTTTTGTCTAACACCAAATAGGTTGTGAAGAAGTGCTGGATGCTTTTAAAAAATGCACTTATAATTTTGGATCCAAGCTGTGAGAATACTCATTGGAGACAACTGTTCTCTCATGGGCTAGTCTTGAATAAACAATCACAGCTCTGTGTGATATTACTTCTTAACCAGATTCTAGCATTGAACTATTGGCTTGCCATGGTTACTTGCCTTTTAAACCAATGGTTCTTTTTCCTTCCCTTTTGCCAAGATTCCTGCTAACTTGGCAGTGGCTCGTTCTCATTTGAACTTTTGCCCTCTTTTAATCTTCACCAAATTTTAGTCTAAAAGAACCTTTCACGGACACCTTTTGTTGTCCTGAATTTCTATTGCGTGTGAGAACTAACTTGTGGATCTGGTCACTGGAATGAGCTCAAATGACTGTCTTCTTCCTCTGAGTAACCAGCACCTGACAATGACAGGCATCTGTGAGAACATTAGAAAACAAAAAAATCACAACAGCACAAGATGCTAGCCCATTCCTGAAAGAAAATTAACTAGGAAAGAAGGGACGGACATGGACATGCACAAATATACACGTATATACACATTTTACAGGTCATTCCCTAAGAGATTTTACTTATGCTTGTCAGTTCTAGAGACTGTCCCACTTAAATTCATGCAAGGCTAACAGTTAAAACTTATGTAAAATCATTGCTCTGCCACGTGGGGGATCCACCTCTAAATCCTTCACTTTTGCTTCACTCCCTGAGCTGGCGGAACCTGAGGGAAACCGTGGAACTAGTACGCTCAGCACGGAGAAAAAAGAAAAGTACTTCTGATTCCTCTTGAGAAACTCTCCATACAACCCAGGAGATGAATTGACCGACTCTGCCAGGAGGGTAAAATACCTCCTCTGCCAGGAAAAGCCGTCTTGAAAGGCATTGATTGATTTGATTGTTAGTGTGCGTATTGTCTTAATATAGAAACTTTTGGGGGAGAAAATAAAGGGGGTGGCAATAAAGAATTCCCTCCACAATCCTGTTCAGTTTAATTAAGAGTCCAATCCTGCTCCCATTGACGTCATTGGTGAAATTTTCATTTATTACAGGGAATAGCAAGCTCTTAATTACCTAGGAAAAACAAACTTTACTTCCACCAAACTAACACATGATGTGTTTTCTGTGTACGTCTATACATAGATTACACATACACAAAACAATGGAGTCCTCTCTAACCAACAGTCACTTATTTAAGAAAACATATGTTCTTGTAGTGAATGCATTGGGAACATTTCTGGTTTTAGTGTGAGAAAAGCTATCGCTGTCCCAAAATCTCTCTGGTTCAGTGAATTGGGGTGAATCATTTTTGGCTGGGTTTTCAATCTAAAGCAGAAACCTGTTAAAATCCTCAGAAATTAAGACATCTTTATTCTGCATTGTCTAGAATGAATCAGAGTAACATCATTCTGATAAATGCATCATATGTGCTGATTAATCAAACCGGGATTTATTCTTTTTTACTCTCAGAATAATAATATTTTAGTTTAAATTCCCCTTTCCTGGACTAAGACAAGCAAGGGACCAGCTCTTCATCACTACAAACCTTCTGACTGAAGTTGACTCTTTCCGATCATATGAATATTGCCTACTTTCTTTCTTTACTTAGTGTGACCAATACTATAATGTGTTGGAAGGTTTTAAATGAATCATACAATTAAAACCAAAGGAGAGTCTGCCCATATGCACACACATTCATTTATTTAATTTTAGACAGTAGCAAAATCAATATTCTAAGATATTGCTAAGATAATGCTTCCAACAGCAGTTTTCTTCCTTGTAAAATTTTATTGGCAATCTACTTCTCCCTCTGTGCTGAAATAGTGAAGTGAAAAGACTGCCCTTCTTATTCCACTAGTTTAAAAAAAAAAAGTGTCTCTGTTTCCTTTGGAACTCATGCAGAAGAGCTCAGCTAAATAATTATCCATCTACGTGATATTTCTTCAAATGCAAAGCATCCTGACTGAAAAATTTCTACGTGGTTGTCAGAAAATGTCCTTAATCTGTAAACATTAGTGATAGCCTGTATCTCAGACTTCCTGTTTCTGAAGGGGGAACGGACAATTTGTAGAACATACAAGAAATTGTTAATACACAAGTTGGGTCTGGCTTTGTCTGTGGTGGATGCTATGCACTTCCTTAAAGGTGCAGAGCACCCTCGGTTCCCAACCCAGTCAAGGGCATTGAGGATACTCAGCACCTCTCAGCAGGGCTCAGCACCACACAGAATTAGGTGGTTAGTTAAGGTAAGCTGCAGCTTTCCTTTGTGAGTGATGCACAAAAAATGACTTCTGGTTGAGTCAAGCTGAAGCTAATTTATTTTACTCTTGGTATTTGTAGAGCGTCAGTCACCATCGTATCTAAGGCCTCAATCCTTCAATAAGCTTTGAGGAGCAAAAGGGTCCACTGCACGGAGCTCGTTCTACGACTGGGACCTGAGCAATTTTACAAGGAAGATGTCAGGGATCCTCTGATTAAGCAATCAGTCGAGGGCTCCTCAGTCTCTACCAGCCTGGGATGCTGCCAGGGACCCCTTAGTCCCAAAATAGGCCATGCCTGTGACAACACAGGCAATGGGGAAGGCAGATAAATAGGAGGTTGGATAGCCCTTTGTTTTGCACTGAAGTAATAATACTTTACCCTTCTCGAGCGCCTCTCATTTAAGAATCTCAAAATGCTTTACATACATTTTCTGCAAACTCACAACACCAAAGAGAGGGAGAGAAAACTATCCCCATGTTACATATGGGAAACAGAGGCACAGCAAAGTTGTATAACTTGGCCAAGCTCATAGAGTGAATCAAACTGAGCCTGGTGGATTTAACACATCTCCTGCAGTCTTAGTATGCTCTCTTGTTAATCCTGCTAGAACTGCCCCTATAGGATCATGAAGGGCCTGGTCCAAGTCTTGACTTGAAGTGCACAAAATAGATCCTTTTACCAAACAGGGACTCTACTAATTGATTAAATCCACTTGAATGCCTGGCAACTGACTGGTAGACAAAATTAACATGAAATTATGGGTTACAAAAGGGCAATTGAAGGTCAAAGCTTACCCACATGCAGCTGCACAAAATCTTTGTCTACAGACAAATTTTTGACTGTAATGGGGGACTCACTAAATGAGCAAAGAACTTGGCCATTGAATGCAGGTGAAATAATCCTATATTCTGACAACAAACCCAGTTCTGGCTATTCAGCAAGATACTTATAATTACACACCTTTGCTATTTGGAGTCACCTAAGATTTTAAAAGGGGGACTTCTCAGCACAATTTAAATTTGGGTCCCAATTCTGCCACTCTTACTCATGTTGCATAGTACCTTGATCCTCAAGTGGTCCCAATGACTCTACTTGCAGAGAACAATACTATTCATCAGGCCCCATTTGTGAGTGTGTGGCCTCGTGACATACCCATCTGTAACAATGATCTCTTGTAATAATTTACAATGCCTTTGGGCATTGGTGTTTAAAAACTCTGCCATTCCAATCCAGTGAGAGAGAATCCTGTGTGATTTCCACTTTAAAACTATAATTGTGTCTCTTATTTGTATTCAGAGTTGAAATAAGAAATAGTGGGAAGAGTTAAAAAAAAAAGAAAGAAAGGAAATAGACTTAGGGAAAAACAGGAGCTAGAAGCAATCAATAAAAAGTGAAATAAAGTAAAGAGAAGGAACCTTTAAAGTGCCCGAGCTTAAATGTCAAGAGTATTAGAACAAAAGAGCTTGAAGCAGAAGCATGTGTGGCAGAAAAATATTCTGACACTCATACAGAAAGCAGGTTCACTCCTGAGGATGGAAAGGAATGTAAACTACAAAGAATGGTTGTGAAGGACAGAATAAGAGATTAGGAAAGTATATATATTTCTGTTTCTAATACCAATTTGTAATAATAGGAGCAATACAATTGTTTCTAGATGATTTTGAATTGTACAGTTAAGGAAAACATATCCTCAGTGGTTCAAAGGATTGCTTTAAAATAAACATTTAATAAGCCTCTTTGAACATCTAGTGTAAATGGAATGGTCTCCTATATGCCATAAAATATGACACCAACATTATGTGACCATGTAATGTTGTTTACATTGTATTATACAAAAAAGGAACTTCACTGCCAATCAGAAAAAGATTGCTGTATTTACCCTACCAATTATGCTATAATTAACCATGACCTATACACAGTTGCACTTCCTTTATCTTATTCCCCATGGCAATAATTCAGCAAGACACTTAAGCACACTCTGAACTTTAAGCACATGGTATTTAAACATGAACTGAAAGTTAAGCAGGTGCCCTAGCTCTTTTCTGAATCAGGGCCGACGATCTCATGGATAACTGGGTTAATTGTACATTGTATGGTTGCCCTAGGTTGTAGCAATAGCTCTAAAAACATCCACCTTCTCCATCTGAAGAGAAGCTATTTCCATTTGATTATGACATTTATTCATATAGCGCAGCAGATCCGTATGGCACGACAAGCATGCACTGTGGGAAGATAAACCTTCCTGTTCTGAGTTTACAGTCAAATGTATAGAGAGAAACTATTGTGCACTTTTGATGGGCAAAGGAAGGCAAAATTTGGGAAGCCTGCACAGTTGCTTCTGGTACACCTTCACAAGGAGGCTGGGGCATGGAGAGAGGCAGGCCAGGGGGAGGGCAGAGACAGCAGTGAACCACCCTGTCTATAAGAAAAGTTCCAGAGGGGTAGTCGTGTTAGTCTGTACACAGCAAAAACAACAAGAGTCCTGTAGCACTTTAAAGACTAACACATTTAATTTCTGCAGGCATAAGCTTTCATGCAGCCCACGAAAGCTTACGCCTGCAGAAATTAAATTTGTTAGCCTTTGAAGTGCTACAGGACCCTCCTTGTTTTTGTGTGTAAGAAGATTGACTGGCCAATTCCTACAGCAGAGGGGAACATCATAGCCATAAGTGGTTCTACAGCCCTGATGCTGCAGAAGTGACTCCTCCCCTGAACTGTGGAAGTTCCCACTGTACAGACCATCTACTTGGGGCTAGTATTTTGACCAGTATTTGCAGAAAAATGTTTTCAGGCCAGGATATGGTCTTAATGAGAGATTATTACAAACAATACAGCCAGGTGATTTGCTGTTTTGAAAATAAGGTGTCACCCAGAATCCACGTAGCCATCTCTGCATCCCAATGGCACTTAGAGTGCAAGCAAAGCATTCACGGCAACATGTTGCCCACCTGAGAAAGTGAGTGATACTGCGAAACGCGGACCAAGATTCACCTGTTCCGACTGAGGGGGACTGTTTCATTTTGAGAAATATTTTTTTGAAACTCCCCCCCTCTACCTGTAAGGAGAGGGATCAAGCTATAGTATGGGAGTTACCATACTAATGAGATAGGCACTCACATGCTAGCATAGCACTATGCTGTAACCCTTCTGCCAGGTGGACTTGGCAGAAATAGGGCCCAGGTTCAATACCTTAAGAGTTCCTCTTAACAATAGAAAACAGAACCAACTGAAGCTCCCAGCCAGTAATCTGGGAAAACTAAACACCTCCCAGCAACACTTTCCCGCTTGCAAGAGAGAACTTCTATCAAAGGGGAAAGTGAATCCAGCATTAATTTGGGAAAACACCACAACTGCATTCAAAAGCACATAACCCTAAACAAATCAGACCCTACAAAGGTGCTGGGATGGGTCCTTTGCCTCAGTTTCCCACCTTGCAGTGAGAAAGGCTGACAAACGACTGTCCCTTTAACACATCACTCCCCTCTGCCCCTGCTGCATCCAACTCACAGTTGGCTGTCCTTGGTCCAAAGGGGAGTTCACTGGGGAATTGGGGGTATCAAGCAATGCTTCTGCAAGTGGTGCACAGCTGCTGTTGTCTCGCTGCTGCTTGCAGCTCCCACATCATCATATTCTGAGGTTCCGCCACTTAACCCAGCTGTTAGCTGCCACCCAGCAGGTAGCTGGGAAGCTCACAGCAAATGCAGTCTCTCTGTTGTCTTTCACTTAGCTCCTAGACTGCTCATCAGCGATATCAACTCTAGGAATCCCCAAACAGAAACAAAGACTCTCGGTCATTAAATACCAGAGAGGGGCAGGTCCAGTGGTGTCTAGAAGTCTTTAGGCAGAGTCCACACCATCAGGTAGAAACACCTGTCTCCACCTACTCCCTCTTTGCTGGGATTTGGCATCCCTATTCCCAGCTTAGCCCTTGAGGCTCAGTTTAGGTTTTCCTACCCTTTACTCGTACAATAAGGATAACAACACTTCATTACCCCTGCATTCAAATACTAGTGAATTGTAACCTCAAACCAGCCAAAACTGATCATTTGGGCAAAGCAGTGCCACCTGCTGCACACATAGGCAGAGTAGGTGTCTATACAACCACAATCTTCTCCTGGGGTCTTTTCCCCCAGCTGTTCACTAAATACTGGGGGAGAGTTCAACGCTTACGTTACTAATACACATGTGAAGCCTCTGAGCAAGCTCCGGGTGAATTCAATATTTCCAGAAGCCTGATCAGATTAGAGCGACCAGATGGCCCGATTTTTGTGGGACAGTCCAACATTTGGGGCTTTGTCTTATATAGGTGCCTATTACCCCCTACCTCCTGTCCCAATTTTTCCACACTTGCTATCTGGTCACCTGAGATCAGACACATAGTGAACTGAAAGCTGCTTCAGTTAAAAAACCGTGTGCCGAGCCTTCCCTCCAACAAACCTGAATGCTGACAGTGAAAGATTTTGCAGCATAAAATCTCTTCCCTAAGTTTCTGAAATCACCCTCATTCTAATTGTCAGAAGTTTGACAGCCTTGCTAACAACATTGAGTCGAATGTCCCTTCATCTTCCTACTCCCTTAAATGAATGATCTGTGAACAAACCAAAGCTGAATCAGGATAAAATGTCAAAATCTCAAAAATCCAAAACCTCTCTCTTTTGGGTCAATTTAAACTCTTTGTTATTTGTTTTAAAGCCTTTTTGCAGTCTGATTAGCATAAATTTCAAAATGAAAAGTCATTTTGAACAAAAGACCCAGACATTTTTTGGTTTAGAAAATGTCTAAATGTTTTTTGAGTGGGGAAATTCATCAAACCCAACCCTGTTTTATGAAGTGGCAGTCTTCATCTAAAAGCACGATTAGTTGAAAACATTGCCACTAGTTAGTAACAAATGACATGCAAAGCAAGAATTATTCCAAGAAGTCATTCTGCTAAAACAATCAAATAACAAACACATTTGAAAATAAAACCAAATCTGCTCTGGGACAATTTGTGAACAGAAAAATAGAGTCAAAATTAGTACAATATATTCCCCCCTTCTTCCCCTCCCCCAGTCACACCAGCAGGAGTTATGCTAAAGTTGTCTCAGCTAAAAAATTTTTTTCATAGCTGACGTTTAGGACATTATGTGATGCTTCTTCAGGGAGCCCAGAACTATGGGTCATCTTGTTACTCCTCTGCTTTAGCAAAAGAGAGTCTTGATGGTGCTAAACTAGGTGATGGCTCCCAGTCAGCTTTTACTTTGTCTAGCACATAACAACTGATACACCCTTGTGCCCAAACCCCCTGGAAAAGCATTCATCTGTAGCATCCAGCCCGTCCTTCCTTTCCTTCTCACAGAAATGACCACACCTGCTGTCTCCAAAGGGACAATATGCACAACAGCCCAGTAGAGCAGAGGATTCACTCTTAAGTTCTTCTCAGTGTTGTAATACTGATCATAAAACCATGAATAAGTTTATTAGTAGAGAACAGAGATTTAAGTGATACCAAGCAAAGATAATGCAAACAGATAGGTTTACAAACAAAACAAAAAAAGGTAGCACACTTCCACAAGACCAGAACTTCGCTCTAGCAAGTTAATCTTATCTAAAACAGTCTCTCACCTAAAACTTTTCTGTAGAGATTGCTGGTATGCAGGCATACCAGAATCCAGATTTTCATAACTACCAGATTTACCAGAAACGTCCAGATTTTCATAAATACCTCATAACACCTCTGAAATATAGCCTTGAAAGTACACAGACAAAGTTCCTCTCACCCACTGTTCTTTTGGGGTATTGACAACATGCTGTCTATGTTGTCCTTCTCTTCACTTACCTTTCCTGTCACCTCAATTTGCAAATATAGCCCCATTGTCTTTGGCTAACCCTGCTCAATTTACATGAGAGAAAGGAAAATAACTACATTCCCTCCTATCTGGGAGAAAACCTGTTTTTCCTTTGCTTGGCAACTGAGTTTAAAGCATAATATTAGCAAGTATCCATAATTCCTCCTACAATGTTAATACATTCTTTCACAAAGATATTAGTGACCAGCATATTACAAGTTTTCTTTCGATACTTACATGACAAAATAGATAAATGCCATGACAGCAATGTGTTAGGTGCAGTGAGTTTGTCAGGCCTGATAGTTGTTGTTGTTACATGACAGTGAGCGCTTTCCCAGTCGGCACAGTGGAGCTCCTAGGATCACACGTGGCTATTCTGAATGATTTATTTTCATTCTGAAGCTGTCCTACATAACTAGGGCTTTCCCCTAAAACGTATCAGTTGAACAGCATTTCCTTGACACATGAGCTGAAGTTACAACTTTATCACACACTCACCTGGTGCACCTTGTTACTTTCTCCTGCTCCTTACTTCATCAGCTTTACAAAGCACTCTGTAACAAAGCAAATCTACCGTACATATCATACCGCGAGAGAAGGCAAGAGCCGATTGCCCTTCAGTGGCAGGGAGCTATTTTGAAAGCAGCATTCATTATCTCTTTCTGATGAGGCAGCAAGAAGCTCTACTTTCTCTGTTGCAGCATTATTCATATGCTGTCTGTATATGCCAGGGCTCTCAGGGCAAGGAATAACAGTTGGATTGTCCCTTTACTTTTGCCCGGGGTAAGAAGTGGGGCAGGTCAGGAATAACTTCCTTCAGCAGAGCCTGAGGACTAGCAGCCCGAGCTCCAGGCAGACTAATGATCTCACTCTGTTGCAGTAGGACCACCTCACTGGCTCGCAGGCCCACTTGATTGACTGAAGGGAGCTAGCAAGCCTGCTTTTTAGGCCCAGCAGGTCTCTGACTGCTTAATGCCTATATCTGCATTTGTGATCACTCCTGTACCTATCCTGTGCTTACCATTACTCCAGCCTTTTTCTTGTTCTGCTCCCGTCCAGTTTCCCTACCTGGCCTGACTCTTTGTTCTTGCTCTGACCCTTGGGCTGACTCCTGCTCCAACCACTAGGCATGACTGCCCATGCCCTTGTCAATGATCGTGTGTAGTTATATTGCCCCAGGAAAAACCCACAGAAGGATTTGTGTAATTCCTTTCCAGTTCTCCAGGAGCAGTAAATTGCCACTGGCAGTAACTGATTGCTTTATTGTCCTCCCCTCCCTTATACACACCCACACTCAGCTTTTGGGACGTGGAGTAGAGTGCTTCATTTCACCCATTCCTTCCTTCCTCTGTTCACTTCCCACAACCATGTGCAGAGGATGAAGTACTGGACATGCAGCAGCTGCAGTGTAAATACAAGGGAAGCTATGAAGTAACATGGGAGGACTTACTCTTCATGCATCAGGGCAGGCCATGATCTGGCCCTAGCTTGGAAACCTAACTTTCTCTTTCATGCCTTGGGCATGCTTGCCTGTTATCTTCGCAGAAATTTTAGCTCTGAAACATTCCACACTTGGACTCAGCCAAATGTTGAAATTTTCAGTGGCTGTTTGATGGGGTCAGCATGTTTTGAGCCAGGTGAGCAATAATCATTAATAAAAAGCTCTCATTTGCAAATATTTGGGGAGTTGGGGAAGCTCAGCAACTCCTAGGGGGCACTTTAGAAGGGGGACCCTAAACTGCACAAGTAATGTTGCAGACTGTCGTGACTCTTTGCCTGAAAGTTTATCTGAATTTACTTATACCTTCACTATATGTGCTAGATGATTCTTCCTCAGTGACGTTCACCATCATGCACATTCTGAAAGTTTAAAGCAAAGCCCTTCAGGAGTTATTTTTGTGCAAAGAATCCTTATTTGTCTTTACATTTGAGAAGTATATTTTTTCCTGTGTAATTAACTAAAAAGGGGCTGAAGCTACTTTTAAAAAAAAGTCACCGAGAACTGAGGGTGTTCAATGGGGCCATATCCTGAATGGCCTCCATGTGCAGATCAGTTTCCCAGAAAGTCTTCTCGCTTTCACTGGAAGCCTTGGTGAAACTGATCCCTGTGTACAGTGATAGTTCAAGGCCTATTAAAGCATGCAAAATACATGGAATTTACCCTTTTTGCGCACAGGGCTTGCGGAATCCAGCCTTTGGAGTGCACACAACACAAATGCCGTTGTGTCATGACTATAGCGACCAAATCCTTATCTGATGTATATTTATCACAGCTCCACGGAAGGGAAATGGAGTTTCTTTAAGAAGATGTCTTCAATGGAGCTGTGACAACTCACGCCAGCTGAAGTTCTGACCCATGG
Organism: Mesoclemmys tuberculata; assembly: GCA_007922155.1. NCBI lineage: Eukaryota > Metazoa > Chordata > Testudines > Chelidae > Mesoclemmys > Mesoclemmys tuberculata. The sequence goes on along the minus strand of ML675601.1, from coordinate 32,669,048 downwards.
ATTATTTCTTTCATTCTCTTTTCCTTCTAATTAATTTTCTCCTCCTTTTCTGGTTTTCAGAAGAAAAAATTAAATTTAAAGACCAAGCTGCCTATAATTTAATATATATTTAAACACACACACACACACATATGCACGTTTGTTTATATTGCTCTGTGTGTGTGCGTGTGTATCTATATGGCAAAATACTGGAGAACTGGAAATATTTTCAGTACATTAATTTTTGCTTTCTTCATGGATTTGAAATGCCAACAGTTAACTTACAGAGACTCTTTCTAGCACCAGGCAAGTGGTATTGCTCCTCAACTGAGGTGGTTGGGTAGGGTGAAAATAGCTTTAAGCAAATATGTGGCCACAGTCTTCTACAGTGTTTGTATAGAGGGCAAAATCTTGCTCTTATGGTGTTGCACAACAGTAGTTGCTAAATGCAGGGTCCCTGAACTGTCTTCCTTGCACAGGACAGGATGTCTCAAGAGTCTGAAGGAATTGCACTCTGCAGAGCCCTTTATGGCTCCTTTGAAAATAAGCAGTGTGCGTACTCCCCAATGCCTATGGCTGATGACATCATGTATGCCATGGCAGCTGGAGACCTGGTCACACCTGCGGGCTGTGGACCAGACCCCCTCTCAGTAATGAAGCACTAACAGGACCAATTAGCCATCCTCTTCCCCACAGAGCCAAGTTGGACTTGCAGCTGCACAGTGTGCTAGAGAATTAATACTACTGCCTCTTTTTTATCTGAGTGACAAGTCAAATTTTGGGGCTTTGGAGATATTCCAATCGGAAGCAGAAATTGATGAAGTCCAGGATTTTCTTTTATGCAATCTTATTTCATTACCAGAAACGTACGAAGTCCTGCTTCTCCAAATGCAGGAAGAACCAAGAACAAAAGGAGCAGTTTATTGGTTTACAGCCCCAAAACTCTTTAGCCAATGACCCAAAAGTGCTTCCTTTAATGTCCCTCAGGATTGCACTCTGCTCAGAGGTTACTGCTTGGCTTTCTTGCTTTTTGCCTCTGCCTCTCTCTGTTCTTGTCCGTTCTCTCTTTCACACGCACACACGTGCCTGGTCACAATACACAGTGGAACCTCTGTGACTGCAACGTGGTGCTATTTTCTGGGGAGGCTTTGATTTCAGTGTGGCCCCTTAACTGTCTCGTACAACTATCTTAAATTAAGGGCATGTTCACACATTCATTTGAACAAGATTTTAACTCAATCCATAACTCAACCCAACTCATGACAAGAGGCTCACTGAGTCCTCTTCTACCCCACTCAATACGTGTATTGAAGATAGGGCAGGATTTTGCTAATAGCTTGTCTCAGGATGCATGTAGATTAATATATGTGTGCACATGTGTGTATTTATAGATGTGTGTATGTGTCTATAATGTATACAGCATAAGACAATGTTCTGTTTTCTACATAATACAGAGCAAAGATTTTTTTCCTCTTTGGGTTTTGGGCCTAAATCCCTACTTGTTTTCTCGGGAACATTAGCTCAAATTTGCAGCTACTATATGCAATAGATAAAACTGTTGCATGGAAAGACCATATGTCACACTGAACTGCTCAAGAGGCATCAAGCCTTGCCTGCTTGCAGATCCTTTAAAGATACAATTTTATGCTCAGTTAAAATGGAAAAGAGCATTATGTTTAAAGATAAACCCTTTTACTGTGCAACTAGTTTGCTAAATTACTAGTTAGTGAGACATTTGGACTGTCAAAAAAAAGTTACACATCTCTTCTGTGTTTATCAGTTGCTATGGAAATAATAATTATGATGTCACAAACAGAGAGATTAAGACCTCCTTATAGTGGGAAGAAAAGACAAAATGGCTTATAGAGACAAAGTTTCTCCTTATTTATATATTACCCTTTTTGACCAGAGCAGTTAGCTAGTATTCAGGATCTTGCGGGTTGTTTCTCTTATGCGGAGAAATTGATGATGTGGGCTGGTATTTCTTTAGTGCAATCTTGTTTATTTACAAAGAAGGTACTCAAAGTCCCATTTCCCTGAACACAGTTGGAAGGAAACAGCAGAAGTCAATTTCTTAGGCCCGGCCTACACTTACCTTTGCGATTCGGCGGCAGTCGACGGGAGATACGCAAGTGACGTAAATCACTTGTGTACCTCCTGTCGACTTACCGGTGTCTCTTCTGCGTGCGTCCACGCTGCGCTGCGCTGACGGGAACAGCGCTCCCTTCGACGCAGCGCTACGCCACTTACCGAGGTGGCTTTCCTGCGTCGCTTCCTGGATCAACTGAGCGCGTCTACACAGACCGCTCAGTCGATCCAGAGCAATCGATGTGACGGCGGCGAATTTGCTGCTGTCAGTGTAGACCCAGCCTTATAGTTCTAAACCTCTTTCCAGCCATACACTGGCCAAAAGCCATCTCTTAGCTTTTTCTCAAGGTTGTGCTACAAGTTCTTCCCTGACTGTCCATAGTACTTGCTTGCTGCCTTATCTGTCTGCTTCTGTGGTATTTCTGCTCTCGCTCTCTCACTCTCACAGAGACATACACATGCAGTTCCACCACTCCCTCCTCAGCATCCTGAATCTGCATTCAGTCCCCAGTGGGTTTAGAGGTGTTTAAGCTGCGGCTTGACAAAACCCTCGCTGGGATGATTTAGCTGAGGATAGTCCTGCTTTGAGCAGGGGGTTGGACTAGGTGACCTCGTGAGGCCCCTTCCAACTCTAATATTCTATTCCTCCCCCAATAATGACCTCACAACCCCTGAGGGATCCCAACCCCTAGTTTGACAACCCCTGCTTTTAGGGATCTTAGTGCATGAAGTATACAATGTCCTCAATAGCATCTATGGGATTTTTGCTCCCCGTCAGACCACTATTCCCGCACATGAGTACTGCAAGGGGCAGAAAATCTGTTACTGTTTCATAACAAATACATTTTAATTGCACAAAACCACTATATTAAAATTGTGACGGGTCCGGCAGGAGAAAGGCAGCATTTAATTTCTATGCATTTAATGCTCAGTTCAGATTTTGCGTTGATTCATTACTAATAAGCACCAGGGAGCATCCCTTCATAACGCAGAGCTAATGAACCAGCAGCAGCCATGCGCCACAGAGGCACCATGTACGGATTAGGATCCAGGTAAGCTACTTTGCTACTGTTCTGGGGAGCAGGTAAAACCTGCCATTGGGCAGCCCTGTGGAATTTCATCCTGATTGGCTGGATACCAGTTGCAAAGGATACACCAAGATGAGGTCTGGTCTACACTTAAAACTTAGATTGACATAGCTACAGCACTGGGGAGGGGAGGGGGTGAAAAATCCACACCCCTAAGCACCACAGCTATGCCGACCTAGACCCTCACTGCAGATGCAGCACAGTCAACAGAAGCTGAAGGAGGTAGAGTTACTACAGAGACAGGAATAATCCCTTCCATCGCTATGGCATGCCACTACACTATGGTGCTAGGGTGCTGCAGATGTGCTGCTGTAGCATCCATCATGCAGACATGGCCCGAATCGCCGCTGTCCATCATTGTATCATTTGACCCTTTATTTTATACTTAATCCTCACGTGCATGTGTATATAACAGAACTGGTTTGTTTTGTTCTTAAAGAAATGTGGCCCTCAGGACCCTGGTTTCTATCTCAGGTCTCTAGGTTTTTATACCATGCCCCTCACCAACGGTATCTGAGTGCGTAGATAATAGATGGATTATATCATATGATAAATTTATGTATCTCATTTACATATCTACATTCAGTCACCTTCATTTTTTTCTCTCTCTTCATTCAGTGGATGGTCAGAAGTATCCTGAAGGGCTTGGGAAAGAGCAAGCGAGAATGTTTTTCCTTCCTAGGGTGTGAATCCATACACTGGAAACTTAGAAAATATCTTTTACATCACTGCGGCACTGGCTGAAATTGTCCAAAGGGCCCCAACATGGTAGACAGCATATATGCTCCTTGGCTGCATTTGGGTGAGCTTTTCACATGGATGAAATATTAAGGGACTATGTTTCCAATGTGCATTGATGCCTCTTAAAATGTTAGGGGGAACCTGCAACTACTTGTGAATGTCATGTCCTGAAAACCACTGAATTCAACCGGAACCTAATGCAAATATAAGGTCCCATTACAGAACAGAGGAATCCTGCACTTTTAATTAAAAATCTCAGACCGTCAACTCACCCAGCAAGTTATTAATCCCCAAGAAATGCCCTTTGCTGAGATTATTATTTCTTAATTAACATACAGTGAACAGTATATGTTTGGTTTAGCCTTTGAAGAAGGGGGCAAACTTTCTTCAAGAACTGGAAAAGTTAGCAGCTCTTTACATGGAGTATCCAGATGTGATGAGAAGGAATGTTAACACAATGCTGGAGTCAACTGAAGTTACCTTTGATCCCCCTAAATTTACTCCATGTCTTGTAACTAAAAAGCCTTGAATGGTTGCATGGTGTTGCCCCTTTTCACAGAGTACTGCACATTTTTTTTAAAGGTCTGATTTGATTTTTAATAGGCTATATCAATTAGTAATGTCTCTTTCATATCTTATGGATTAATTTGTATGTCATTTAAATGCACAGACTTTGCATTAGCTGGCCATTTCTAGGCAGCTGCTCTTTATGCAACACCATCTCTTGGCAGTATAGCAACTCTTGCACTTAGCATTTGACCTGTTTGAAAAATGTTAATTGTTTTTCACAGCAAGCTTCAGGAAAAAAATGGGTTTTTAATTTCCACAAAAAAAAATTATTTATTGAAAAATTATTTCATTTTTCTTCTTATTTTCACTTTCCAAATCTTTCTTTCCTGCTCCCCGCTTCATTCCAGTGGCCATGAAAAAAAAAATGTGGAACCAAAACTCTCAACTGAAAACAGAGTATTTTTTTGTGGTTGGAAAAAACCCTAAATATTTTGAACAAAAATGTTCTGAAAAAATAATTTTCTGAAAAAATGTTCAGTTAGGAAAAAAAATGCCATTTGCCATTGAGAAATGATTGTGATCGAAATATGTCAATATAGTAGTAGAGCAACTCCTGGTACAACCTTGCAACATGCACGTTGTGGTGGCCCTTAAAAACTTGCCAGTTGCCTTAGAGGACTATGGTAATTGAAGGATTCAAGTATTTCCTATGGTAAGTATAGAAAAGTGCAAGGAATATGGCAGAAATGGAAGTATCTTATTTTTAAGGGCTATCACTCTATGTTACTGTATGTGCTCTCCATTCCTCACAGATGACAAAACTCTTAAGACCCACATCGTAACTTTTGCTGTGATGCTAACAAAAATCTTGACAATAGTTAGGGAGTGGCTGTGCTGTGACCTATGCTTATTATGCAGACCAATTTGATCTCATTGTTTCTTCTCCCTGCCAGTCTGTCCATCTGTATCCAGCTCTTGGTTTATATTGAGTATTTTAGGGCAGGAACCAACTTTGTGCTCTGTCTTTGTACAGCACCTAGCACAGTGGCATCCTGGTCTGTGATTGGGGCTCCTAAATTCTATGGAAATACAAACACCACTCACCAACCCCTCACAGCCAAACTGTCTCTCTACAAATGTACTACTCTGTTTACGGTAGTTAGCATAAGACTTCCTCATATCTTTGCACAGTTGGTCCCCAAGTCAGGGGACAGACCTTGCTTCTGAACTGCTTATTATTTCATTTGCTGAATTAACGTATCAGGCCAGCTTCTCTCCTGCTCTACCAGCCGCAAGTAGCCCTACAACTGGCAGAGTTGGCAGTAGAGGAGAATATAGATGCGTTGCAGCAGCTCTTACACTGTTCATCTCCAAATCAGCCATACCATTTGTTGGTGATTTATCATGAAGCAGCTCTATGTCTGAAGCCTTCACTCTAATTCAGATCTTTAGTATCCCTCACTTTGAATCAATCATTCTCAGACTGTGGATTCTAGCTGTGCTGGGATGGATAATAAAGCATCTTTTGCTGTCCCGAATTGTTCCAGTTCACAATAACTTAACTGGTAGGAGTGAACTATTAGGAAAGATCACTATCATTCCATAGGACCAAATCTATCCTCAAGTTTGCTATCAACGATCTGGTATTTCATGCGCAGTAAGCAATGCATTTTATTTTGTTGAGAATTTCTATGCTATTGACAATCAGACCAACTTATGTCTGGACCCAATGGAGTTATACCAGGGGTTAGTTGGCCCCTTATGTCAGCTTTTAGACACCATAGGTCTATGTATCTCCATTGTCTTGCATGTTGTGTAATCATTTACATTTGTGCAATGTGGATGTAAAATGTTAAAGCACCATGATGAGTGGAGAATTCTGATTTGGTAGCATTTTACATCCAATACACAGGATGCAAAGCAGATGAGAATCAGGCTCCGGTTATTCTACCTATCCAGGTATCGATGGCTAATACATAGCCTGCCAGGGTCACTACAGATATTTCTCCATTCCCAGATGTCTCAAATCATTTATTTTGCCTTTGCCGCCCTCTACTTTAGATGCACTGGTGAAAATTCTGGAAACCCAAATCTGTGGGTAATACTTCCTTTCTGTTTTAAATATAGTTTGGTTATGCCGCTGACTTTTTGTTGTTGTTGTTTTTGATGTTTTGCTCCTAATTCTCATTTAGAAGCATCGGCTAATAAATTGACAGGTTGTGACATATCATAGTAATTTAGAGCCTTTTCATCTCTGCCTCTGAGTGCTGCTTTTAGTGTTTTCTGAAGGCTTTTATTCACAGACAGTGTCCCTCTTGAGTAGCTCTCTGAATGTGTTGTCAAGACTGATACGTTTGGTATAAATTTTTCCTGGAACTGTATGCAATTTCTCTATAAAATGCTACAACTCTTCTGTCTGCCATAGGTCCATTTCTACAATGGCCAACTAATTTGCGTGGCTTCCAGCCTTGCTAGTTTACAATACATTCAAAACACTTCTCTTTATAAGAGTTTATTCTTTATGGCCTGAACATTAAATTCATCAGTTTTAGTCTAAGCCTTTCGTTTGGTTTATGAACCTCTTTCACTACATACAGCTCACACATCAATGTTAGTCATCATTTTTTGTGGGTTGTCTGAGCACTTGTAATATACTGTCTTTCCTACGTACTGTTTGTTCCATACATATGTTTTAAATATTCGCATCTGGGCAATGGCACTTTGACAGGTGAGATCGTTATTGTTCCTGTTTAATATTTGTACGGTGGTAGTGTTTTGTGACCCCAACTGTGGAATGAGGCCCCATTGTGCCTGGTACTGTACATACACATAACGAAAAAGCAGGCTATATGCCAAAGAGCTTCAATAGATAAACGGATTCTGCAGTGAATGCAATTAGCTAGTAGTGATAATTGGTATCAGATGAGTTAAACTATGGATCTGATTCTCCACTCACCTACTCCACTGCAAATCAAGAGTAATTCCATCAAAATCAGTGTAAAATAGAGGTAAGCGAGAAGAGACTCAGACCCATGAATGTATGTCTGCTGGGCCTAGTGTCAGAACCTCTCTATCTTTAGCTTTATTATCTTAGGCCAGACATGCCCATGGAGCATACTTTGGCTACAGAAGTCATAATTTGAAAATCCTTGGTATAATAGTATTGTGTAAATTTTATTTCTTTCTTTAAAAAAATCTTCAATTTTCAAAGTGAACTGAATTTAATTATAAAGGATATCAGACTGGGAGTAGTTTAGTAACATTACAAGTCTATGGCATGGATGGCAGCAGCGGCATATGTTTCCATGCTGCTCTGCCAGGGTTCCAACTGTAATTTAGAAGTGAGAGGGCCTTGCAGTTTCCTTGGACATTCAGGACCAAATTCCTAGGTCCAGCAAAGCAGTTTTGGCACAGGACTTTATTTCAGATAGGCCACTAAGCCGCTATGAGACACAAAAAACCTTTCAGCCACAAAGCTGGTTTGAACTGGTGGCCTAGAAAGGTTTCATGTCTTTTTACCAGTCAATCCCTTGAGCTACCCACTCCATCTGAATGAACATTTGTTTCCTCCAAGAAAAATTGCATATAACCATGTTTTTCTCCAGTTTCTTGATAATTTTATATGACTACATTCAATGTTTGTTTTCTTTCAGGTTCCCCATGTGTTCATCTGAATTACTTTAGCATTTCATACTGGAGTTACATATGAGACCAATTTCTGTGAGTATTTGTGTCTCATGCAAACCCAGTGAAGACAGTGGGATGTTACATTATAAAAGTTAGCAAATAATTTAGTGCATCTCTGTCTCTCTCTCTCTATTTTAACCTCACTGAAATTTTATTGTAATTAACTTAGAGGGAATCAGATGAAATCTACTACTGTATGCTGCTGTTTTAGTGTTATCTCACTGACTTCCTTGCCCCTAAACCCTTTGGCATTGATTTCAATGGGAAAACTTAGCATACATCTTTCCATACGCCTGCTATGGGCTGCTAACAAGTTCACCTGCACAATACCAGTACAAAAAGATGGATTTAACACATCCTGGCTCTCAACACTTGGCTCAGTTTTGGATTTTTAGGCAAAAGCCATTTCTTCACAATATTATGTAGCTTATTTCTTTATTTAATCAAGGATTTTGTGAAACCTTCACCCTTCCACGTGGCTTTTCTCTCTTAAATGTCTACAAAGAATTGGTGGACCTTACATAGTGGTCTCCATTCAAAAGTCAATATCTACAAAAGTTACTGAACAGATATATGTGAGACAGCACATTTATTTCCTGTTCTGGTTATAGAAGGAAACTGTACCTCAGGTAGTATTGTAACTATTAGCTGTTGTTAATAGTGGAACTTCTTGCCCCTAATAACTGGGGAATTAGGTGCTACTCTAAGAAGTTGCGTTAATTTTGAGGGGAAATAGTAAGGGGCCTAACAAGTACCACACTTTCCAACTGTGCAACAAAAAAATCCCAATCTGCAGCCCTCTACAAACTGATTTGTTAACTTTTTATGATGTGTAGTTGGTGCCCAAATGGATGCCAATGTACAGGTATGAATCAGCTATGGTGAACTTTTAAAATAGTATTCAACTTGTACAGTGGAGGCTATGAGTCCAACCAAACACAATAACTGTCTCCCAATGGTGTCTTAATTTAATGTATTATAATCAAAATAATGAAGCTTGCAAGAAGGTCTAAGAAATTTGGTACCCAAAACCCATTGGTAGGAATGAAATGAGTCCACTAAGAAATACATTCCCCTTTGCCCTCCTATAGGATGTGATATTTTCCAAGTATTTTTGGGAAGCTCATTTCTTCAGATTCCTTGTTGGCTGCATAAGAAGGCACTGAGGGGTATTAGAGTGTTCTGAAATCAATGGGCGTTGTTAGTATTTAGCTCCTTCCAGAATATGGCCTTCATCTACTGAAATTTCATCAAATAGCAGACTCTTTTCCCAGGAACTTCCCATATTTACTTCAGCATATTCAGGCAGAAGGTAATTAAAAAATTTGCGCAACTTCAGATTCTTCAAGCCTTTCTAATAAAATTTCCTCCTCTCCCAGATTACTACCCTCCCTCTACCTGCCCAATATTTACAACTCCAACACTTCATAGATAGACTCCGTTGTTGACAGTTGAAAAAAACCACAGTCACTATGTATGGTATGGTTAGGTAGGTCAAGATTAATTTCAGCATTGTACATGAATCTGTTACCCAGTCATTTTAATGATACACTACTCGAGCCAGCACTGGGGTCTACGGTAAAATGAAAACTTTGATTGGAGCTTGTCTGCTCGTGAATGGCGCTCTCTGTGAAAGAACACTAATGTAGTCTTTATTTGCATGTTTCTCTAAAGGTAGGGAACTTCAAATCTTTCTCTTGCTACAATACTTGTAGGTATATATGACAATTAAGAAGGGGCCATAGTCCAGCGGAGTTGTGGTATTATGGGAATGTCACTTTCCCTCAAAGATGAACCCAGGTAATAAATACACTGTAGTTAAGACAACAGGATGTGATTCTTGACGTCTTATGGGGCATTGCCTGATCAAGAGGGTCATGGGAAGCTGAAGATTCTCACTAGCCAGCTGAGCCAATGCAGCTGGATCAAATGTCAATGCAGACATAGCATGGCACCTTCACAATGTTAATACTCATCTGCACGCTAAAGTTTCATGCAAAAAAGCAAAATTCCTGGAGGAATTCCATTTTGTAACAGTCAGTCGGGGACAGTTCTGTAATAAGGGTACTTGGCCCCCTTAAGGCTCCTGTCAATCAGCCAGAGGGTGTCCTCCCCTTCAAGACTTCCTCGACATCAACCCTGAGCAGAGTCACAGGAGACAAGTAAGAGGAATGCAGCAGCTGTGACAGAGCTAGACCTCTGCCCCTGAATGTGGTTGCTTCCTCATGATTTCAGTATGCCCCCATGTATGCGAATGTGTCAAGCCCAGGGTAAACCAAAGTGTTGGTTTATCAGACAACCCCCCGACAAACATATATATATACATGTATTATATATGATAATACATTGTATGACAAGGCAGAGCAGCCTGAAGGAGTGTGGGCAGGTGGTCCTGAGTTCTAATCTAGGCTCTGCCACAGAGTCAGTTCTGGAACCTTGGGTCAAGGCACTTCATTTCTCTGCCTCAGTTTCCCCCATCTATAAAATGGGGATAAAAATAGTCACACATCTACCTCACAGTGGTGTCCTGAGGATTGGGGGCTGCACACTGCTTTGAGCATATGAAGTGCTAAGTGTTATTCCATCACTTTCTAAAAAGTAAAATGCTCAGTAAATTCCCCAGTTGTTGTTTTTTTAAAAACCACCTTAGGTTATAACATCAGCCTCTAGTGAGAACTGTTATTTCATTCACTTGAAGCCTTTGACAAGAAGGAAAGATATATTGTACTAGGAGGATTAGTGGAGCTTTCTATGCAGGGGCCTCTCCTTTTAAAAAAGAAGTTGTTATCCAGACTGGCCCATCTGCACTTGTCAGTGATTTAGCTTTAAGACCACAACTCCGAATCACCAAACATTTACCTGCCTTGCAGTAGTTCATCTTCTCCTGACAGACGCTTTAATTGTGCTCGCAGAGAGCTGGTCCACATCCCAGAAAGAGCTAGTTAAGCAGTGGCTCTGCTGGAAGATGACAGCTAATGGGCTCCCCCTAGGGGCAGCTGAGTCTCAGTGGAGCGAAGGAAGCAGCTGTGGCATGTTGCCAGGAAACAAGCCCCAGGGTTTGTTCTGACAGAAAAACACAAGGAGCAGAGGATTTTGTTTTGTTTTGTTTTGTAGCCTCTTGCCAGCATTACCTCAGTGTGCCATGAGTCCTTGACACTGTTCTTGCTGGACTGCTGTGAACCACACAGCCAGGGAGTTAATTCTCACCCTACCGAACAAACTTTCAGATGCTGTTTTTCATTATTGTTTTCCTTCTCTTATTTCCCTATGTGCCACCTTCTTGTTATTTTTAAAAGTGCACTGGTGTTTAAAGGGTTGTATTTGTGAAAAGATCTGGGTTAACAGCGATTTCCTGGCCTCGCATTTCACCATTCAAAGCCATCTGCATTCAAATGTGGCTGAGGTCGTGAGAGAAATGAGTTTATTGACCTGTGGACACAGTTTAGCCCCATTGGGCATGAAATGCAGGTTTTGCTCGTATGAGAGAATGATTCTTATTATGGCAGGGATGTTGTAGGCCAGGACCGAGGTGCCTTGGCAGAGCTCTTTGGCGGATTGTGACTTTCACTGCACTTTATTCAAGCCAGGACATTCAGTCTCTAGTGCGAGGGCAATAAAACTCAAAACATGAACAATATACGTGAAACGTTGAAAAGCAAAAGCAATCATAAGTGCATGGCCAGCACTCGTCAGCAAGTCACAAGTGTGTGTGTGGCAACATAAAATGTAGCATGGTCACCAGCAAACACGCACCTAACAGCTGGAACACAGCTTTCCCCTAAAAGTCCAGCCATGTAATCCTCTTGCAAGCAAATTTTGACTTCAGTAAGAGGAAGCTGCTCTGATGTGTTGAGCTTTAATGTAGCCCCAGCAAGATGGACTAGTGGGCAGAGCGAACATGAGGTGATAAAAAGTGCAGGCTTTGGCTCAGTCTTATCTCTTCCAGTAGGTTGTTACATAGGCAGGTTCCCCTGACTGAGAATATTTGATCTTTGGTTCTCTCAAGCCTGTACCTGGGCACTATTAGTTGCATTGTCCTGCAAAAGTACAGCTGCCTCGGTGGATTGTGAATGCAGAGGTGGTCTCATATGTAGTCAGACCCCAACCTGTTTAGGGCTTTGAAGAGTAAGAACAGAGTCCTGCACCAGCATTTTTAGGGACCCGGAGGGTGAGGAGTACCTCTGTGATATGCTCCCTGCTTTTTACCTGCTAAGGTGGTGGGATGCTGCATTGTGTACAGAATGGTGTTTCTGTATTGCATCAACCTTCAGCCCAGTAGTCTAACCTGGAGGTGATAAATTCATGAATTACATTGCCCAGATCCACACCTGAGAGGAAAGACATCTCATCTGGCAAACTGGAAAGGAATTCATCTCTCAGCATCGTTCCTGCTTGGGTATCCAGGATGAGTGCAGTAGGTGGCTCACATTGCTACATACTACTTTAACAAAATAAGGGTAGTGCCTTGGAAGCAAGAGGTGGTTAGTATCTTGCCAGTTCTTTAAATGTTTCCCTCTTCTTGCCAGCATCACTTCTGTCTTGCCTGGATTCAGCTTGAACCAGCTGCTCTTCATCCAGGTGCTAGCAGGCTCTTGTAGGCACTGCAGCATATTTGTGATGATGCTCGTCATGGATATTAAGAATAAAAAAGGGCCCGATTCTCTGGTGAAGTAACCGATTTACACCAGCTCTGGATCTGGTCTCAATTCTGGTGTCAACAGTGCAGTGTCAGCCAGTCATCAAGCTCAGGACATATCACACCTCTTGAAGTGGCCTCAGATATCCAAAAGGAGAGAGGCAGCATTGATCTATCCAGAAGAGGTAGTAAGGCTCTATACAGGACCCCACATGTCCAGTTCTTTTTGCGAAATAACGTGCCAAGCTATTGCCCCAATTGTATAAAGTTCAGGGGGATTTCAAAGTAAAATCAGGGCTCTGCAAGTAAATCACAGTATAAAATTAATATTAGTTAACTATTTATTATTAATAGGCACTTGACGTTTGGGGCACAGCATTTTGTTTCCTTTCGGTTTGCTGTAAGGCAGGATGGCAAAGGCGCAATGCTAACATGGTACTCTGACAGTAGGAATTGTCACTTGTGTATCTTTATTCCATTGCACCAGCCGAGCGTTTGAGACACCTGGTTCTTTTAGCTTCTGTTCTTGCCATGGACCAATAGGGGCAGAAACAGGGAAACCACTCTGTACAATGCAGAATAAAATTGTTTTGTGCCAAAAGGTTTGCATGATGAGAACTGCAATGGGCAGGCAAGCAGTGAGTCACTGACCTGAGGCAGCACAATGTGTCAGTAAAAGAGTGCAGCAGCCCAGGGAGAGTGGTGGCCCACAGCCTCAATTTGTAATGACTGTGTGGCCTTCCTGCCAAAAAGTTTGTCTCCACCTCCTTGCTTTAGGGATTTCTCATCATGTTCTTAACCACTTGGACATCGTAAGAGAAAGAGTCTGCATGTTTCCAGCATATAACCCAAGGCATCTGCTCAAATGAAAGAGAACTGCCGAACCTGAATCTAATTCAGAGCTTTCCAAACACCTGTGAGTCAGTCGATGGGAAATTCTCCCTGTCTTCATGAGCACAGATGAGTTTTGAACCTTCTGGGCATTTTAGCAGTTTACCATCTGTACATATAACCTTTTTTTGAGTACATAGAAGTCTTGTAGGAGGATGTAAAATCCAGGAACCAAGATAAGAAAACATGTTTACACCTGCTACATCTGTTCAATAATTTCCAGCCTATATTACACTTTTGACTTTCAATCATTTTTTCCCTTTGGTCAAATGCCATCATCTTAAAAGCATTTTTATATTTTTTCCAAGTCTCACAGACTTCCCATCAAAACTTGTACAGAACATATTGTAACCGAGCAAAATTGTAGAGCAGCCTATTGATAGAGGGTAGTATTGGCTACTATTTTTTTTGATTGCCACGGATAGTTTGGATACTGAAAAATCATAGTAAATAAAAATAATGTTAAATACCTACATGAAAATTGGTAATTAGAATTTTTAAAAATAAAAATGGTGGCAGGCCTGTGCACCATTTATAGTAGAGAAATATATCTATCTGCAAGCTAATTGAAAAAAAACCATTTGACACAAAATAGGTTATAAAAGGAACATTTACAAAAATATCAGTACAAAGAAGAACATATCCATAATAATCCAAACAAAAGGTAGCATTTACTAACTGCTTTCATGGAAGGCCAGACACACTGAAACATGCCTTCAGAAAGGTGATCTGTCTCAGTGAAGAGCTAGAAATAGACAGCAGCTACCAGAAAGGAAAACCCATAGACTATAGCTGGTTGCATTTTTTTCCTTAATAATTGTGAAAAAAATTCAAAATTTCAAAATAGTAACACTGAGAGGCTACTGTATGTTAGAATCCCTGCCAATGCACAAAGTGGCCTAGACTGCTATTAAACTAACTGCTGCAGTACTGGATCTTTGATGTTTCGTAACCAGTCTGAAGCCTTGAGGTGTGTGCAAATTGGTATTTGTGTGCACAATTCATTTAACTGCAGTGCAACGGTAAATCTAGTGCATAATGCCTTCTTTCTGTTAAAAAATGTCACTTTGCACAAAAGAGACAAAAAGACACACTAGGATTTGTGCACTTAATGTGCACACATTTTGTGCACTTTTGGACCCACATTTGCAAATTTGGTTCTACAACTAATAGAACTGCAGTAATAAAATCCTGAAATCCTCAGGAATTTTGTATGGGGACTGAGTAGAGGCTTTAGAATTTGCACCTAAAAAGTAGTACCAAAAATAAATAATTTTTAAATCCCTGTAAAAAACTGTTTAATATTATTTCCAAAGACTAATGACAATGTACATAGAACTGATGGTTTTAACATATTATCACAGCATCTGCATTAGTATTTTCTTTCAACAGTTTCTTTGTGCCACCTCCTGACTCTTCTTATATTGTCCACATCTCATCTTGAGCTGCCACTTTCTCCAAGGCCAGCAGAGCAAACTCATTCTCCTGACTCACACAACTGCAGATGGAGTCAAGCTCCAACACGCTGCCTTCCCGGAATTTGGCATATGTCAGTTTAGATACCTTAATCAATCAGGCTGATTTCAGTTATCCTAATTGTCCTTTTAGGGTTCCCAGCTAGCAACAACAGCCTCTAGAAATCCCCAAGCAGCCTAACTGATGCAGTCTAATTACATTTCTTCTTGCAATTTCCATTAAACTACTCCCTGAATCCATTACAATGGCTGACTGTATGTTTCGATGATTTTTCTTACTAGGATATAGTCAATATGATCTTTGAATTCTATATGATCTAGAGGGTATCAGATCTTGCCACATACACTTTGTTTGCTGTTTGTCAATCACCTTGTTCCAGCACTTATGTAATGTGTCATCTATCCATGGATGAGGACACCCATTTTGACTCTCGGCATACATGGTCATTTCAGTCTAAACACTGGCAGTGGTTCTTTCCTCATAGCATTGCACAAACTGCTTGATTCAGAAACTGCCAGCTCCTATCAACCTCTTGTGCAAAGGATTTCTAGATATGTCTCATTACAAGCGAAGGAGTTGACATTCTTTTCCAAAACAGCTTGGAAAGGTACGCTCTTTTGTCAGCATCCCCTTCCCCCACAACCCTTTTGCTGTAGTAAACTATAAACAGATCAATTGAGATTACATCAGTCACAGTTGGGCTTCTTTGCTAATTTGATCGCCCTTTCCATCAAATTAATGTTTCATTTTACCACATGTTGCTAATCTTTCAGTCCATGTCCTCTGGATTATGCAGCTAGGTCATGCATGAATTTAGCACTGAAAACCAGAATAGCCAGTCTATTGCACCTTATCATCTTCAAGAAAAGGACACAATTGCTGAGTGAGGCTGATTTCTTTCGTAATGTAACTTCCGAGACCACATTCCAGGAAGCCCATGAAGAATGAAAGCATCAAGTCAGCAAAACTTTCTCCTTAAATCCATTTGGATTTAAACTGCAGTTAGCACAAAATGAAGCTGTCCGCTTGTTAAGTGCTCTTTCTCTCCATGAGCATATGACAACAGAAACCCCATGATCTACACTGGCTATCTATTGGCTTTGACCTAACCAGTATTAAATGGCTTTGGATCTGACGACTGAAGAGACTCCCCTTCTCTCTTGTGTGTCATTGGCGCACATGTGATCAACAGAGGCATTCAAGTTGGAGACCTTTCAATTTAAAAGGGAGGGAGCAGACAGCAGGGCATTCTCCATCAGGGCCTTTGACTTCAGTACTTGTTCTCACCTTTGCTATAAAAAAGCCCCTGGATGCAGATTCTCAAGGCACATTGCAAAGCCCAACTCTTTACTAAGGTTTTTGAAGTGGTAGGGGATGCACAAGGTGGAGAAGGTGGGATATTATATCTTTGTTTGGTTAAATTTATCTACTTGGCTATGTTGTTAGTTCTGTATGTTTTGTTCAAAGATCTCCCAAGGGGACCACCTAGATTTGTGTATACAAATACAAATAAATAAAATAAAATACTTTTAAAATCTGTTAATCAATGGACAGCGCCAAATCAGACTGTAGGAGCAGGGCATGAAGGGTAATTGGAAGCAATAGAATTATCTTCACAAAAATAAATGCATTAGTTTAATGTATACAAAGAGTGCAGCAAGTGAAGAAGAACGCCCCTTGTTAAATGTTTATTATTCTAACTCTAGCTGAGAGAGAGTGTGTTTTCATTTTAAGTAAGATCAAGGCAATGGTGGCATTTGTCCCATGATGGCCCCCTGCAAAACTCAATTCTTGGATCCCTGCTAGTGTTGGCACCCATCACGATGGGTGGGGTTTGCATTTCACTTGTAATGGAGTCACTGCCTGAGGGCCCCCTGCGATTGCATGGATTGTGGATGCCTAATGCCACCAATGGATCAGGGACAGTTGAGAAGTGTTGTATGAGCTACAGAGGCACTGTCTGAATAACACTTGATTGGATAGGGGAAATAGACAAATGATGAAACAAGTTAAGTGGTAATTCTAACATAGCTGAAAGCCTTGTAAATTACATTGTCATAAAATAACACTCACGGTTATATTTTTAAAATATCAATGTTTGTGTCAGATTAATAAGTGCCCTTTATCTAAGGGAGAAGTGGCAAAGCAGGGCCTAATGCAATGTCAGGCCTTGACTGATTCTCAAACAGAACAAGACACTGAAGCAGTCTGGCCAAGCAGGATTGCCCAAAAAACATATTTTTAATAGGGCTGGTCAAAAAATGCTAATAATTTTTATGATAAATTTTTAACCAAAAATCTCTAAATAATTTTTATTCCACTGTTTTGAAGAGGAATCATTTTTAAATTTGGGGTTTTTTCAAAATCATATCCTAAAAATGTCAAAACAAATTTTTCATTTTTCTACCTGCTTTTTTCTCCTTTTTCTATTTCACCACTGCAAACAAAGGGGGGGGGGGGGGACAACGAGTTATGGAAAAGAGAAAAGGGGAAGAAAGAAGAGATGGGGAGCAAAACGAGAAAAGCCAAACATAAAAAATGAACATTAAGTAAAATGTTTATTTTCTTCAAAAACTGGGGGGGTGGGAGGGGCAGAAGTGAAGATTTTTGCAAATATTTTCATTAACAAACAAAATAGGCCATTTCTAGTTGAAAAAAATGTTTAGAAGGAAAAAATTTGACCAGCTCTAATTGAAATATTACTTATATCAATCTAAAGCTATACTGTGACTAAAATTCCATGACAGGCCCCATCATCTTCCTTCCCAACTACTCCAACTTCTTCCCTTCTGGCTGCTTTGAAATGTACATTGGTCCTTCTGATGTTGTTCAAACTGCAGCTGCTAAAATCATCTTCCTGGCCTGTTAATCCGATTGTGTCATTCCCTCCTCTGTCTCCCTTTTTTCCTCACATCAGATTCAAGTTTCCTATCTTCACCTACAAAGTCCTTTGCAACTTTTCCCCTCTTAATTTACTTTATCTTGCCCTTTATTGTGCACCAACGTGTTGCCAGCCTTGATCAACCATTTGTCTACCTCGCCCACAGACAATGCTAGGCTTCCTTATTCGTGGAATGCCCACCATGAACAAATCACTACCCTCTCCTCAGGCTAGCTCTTTTGTGTTATTTCCAAGAAATCAGCCAATCATGATGCAATGCAATGACAACTAGTATGTTATACAGGAGGTCAGACTAGGCCCTGGTCTACATTTACCTGGAAATTCGGCAGCAGTCGATGTGAGTTACGCAAGCTACGGAGAGTAGCTTGCATAAAGCTACGGAGAGTAGCTTGCATAACTCACGTCGACTGCTGTGCTTCCCTTCTGTGCACTGTCTTCACTGCACTGTGCCATCTGAGGAGGTGGATTACCAGTTTCGACTTCCTGATCGATGGTGCGTGTCTACACTGACCACTCAATCGATCCAGATAAGTTGATTTGACGGCGGCGACTTTGCCGCCATCAGTATAGACATATAGTTGATCATAATGCTCCCTTCTGATATGAGAGGATCTAAGCAAGTACTTTTCCATTGACGTCTTTTGGAGATGAGAAAACTCAGTATCAGGTTATACAGAAGCAAAAAATAGAGCTACTGATTCTTTGTCTCTGTACTATTTTACCAAACAAAGGCAGCATTTTCTGACAGTGCAGTGTACAGTCATATGGGTTCATACAACTCAAGCTAATTTTTAGACTGTTTGACTCTTACACTAACTTTTGCGCTCTAGAGGTAACTTAAATGTCACAGAAAAAAGATGGCCTCAGTCTCTTTTCTAGCCAGTTTTGCTCAACTCCAAGGAGTCTTCAGGAAAGCTTAATGTGCACCATGTATAAGGTTTGGGGGGGTTTAATACCAAATTCTAAATACTATTTTTTAATCCAGAAATATCTGGAGGATTGTTTGTTTATCTAACCAATATAGTGTTGAACTCCTATTTTACGAAGAAATTGAGTTCAGAAAAATTTAAAAAATCCTATCATGAATCACTTGAAAATTACGATAGATGTACTGCATAAATTGTGGGCTAGTACATTGTATTGCTTTTTTCTTACCCTTCAACCACTGCAACATGATTTCTAATACACTAAGGCATAGGACTCTGAAGGGATGTCAAGTTGTTCTTCATTGACATCACTTTTATTTCGTGATTTCTCTTCTCTCTCCCCACTACGCCATCAGGAAAAATGGTTCATATAATGGGTCATTTGTAAGCCTGGTGTTTATAAAATCAAGGTTCTACTGTACACAATGTCAATTACCCAAGCTTCCATGATCAGAATCTCCCTGTAATTCATAAAAGGATAACATCACCCAAAATCTATTAATTTTAGTCAGCATCACCTTAGCTATTCAAAACTCTGCTCATCTGAATTTGTTCTGTAACCCTATTGGCATTAGAATACTGGGTATTGTACTGTCCTTCAGTCCTTGAAGAAGACAGAGACTATTACCTTGCAATCAGAGCCAGAATGTAAACATACACTACCTCCAAGCAAGGCACATCCATTATACTCATGAATAGAACGCAAAGAACACCTACATATTTTAGCTGAACTCGCTTCTTCAAGTGCTCCATGAATGGACCCCTCACTGAAATCAATGGGAGTTTTGCATGTAAGGGACTGGCTGATTCAGGTCCACCAAAATCTGGAGTGAGAGTGTCGTAAGCCAAGCAGTCACCCTAGAGTAACTGAATAGCGTTGGACAAGGTATACTTTTGTTACTACTACTGTCAAAGTGGCATGCAAAAACTGTGGCATGCAAAAACATATTGAAATAAAATCAATGCTTGAAAATATGAGGAGCAGAAAGGGAATTTGTGCAGTTGAAAAAATATTTGGAAGTAATGTTTATAATTGGCACCAATTGCTAGTAGTTAAATGCTAATTCACTCATCTAGTGGCAAATTCTGCCTACCTTCATGTGTGCAGAGGGTCCTGACAGCAGTGGAATTGGTAGAGTTGATCTTTGCATGCCTGCAAAGCTGATGGCAATGGGCCTACCTAATTTGGCATCAAGAAATGTAAAGAAAAAATCTAAAAATAAACAAAGGGAAGCTTTTACCCTTTTACTGATGCCTCCAATCACTAGGACTTCACTGATTTTTTCTCAACAATAACACACTATTCATAGTCCCCTCATTATCACCCAGAGGGGCTTTAGGGTCCAGAAAAAAACAAACCATCGATCCCTTGATATGGAAAGGCCCCAGGTTGTGTTGTCCAAGCTATGCCCTATTGGCACTAAGGCAAGTCTCCTTCCTGTTTCTGGTTTACCACTCACAGCTGCCTACAATTCAGACTCGACCTGGAATTGAACCTATGTGTGAGAGACAGCTGGCTCCCTGGTCAACGCCAATGAAGTAAAGGGAGAGGGACAATGTTATAAAATGACAGACCTGGGGGAGGTCCCTGAAGTGCACATGTGCTTGTCCAGTCTGCTGTCAATTTCGCCAGTTCAGCATGCTGGCTGGCAGCTCCTTTGGGTTTGCACAAAGCGGATCAGGCTGATGTTTTCTGTTATAACAACAGACTATATAACAATATATACTCCTCGTTTTGTGAGCCCATTTGAACCTCTTTACTTATAAAAATAGAGACTGCTTTGTTTATTTATAATAAGGCAGGCTGGGGTTTGAGTAGGGTCACCAGCTGTCCCAATTTTATAGGGACAGTCCGGATATTCAGGGCTTTGTCTTATATAGGTGCCTATTACCCACCACCCCAACCTGATTTTTCTCACTTGCTATCTGGTCACCGCAGGTCTGAGTATTATAATGGGCAAAAGTCAATTCATTTAGTTTCAGGGGAAGCTGGTATGGGGTCAGGTATTTTGGGGGGTCAGTTGAGGAGAGGGGTTGATGGCAAAATTTTTCATAGGTCTGATAGCAAATGCTATGGCTGGCCTTGGGCATGGGTGTGATTCCACTGTAGGAGTAAGTTTGGGGCATATACTTCACAAGGGTTTCCCATGCTTCAGTATGAAGGAGGCTTTGGGAAGTGCCGTGGGCCAAAAAGTGATACACGGGATCCATGACTTCATGGAACAACTGGCCAAACCCTCCCAAGGTGTGAACCAACCACAGGAGGTAGTGGCCTTCAGTGGGACTGCTCATGTGGGTATGTACTATGTACAGAATGAAGGGTTTGTAGGACCCTAAATTGTTAGCTTGTTTCTTACCATATTTCCCTTGTTGAGGTGTGAGAGGGGAAAAGCTCTGGTTTCTGCAATGTGATCTCATGCTGAACTGATCTAAGTGGGATAAAGCTTTATCTTGTTAATATGTACCCCAGGATAACTGTTTCCTGGACTCGTGTTTGCTAGTGGAGGCAACTCCCCAGTAAAAGAACTGCCATGCAGGGGAGGCTACAGATGGCTTTGTAGTAGTACACATACTGTACACCTGCACGTTTGGCACATAAGTGTTTTAGTGCAGATTTGCTAGCGAAGAAGACAGATTTATTTTTCTGAGGAGGCGGGAAGATCAGATCACCTCCAGGTGTTACACTGATAAATACTGAGAACAACTCACCAGTCCTCCACAATTCTTCCCTGATCAACTTCATCCTTGAGATATGAATTTGAGGCACAGATATGTTATCTGGGAAGTTGTCCAGATTCATTTTCAAGGAAGTTAGATACTCAGCACAGGCCTGCCATCAGCAAGGCTTGTTGGTTTGTCACTGTGCCAGAAGCAGCACTGAAAGGCCAAGATTGGAACCCTGTAGCCTAATCCCCAAGCTGTGTGGAGTTCAGATAAAAATGGGACTCAAAGTTCAGCTGTTCCTAATTTTGTTTTTAGTTCCGCACACTGAAATCCAACCAGTGAGGTTTTGAAAAACAAAAAGCTAAACCAGCCATACAAAATACAGGATAAGTCCTGCAACCTTTTAGTGGTTACAGTGGAAAGAAATGGACTGGGGTCTGGATCTAAGAGCCAGGAAAGTCCAAGGGAGACTTTCCATTTATTTCAATAGGCTTTGAATTAGGCATTACTGACTGCAATGTGGTAAAAAATGCCCTGTGGTCAGCCCCATGAGCACAGCAACCAAAATGTGTTGGGGCAGAGACATGGATGTCTGAATCACTGGTACTAAACGCATCCATACTCTGGCTCTCCACTGGAATGCCCCTTTGGGATGCTAATGAAGTCTGTCAGGTTTCACACATGTAATGCTAGGGGGGACTTGGCCCTAGGTGCGTGCCACTGCCAGAGACAGAATGCCAGTGAGCTAATACTGCATGCAAACCTAGCTTCCTCTACTGAAATCTGAGAGGAGAATTATCTAAGAGAAAAGTGCTGCTATCAGCTTTCTTTGGAAAGAACTTGATGGTAGCTAATAGCCGTAATGCTTGCTCATTTTATTTTTTATTGGTTTTGGGTCTCCCTGAAATACAAAACTGTAAGACACAAGGCAAGTAGCCTCTCGTCACGGAACTAGCATTATAAACTTCCTTGGACAAATACAAGAACTATTTTTTTAAAAATACTTTTAACATTATTTTAAAAATGAAAAGCTGACAGACTATGGTTTTCATCTTAACACCTTTGAGCTGTGGGTAACCCTCCAGGCAACGGTGTGAGGGAGAGTTTGGCTGAGCAATAACTGCTAACATGGGAAAACTATACAGAGGGATGTGTGAAGAGGAAGATAGGGAATGTGGCCTTTCAAAAAGCACTCAGTGTGGGCTTAACCATTGACTTCGGTGGGAGCAGAGAGCTAGGCCTTGTCAACCTGAGAAAGCTGCACCTGTTTAACGAAACAGGCTTTTGAAACCAATTTTTAAACTACAACAAATCCCTGTAAGGATACTCTTATTTCATCTTAAAGGTGGCCTTTTCTGTTTTAGCTTTGCCTTGTCTACATGACAGCCGCCCCGTGGGCCCTGAGGCCTCCTGTGCAGCCCTGAATGGACTGTGCCTGAAAGCAATGTACAGTTCGTAATTGCAGGCACTGGGCCTTGGCAGAAATTCCACCAAATCTGCTTAGCTAAAACCTCAGAAGAAATCAAGGCAGAAGACATGCATCTCCATTTCCATTAGTTGTCCGGTACTTTTCAATACATGCTGCGAACCTTGACTTTAAGCTGGGGGTTAGCATTCATGTGAACTGGGCACTATAGTAGTCCTATACTTCTGCTGCGTGGCTGTTCTGCGTTTTTTAAAATCACCAAAGTTTGCCTTCTCTCCCCCCCTCCCCTTGCTTGTTTCTCTTTCCAACTGCTGATCACACGGGTATTAGCTGGACGGAGATCACATAATGCAGAAAGTTCAAATTATCCATTGAGCGTAGCCTTCCTCACACACTAGGACACACAGCGCATGGTAAACTTTAGCACAAATGGGAAAGAAAACTCATCTGAAAACAGCACTTTCCATACTGTAAGGCTTTATCAAAGGCGGAAAAAAAACCAGCCTTGTGATGTTTCCCAGGTCGTCTTTCAGAATTTGGTAGTTACACAGTGCTCCAGCAGAGACAAACCAACCTAACAAATAAAATGTTTGCAGTTTTCAGATGCTAAGCTACCACCATCCTTATGATTTGAAAACTGGTAAACAAAACATTGTTTGGAAAAGGCCAGCCGGGCCTCCAGCTTGGCAAACATAATAAAGCATATGCACAACTTTAATCAGAGAGCTATTCTCTTTTTTTATTCCCTCCCCTCATGCTCCCCCACCCTTAACTTTACTTTGCTCTGGTGGGATGAGGCATGCAGTTGGAGCTGATAAACAGAAGGAACCAAGGAGGAGAAGTGCATCTCCATTTCTATTAGCCGTCTGCCGCTTCGATACATGCTGCAAAGCTTGGCTTTAAGCAGAAGTGCAAACCTCTGGGGTTTTCACTCCCTGCTGTCAGCATTTGCGGCCTGATTTTTATTTCTGGAACAAGCACGGAAATAAAGAGCCTGTCTCTTTAATACAAAGGCAGAGAGAAGGGCAAAGCTGTTCCCAAGAAGTCAGTAAAAGTGATAATGCCTATTAATGATTGCAGCAGAGTGCTTTTCAGTAGCCCTATTAAAGAAGCTCTTTGTCCTAAAAATACCAGCAAAAGAGCTGGCTCTCAGAGCACCTTCCCTGCACTTTATTTATAACGAGCCTTCTAATGAGTATATAGTGTTTATGTTTCCTTGAGAGACTCATCACTCCCCTTCTCAGTCTGTTATTTAACTATAGGGTACTCTATGAAGGTCCCCCCCCCACACACACACACTCCCATACACCTTTTTGCAAGGGCACATGTAGCCCCCAAGGACGAATGAATATTTGAGTAGTGGTGGGGTGGGTGGAAGAAAGTGTGCTTTCTGAACCTAAAGCATGGCATGGCAAACCCACAAAGGACAGGACTCAGCTCTAAAGCAGCTGTCTGTTTGTGCTTTCCAGACCTAGGAATGATGCACTGTAATGTGAATTTCGCAGTTGAATTTCATCTGATGTCCAGGGCCTGATCCTCATCTTCACCAAGTCCCTTTGCACCACTCTGGAAGTGTAAAGTGAACTCGAGGCTACATCTACAATACGAGCTGCAGGTGTGATTTCCCCTGTTCACGTACACAAGCTGGTGCGAGTTTTCATGGAGGTATAAATAGTAGCTACAGAAGCACAGGCAGCAGCAGCATAGCTTAGCCATGCCACGGACAAACCTGCCTGAATCTGGTGGGTATGTATTCAGGGAAACTGGCCCATGCTGCCACTGCCCAGGCTACTGCCACTACACAGCTATTTATCCTCATAGTAGTTTGACGAAGCTAGCGCGAGTATGTGTACACAAGCTGACAATCACAGCCCTAGCTCATGGTGTAGATGTATCCTAAATCGTATTGTCAACTTTCATGATTTTATTGTGAGTCTAGTGATTTTTTTTTTGCCCCAGCACCCGGAGTCATTTGATTATGTGACTATCTCATGTTTATTTCTTTCAGAGTAAGTTTCTATCCCTCATGGTTATGGAGGAAAGATTGAAAAGATGTAACCAAGAAGACAAAGTAAAAAGAAACTAAAATGTGTTTTCTTTAAAAGTCTCATGATTTTAGGTCAATTTTACTTTTTTCAGGCCCAAACTTTGAATTTTGAATGTCCAGAATTGACAATACCGCTTACATTTTTGCTCACAATTTATCACCTGTAAATGAGAAGCAAGCCCCTAGAGTTCACACACTTCCAGCCAAATGTATCTTGCTTGGGAAGTTGTAGCTGACTTGAAAGTTGCCATACTTCTACAAAAAAAACTTCAAAAGCAGACTTCAGCGAGAAACTGCAGAGCTGGAAATCATATGCAAACTTCACACAACCAAACTCGGTCTGAATAGGGACTTGGAATGGTTCTCTCATTACAAGAAGTAATTGTCACTATTCACACATTCTCATCTTCTACTCAATGGTTGTGAATAGGCCTCATCTACTCTAACTGAATGAACTACACTAACACCTACCCTCCACATTGTTGTTCCTTATCCTTGGAGGTATATATATAGCCCCTATCTGATTTCTATTTCTTGTATCTGAAGAAGTGGGCTGCAGCCCACGAAAGCTTATGCCTGCAGAAATTTGTTAGTATTTAAAGTGCTACAGGACTCTCACTGTTTTTGCTGAAACTAATCTGAAAGAGAAGAAAAAGAATAAACATCTGGTCATTCAAAGAAATGAAAAAAAAAAAGGAAAATGGAGCAAGAAAAAGTTAAAGGGACACTGTCAGATACTTATACAGCCAGATCCAAATTTTTAAATTTGGATGCCTAATTTTCAGACTTGGGTGCCTAACGGTAGGCACTTAAATACACAGTTAAATCCACAATATGGATATTAGGCACCCAAGATTGAAAATTTTGGCACTGAATTTCCCTCTCACAAAAAACACTCATTGCTTTTACATAGCTTCCTAAAAATTTGAACCTTTAACTTTCCCCACATTATTTTAACCTCTCCCCACCCTATTTGGAAAAAACCCCACTGATTTACTGCCTCTCTTACGGAGCAAAAGCCAAATAACTTTGCTTTGCCAACTTCCTCATGGTTAACAGTCAGGTCTTAAAAAGCTTCTGGATTTGTTGTGGTTCATTGATGAAATGTCATTAGTTTCTAACAGGTTAAGGCTTAGAGTACTGATCAAAATGCTATTGCTACCTTCGAGGAGAAAGGAAAAGTGTTTTTCTTACTAAAGAAATACCAGAACAGGTACTAGGACAGTGTCTGACTTTTCTCCATTGTTGTATGCAGTGTTGTTGTAGCTGTGTCAGTCCCAGGATATCAGAGAGACAAGATGGGTAAGGTAAAGTTTGTTAGTAAAAGCAATTCCCGCACCCACCTTGTCTCTGAATTTTCTCCATCAGGGAACACAGCAGCCCATTTAGGAAATGGAGGCAAATCCGTGATGCAACAAAGTGTGACATGATGCTTATATACTATATTATTGGCACGCTTATTTTGGTAATAAGTGCCACAGAAAACCCAATCTATTGGGATAAAACATCATTTTAAATGTACATTTTCCAACTGGTGGATGGTAGAATTGCCAAATGCAAGCATCAAAATTTAGAAGACAACGCAAAATAAAGCCATATCATTTCTTTAGAGCCTGAAATAATACACACTAAATCCACTCTCTTGGCTGATGGCATCGTGGTCTAAAAAAAGCAGAGCATTTACAATTGTGTATCTATATCTCATGGGAACAGAGTTAGTTAACACAAACCCAGAAGGGTGCAGTTTGCACCCCTTACATCTGAGGCACAAGTCTGGCCAGAGCTCAGGGGGAATGCAGCTCAAAATCTCCCACACAGCAGACCAGTGTGTTGGGTCCTATGACAGATCAGATTGAGTGTTAAGGGTGTCCAGCACTTTACTGGGTCAGGTATCACTGTGCACTAGCAAGAAACAGTGAAACTTTTCCCCTTTAGCCTGGCTGGTCTGAACTTTTAAGACAATGAGCTGGTTTGCCAGGTAGGATTTTTTGTAATTTTCTGCATAAGGAGCCAGTGCACATTCTGCGATAAGCTGTACCAGGGTTTAATATCTTGGTTTAATATCTTTGCAAAGGCTCATATGATTCCTGTTTCCACTAGAAATAATGGCTGGAGGCTATGGGCGCTCACATGACACACCCATAATGTGAGCTTGTGACAGAATGGAATTAACTCACGTAACCAGGGTGGGGAAAAGAAATGTGTGCTACTGGGCTGTTTGGCTGCCTAGGCCAGATGGTGGAATCTGAAGACTTTCTCTCACTTTCATTCTCTGCATTTTTCTTTTGTACTTTGAGGCATAAAAGTGAAAGTTTCCCTTGTTAATTCTTTATTCTTTTTCCAAGGGCTGTGTCTACACTACAGCTTATGTTGGTATAATTTATGTCGCTTGGGACTGGTGAGTGACTAAACGGCCCCCTAGCAACATAAGTTACACTGACTTAAGTGCCGGTGTGGACAGCGCTGTGTTGGCAAGAGAGCTTCTCCCACTGACATAGCTACTGCCTCTCGTGGGTGCTGGAGTATTTAAGCTGATGGGAGCCTTCTGTCCTGTCGGCTTACAGCAGCTACATTGGAGAATTTACAGTGGCACAGCTGCATCAGTGCCCTGAGTCTCCTCCATGGTTATCTCTAATAAAACCAAGATCAAGCAAAGGAAGAGGATGCCAGGAGACTTGCAATCAACTGTCCGTGGTAAAAGTGACATTATCAAGCTATTTTTGCATTTTATACTGCCACCCAACACCAGAGTAGCTGAGCGGGCTTCCATGTCAAATCTATAGCAAAAGGCCCAGATCCAGAAAGGGACCTAGGTATTGCAGTGTCACAGAGTTGTAACTGAGTGTTCTGGAAACCAAATTTTAGGTGCCTAGCAAAATCACAGTAACACCACTGCAATCCAGAAAACCTGAATTGGGTGCCTAGATTCCTATATGAGGAGTGGGGAAGGCACCTTAGACTGTGATCCACAAAAGCCACCCTACCAGGCTGGAAGGTACCTAAGCTAAGCATGTCAACCAGCCGGGTGTTTCCTGATCCCTGTCCCTCTCTTGGAGCTAGACACCTAAATCCAGGCTGTAGAAAGAAGCCTATCCAAAAGGTGCCTATCTGTGCTTAGTGATCCATGAATTGGAACCCATTGCCTGGAATCAGGCATCTTAGGTGCCTAAGTAGTTTCTTGTGGGAATGAGTTAGGTGCCTGCCTCACTCCATACAAAATGGTCAAAATCTTATAACTTTTAGCCCACTGGTTAGAGAACTCACCTGCCAGAGAGGTAGAAAGGAATTGAACAAGGATTCTTCTCACCTCTCAGTAGTTGCTGTAAACACTGAGCTATAATATATTCTGATCTGGCGCTTCCTCAGTATCTCCTGTGAAGATGTTCCGCTGTGGAAAAATAATGAAAGAGTGATTGGAGCAGGGGAACTGGATCCTGGATGTCCCACCTCCCGCATGAGTGCCCTAACCACTGGATTACAGTCATTCCTACTTTCTCAGCGCACACTTGGTGGACCTGGCCTCACACATGGCTTAAGTGTTTGTCTGCCTGTCTTCGCCTGGTTTGTGGATTGCTTTCGGGCTTAGGTGAGAGACAGGCATACAGATGTCTAGAGGGAGGCAGGCATGTGCATGCCCAGAGACAGGAACATAGATACCTATGGCACTGGTTATCAGCTTACTCCAACTTTACCCAACAGTGAAAATGTATTATAAATAGGGGGATGTAGTTCTTCTCTGAAAAGCAGGTCTGGAAAATGGTACAATGTTCCTTGTGTCTCAGTGTTTCCACATCAAATGCTTTGAGTTTACAAGTAAAAATATGTCTTTGTCACTCCTGCCAATTTAACCTGGGACCTGAGAGTCAAGCTGAGGTTCTCGCAGGCTGAGTTAGACCCTTATTTAATTCCCACATCATACCTGCAGGGTCACCTAACCAAACCAGTTTCATCACATGATTACTGATAAAAAAAAATTAAATGCTGGGCAGTGTCCTTTACCAAGTTCATTGTTTGTATGTGAGAATTTTCCCATGGTTTTCTCCCCCTTTAAAAAAGACTTTGTGTGCATGTGTGTGTTTGGTGGGGAGGATATATTATGTCTTGTTTCTGTGACATCACATGGTACTGGGATTAAGTGTTCCTGCTCTCTCTCCACTTTTGCTCATCTGCCATGGATGCAGAGAATGCTCTTGGTTAGCTGCTGAGGAACTCTGTGATAACAGGGAAGCTCTCCCTTAAAATATGTTATTTTCCTGTACATTCTACTTTTATCCAGATGAAAGTATTTACTTGAATGGAGCCTCTCATTCAATCTACTTTGGAACTTGATGCTCAAGTGGCTGCTTCTTTATTGGATAGTAGGTGACACCATTTTTAAATGCACAGCTTTCACAGCAGGTAACTGAATGGATGACCAGATGGCAGGATTATTAGTCAGCAGTCCCTATACCAGCAACTATTTAGTCATTAAGAGTCCCCAATTATTGCCATCTTCCACTTACATATCTCAGTTAATTCATATGGTATTGTATCTCAAAGACCACTGGTTGGACTGGGAGCTATAAAACACTTGAGGGCAAAATGTAAGGTAATATTAATTCATGCTGGCCAGAAGTGGGTCCACCAGTGAAATGCAGTTTGATCAGTTTACTCTTGTCATTTCTCCAATATTCTTGTAGCTCCTGAATGTCTCAGCAAATGGCAATCAACCTCACTAGTGACTGTACAAAGAACTATCAGCAGTAAGAGATGAGTTGCAAACTTCTCAAAAAGTAAGAGTGACAGGAAATACCTCAATTTCAGCCACATTCAAATTCATTTTTACAAATGTTTGATGCATATAGTTTGTTTGCAGTCAGTTGGAAGGTTATACAAAGTCACAGCATCTAAAATGTGACTGTTCTATGATTCCAGATTACAAACACCCAAGTATCAACACTTAGCAACTGCTTAAATTGCATCAAAACTTGCTGTGGTGATGAACTAGTGGTAATTTCTCCTCCAGCATTTGAGTGAGCTGTGGCAGAAGTAATTCAGATGAGGCGCATGAAAGCCACTGTGCAATTCTCACCTAGGCTAACTGTATCATGGGTGAGATAAGTAACATCCTTTTACTGCTGTTCCAACTGATTAGTAATTCTTGATTGAAACATCAGCAACACAAGGTCTTAGAATCTTGAATCATGGCTGAAAGTTGTAACTGAAGGGCAAGGAAGTCAATATTAATTGTCTTTAGTGCTATGGAACCATAAAAGTCAATTAACCCTAGTTGACTGGGAGTGTAGATGATTAGGTCTGTTAATTACCCCACATATTTTATCAACAGGAAAATGAGATCTGACAACTTTTCTGTTAAAAAAAAAAGAGGAAGTAATGAAAAGCAAAAAGAGATTATCATCTCTATTTTAAAATATTTGGCAGATGCTCAGATACTTCATTGATGGGACCAATAGAAGTAAACAGATACCCCCCTTCCCAGAGTAATGATAATTGATATAGTCCCTGGCAATGACCTCAGATTCAGTCCCCAAATGTATTGCCCTGCTTTGGACAGGGAGAATACTTTTGATTTCATAGTTCCTTTTTATCTGTAACGTCTCCAATTCTGTGATTACCCACAAAACTTCAGTGGAAATGAATGGAAACCTAGGAGACTTCAACCCCACCATGAACCTATGTTGCAGTGAACCCAGTATTACAAGACCCAAAAGTTCAAAAAATCATTATTCAGACACCAAACATTAAGACATTGACCCCAAAATGATGAGATTTTTAAAAATGATCACAATGCATATTTGTAGGTCTTCAGATTTTTACAGTTATCATCTCCGCCACCACCATGTGTTAGACAACTAAGTGTTGCCATCCTGGCTACTGGTCCCCACTGAGATTGTGGCCTCCTTCTGCTACATATAGTAAGAGACAGTCCTTGCTCTGATAAAGTTGTAAGCTAGTGCAAAGCATAGTGGTGCGTTTGTGACATGGGAGTTGGAACTGGGACTCACCAAATTCATCTTCGAAACATCCATTAGCTCAGATGCACGGGACTCAAACTGGTGAACTACAGTGAGAGGTTGGTTAGAGGCATCCCATTCCCCAAGTACTAATGTTACATCTTTGAGAATCTAGCTTGCTTTCTGGTAAGGTAAGTTTATCAAATCAAGTTCGGACCTTTCTGGAACTTTCACAGGCAGAATCTTCCACTCCCTGGAAACACAGGCAAAATCCCACACATCCTTCCTCTTTGTCTCAAACATACTTTTCCCTTCTTCTTAAAAAGACAGCTCCCATTAATCTAATGCCAGTAATGAGAGTGAAGCAGTAAAACAAATATTAGCACACCATCCAAATCCACTTCTAAATGAAATTATATTTTACAATATAAAACAATTCCAATAATAACTCCATGGCCCTTATGCTAACTTGTATATGAGCAGCATACGACCTGGACATATGACCTGTCCGTGCCCAGGGTAGCCACCTGAAAATACCAAGGTCAGGGCAGGCTGCAAAAGGAGAGCAGATTCTCCCAGCACTGCTGGGTGAAACTATCAGATTTCCCAACCAGCCACAAAGAGTGCTTCTGATTCCCCACACTGGTTATCAAGAAGCTAAAACAAAATATAAACAGCCCCCTTTACTGCATTTTGGTCTCTGGCTCCCAATCAGCCACTAGCTCCAGTAAAGAGATTACTTATTTAAAACTCTATGCTCTTTACCAAAAAGGGTCTCCTGACCCCAGCCACATTACCAGAACAATACAAGTTTGGATCTTACCCAGAACACCATACTGCCAGCCTTTAGTAACTAAAGCTAAAGGTTTATTATAAAAAGAAAGAAACAAACTATAAGAGAAATGCTAAATGATGAAAGCAATCAGATACATACAAATGATTTGGAAGCCCATATACATCAGGTTTCCGTAGAACTGTGGAGTTTGAAGGATTGTATAGTCCCTCTGATGTACACCCAGTACCTGGATGGGTCTGAGTCCTTTGATTCACAGCTTCAGTTGTAGATAAGTTGATCCAGTTGTAAGTGAAGACTGCAGATACAATGGATGTGGTGCAGCTGCCTTTTATATCCCTTTGCCTTTGCCATGCTGCTTGTGGAAATTTACAGAAATAAGATGGATTCCAGGGTCACAGGAGTATGTCCTAATGAGTCACCAGGTGTAGCCCTGGTTTCTCCCCCTGTGCCAAATGTACCTGTGAGTTTCTTTAATAGGACATTAAGCAGGCTAGTGCAGCAGCCATCCTGTCTGGGGTGTCACCTCGAAACACAGGATAAACTGAAATACAAATACATCAAACATATCCATAACTCCCAATACAAATATAACACATGGACAGAAACAATATCCTCATACTTAGCACATTATAACCTTTCTAACAGTACTCACATGGCCTATCTCATATGAATTATTGTAATTTTGATGTAAAATAATATTATAAATGGTCCCCCTAATCCAGCCGGTGTCACACAAGGTTCAAACTCTCAACCTTCAAAGTCACAGCCTAAACCTGTTCTACTTCATCTATAGACGTAACTAGTGAAAAGGAAAACAGACATGTATGTATACGTGCACAGAGAATTATCATCCATATTTGGCTTCAGCAACCAGTTACTGTAGTATTTTATGTTCCCTAGAAACAATGGGCCACGAACATTTTGAGCCCCCTCTGATGTGACAGAAATAGTGGAGTAAATTACTTTTCAGTAAATTGACATAAGTGAGCAAAATCAGAGGAAATTTATATGCTCCTGGGTCAGAGACTATGGTATGGAAGACATAGCAGCCGATAGAAAGGAAGGAAAGAAGGAATATGATCAAAGAAGCAGTTCTGCAAGAGCTGTTCCAGCTCTAACTCTGCCTTTCCCCCCTCTCTTTTATCTAATTAAACCATTTTACACTCACAAGCTGAATTACACCAATTTACATACATTTATCAATGTGTAATTTATCCCACAATTTATGTCACCTCTGAATTTGTTCCTCTCCATATAATGTACCAGGATCTTTAAGTTGTAGGCAAGGAGAAGTAAATACTAACTATTCTGTACAACGGGAATGATTTTACTTCCATTGTATGCAGACTGTGTCCCTTAAGCTACCAAAATATGAAAAAAGTCATTAAACTTGTGTTCTTGTGAAGAGGGGAAATTATCTCCTTTAGCCTAAAATTCATCAGAGTTTCAGTGAAATTCAACAACAAAAATAAAACCTATAGCAATGTTAGCAATAATTTGCAGCTTTCGCTGAATCTAATTTAAACTTTTCCTTC
Source organism: Mesoclemmys tuberculata (assembly GCA_007922155.1). NCBI lineage: Eukaryota > Metazoa > Chordata > Testudines > Chelidae > Mesoclemmys > Mesoclemmys tuberculata. The sequence continues at coordinate 32,635,702 of ML675601.1, read as the reverse complement.
CAGCTATACTTTGAAGTCACTAATGTCTGGAGCAGTATGTAGTATCACAGCAGCCTACAATTTAGGTAAAGCTAAAATGATGTAGTTGAGATTCAAATGGGCTTATAGCACATATCCCAGCACAGCTAAGAGAAAAGATATTTAAAGTGATTTGAAGAGACAGTGGCCCAGATTCTGCCCTTGGTTACATCCAGGTAATCCTACTGAAGCCCACTTAGAACTACAGGAAAAATTTGCACCAGTGTGCTGATTTAATAAGACAGATGCTTTTAATATTTACCATTACGTGTTCAAAGTGGTGTGTTGGATTTTGACTAAATGACTCCCATAATAGTGATGTAGCAATAACACTATTTCATTTGGTAGGATTCAAAGTACTTACAAACTATAACACACACTTTTATATATATGTATATATAGAATTGACACACACACAGAGATGGATAGATATATATTATGTCTATCTGTATGTACATATAGAGATGTAGAGAAAGAGAGGGAGCATTCTAGATACATTGCACACAGGAATCACTTCACCCACTATTGAAGTGTGGTCATTTCTGATGTGGAATGTGGCAGCTGTTTAACAGTGCACAGAAACAGTGACACTACACAACACACACATCCATTCATGTTTATGGTAATCATGAAGCTAACACCCTGGACACCGCTTGCGGTAATTCAGTGGTGTCATTAGAAGGTCATGCTAATCAATTTTAAGTCAGGAGGAAAGTTGCATTGAGCCCAATTTAAAGCTTGTCCACCTTTATCATTTGCTTCTCCCATAAACAGCGTGACCTCAGTTGAAGTTCAAGCGTAATATCGTATAAAGCTCATGCTGCTCTGTTTTAGTCCCCATTTGGAAACATATTCCCTTCTGCGGGATGTTTAATAAGTTGACGGTACCATACTAAATGGTTTTGACCTCATTAACATCATCTCCCTTTTCTTCTTTTACAACCTGATCATAAACCTTCACAACTGTGCAGTAAGAAAAAAGATTGGATTTTAATGGCACTCTAAGGGTGTCTGTTGCCGTACCACATGTCTTTCCACAGAAGAGTCTTACGAATTGTCCTTATGTCAAAACATAAACCTTTATATTAAAGTTCTACGTTCGGCTTTCCAGAAGCAAAGCCCAAGCCCCTATCCCAGCAAAATTCTAAATGATTTCAAGGATCACAACTTAAGAAATGGCGGCTTGCTAAGTGGAGGAAGGGAGTGAGAAGAGGATGACAATGGGAAAACGTGTTTTGGGGGAGAATATATAGTAATATATAGCCCCAGAAGAAGCCTGGCAGCATTTATCTAGACGAGCCCACCTTGTTAGTGGTGTTAATCTTGCTGGAGAATATGTTGAGTGCATTCTGCCTACTCAGTGCAGCAGGTGATTTAGTGCTCCTTCTGAGTATAAGAGTGAAGAAAAGTGGAAGTGGAAGAAAGAGGATACAGGGTGTGGATTGAGCAATCGTGATGGAGAAAATGTAGGAACAGCCAAACCTGAGGAGAAGATTTGAACTGATCTTTAGGTTGCCCTTCTCTTCCCCCCCAGTTCAAACCCATTAAGGAGGTGAACTTCAAATTTACATAGTGCATGGACTGTATCTGTGGAGTAGGATAAGAAAGGCATCTGTTCACAGTTTCCCTTCCACCCTCTATATATTTGGGAGCACTGACTAAAAACAGAGAGGTGAGAGGAAATATCTTAAGGTTATAAGTGATAGCAAAAACGTATCTAATAATTTTTGTTGTTTACATGTACATTTGTTAGTCTCAAATCACCAGCGCTGGGGAAATAAAATCCTCACCAAAACTTATGTGGAAGGGGAAATCTTTTTTTATTTAAATCAAGGTTCTTAACGTGATGTGCAGTGGATGGTTGCAGAAGGCCTTTCATAAAATTCCTATGATGTTCCTGCAATGGCTGAATGTTGCTGAGTCATCTCTAACAGAATCTTTATCTCTGGGGTTCAAAAACATTTCTGAAGAGCAAACATTTTGCCTTTGATTGCCTCAAGTATCAAGAATTTTGAAAAATATACTTCCGGGGAAGATAGAACCAGACTGCATCCCCTCAACTCCCACCGAGCATTTTTGTGAAGTACCGTTGGCGCAGCTCACACAAAGTAAAGCCGGACAATTTATGGGACCCTTTTGTTAACACTGTGCTTCACTGGTGATTCATCTATCACAACCATATACCTTCCTGGGTAAAGTTTAAGGATAGCTTAACTAATCTGAATAAGAACTCTCCTCTCTGAATCTTTTTGACCAAAACATCAATGGAAGACAAATCAAACCATTTTTGCAGCTCAAAAAAAGGTGGTCTGTTGCCAAAATAGCAGTGTTGACACTGCCTATTGCTCCATCACAGTTCAGGAACCCCATTGCTGCAGATGCATCCACTATTCTGCATATTGCTGAGAGCCACAGCACTGTGTAGCAGGAGATGATTAATGGCCCTGCATGTTTGCATGATAACAGCCCACACTGTGGATTTTCCTGCTCTGAAAGGATTTCCCACTGACCAGTAGCAGTGCTGCAGGTTTCCATCACTTCCTTCTCAACTGTCAGCTCTCCTTCCGGTGTCCCCGTGCCGGAGGGCTGGGCAAGCTGTGCACAAAGGTCCTGGAATGTGGCCTTGCGCATCTGAAAGTTCTGCACTACTGTTTTTCATCCCAAACCTGCATTACGATGCAATCCTACTGATCAGTGCTCATTTCTTGAGCCCAGAAGTGGCATTCCACTCTCTGCAGCTGCTCTGTGAACGCCACCAACAACCTTGAATTGGTTTTCACCATGTCCACAGCAGTTTTCTCCCCCCAAAATAATCATGTCCCCAGCTGCTGCAGATCTTCTGCAGTTCTGCAAATAGCAGAGGATTGTTTGTCCTACGTTTGCAGCGCTCATGATAATGATGCAGCGAAGTGCAGGCTCTATGCTTCTGTCAGAGATGGTGGACAGCTAGAAGTTCATTGCAGTTTTATGGGATTGTTTTAAAAGGTGCAAAAATTATGGGCTCCGGATAGCATTATGGGATGTAGAAAGTTGCATGATCCCTTGTTCCCAATCACACCTATGTAACTCATTTGTGCCCCATCACGTCTTGCCAAAATTTCTCAAAAGACAGTGCACCAGATAATAGCAAGTTCCACACTGGGTTACGTACCCAAGATGCACTACACTGTGTATGGCCAAAAGCACTCCTGGTGAATACGCACAGTGCTGATGCAAGCAGCCAAGTAAGCACATGCATGAGCTAACTGTGGCAGCTTTATGCCAATGTAACTTGTGTCGACAAAGCTTGTAGTATCCCAAAGTGCCTTACAAAGTAATGTTAGATGCCGGTGGCACAGTGACTAGGCAGACAACTCCCAGTAGCCATTAGGGACTGATTAAAAAGCCAATACTTTAGACATTAATACCTATATTATTTACAGAGGTCATATTGGCCATTACACAAGGGTTATCTGAAATACTTTTGAGAATTGCCATTAAGAGGTCTAAACTTTCTACCTGGATAGCCGCCAGAAGGGACATCTGATTTCTCCACTGAAGGACAGTTCCTCTAGTAATGCAGCACTTCCATCTAGTACTACACTGCAGTGTCAGCATGTGTCTAAGTCCTGAAGGGTGACTTGGACCCAGAGGCAAGAGTGCTAGTAATTGAGCCATTATGACAAAAGCACTAAAAGCTCCATTTCATATCAAAAGGATGTTATTTCTTCTCCCTTTAAATTACAGATGCTGAGAATCTTTCACAAAGTAAATCTATTTTTCTGTCCCACTCGGCATTATTTCCACAGCATAAATCTTCACTTCACCAACCTCTCTCTTTTGCTTTTTAAAATCTTTCAAAGGCTCCAGCATTTGCCGTTTTTATATGTTTTTAGTACAGCAAATTCATGAAATGAACGAGTGGAAGCAGGTGTGAGTTTAGATTAGGTCAGCTGGCCCTAAAAGTAACCAAGGATTTTACTGCAGTGATTTTAACAGAAAAATGAGTGCATCCATTCAAGTCCATGCCAGAAGAAAGACAGGGAACCAGAAACTCCAAATGCCAAGAGCATGAGAGCAAGGTTAAAAAAAGCCTCTCTAGCAACAACAGACTCTCCCTCTCCTGCCCCTGAACTGAAGAGGTGAATGCAAACTGGCAATGCTGACAACATAAATGAATCAGCTATTCGGCTTCAGTCACAAATATGTACAAGGGAAATAGAATATCCTGAACATAAACCTTGTGCACATCATGAAGGATTCACATTTAATGAATTTCTAGCTCTTAAAAAGGGTTGACATCCCAACGTAGCTGTGTTGAATATGCAGTGCTGTAGCTGTGCTGGTCCCAGGATATGAGAGAGACAAGGTGAGTGAGGTAATCGCTTTTATTGGAGCAGCTTCTGTTGGTGCAAGAGACAAGCTTTTGAGTTTACACAGAGACCTGAAGTAGAGCTCTGTGTAAGCTCAAAAGCTTGTCTCTCTTACCAACTGAAGTTGGTCCAATAAAAAATATTACCTCACCCACCTTGTCTGTATTGAATATGTGCATCCAAATTTAAACCCACCCAAATTTAGCCCATATGCACGAGAGTTTCATCAATATGGAAAAGACGGAGATTTAAGGCGCTCAGATATTATAGTAGAAATGCCTGGCTAGATTACAGAAAAGAAAGCTGGTGATTCTTGAACTGTCCCTTTGAATACGTCAGACCAACTTGGCTATAAATAAAAACAAAGGGCAAAAATAGCCACACACACTCACAAGTATAGCTGAAAAGTGCATCTGAGGAACTAAGTGTTTCCAAAGCACTAAAAATGAGGCCTGAGTGGAACAGAGAAAACAAATACAGGAATTTCTGAGGGGAGGAGAAGGGCGTGGGAACCCACAGAACGCACTCACTTCTCTTCCAAGAACACTTGTCCTATCAGCAGCCATACAAGATGAAGGGCAGAGAGATGTGTTTGGGAAACATCAGTCTTGGTATAAGCGAGTGCCAGAGAGCCATTGTATCAGCCGTATTTTTGACAATGTATCTCAGTAATAGGGCAAGGGTAGGGTGAAATAAGAACCAGTCAGAGTTTTTGTCCATTCTCCACAATGAATCTGTACTCAGGCTTTGTAAGAGGTTTGTAGTAGTGCTGGGTGAATGGTTCAGACAGAAATCTAAATTCACCTGCACACTGGCTATGTTTGAGCTGGGGAACTGTCCCTCACTGCATATGTCACAAGCCCATGTCCCAGTTGGCACTGAGACCACCACCTGGGAGCTCAGCCATGGAGTGCAAGTAGGGACACAAAGTGCAAGCCATGGAAAAAAAAGCTAGGGAGATCTCTTCGTTTGGGACCCCATCATTAGAAAATTAGCTGGCTCCATAATGAAGGGTCAACTTTAATATTGTAGGAAAGAACCAGAAAAATGTTGTTCCCAACATCTGGTGCGTGGTGGTGGGGCGTACCTACTACCAACTAAGCACAAATTTGGAATGAATTGTATACTACGGAATAGAGATGGGCCACAACAGAACCTTTAATTGAAACCCTTTCAAATCTGGGGGGAGAGACTGGGAGTGGGAATTCAGATGTGAGTTGCCATGTCCTCTCTCTTGCCTATAGTTTTGGTTCTGGCTTTCAGCCCAAATAGAAGAGGACTAGTTTCCTGATACAGTTGTAATGTCAACTGGCCAGTCTGAGACAGCAACAAACTCACTGATCTCACAAAGTATCCACAATTCAAGGTGTGTGAACAGTTTGAGGTTTTGGCACTTTTGTATCCAATACATAACCCTAACCCTGATTAAGCCTCAAAGCCAATCACTAGCCTGAACCCTATCTGTATACTAAACATCACTGCCATAGCCCATCTCTCCTACTATGCATTTGAGTCAAAGTGTGATAGAACTCTACTGAAAAAGTGATCTGGTGCTGCACATGGGAACTGACAGACTCTCAAAGAGTATTAATTTCCTCTACTGATTTTGGTGTTAGTAGATATTCATTATCAAAAAGTTTGCATTTGGCAAGTTCTAATTTTTGCAGAACTTTATAGCTAGCAGTATCTGAAAAGAGAGGAAGACATTTCTTTTTATGATTTCCTGAGTTATGCACTCCCCAAGAGTCTTGTGACAAATTGTTTTGTTCAACAGGTTAAATAATACAAAAAATGATTCAGTGATATTTTCCCACATAAAAATGGTGAGAACTGTTCGTGTCAACTAACACAGTATTTATTGATTGCTAGTATTTAGATGGCTACTAGGTATTTGTGAAAATGTTTGTGAATCCTGGGAGTTTGACAAATTTAGCATGAATGATTATTCCTCTGAAAATTCGTATTGGAAGATCATTGCCTATTTTTTGCTGTTAATTCTTTATTATTTGCTATTGATTATTTGTTATTCTTCATTTAAGAGGTTTCAGTTCAAGCTGGTCAGAATATGTTTCCTACCTTTCTCTTCCCCTCCCCCTGGGACAATTTTGGATTTTTCAGCCAAAAATTTTCCACTGAAAATCAAACATTTCGACTTGGAATTGCCACCACAATACCTCAGAAAAGCTGTAGTTTGGTTCTCTTATGTCTCCATTCCCTGTTGATTGGGCTTCCTGGTTAGGCTCCATCTGTTATGCTATATGGTTCCTCTCCTGCTGAGCAACCCTAGGGCATTATGGGAGATGTAATATGACTCGAGAGTCCGACCCATACAGGGAAATGGGGACATGAAGCACCTGAACTACAACTCCCATGAGGCACCACAGTGGCATTTCCAAATTGAAGTTTTCAGCCAAAGATTTTCAGGTTTGGGGAATTCATTTTTTCAATTAAATCAAAATTTTCCACAGAAAGTAATCACTTTTTATGAAACATTTCATTTAGTCAAAAACCCAGTTTTCTGTCAAAAAACAGCTTAGACAGAAAATCTTTGAGCAGCCCTGATTCAGTCATCCAATAAGAGAACAGACACACCAGTGGACCAATCACTCACCATAAATAACGACTAATGGAGACTCAGTGAACAAGTCAACAACCTGAAGGAGACATGTGACCTAGGGGACAGTATACTCCGGTAGACCTCACAAGACCTGAGTTCTAGTCCTGACTCTATTACTTGCTGGCTACCTTTGACAGTCTCAATTTCACCCTCTGTGGAAATGAGGCTAATGAGAGAGGCTTCCTTTTGTAAAGCCCTTTAAGATCTACTGATGAAAAGAGCAATGCAGTCAGTGTTGTTTTGTTAGGAATAACAAGTACATTTTGTAGAGATCAGAATCAGTTTTACATGCTGTTTGAAACAGAAAAATGTGTAATTTCACAGTGAATAATATTTAGAATGAATAATTCAAACAGTTCTGATAAATTGTTTCTACTCTGTGTATTTCAAGTGTGCAACATTCTGGACCATTTGGTCTCTGAAATATTTGTCGTTAGGGATGAGTAAATATGGCTGGGTTTTGCAAACCTTTAGTACTAAATTCTGTGCTTACTTACACCTCCTTGACTTAAATGGAGCTGCACGTGGATGTATGTTAGCACAGAATTTGAACCCTAAAATGTTTTTGTAAGTTTTTGATTTTGCGAAACGGTTTTTCAGTTCCTATAAATAGTTTTCATTAGTTTCAATCATTGTTTAATTTCTCACCTCTATACAACTACCTAAATTGAAGCCTGAACAATGCAAATCATAACAGTTTTTATTTTAAAGTAACTCCTGCCCTGCTTCTGAGACTATGCAGGGAATAAAGCAACAGCAAGGATGCAGCAGCTCAGAACTTTTGTTGTGTCAGAGCCAAATAACAACAATTTTGAGTTCCCTTCTCAATCAAGAATGCACAATTTTCAGTTTTTCTTTCCCTAATTCTAGTGTAATATTTAAAACAAAACCTATTAAACTAAGGACATTTTTTGCGCTTAGCCCCAAGGCTTCTATCTGACAAAAGCAAACTCGGAGGAGGGAGAATGTCCTTGCACTGAAGTCAGCTGGAGTTTTGCTATGGGACTTCAGTGAGAGAAATGACAGGAACAGAGCTTTCCCTCTCTATTTTAAAGGGACCAGAACACTTTTTGTTCTGCTCTACTCAATACAAGCCAAACCCCAAACCAGGATCTGAATTTCCCACCCCCCAATTTCTTCCCCCTTCTCACTTCAACTAGATATTTGGTTAAAGCCACCAATGCCAGCAAAAGCCACCACCATCATCACATGACCCACAGAAGAAAGTCCTTTTCATGAGATAACCTAGTTCCCCTTCTTCATTACTCCCTCTCTTTTTCAAGTGAGAAACCAAATGGTTTGCTTCTCTGCTCCAATACAGTGAGGACCCAATAATTCCTCTACTGATCCAAATGATATAAAGCCCTGTTTCTGCAAAGCACTTGAACACATGCTGCCATTACTCAAATGCTGGAAGTTAAACATGTACTTAAATACTTTCCAGAACCACAGCCTTAAAATTAAGAAAGCCATTTTGTAGCGTTCACACAATTTATGCCTTAAAATGCACTTTTAGGTTATAAAGTTCCAGAGCACATTAGCTCCGTTTTCCCTCACCCCTCCCTTTTGAGAACTGTTAATGTCACCAGCAGCAAAATTCTTTCTTTTAAGCATTTTTTCTGCTGGCCATTCCAATATGAAATCCCATTGTGTTCTAGTAAATGAGACACAAACCTACTTTTCACTTCCAATGCCCAACATTAGCCTGTCTCTTCATATCTGTCAGAGATTCAATCTCAGATGTCTAGCAATTACTTGAAATTGAACTCAGACAAAACGGAGCTTTTATTGATAGCTCCTCATCAATTGCTTGCTGTTTCTTGCCTTTCCGAGGTTAGCTTGGAGAATGTCCAATTCTCACATGCTCTGCCCACCAGGGTCAAATTTCAGTGAGGTTATTGATTCTGACTTAACAATCAAGGAACATATGAGCACTGTGACATAAACAGCTTTTTACCATCTCATAAATATTGCTAGATTGAGACCTCCCCTCTTGCATGCTGATATTGAAACATTAGTTCCTTGCTTCTGTTGTGGCTCAGCATTTAATACTGTAATTCTGTGTTTGTGAGACTTCCAAACTGTGCTATACTGTTCCATTAGTTACAGCTTATCCAAATGCTGCTGTGAGGGTTATTGCAGGCACCCAGGCTAGCTGATATATTTTGGTCTCTGCCAAGTGAACTAAAAACGTCAACTGAACTGTGTATCACAAGAAATTCAGAGGCAAAAGCAATAGACTTGTAGATATTTTAAGGATTTTTTTAAAAATGAAAACTCTCAGCAACAGGAAAATTGGTTTTTGTTGCTGTGGTTGGGTTGGCTTGGCTTTTCCTTCTTTGAGGGAGGGGAGCTTGGTTCATTGAAACTGTGAGACACTTGTTACTGCCACTAACCCTTACAAGGGTCATATTCTGTTCTCAGGTTCACGGGATTCCCACTTTTTAAGATGAAGTCTGAAATCAAAAGTTAACGTGAGGGCCTGATTTTCAGACATGCTAATTACCACAGTGGGTCCCAACAACTTCATCTGCAGTGCTAGGCAACTCTAAAATGAGGCACTTAGGAAAAATTCACGGGCGTTTCACCCACTTAAACTAGCTCTTAATTTATCCCTAAGACTCCATGAGAGGGAATGCTGGGAAACTGCTTCCTCCTAAAGGGTCAGGATTTTCTAGGGATCCCATGGTCCCAGCTTAGGTGCTGTGAGGAGCACTTACTTACAGAGCCACAAGTAGTCCTGTGTAAACAAAGTGTCCTTATTGCATTGTTTTGCTGGGGTTTTATTAATGCCCATTGTATGATGACAATAAGTAGTTTTACAATCTCTGCGAGTACTTTCAGTCTAATTCATCCCTGATGTACTATCAATGAACTTATTCATCTTACTCCAAGGACTAACTTGGCCAATTGAGTTTATGTTTTTATAGTACATATTTAAGATATATGGCTCACTTATAGTGCACAAAATAACCAGCCCTGTCATTTTCTGATATCTACCTTAAGATAATATTACTAAAACAATTTTAAAAAATACAAAAGCTTGCCCTGATACTGTATGCCTCCACAGCAGGAGCAGAGCTTAAAAAATAAAACAAAATAAAAAACACCCAACAAATCTGCATTTTCTCCTCAATGCACACAGCCTAGAGATCTCAGTTCCCATTGAAACCTGTAGTGGTGCACTAATCAACGTCCTGCATTACTCTGAGCTACACACAAACACAAAGAAAGCAAGAGTAGATTTTTACATTATACAACAGTTCATAAATGTCTTTTACCATTTTACTTACTTAGAACAGGTCTAAAAAATGTTGGCCTTTTTTGTCAAGAGTGCAGTTTTGTTGAAATCAAAATTCTCAATTTGAAATTCTTTTTTTGATTCATTTTATAGTAGTACAATTAATACTATATTTAAATATATCTACACATGATGTGAAACACAATACATAACATTTATAAATGATTGAAATAAACCGAATATTATAATGCTTCAACATTATCAAAATGAAATCGTTTTTTATATTATTGAAACAAAACGCTCTGTTGTTTCTGAATAGAAATTTTCCAGAATATTCCACGGTAAATGTTGAAATTTCTACTCTCCATTCCAATTCAGAAAAAAAACAAACTTCAAAATATCACTATTTCCCTAGGGACAAAAATTATATTTTCTGGCCAGCTCTTGTAATAAACCCTCTGCCTTCCAAGGTTCTAACTCATGCTCTGTAACACATGCCTGTTGGTAAGAAAGGGGCTTGGCGAAGCTATGAATTTAGGATAGTGTCTGACTGTGTGGCACTAGTGAGTAGGTGCTCAGTCCTGTACTATTAAAATTATTTTTCCATTTATTTGAATTTTTCCATTTATTTGAATTGGGACAGGATCAAACCCTAGGAAGCTTTTTGTCAATTCCTGAATTCGGGGAATTAGCAAATAAAACAAACGTGATCAAATCAAGGATACTCAGCATAAAACGTACCTTGTCTGTTTCTTTTAACAGCGTGGCTTCATATGATGAAGCACTTCCTAGTGTGGTAGTATCTATACTGTACTATATTTGAAAAGATAATAACCAACATAGATGGCAATACAATCCCCACGTAGCTTGCCCATTTCTTGACATGAGCAGTAGACCGCCCCCACTGGGACTCAGGAGAGAAAAGAGCTGTTTTGAAACAATAGTTTTGCAACTTCATTTTAAACTCAGGAGTTTGATCAGATGAGGAAAGACAGTTTGTTTCTCTCCCAGGCCCTGCAGCAGCTCTGAAAGGGGCCTGGTGATGGGAAGAGAACCCAAAAGCCAGCCAAATCACAGAGAGATCATTGTGATCAAACCTATGGCAGCTATGCAGGCCTGGCCCCCCACAGCAACATGCTGCTTCAGAGACAATTTCAAAACAATAATAATACATAAAACCTTAAAGATTCTCTCCCTTTTAATTGTTTGCCTTTTCATCATGGAATATGTGGATCATGAAAGCAATATGGTTAGCACGTTGAGAGTCATGAATTGCGCTGATTACAGACACAGCTGGGAAGCCTCTTCAGCCATTCCCTATTGCTGCATTCCTCCAGCCCATTTTATCATTTGATTTTTCACAGGCAACAAAAAATAAAATTAAAAAAAAAATTAAATTAAATTCAAACTAGGGCTTTGTTGCTTTCTCTGGCCCAAGTTTTTCTTGGCAGCTTCATTTATTTTATTTTATTTTTTAATTCGGGAAACCATACATCACCTTTATCTGCACAAAAAGTCCCCCTCCCTCCTATTGCTTACCAGCCTGGAGATTGTTTGAATTCAGAATCTCCATGGAGGACTAAGTTGTTAATGTTTTACAGCATCCCTCTCCTTTCCTGCTCTGCCTATTGCCTACTATCCTGTCATTGTTCCTCAGCCTATTTTATATGCTTCCCTGGTGCTGTGATATATTTTCAGTTAAGTCCTCTTATTGGCTTTCCTATAGAACTGGAAACTGAAACCTGGCATCGTGAGTAAGTGAAATCTTTTTTGTGTTCATCTTGGCTCCCCTCTACACAAAAGCACGGATATTTTCCCTGCAGGCTTTAATTATAGTGCCATTGTAGGATAGGGCCTTTTAAGCCAATCATGTGAGATGCCTGTCTTTCTGTACTCAGTATTGTGTGGCAGAAAGAGAGAAGCTCCACATCTCCAAAGTAAGCAGACACATTGCTGTAGGATTCTGCTTCAAACTCAGGTCCTGATCCAAAAGACTCCCGCTGAAGATAACGGAAAGACTCCCCCCGACTTCAAATGGCATTGGATCCGAGCCCAAGGGTGAGATTAAGGCCTATGAACTACATAAGTTCCATTTACACCCCATAAGAACAAGATCATTAAATAAATTAATGAGAACTGTCATTATTATCTGCTGGGGAAATAATAGCTAACAATTCCTGACAAACTCCTGCTCATTTTGGGAATAATTCTGCAATCACTGATGTCAACAATTAATGCCTGCACACAAACAACCTCTCTCTCTCTCTCTCTCTTCAACAGGACAAGCATTAGGCAGTTTGAGTACTGCCTTTATGTTGAAGAGTCATTTTCCCTGCAACCCAAGCAATATTTGTTAGAAATTTTATCCAACAGAAATTCTGGTTTTTGCTGCACCAGCAGTGTTGAGTAAACCGGTAAATTCATCTGTGCATGAAATTCACAGTTGTTTTCCCCCTTGCAAAAGAAACCATGTCAAATAAACCCGAGGGATGTTTCAGTTATTCATGATTTTCAGGAAGTTGCTCAATGCAAGATAAGTGGTTAATAAAGTTACTATTGTCCTTTTAAGATGGCCAGCAGTATTTGATACTGTGAAGTGTTGCTGATCTGGCAGGGATAGATGGCACCGCTCTTCAGCAGCCCCATTCTCTGAGCGCTAAATAATAATAGCTTGTCTGTGCAAAGAACTCTCTCATGTGGGGTGATGCGGGGTTCCTTTGTCCCAGCTGTTCAACGTACAAGGCCTACAGGAGAGCTAGTGAGGCCGTATGAGCTATCGTATCTAAATTTCTCTTTATTTTGAGCCAACTGTTGCAATAGATCAATATCTTGCTGGTGTCAGGGCGTGGGTATAGGAGGGCTGATTCATAGATAAGACTGAGGTCATGCTAGTAGGTTGGTAGTAACAACTGGAGGAAATGACAAAGATGATATCAGATCCATCAGTTCAGGAAGGTATTTTTTCCCCCCGGTCAGATTGACAGTGACAGGTTGGGGGGATTGCCTTCCTCTGCAGTGTGTGCATGCAGGTCACTTTTCAGGTTTATCTGGGTATATCTCACTTAATCATTTCTCTGTAACTGTGGGGCTTCAGGCCCTTCTATGGTCTGCCTGTGGCATATAATAGCCTCATCTCCTGTGGGCTGTAATACTTTGGTCTAATTTTGGTCGTTGAGTTTAGAGTGCAGGTGGTGTTAGTACCTTCGGATATACAGGAGATCAGACTAGGTGATCGGGTGGCCCTTCTGGCCTTAAACTCTATGGCTGACTAAGTTGCTTGCCTTTATTTTTTAGACTCAGATTCACTATCATGTTCTTGCCAGACCTGATCTGTTTTTGGATGTCCAGGTAGTAGCAGTGACCAGGAGTTCTTTTGGCCAAGGATTGCAACTTTGTATTTCAGATGTGGAGCTCACCATAGAGATCCGCAGTTGTCCTAACTTTTAAACTGCATTAAATACTATGCACTCTTCATAGAGATCCACAGCAGAACCACTCAGCCTCTTCAGCTGGTTCAAAACACAGCTTCCCACTTGTTAATGGGCATTTATTACAGGGAACATGATACGCCAGTGCGTCATAATCTGTATGGGCTTCCAGTTTGCTTCTGAGCACAATTTGTTCGGTTTTTTTTAAACTTACAAAATTTCAAAAGAATTTTTTCTAGGTTACCACAGAAAATGTCATTTTTTTGTGATACAGCAGCAGGTAAGATGCTCAAGGTAACAGTTCCCTGTCTTATAAAAGAGGAGGCAGCTGATGGAGGAGGGCTTTTAGAGAGGGGTCTTTGGCTGTGGAATTCTATTCCTACCTCCCCTGGCCAAACCGCCTTATTTTCAGGTTACTTTGCAAAGATGAGAACATTCTGTAATACCTACCATTTCTAGTGTCAGGAAGGTCTGAGTGGAGGAGGAAAGAGAGCTTCAGTTTTGGTGGGGGATCTGTGGGAGAAGTTTAGCTTTTGGACAAATGATTCTAACTATTACTCTCTTCTTACTATAAAGATGTTACACACGCCCAGAGCACTGGGTGAGTGCATTTTAACATTTCATCATGAAATATTAATTAAATAAGATACCTACATTTTTTACTGATAATACAAACTCCAACACCTGTGACCCAGTGGGTTTTAAGCAGTCTGTTTGCTAATCCAATGTAGCGCTCTTTCACTTAGCCCTTGACTTGACCCTGCTGCCTCAACTGTCTCAAATGCTCTTGCCTAATAATTTCCCCTGAGTTCTAGGTACAGGCTGCACCTGGTGTTTTCTTTACTATGAGGAATCTTTGCTAATAGCACAGTGCTGTGACAAATGTGAAAGGAAAGTAATACTATGCTTTAAAAATATTGTATATGTATCACCAAACCCAGATACGCAAGACAGTAATCTTCCCACAACTTGACCCTTCCCACCCTAAAATATATTCATGATATGGTGTGTGCATTTCAAGCCTTTGTGCCCTAAATTGAAGGGAAGAGCATGCTGTCAGTGGCCTCTTGGAGAGCAGCTGGTTTAAATTGAAATGTAGCTCCTCTTAGGAATTTTTATATGTCTCTGTCTACACATCATCTGCCTCCAAAACTAGATACATTTAAAGCATAAGAAAATCCCCATCAAAGGCAGCCAGAAATTGATCTAATTCAGCAAACATTGTCTAAGCTGATCCTGTGATGCTTTGAAAATATATATATATATATATATAAAACATGGTATATAGTGGGTCCTACTTACTCCAGGTAACTCCATTCAGAGCAATAGGGTTACATGTGGGGTAAATTTGACCATGTAGCAAAAAAACCCACTGCTTCCACTTGCATTCACAATGACATCGTTTGTGACATATGAGTTCCTCAGGGAAAGGATCATGGCTCAAATCATGGCTACACTGAAGTCCTCTTCAATACTTCCATTTACTTCAAATGGAGCCAGGATTTCACCCCATGTTTTCTTACCCATATTAAAAGATTATTGCAGTTCTGAGCAGTCTTAAAATATTGAGTAATAATAATTCTCTCACTGAGAATTTTAAAAAAATGCTTGTATGATTTTCTTTCCAAATCCTTAGATGAAATCAATATCATGGGCTTGATTCTCATTTACAGTAAAGCCTTCACCTTGCTCTAGTCATATAAGCAAAAATACTTTACGCTCACTTTAGTGTCCCTTTATATTCTTAGAGGAGTGTAAAGAGCATTCAGTGTCAACAAGAAATAGGCCCCATACACTTTTTTCCTCCCAGAAAATTATCCAGTAATATTCAAAAAAGTATTTTGGTTATTGAATCATTCTAGAAATCCATACTAAAAAGCCAAAATCAAATTTTTTGCATATAAGAGAGGGAGAGAATATAGACAAATGTCTTAATTAAGGATCTCAAAGTGTTTTAGAAACATTAGTGAGTTAAACTTTCAAGGTTCGTTCTTTTAAAGAATGGAGATATTTTGCCATTTCACAGAGGTGGAAATAGAGGCCCAAAGCAGTTAAGTGACATGTCCCAATATAACATAGTAAGTTTGGGACAAAGCCAGTTACAGATGCCTAGATCTCATGACATTCTTTAATCACAAGACTATCCTTCCCTTCTAGAGAATCTGTAAAATACTTAAGACATACTGTATCCATGATGAATATTTATACAGCAAAGAGATCTTTTTATCCCTAAATATCAGAGGCTTATAAAAATGTCACTCACTTCTTTCAAATGATAAAAAACAGCATCCATAGAAATGTTTTTCTCTAATGATCACATGCTTTAATTCAGAGCATACCAGAGGCTAAATAAATGAACTGGAGCAAGCCAGATGTGCTCACAGTTTACATAGACCTTATGCATAATAATGGATAATTGATATGCCAGGTTGTAATGGATAAATTGGCAAGTCCTTATGCCTTGTATGTCTCTACTACAGAGTCTGGATAAAACTGTAAGGTCACATTTGCCTGCCTTCAGCTATATCCTTTTCTTTCAGACAAAAAGACTAAGATGTCTTTATTCTATAAAATAAGTATTTTATAAAAAAGTTCCAGAAATGATTAAATATGAAAGAGAAGGGGTAAGAAAAAGGTATCTGATGCCAGGGATGGAAGCATTTTATCTTTTAGCCTTTTTTTGTGGTTCCCATTGTGCCAGGCCAGAAAACAGTGGGACGTTCAAATATTAATAAAGTGGTAGCACAGCCAAATTAAAGTGCCCCAATTCTCATAAGTAACATTTCCAACAGAGCACAAAAGAATAATCAAAACCCCAAACTAGAAGAAGAAGAATTTAAGACCAAGAACTCCCTCTATGCCTGCACTGAGCCTGTAACAGAATTTCTGTGCCTTTAAATTTCACTAGCTCCTACGCTTCAGGCACAATCCAGCTCCACTAAAGTCAGTAGAAAGGCCTCCCACTGACTTATAAGTGCTTCAAATGTGCAGTATGCATTTTTCTTGTAATCAAAAACTTTCAGAGCTATAGAAACTGTTGCACTAATACTTTTCAAAAAGGAATTGGAAACATTATTATGGTCAAAGCACAGCGCCAAAGGAGGATCAAGAGTGTGGTTACTCTCGTGAGAGTTGTGCACTGGAGGGGAAAATATTTTAAGTGTATATTCCAGAAATTGCTTACTTTAAATTACCACCTCTTTGTAGTTCCAAACTCAATACTTCACGTACTTTTAATGGCAAATTACTTGCATTTTTTTTAAAAAAGTGAACTTAAATGGAACCTTCAAGATGGGTCCATACAGGATGTTGGGTGAAATCTTGATTCCATAGAAGTCAGAGTGTTGCCATTGATTTCAATGGCATCAGGATTTCATTCGTATCCACGTGTCATTTCTCATCTGATACTACAGTTTGAAACACTGTTCTCATTCCAGAATTTCTCTTTCTGATCTCATCCTGTCTCGTTTTCAGTTCAGCAATACATTTTGTCCTATTCTTTATTTGATACAGAAATGTCTTTCTATCACTGATGTCTCTAGTAGGTGCCTTTGTCTGAACTGGGTGCTCGTCAGCACCTATCAGCATATCCCTAATATCTTGTTAAATTTCTGTGCCAACACCAAGGGGCCACTTTGGTTAAGTGAAGCTCCTCCCTTTTCAAAAAAGTTTCCAAGTGCTTATTTAAATTTAAGCACCCTGTCTCTTTATTTCATTCACATGTTGAGATTTTGAGGTTCCATGTGCCCATCTGTTCTTTCTTGTGGAAAACAGCAGTCCAGAGAAATAAAAGGAACTGAACTTATGTCTCTTCCCTAATAATCTAAGTTTAGCTTCCCAGACCTTTCTCCTCCTCCACCTCCCTCAATTATTGGTAAACATGCCTACCATGAGCACCAACTCCTTCCCAGCATTCCTTAGAAGTGTGTTGAGATCTATTAGGTAAGTCACTTCATCATTCTGATTGACACAACATACCCAGCTAATTATGTTTCTAATGATCAAGTGACCTATCATCACAGCCACCCTAAGTTGCACAAATGTAAGTATCTCCTGGAGTGACTTCCAGGATGCATGAGGAATGGTCAAAGTCCTCTACCTCTATTGAAAGTTGGCTCCGTTTTTGCCTCCATTCCTCATTGGTCACCTCCTATCATGAGATTGGCTTCCTCAACTGGAGGATCAAGACACAAGGTTTAGAGATGGGGCTGTTCTACTGCAGCTGAACACATGGTTCCTATAAACTTCTCTCTGCTATTTCAGAAACTGTAATCTCAAGATGCTGTACATAGCTTTGAGGGCCCTGAGCTGTTTGCAATGGATGCATACGTACGCCACTTGGACACCAGGCATGCACTTTTTTAATCCTTTTAGCTCTTGGCTTCAAGAATATTTTGTGGCAATGAGTTCCATGAGTTAATTATGCATTTTTAATCTCCAAATGCACTCAAGATAGCCCTCTGTAACAGCATGATAATCTCTTTCCTTCAGTTTATTATCAAGTTTAAGTACTAAAGGGAAGCCTTGAGAATTAGTATTAATATGCATCTGCTACTTTAATAAGGACTGTTACAACACCTACACACTAGCAAAACCATTCTTATTATTTACACAGGGCCATAAGTACACAGAGCTTAACAGATATGTAAAAAGAAAACTTCCTGGTCTGAGAAGGTTACAGTGTAATTCAGACAAACACAATAAACATGACAACCATTCCTTATTGCAGAGAAGTGCACAATTCAATTCGGAAGGAAAGAGGTGTAATTGCTATTCCTTAGTCCTGCTGTTATGTTATATGCTCTGTTATTGCTCATCATAAAGATTTTAGTCAGGCAGTACCTTTGCCAGAGAGTTCAAACTGTGGCATAAACTCAGTTTTTATAGCATCTGAGTACTTGACTTGCTTTAGCATCACTGGAGAGGTTTCTGAGAATCTCTCCCATTAAGTGGTGGAGGTTTAACATATAGCATCCATCTACCTATTTCTTCTGAATGATCAGAACTATTGCAAAATTGCATTGATAACCTTTGTTGTTACAAGAACAAAGTGGCCCATTCCAGGACATACAGTATTATTTATGTGGCGCCCACTTTCTCTCTCTCTTCAAACAGGAAACGCGACAAACTTTGTGGGGTAATTGGTCCCATTTCTTGTTGATTCAGCTTCAAGTGCTCAGCTGTAACAAAACTTTATACAGTAACACTCTCCTCATCTCACCTTTTCAGCTAACAACAGACAAAAGCATTTCTGAACCCCTCTCAGTGTCTGAAGGCAGTAGCCAGATGAGTAGAGGAACACGGCCAAAAGAGTTAAAGTGTGGGTCTCATCATTTTGCTTCCCAGATCCTCCTCTGCCCTCCCTCCCCCCCAAAAGAACAAAAAACCCTATTAATAAATTATAAAGATCACGTATCATAACCCACCAATTTAGGATGATCTCTATAAGAAACATTTTGTATCTGTTCAATTTTATAGGGGGATATCCTATTTTGCAACCTCAGTCTTCAGTTCTTGGTGGGAGTCAAGGGCTTCCAGGCCTGCACTAACAATAAAAGCATGGCAGCAGTGCTAGAGGGCAGACAGGAAGAGAGCCTCCCTTCCACTCCTGATATTTTCCTAGCAAAATCAATTAGTTGGATAATATTTCTACATTAATGTATCCACAAAGAGTTGCGTTAGTGGTAAGAACCACTTCATATAAAAAACCCCCCACAGGACTACATTTTTTCTTATTGTAGTAATAGAAAAAAAGTCTAGAAGTACTATCAATGATTTAGTATTTGACAACAACCATAATTTTTCAGTGAGTCTAATGATCACACTGTATGAAAACTGCTCCTGATGTGGAGGAAAATGACTGCCTGAATGCACTCCTCCCATAAGGACCAGGCTATATTCGTCTTTGGAACCTCAAATCCAGCAACCAATGGGAAGAAAACTCATCACAAGATTACACATTAGACTAAAATCACCATTAACATTTTAACATTAGGTTTCCTGGCCCATCCCATACTGAAATGTCTTGAAAAATCAGAATACCACTTCATCCATGAATGTGGAAGCAATCGTTGTGTCCTGGATTGCTTTTTGTCTTCCACATCATTGTCTCATTTGATCTTTTGGTAGAAAAGATTTGATTTCATGCCTATGTTTTGTAATATAGCATTTTTACCTTTGCCACTCAGACAAATCCCGAAAAAAGACAACATTCAGCATTGCAATTCCTTTTTTGTTTTACACTTTCTTTCAGATTGTCTATATGTCTGAAAGTTTTGGAGAGAAATGGATTCCCATGTGTCTTTAGGAGAGATAGGATGTGAACTCCCCACCGTTGGCCCCTTTGTGTTTTGAGCTGATATTGCATCTGTAGAAATAAGTCTCTATATACAGCTGGACTTTTTTTTCAAACCTTATGTTTTTTATTGTAATCCCAAACAAATCATAATGCAATCTACCACAATTCAACGAATGCTTAAATCGACTCTATATTGCCTCAAACAATTGCCATTCTTAAAGATGCTGATGAATACTTATTTTCATTCCATCTGCTATTGCCACAGTGCATTGTGTAGGTACAGCAAATGTATTTACTAGACTATACACTTGCTTATCATGGGAAGAAGGGAAAATATTTCCTTTACTACAGTTTTCTTTCAACCACTGAAATTTAATGCAGCAACCCAAGCCAAACATTCATTAAAATCTTCATTTTAAAATATCTGTGTTTTATTTCTAATAAAAGGATACCTAGCCATTTTAAGAAATATGAAATTCATCCCATTTAGTCAAGTTAAGATTTGACAAACAGTGGATGCTCCAAATTTCAAATACACTCATTATAATTTGCTCAGATCCCAAGTGCTCTCGCGTACATAATTCCTGAGAAAGCAGTTCTTCTGGCAGATTAAGGGAACAGTCTGGTTTAGCCTCAGGCCATTAACATTTTAATAAAATGGTCGTCAACTGTGATAATACAATTTAGGGGACTTTATCTATTATTAACCTTATTAAGTAATGAGTTTATTTTTGCCGACATGATTTTCCAGCCCTTTTCAAGATTTATTGAACAAGAAATTGGGAATTCAAAAAAAAAAAAGAATAAAAGTTTTATTCCTTAGCTAAATGTATGTTTTACAAGTTTGTTTTCCTCTGTACTGCTGCTATAAATGGTTGATTAAGCAAAACATGTTGCATCAGCTGTGTTGTGAAACGTTTAGTTAGGGAAAACTCATTTATTCCTGTTCATCAGCTAGTCTAATAAAGTTGAACCTCATTTCTACAAATCCCAATTTCTCAAGTACTGGGTTACTCAAAAAAAAAAAAGTGTCATGCCCCTGAATCCAAAATACATATAGAAATTGAAATTCATGTATCTGGATCTTTGATTATCAAGGTTTCAGATGTCTGTCTGCCAAGATAGTGAGGATGCCACTATGTAATGAAATTAACACTTCCACCCATTTGGAACTACTGTACAAACATATCATGGGGCTTCTCCTGCTCATTACTGAGCACTTCCTGTCAGATGCTGAAAAGCCTCATCTCCCAGAGATTTCTCGGTATCTTGCAGGTGAGCGATGAATGAGTTCTGAAAGAAACTTCTCAGCCTAACACTCCTACAACCCGCCCACCTAAAAATTCCTTTGTCTATTTCCAGACATAAACTCAGACAGAACCTTTTAGGATATTCTGAAGTTCTCTCTAATCCTTATTTCCACATGTCTTTGCGTTTCCAGATTCTTGTTGGGACTGGGACAGGAAGCACTGGGATTTTAGCAAGAAAGCCTGTTCTGTCTCTGTTTTGAGGGCTCAAATTGACTGGATAAGCTTAAGGATGCATATGTTTAAGGACTTTCTGGCTCACCTCTAACTACCAATGAATAGTGCTAGTTTTTGTAATGACAGAAAAGGGGGGAACCTTGACTTTGTCATGGCAAAAAAAATCTAGAGCTGGAATTTGTTTTTTAAAAGAAAAATTCACATTACCTAAAACAAAATGCCATCTATTCTGGAATAAAAACTAAAAGCTATTTAGTAATAATTAACTCACTGAATAAAATTAAAACACACAAAAACAGGCATCCATCTTGCCCATACATTGGATATAAATATCCCACAAAAGAGCTCTTAAAGGGAAGTTGCTTTAAAAGTTATAAAGCCAATGAAAAAGCCATACGTTTATTATTGTAGTTACAAGCCTCATGACTAAGACAACTCTACAGCTTTACTCATGAAGTTCAACAAAACATTTTCTTTTCAAGTTACTGTATATGAAACATTAATTTTACTAAGGATGGTCTTTTGACAGAGGATTAAAGGTTCTAGGCTCAAGGGTACCACAAATTTCCTGGTAAAAATCATTTATCTTCTGTTTCCCCATCTGTTAAAGTAGGGATAACAAATCCCCTGAGAGCAGTTTTGTCAGACTCGTTTCATTCATGTTTCTAGAACACTTTAAAGTCATCAGGTTTTTTTTAAAAAGCAATCTAAAAATACAAATTATTGTTATTATTAGAGACCCAAATCAAAATCCAATATCTCCTCTTCCAGACTACGGCTGTCCTCTGTTACTCTAATGTTCTTGCTGTGAACTAAAGAGAAATTTGAATCAAAACCCAAACTTTGTGGCCTATCACTATGTATTTTATTCTTGTTATAAATTACTGTAAAATGCAGTATGTGCACCATGCCACTTTGAGGGTGCAGCTAGTTTGGTTCTACCATGTGATCTCTGCAGAAATGGCATCAAATAGGGATTGTTAGAGTACTTGGCTTGAAACTCTTTGATGCCTAGGTGGAACAACAAGTGACAGTTATAACTTTGAATCCATTTCCATCTTTAATTGTATTTGCTTCTTAAATATCATTCCAATCAAACCACACTTACAATTACAAACAGACTATCACCTTCAGCTAATTCATCTCCTCCTTTATTGCCCACCAAAGAACTGGTACCACTAACAGTGTACAACAGGCACCTGTGAGACAGCAATAATCTATTTCCACATAGTATACAAGTTGGATTTAGTTTGGCTAATTATCCCATTAACCTGTTCCTAAATATCCAATTACTCCAGCTGTGGGTGATTGAGTAAAGGGCAACTGCCGCAGGTAGCAACCATAGGATGTGTGTCTTCCTTATTGGTAGCATTTGTAACTGCCTGAGTCTAACGTTCAGCAAGAAATTCCTCAGGAGACCTGTCAAAATGGTCCTGAATTAATGAGATTCTTTTCACTTTCTTTTTTTAAAATGAAATTGGGTTAATGTCTTTGACCACTGAAGACTGGAGTCAAAATCCTGTCTTAGGTGACAGGTGACAATGAGTAGGATGAGACCACATTTCAATATAACTGGAAAGACCTTCCTAAAAAGTGGTTCTATATCTAATCCTTGCTTGTCCCCACAATGGGCAAGACAATGGGTCTAGTGTGAAGACAGTAGTGATTATAGTTTGTTTCACTCAGCTGAGTTCTTGACAGATGTAGCAGATCCTCCATTATATGGCTTTTTTCCTGATTACATAAGGGATGGTGCATACACAACTTTCTAAACCAGCAGTTAGGTGACAGCATGTGTCACTCTAGGAATCAATAACTAGAACAGAGAGAATGAAATAAAGGGAAGACAGTATATTTGTGTTCACAAACAAGGATTCTAAAATGAGGGTAGAAAGGTGGTATAACATAAGCTGTAAAAATCCAAGTGATATAAAAGAATCACATGCTGAGTTAGAATTTGGCTAGTATTAGAATGTAAACAACAACACGTGTGAAGAAAAGTTGGGCAAATAACTGATTCTTTGGTTTGTTGCAGTCAAAAAAAAATGTAGTTTGGTTCAACCCAAACCCAAAATTTTCCGGTGTCTCACAAAAACTCAGAAAAATGATGTTTTGGTCAAACAAATTGTTTTGCTTCTGGCATTTTCAATGATGACAAAGGATATGAAAGGCTAGATTCACAAACATATCCTTCCTCTTTCCCCATCCCTCTCCCCCTTATACCAGTAGGTCAGTGTTTCGGGCACTCACCTGAGATACAGGAGACTCAGATTTGAACTGCTGTTCTGAAGCAGGTACCTGAATCAGGTCTCCCCCCTTTCCAGTGAGTGCCCTAACCACCTGTCTATTATGAGATGTTTCCTCAGTCTCTCCTGTGAAAGCTGTTCCCCTTTGTATAAAACACTGAAATAATTAATGGGTAAGAGTGGGAGAATAACACTGGTTGAGGCACTTACCTGGGAGGGAGAACACCTGGGTGCCAGTCTCTGCTCAAAGGAAACTTAATTGTCTAAAAATAACCAGAGTCTTTCTTCCTCAAAAACTACTTATACAAAGAAGCAGAGTTTTTAAAAGTCCTTCCAGTGCATCTCCATACCTTTGAAAGCCACAAAAAAGGGCAGAAGACTATTTCCCCCCCTTTGTATTCAGGTCACCTTCAACGAAAAGATTTCAGATTCTAGATTCCTTGGACAGTATTAAATCCCTTCCCATTTCATCTATGCTCACAAAAGACCAATGAAACATTAACATGGAAGAATTCCTTACTGAGTGTACAAGAAACATATAATATATCCACAGAGAAGATGACATTTTGAAACTAATTCCTTTTTCTGCTACACAACTAATGAGCATTCACAATTAAGCCAAAAAAAAAAATTCCCCTCAGCCAAATTTATAAAAACATTTATTCTAGATGACGACTGTAAAGACTCACTCAACTCCAAGTATTTAAACTATCATCTGGGGAGCAGCCATGAAATAAGTGTCCCATATTTTTCCCCTATAATAATTCTATCTATGCTGGAGGATGTTTCCAATTCCTTACTTGATTGTGAGCTCTCTGGCAAGGATGGAATGTAAACAAAGTTAAGTAGGCCCTGTCCACCGCATCTAAAGGTCTGACATACACATTGACCACTTGGGGAGACAAAACAGAATCCTTCAGCAGTCCACCTGAGAGAGCCTTTGTGGGGTGGGGGTGGAGGGATTTAGCATGCCTCAAACACTACCCTTTGTGTCCTCTGACCTGGAATAGAGCAGGTGGTGGACATGTCAGCAATACCTTGTGGCCAATGGTACAAGGCAGCTGAGCTGAAAGACCTAAAAGAATCAGCATGGATATTATTTTTCTCCATTGCCAGAAAATCATCAGCCAGAGAAACTGGTGCTGTCTCCATTTTACACTCAGACTGCTCAGGAGTACCAAAATCTGAGGACTCTAGATATTGCTAGGGTTGCTTTGACAGTATCTTCTCTAGAACCTTCCCACACAAAAAAGGAAGATTAGCGAGTAAGGACCAGATTTTTAAAGGTCTTTAGATACCTAAAAGCATATCTACTCTGCAGCTGGAAGCAAGCCTCCCAGCTTAGGAAGACACATTTCTGGGAGGCTAGTGCTAGCACACTAAAAATAACAGCCTGGGCATGCAGCAATGGTGAGTCTAGGGCTAGCCACCTGAGCTCAAACCCACCCTACTGCCTGGGTCCAAGCTCAGGTGGCTAGTCTGAGCCTATGCTGGTACTACAACATCACACCACCACTTTTGGCATACTAGAATGATCCCCAATAACATGAGTCTGTCTGCCTGGGCATGAAGGCTCACCCTCAGCTGCAATGTCAGCATATCCTAAAGGTGCAGATAGATACTGAATGGGATTTTCCAAAGAACCTATGCACCTAACTCCAATTTAAAAATCTGGCTCTAAGTGATAATTATCAAGATATTCAGCATGGTTGCTTGAACAAGGGTCTAACATCTTTTTAGAGAGAAGCAGGCACCCTGTCTTCACAACGGGAGGCTTTGGTAATCTCTTCCAACAATGGACTGGTTGTCTCTCTCCATTGTATCTACCCAACCATAAGGGACATGGCTCCATTGTGCACATAATGGCCTGAAAGCTCTCCCAATAACTCTAGAAATTCATTGAATATATCTGAAGCTCAATCAGAGAAGACCCTGTGTCTACCCATTCCATGAAAACGGAAAGCTCAGTTCAAATCAAAGCAGTCTTATCCATGACGTACAACAACAACTTCTTAAAGTGAGAAATATTTTACTTCATCCCCTAATGGGAGAAAGTGAGGACTCACAAAGCTGCCCACCTCCCAACCAGATCCTTCAGTCAATCTTTGCTTCTGCCATTGTGTCCACGGAGAACCCCTTGCTTTTTGCCCATCCATTGCATTAATTTTCATAGCTTTGTCACATTGTTACTTAGACTAGCACTGGTACTCTGCCCATCTTTCTTCATGTATCAGCTGTCTCAGGATCTCTCTACATGAAGGCAACTTGCAAGGTGTCACAGTGTCTCAGTGGGTCACAGCTGCGGATATCAGATTCAGGACAAACTGCTGAGAAATGGGGCAGACCCACCCCTGATTGGTGGTTATTCTTCCATAAGATATCCCAAGCCAGCAAAAAAAATAAACTTCTGTCTCGCTGCACTGGTTAGCAAGACGTCAGAAAAGCAGTCTCCTTAGATATCCCAGCCCTTGTTTCACCACCCAGACACTAGATGAGTGGTTGCTGAAAACCAAGTTAATCAAACAAAGGGTCCTTCCAATCCCAAGAGATCTGCCACACAGCCACGTCAATATATATCTCAGTTTTTACCCAATAATCACGCTGCCTCCAATCCTTTAGTAGCTAATATGTAAAGGTTTATTCATAGAGAAAAGAAAGAAGAAAGTCAAAATGGTCAAAGAATCACATACAATTATTGCAAAATTCTTGAATATGTTTGTGGCAGTGGTAGAATATATTGCCAATTTGCAAAGTCTCTGGAAATTACCCAGATAGCCTGTGGGTCATCAGTCCTCGTTAAAGCTTCCTTGTTAGAAATCCAGCCCAGAGAAATGAAGCAGCAGGATATATGGTGCAGCTGCCCTATGTACCTTCTCCCATGCGGCTGGATGCTTTCTTTCAGTCTCAGTTTGTGGAAAATTACAAGACCAAAATGGAGTCCAGGGTCACATGAACAAGTCTCATGACATACATGCTTTGTTAAATCATAGGAGCAGACATTGCCCATGTTCTTGCTGAAGGTTCACAGGGAGGCCCATGGGATGGGTACAGGCTTCTTCTATGGTCTGTTGTGTGAGCTAAGTGTCCTTAAATGGGCCATTAACTTGCATAGTCCATTCACAATGTGGATTTTACCTGGTGAGTGTTACTCAGGAATGCAGCATATATGCAGGATGCCAGTACATAGTCAATATCTGTAACTTTAGATACAACTTGATGTATGCATATAAACAGGATAATCGTACTTAGCAAATCATAACTCTTCCATTGATACCTTAACATGCCATACTTTGCGTAAGTTTACTTGCAGTTGTATAACTGGTATACGTGGTTATATTTCAATCATACATCACCACACAAGGCTGATGGCAGAAAGCAGGGTGCTTGGAGAACATTATATCAATGGTGGCAGACAAAAAAAATAAAATAATTTTCTTCTGGGCCATCAATAGTAGGATCTGTTGGTTGCATAGCAACAGTTCAATTGACTGATTTTTTTATTCTATTTTTATAAAAGGTTTGGTATGAATTGTGGATGATGATTGGTTCTGATTCTAACCTAACGCGTTCAGTTTGGTCTTTTGTTTTTATATAATGTGCCTACCAGGCCACAACACTGAGCAAGTATTACATTATAAAATAACTGAGTGTGAAATAGGCTTCACAACCAGAAAAGTGCTGTCTATTCTTTTCATTTTGCTGATTTTGGTCAGTGTAGCATTTCTGCACAAGCAATAGAAGTGTCAGTCTCTGTAGAACCCCACGACCACTCATATCTACCATAGGCTTAGTGTGAACACATGCGTTACATGTTCAGGTCTTTGCATTTGCTTTCTGTTCACTTCTGGGTGCTGGTCACGGTATAAAATTCTGAATGACTTGGAACACAGCTGTAGGAAGGTCTGTCACAGGACTGTGGCTTTGATACAGGACTGTGTGATGCCTCTAAGGCTGTGTGTTGGATAGGGTCATTGCCTTCTGCGTCTTGTTTTGTATCCAACCACCAGCTAGCTTTAGTGAATAGACGGTAGAGTACATAAGCCCTTCTGGCTGGTACGTAGTTTCTCCATGGGCAAGACTCCATGGGAAGACACAGTGCCTCTTCCTGACACCAGCTGGAGACTGATCATATCTTGCTGGTTCAAGCTAAAGGTGCAGGGAATCTTGGAGCAGTGTGGGTCTGGGATGCAGTTTTCAGGCCCACTGTCCTGTGGCTATGCCCTGGGGCTCATCTACCACACTGCAGCTATGGGTAAATAGTGCCAACCCTGAATTAAAGGATGATGGCGGCTATCCTTCGGCGCAAAGAAGTACAACTTCTCAAAGAGGCAAATTAGCCCCTCGCTATGGGTTACATAGCTGCATTCCTGCCAGTCACCCTTGCTTGTTGCAGTTTTCTGAACCAGCTGGGCATCTGTCTGATAGGGATGAGACAACAGGATGGGCCAATGCACAAACTCCTCCCACATAAATCCACTCATTGTGCAAGCAGTCTGAAGGCCTACACGCCACTTCATAGGTCACACCAAACAGGCCAGCTGGTTTTTGCTGTCAGTTCCTGGGGTTAAACATCCGAGGACCAGTGCTAGTGCTTTCTCATGCAAGTGCTTCTATCTTAATTCGCTCCCTGTGATGCATCTCCCACAGCCCAGCATAATGCGTTTCAGGGCATGATTTAAAAAAAAAGTTTACTTGAATTAGCTTTTGTCTGATTCTGCAGGATTTTGGTAGTTTTTATATTTTATCTGAATTTGCTACTAACAAAAGGCTAGTGCTTTTAACTGCATCCACTGTGGGTGGTGGTTTTCTGTGAGTTATTGTTTTAAAATGTGTAGTCTAAATATATGGCTAGCCGCTATGTCAACAGGCACTTTAAAAATATTTAAATAACAATGTAGCAAAAGAGCCACTACTCAAGAGTACTTGTCTTTTTCTATTTAAAAACTGAAGAGGTTTTAATATTGCATAGTCAGAGAGCATCACGTCACATGGCGTGACATCACTTGACTTAGTATCACACAGTTTGAGTGGCAGGAGAGGGAACATTGTGATGAATTTTCACACTGTGAAAGCAGTGAATCAGAGTCCTGTAATTTACACCTTAATCCTGCAAAGATTTAAGTATGTGTGTAATTGATACAAGTGAGTAGTCCCATTGGGTCTACTCATCTGCAAAAAGTTACACACATGCATAAATCTTTGCAGGATCAAGGCTTTAGAGTGACAACTAGTCTAGCACCCATTCTTCCCATTTCTCTTTTACAGTTGTAAGAAGCACGCACATAATACCACAGATGAAGAAAAAAATGGAATAATTTATGTTGAACCAGTTTATATGCAGAGATGGGACAAAAGTAAAGCCTTTTATTGGAAATCAGCTACACCTCTTTCTCATCCTTCCCTGAACTTCCGTGGTTTGGATAAAATAGATGTCAGATCCATGGCTATCTTTTTTGGTTTTGGTTCTGTAACACTATAAACAATAGTCCAATAAAACTAGGTTTTGGTTCTATCTGTACTTCTTAGTGCCCAGGGCCCAAAAGCCGCCTTTTAAGTTTTGCATTTCTTCTCAGTGGCTCATGTACCATGGTGATGGGCCTGGTTTAAAAGCATAACTAGATTAGATACAATACATCCACAAACGTTAGGACAAAGGAAGTCACTTGCCCTTTTGCTATTGACTTCAGTGGGAGAAGAAACTCAGTATTCCATAATGTAATCACTTACTAGCTAATTCCTATTAGATGGTTGTGGACAAAAGATTAATATAATTAATATAACACCATATTTTAGTACTCAGAATGACTTCACAGTTCAGCTTATACGATTCCTCAACTACCATACATACAAGAATTGCACTTATGTGGGCAATAGAGCTCTAAGACTTATTGAGACTTAAATTTAGGTCAGGCTGATCAGCGTCTCCAAATTTCAGTCCTACAGATTCAATTCCCTTCTGTTGTATATTGTGCATACAATTCCAAAAAAGTGGAGGAAAAAGTACAGTGGGGTGGAAAGTGAAACAGCATTTGAGATGATGCTTCCTATTTAAATGCTTTTTATTTTATTAACTTGCAAACTCCTAAGATATATAGTCTGAGGCTATAATCTTATAGATAATGGGCTTCATTCTCATTTACATGAAGGTTCTTTTAGAGCACGGCACAAAATTGGAACGATTGTCTGACTTCAAGAACATTAAAAATTAAATGCATCTTAAAGGAAAATAATTTTTCCTTCATATAATCAGATATGTTTTGGGCTTCCATATCTTTACATAAAATACCTTTCCATGGTCCACCAATGAACTAACAATATGTACAGTGTTTTAGGACAACAGACAAGCTATTATCCAAAGAGCTGGTACTGAGCTATGTAAGCAGACACAAGGCAAGCACAGTATTAGTCTATTTTCTATTTACCTGTATAAACAACTGACCTGTTGGACATCTTTAAGTTTCCATTTATTTGGACTTGGGCCGCTGGGTTCAGGTAGTCTTGTTAAAAAGGGATTTGCAGGTCTTTGCAATGTTACAGCCCTGCCAAGTTGGAAGCTGAGGACAAGGTCAACGTCTAGGACTCTCCTGTATTAAATGAGCAAGCAAGCTTATATGCATTGCAGATTCCCTGCCCATGAGATCGCTTGTCTAAAGCAATCTGCTGAAAGGTGATGGGGTTGAAGTATAGGCTAGACACCGTGCATATGGCAGAGGGTTTCTAATATTCTAAATAGCATCAATTGTGCCCTCTTGGGTCAACATACGAAGAGCATTGGTAAATCAATAGTTTAATCCAAGTGAGTCAAGGCTATCAAACCTAATTTAAAATACAAACCAACAACAATATTCCACTACAAAACAAAACAGCTTTGCGGCATTGTTGGCAGCAGCCATTTTGCATCATGCGGCATAGCACAGTAACAGTACACCAGCACAGAAATCAACTGCTATAATCTTGTATTTCTGCACTGAGAGAATGCTAACTAAGCAGCTCCCTTGTTTTATTTATGCTTATCCACATAGTTAAGAAAACATTGAGAAGTTGCATTATAGTCATGGAACAGGAAGAAGATGGCAATGGCAATTGTGTATTAACTCTTAATTGAAAGTTTTTAAACAACATAATCAGTTGCTTTTCTGGTGTCATTTAGCTGCTGCTCTGAAGACTATTTCTTTTGAAAAGCACCAGTTGGGATGTTGTTCAATGAAAAGGGAGGAGAAGAGACAGCTCCATAGCAACATCTACAGTGCCACCTTTAGACAGGCAAAGGAAAGAGGCACATAAAATCAGAAGTTCAATAGAATTGCTTGAATTAAGGCCCTAATTTTCAAAGGTGGGGTACTATAGTTAGGTGCCTAAAACGCTATTTAGCATATAGATTAAAAGTGGCTTTTTTCAAAGGTCCTGAGCTTCCATAAATCCTACTGAAGTCAATGGGCATTACGGGTAACTCTGGAAATTAGGCCTCATAGAATTAGAAGCATAACTTTAGTCATGCGGGTTTAAAAGTTTTAGCCTAAGTCTTTGCAGTAATGGACATCAGTTTACAAAATTTGAAGTAGATCCACCTTTGGATCCAGACTTCTCCAAATCTGGAAGGTGTTTGGATCTAACGTTTCAGTTTGGGTCTCATTTGTGGATATTTTAAGTGTTAACGCACACATGCATGCACATGCACAAAGAAAAGAACAGTAATGAAATCATGTAAATAAATTTAAAGAATTCCCTCTCGGTCTCCTGCGGGCCTATAAAAGCCAAGTTTATAATTTCCACCATCATCAGGAAGCTTGAACGGTGGTGTTTCCTTGTGTCCTGCCCACCTATTCACTCTCTACAATTAGCGGTTTTCATTAGCTGATGAAGTGCCTGATGAGGCTTTGCCGTTGATGCCCAGGCTTCATTG
This sequence comes from Mesoclemmys tuberculata, assembly GCA_007922155.1. Lineage (NCBI taxonomy): Eukaryota > Metazoa > Chordata > Testudines > Chelidae > Mesoclemmys > Mesoclemmys tuberculata. Next base: position 32,604,115 of record ML675601.1, on the reverse strand, counting down.
AGGAAAGATTTAAACTGGGAAGTCTAAAACCAGGAACTGTGTATGATTTCAACAAAACTGGGAGCTGAACCTTTTGAAGAAAAATTAGTGCTCAGTTGGAGGTTAGTGGGGGGAAGGAGGAACCTTTATAAAACAACTAGATGTGACCAAGGCTGATCTTATATAGGATTCAATGTAAAGCATGACATGCTGGGCCCATTGCAGCGCCTGTCTTACCTGTGATCAGCCTGTCTCCAAAACTCCACCTAGCCATGACTGACTACCGCTGGCCTCACTTGCCAGTCTGTGATACACCTTCCCTTTTCATGTTTGTGAGGGTCTGCAGGCTTTGTTGATGACCCCTAGCGACACCATCCCAGACCCCTCCACCATCCCTGAACAACGTGGAAGACGAGACAGCAACAGCACACTAATTTCAATAACTTGAGCTGGATGTTGAGACAAGAAGAGAAGTGGACACTGGAATGCTGTTGCTAACACTTGGATGGATGGGTTAAGGGGTGTGTGTGGATGTGGTGTAAAGCCTTGGAGGTGTGGAGACCTGTACAAAAACCTAGGAGACAAAGGGCTGAGGCTGTCACTAATTCTCACTTTAGCTCAAATGAACAAATCTATTCCTCATAGAAGGCCAGGTTGGTTGTCTATATATATAAGTCTTATAAATATAATTCAAGGCTTTTATTCTGGAACAAATTCTATGTTATTTTCTTTAATGAGAATTCTCTAATATACAGATCTGTACATGGAAAAGGAAACTTCAGTCTTGTGAACACACTCCACCCTCTTAATATGACTCTGAGTGAAGTTCTGCTATAAGGCCACTGTACCTTGGTTTACAGCCACATTAAACCAAAGTATAATCACTCACAATGTAACAGCCCATATTCACAGTATTCAAATTCCTTGGCTTGGGTGGGTGGTGTTGAAAAGAGCCTGAAGTGTTATGCAATAAAATGAATGAGCTCTAACCTTTCTTTTTCAAGGCATACACCAGAAAACATTGCACTTGTTCAGATCAGAAGACAATGAACACAATCCAAATCCCCCATTCTTCACTGACCTTCCTGGTAGCCCAGGTGATATCAAAGAACACACAAGTATTCAAAGGTTGATTTTTTTCTTTTTTTTTATTTAAATGTGGTATTCATTAGTCCGCTCCAAACATTTTTACTGGAGATACACTTTTTCTAAATAGCGTGGTGGATTGAAAAATCCCCATGTTTATAAGAGGCAAGGGTGGAAATTGGATGGAGAAAGTGCGAAAGTTTGCAAATGTAAAATTGTTTATATTATGCAATTTAATCCCATTTTGTTGGGTGTAAAGTGGTAACAATTTATGTGAATTTTCACAGCATTTTCAAATTTTACTACAGCTATCTGAGTTAGTCATGGCAAATTTATCTGACAAGTTTTGGCATTTCTTTACATAAATTATTCACAAATATTTACAAGATTTGACCAGCTCTACAAAGGAGCAAACAATAATCAGTGCATCCTTTAATCAAACATTGTGTCTGTCAATCATCCAATAGTTATTTGCAAATAAATGTTGTTGTTATTCAACTACCTCCCGTATTTGAAAATGAATCCCATTCTTCTGTTAAAATATGGTATTTACAGGGTGTTTCCTTTATTGCCTTATCACTGATCCAGTAGAATGCGATAAACAATGAAGAAATACCATTTAGCTAAAAAGGTAAAATTATGAAACAATTAGTATTGTTTAGTAGCCTTTACATTGATCTAGGTCTCACCACAGTCCTGGTCCCTATTGGTTTTGATTGACACTTTCCTTGCCTAACCCTCACCAGGAGAATATAGACCTTTGTCTGCCTGTAGTAGCTGATCCAAATGAGACGTCTAAGTCTGCTGATGCTTCAATAGCATATATAGGAGCAGATCCTCAGATGCTTTAAATTTCCAATCCTGCTGACGTCAAAAGATATATGGTAATTGACACCAGCTGAGGATCTACCCTGTAGTATTTTAGCTCAACTGATGTCTGCGCAGAGAACCGCTGACACAGGTCATCGCACATGGAACTCACTGCAGAATCAGGGCCTTATACCAGACCAAAATGCAGAGAGCCATATCCTCAGTTGGTGTAAATTGGCATAGCTTCATTGACTTCAATAAAGGATTGATTGTGGCCCACACTTTATATTTACCTATAAGAAACACCCGACATATTTATTTTAGCTTGTGAACAGATCATGGCTAAACCGCTAATAGAGCATTGTATAAAAATTTGCCCTCTTAGCCAATGAGTATGAATAAGTTTTTCATCAGTTCTCAGAAAAATCGGAGAATTTTTCATCATCTAGAATTTTTCATTTAAAACAAGAAGTAGGAAGTGACCATTCGATCAAGAAGACTTGTACTAGCCATGAAAGTGGTGAACCTACAACAGCTTAGTTTTGCCCAGGAATTTAGTATTAAGTCAAGAAAAATAGCAGTGCTCACTGATTGATATAAAATATTTTCTTTTCATTTACATTCACAAATACATGTGATTTTTCACCCATAAATTTTTATCCAGAGCTTCATTCTCTAACTGTGCAGTTCAATTACATTGGGGATTCAGTTTATGAACACTTCCATTACTGTCACATATTTCATCTCAAAGCAACTCCACCCATGGACAATTCACGTAGTAACTTGGACGTGACCTGCAGGGATTTTCCCCCAGTAAAGAGATACTGGCAGTACTTCTTTTGTCTATATCACTTGTACACTGCAGGACAAAAGAGCTGAATGTTTTTTCAATACAATAACAGTTTATCATAGAGATACTACTCGTAAGAGAGCAAGTTTTATGGCAAGTTTAATCGTTTCATAACTAGTCAGAAGATTAAAGGCTGGACATAGTGAATTTAAACTATAAAGTTCTGGGGGATGTGGGGAAGGACCAAAATAAAGAGCAACCAGGAATGGACAAATTCATTTTTTCCTAATTCCAAGCCCACTCAAACATCACTCATTCCATTTAAGAGAAGAGGTGAAAAAGGAAACAGGGCAAAAACAAAGGGAAAAATATGATAAAAAATGGAGCAGAGTGTGGGCAGAGTGAAAAATAAATAGAGAGAGAATGAAAAGTGAAGAGAGAAAAAGTTCAGTTAAACAATAGATTCAGTATACCTCACTTATACAGGCCAGCTTCTTATATTAGCCCCACATTTTTTTAGGTAGAGATTTCACTGAGGCATATGCCACCCTTCAGCTAGAAAGTCTTTTAAAAGAAGTGGAATTATCATTAAAAATAAAGAATGTAACATTTAAATTTAGGCCAAAATGGTTTGTGAACTTGAATCAAATTTGTAAACCTCAAGTAGATTGAGATTTACAGTAATATAAGTCACAATGTTCATTCCCCACCCCATTATATCATTTATGTCCACAGCATTGCTCTTCTGATATTTAGTATTCTTTGTAAAGTCCCAGCTGCTGGAGTCAGGTGATCTCTAGAGACTCTCAGCTTTCATTTAAAAAACAAAGTTTTTAGCCCTTGTGGCAGTAGAGAAAAGCTTGAAAACATAAAGCAAGTGAACATTAAAAAAGCCAGATTTAAAATAAAAAAACCCAAATGTATTATTTTAATGATTTGTGAAGGCCTGACTCATGGGTTTTGAAAGTGTGGGAATGGCAATACTGTGTCTGTAAAACAGTATGCAATGCAAGCAATGTGGGAACAACTTCTCAAGCTCATTAGACTAAGGAGCAGTTACTACCATCTTCCTGCCTCGTTCTGAATTTGTACATGAAGATCTTTTTACAATGTGGTGAGCAGAAACTATAATGTATAGGAATTGAGTATTAGCCCTTTAAGTCATTTGGGAGCCTCCTAGTGGCCTCTCTGGGTAAGTCTATAGTGCACCTAGATGTGAGGTTTCCAGCCTGGGTAGACAGCCTCATGCTAACAGGGCTCGAGCTAGCACAATACAAATAGCAGTGTGGATACCGAGGCTTGGGCTGGAACTCAGGCTCTCAAGCCCACTCTATCCCCTAGGCTTTGGAGCCCAAGACACTATGTCCATACTGCTATTTTTAGCAGGCTAACTCAACCTCTGTTAGTGTGAGTCTGTCTAACCAGAGTGGGAGGCTCACTCCCAGCTGCAGTATAAACATACCCTCTGTCTTCTATTGCAGAAGCCACCAGAACTTAACAGAGTAGCACCACCTCTATGCAGCTAGGCTTTGTATGCTAACCTATAGTTAGGAAACAGGTTATTTGGAACTCTGCCGTGTCTGTGCTTTCCTCATACCTTTAATGTTGTGTAGAGAGCGCAGACCCACATGTACAAGAGAATTTGTTGCTATTTGTCCCTTGCTAAACAAATAAATGCCGCTTACAACAAATTCTATGTTGCTTTTCTTTCAAAACTCTGAAATGAAAGGCTATATAATACTTTTGGCAGATTGTTTGGTTACACAAGGGAAATAGAGTCTGAATAGATTCTGCTCTAGGAGACACAGAAGGGGAGCTCATAGCATCAATGTCCTATCAGACTGCACTGCCCAAAGGCTAGGGAAGGACACGAGCCAGTGCAAAGGCCTGGGGCCTAGAGCAGAGTGCCCAGATATCACTGAGTTCACCGAGCCTGCCATTTCTGCAGGAGACAAACCACAGGAGAGTAAACTTCTTAGGTCTAATTCTTCACTGTCTTGCACCTTGTATAATCGTTCACCACTGTGCAAATGGAGTGTAAAATGCAGCCATTCTGATCTGCTAGTTTTCCATCGACTTTGCATAGATGTAAATGACTATGCAAGATGCAAAGCAGTGAAGAATCAACCACCATGAGTGCAAACACCGAGTTTCCCAAAACTCCTGCACAGGTTACCACCACATGAAGGCCCTTTATTTACTTATTTATTTTAAAAAACTTCTACATACTTTCAATCCACTAATTAAGATTTCTGTAGGACCTACAGTGGCTTGTTCTTGTTTTGGTGCTGCTGCTGAAGCTACTGTAATTCCAAGAAAAGCATCAAGGTTACCTAACAGGTCCTATTCCCAAGTATATTCTCAGAGATGTCCTTGGAAAGCTAACTTTGCAAAGCCAAGCTGACTTGTGCTCTATATAACTCATAAGAAAAATAAATATGAATTACAAAATGGGGAAAAAAGACTAAACCCATTAGGAAACTGAATGCTTCCAAAAGAATATATAAGCAATGAAGAGTAAGAAAAAATGGCAACAAGTACTGTACTATATCCTTCTAATTTCTTGAATGTGGAGCATTGGATTTTATTTAAAGGGGCATGATCATTCCCCACATGAAAGATTGAAAACATAAGTAGAAACTCATACTTTCCCTAAAGTTATTCATTCAGGCTTGATGTACACTAAAGCATGAGGTCGACATAAGGCAGCTTATGTCAACCTAATTACCTCAGTATAAACACTACAGCCTTATCCCATCGATGTAAGTGCTCTACTATGCAGACATTGTAACTCCAATTCCACCAGAGGTGTAGGGCTTATGGTGGTGTAGTTAGGGCGACATAGTTTCCATGTAGATAGTGCGGGTTACTTACATCGGCTGTTGGTTGTCATTCTTGTCAATTTCACGGCTCCATTCTAGAGCTGGGAAATTGACTAGAAAACCCAACGGGGAGCACCCCACCCACCTGGAGCTGGGGGCTGGCCTGAGGTTCCTGGCTCCTCACTAGGAGCCCAGGGCTTTCCCTGAAGCTCCCGGATCCCCAGCTCCCCACTCCCAGCATGCCACAGAACTTGGGAAAGCTACACTGATCTGAGGGATCAGCTAGAGACCAGGGCCATCTATCTTGAAACCTGTGCCTTCTCCTTGCCTCATGAGTTTCTCTCTAGTTCCTACAGATTCCCCTGTTTGCTGATGCTGTTGCAGCCATTAATTTCCCCATTTAAAAGGAGTTTTAGGAATGCAGAGCTGAAGAGTGAGCAAGATAATGCTGACTAAACTTTACCAGCAAAATCTTAGAATGGATACACCATATGTTTCCCATAGCTGTCAAGTTTTAAGCAGTTCCATAGGGTACTTCTTGTGCAGATATAATGGACTACTTTGCACATACCCATAAATTTCAGCTCAAAAAGGACAGTGTCAATTGAGTGCAGTTGAAAGGCACTGGCTTGACATCCCTGGTGAATGAAATCCTTTGTTTATCTCCATGGCAGCCCCAGGTGAAGCTTTCTACATACAGCACTCTACATCTTGCCTGACTCTTGGTCTAAGGGAAGCTTCCTTTAGGAGTAGTTTAGAATCCATGACCCCTGGAACTTTTGGTCTCCCTGCTGAGTCGGCCCATTAGCACAAAGCATGGTGGTGAGTTTGCAGTGTGGGAGCTACAACTGAGATCCACCAAACTAGCCCTACATAAGGGCATCAAATGTCCATAACTCATTAGAAATGTCCTGGAGCTTCCTGTCCCCCAATTAATGCTAATGTTATATCTTCAAGAATGAGGATCACTTTCTTAAAAAGATAAAAATTTTAAATTGAACATTGTACTTTTTTGGAGCTTATGTAGGCAGGGTCTGTCTTCCACTTTCTGGGCAATGGCAAAGTCTCCAGCACACTGATTTCAGTCTCCTGCAAACACAAACACTACGGTCAAGTGCCCCATCTTGTTCTTATAGGGACAAAGCTCCTACACATAATGCATACAGAAAAACTATTGTAAAAGAACCTTAAAGTTGTACAGTCAAGAATCCCAAAAGTTAGGAATTGCCAACATTAAAGTTACTTTTAGAGCTGGACAGAAATTTTCCATCAGAATTTTTCCAGTGAAAAATGCAGTTTCTACAATCAACATTTTCAATGTGAAAATTTTGATTTACCCAAAAAGGTTTGATTTTTTTTTTAAATTGAAGCAAAAGATTTTATTTCAAGGGGAGTTGGCCTGAATTAGAATATTTTGGATCATTGAACTAACCTGAAATTTTTCATTTCAAGCCAGTTCAAAATTAAACTTCATTTCCCTATATTTCCTTCATATTGCCTAATTGGAGCTGAAGTTTGGGCCCCCTTTCTTTTCTATAGACTGGACTCCCTGGCCAGAATACATATCCTATGATGCAGAGCAATTTCCCGCTCTGACTGAATTTTGTGGTGAATCTTAGGCGCCACATGACTAGGTGCATATGGGAGATATCATCTAGCCAGAGAGTCTGGTCCATAGGGAAAACTAGAGGCATCAGGTTCCTAAACTACAGCTCTGATATCCCAAAACAGAAAATGAAGTTTAATGTTGACCTAGATCAAAAGGAAGAGTTTTGGGTGACTTCAACTAACTAAAGTGAACCTTTTCAATTCCAGAACATCACAATTGTTTATTTGCACAAAAAGCCCCAAAATGAACTCTTTTAGTGCTTCTAAGTTGAATTTTTAGGAACTTTCTGCTCTGAAAAAATTTCAATATTTCAACTTTTTGACCCAACTCCAGATGAAAACAATATTGAAATATGAGAATTTTCAGCAGAATGGAAATTCCAGTTTTCACCCAACTTTAATTACCTTACAACTGCCCGCTTGTGTATTTGCATTATGACACAGTCTTTAAATACATAATCCCATACATTCCGGCATGGGTTATAACCAGAGTTTAACCCAAGAACTTCAGATCCACAGTACAGACCGCTTCCATTTGAGGTTAAGAAGTAACTGGCCTCAGAATTAGGGTGTCATCTTCTATGGTCTACATGGTGGCATGTGGAGCACAGATCCTGCACACACAGTGAGGACAGGTATAAATAGCAGTGTAGATGGTGAGGCACAGTTTCAGCATATAAAGTGGAAACAGCTCACAACTGTAGGATATATACTCTCCACATCTCTTGACACTCCCACACAGTGCCTCCCACGTCGACACTACTATTTTTACCAACATAGCATCCCACTGAATCCCAGCTGCCAGAGCCTTTCCCCACTGCAGTGAAAGACTCTGGCAGGAAGAAAAGGATCTGGTAAGGAGAGGCAGCAGGGAGCTGCCTGAGCCACTCTCTGCTGCTTCCCCTTCCAAAGACTTTCACTGCTGCATGTAGCTACACATACCCTACATGCTGCTGCAAGTGTAGACAAGGTCTAGGTGGACTAATACAGAGAAGAGGCACGTGCACATACTTTGTTCAAGGATTACATAGCAGCAACACAAATTGCATCACTAGAAATTTTCGTTTAATGAGAAAATGAAGTTAGTTTGATGAAAGCCTTTGAAAATAATTCCATGGAAGACATTCCTTTGTTTTAAGGGGGATTGTATCTGTGCCATTTCCCTTTCCCTGTGAAATAAACACCACATCAATTTAGCAAAAGAGTTATATTTCACAACTTATTCACATCATTGACAAAAGTGAAATAAGTTCCTTGGCAATTTAAATGCCCTGGAGAGTGATCCAGCCTGGTTTCTTCTAGTACATTGCCCAAGGTCATTATAATATTTCAGTTGTGGCCAACTGCTGTTAACCCTTCTGCACTATTGATTAGTGCAGTTGCTATGCAAGAGGATTTTTCCCCTTGAACTCAAAGCCACAGAAGTTCCTCACCTGGCTTAGATATTAATTCCCAACAACGTTTTGCTTTTACTTAAATTGAAAATGCATACAGCCCTAGAGAAGGGAGCTAGAGAGAGAATAGGGTTTTTTTAAATGTACACCAATTTCTATTTCAATAAGCTTTAGAAAAAGAGCTGAGGAAATAATTTGTAACTAGTAATTCATTCAATGAATTGTGGCTTTTTTTCTGTTTGCTGTGTGCTCTCAAAGTAATCATTGTTTTCTCAGATGTATTGGTTATTCAGTGATGTTCGAGGGAACTTTATTTACTCTGTCGTTTGGTATTCAAGCTGTGTGGCTTAGCTGAAATGGGTCACATTTAGTCATATGATATTGATCTGAAAATTAGGCCTAATGTTAATACCCCAAGGAACAGAAGTACTGAGCACCTCCACTCTAAGGTCTCCAATGGGAGATGTAGATTTTAATACCTTTGAAAATCTGGCCCATAAATCTTATCATCAGGTTTCTGAAATTCTGTTTTCAAAAATAGATCTGGAGAGCTCAAAATTTGTGCTAGTTCAATTCAATCACACAAATGTTTGTGCCCCTTTTGCCCTTGTTTTCCACAAACATACCTGAAGTAAATGTTTAACCATTCATTTGAGCATGTGTGGATTTGTTATCACAGTATTTGTCCAGATGTAGTTAGCAATCCTTCCTGCTACAGAACCTCTTTCACTGCTGATTGCTTGATGTTGGACAAGCACAAAAAACCTAGTAGCTTAGTTCACAGCAATAACAATATCCATGACAGCTTGGATGATTCCTTTGGCTCTGACTGAAAAAGACTGTTTATCTGCCATTGAAGTTAGATTAGGTCCCATGGCAATATCTCCTACCTCTCACCATGTAAACGCAGAAATTCCCTCAGTTTCCCCCACTTGTGTAGTTAAAACAAGACAGAACCCCTTCTGGGTTAAAATATTTCAAAGGAACAAAAGTTTAATGAAATTCACTAACAAACAACAGTTTAAAAGACCATTCTTCACCCAGTTACCCCATTCATTCTGGACTGCAGCACATCCTGAAGGGTCTATACAAATCTCTCCTCCTTTGGAAAGGAGCTTCCATGTGTCCTCTCTCAGAAAACCTGACCTTGATCTCAAAAAAGAAAGTTAATGCCCAGTTTATATCCCAAGCCCTCTATGTTCTTGCCCAAGACTTCTTTCTTTACCCTACCACAGTCTGTTAACTTCCCCCTTAGATCTTGGCCCTTTCTGGTTCTCTAGCCTCACCACCTCTTCCTCAGAGTACTCCAAGAAAGTCCCTTATTGCCAGGACCCAGCTCTATTCAGCCAGAAAGAGAGTGCACTTCCCTCTCATCAGGTTCCTTACCCTTTTGCTTGAGTGACACATAGGCCTCCTTTCACCAGCTTCTTCCCTGATCTAAGGTCTTTCTCAGGCCCTTTTGGTGGAGTGACCCATGGCTCGTGTTTCTTTCTCAGGCTCCCACCAGTACAGAGACTCATAACCTACTCTTCTCAATGCCCTCTCCTGGTTTCTCTACCATAAACTGTTCCTCACCAGGTTCTCTTACTAGAGAGGTCCATAGTATATCTTGCTCCCCCTCCACTGAAGAAGAAGAGCTGCTTATATCCTGGCCCTTTTCCCAACATTCCTTGCTATCAGGGCTACAGCCCTAGGCAGAAACCATGTCATGTTTACAGGTTAAAAAGAAATAGATGAAGATAAAGGAAAGTACTTTAATAATAGAGTCCTTATCTGAAATCCAAATAATCCAAAGTATTTATTTGGATTATTAAAAGCTATTTACAGTTCTGTACATGGGTACATTTCTAGTTAGGTACACAGGTCAATAAACTTCTATAAACAGAAGTAGAAATACTGGCAACAGTTCTAAAGGTAAAGAGACATGGAGGTGAAGTAATATCTTTTATTGGACCACTTCTGTTGGTGAGAGAGACAAGGTTGCAAGCCACACAGGGCTCTTCTTCAGATTTTCAGCTCTTCTTCTTTAAAAGCTTGCCTCTCTCACCAGCAGAAGTTGGTCCAGTAAAAGATATTACGTCACACCCCTTGTCTCTCTAATATCTTGGGACCAGCATGGCTACAACTACACTGCATAAAGGGGTAGATATATTCTTCCTTTATGTACAGGTTCATTAACTTTTTCTGTTTTCTATCATTCTTTTATATGTTGCAACATATAGCTTTGGTTTAATTCAAGGGTGCATAAGGTTTAGAAAATTATCATTTTCCTTATTGAAGAGTCTTACTCAATTTAATAAGAATGTAGCCAGTTGGCTTCTCCATGAACTGAATAGGGTTCTATAGAATCTGGTCTCAAAATTTTTATTAGAAAATTGTTAGAATTTCTTTAGAAGACACTTAAAAGAATTAGCATGTAAAGGAATGATATATTTTCCACTGGATTTTCAAACCACCTATGGAATTTAATAGAGCATTATATACCTAATGTAGGATTCTTTAAATTAGTTTGAGACTGTTATATGAAAGTTATCTTTATCTACTGCTTGTTTATTAGAGCCTTTTCAGTACCTATTTGTGACTGTATGTCTGCCCTCTGTAATCTGATATACACACTGGAGTATACATATTCAGATAAACAAACACTGTTTGATAACAGGGTAAAAATAGATCTGAAACAAAAGAACATTTCATCTGATGTTGCGTATAAGGAATTATAGGGTCTGTTTGTCCACTGACAACTCCTTTGACTTCAGTGGAGTTACTCCTGATTTACATTAGAAAAGAGTCGTATCATTTTTAAACAAATGAGTTAAGACCATCAAAGGCAATAACATTGTTAATGGTGCACCCAAAATATCTATGAGGTTTTCATATAGTGAACCTATGCTCATAGTATCTAAGTACAAGCAGATGGAGGGTTAGGTATGTAAATAACGTGGGATCAGGCCAAAGAAGTCAGAAAGAAAAATAAAATAAAAGTATAACTGTTCACAAGTCTCACCTTTTTTCCATCACTGAAGAAAGTATTTTTAAATCCAGTCTTCCATTATCTTTTGAACCAGAAACAGCACAAATGCTGAAGACATACTCTGTAAGCAGCAGTGGAGTCTTCCAATGAAATGAAAAATTATGTAATTGAAGTGAACTAAAAATAAACAGCAAAACATTTCTTTCCAATGTACAGTAAAATAATATTAGAGATGGATCCAAGGCCTGCAGATCCAGGTTTCAAACATGCTCTAAATTTAGGGGTGTCCAGACTGAACTTTGGTTTGGATAAAAAATTTCATCCTGAAATTTTAGGTTTGGATTTAAAATTGCCATTTTCACCCTAAAATTCAGATCAGAGGCATTAGTCTGGGCCCATCTCTAGATAAAGTTAGGGATCGGCCAAGAGGTTCTGATCAAATAATAACTAGCCCATGCCTAAAACTTGAACCAAATCTGGAATTAAAATTTTTCCCAGGACTAGAAACAGAACTACCAAAACACTATAAGAAAAGCTATTTTTATGAAAAATGTACTAGATTTTTTGAACCAACTGGTATCTGATTGGAACATGCTGAATGTGTGTGTGTAAGATACCAGTATATTTTTCCTTTTATCAAGAAATGTGTCATAAGGATCATCCCTTCAGTAATCTGATTGGCTGGAAATGTTTGTTATTTGACATTACAATTACTAAGGAAGTGAAAAGTCTCAATAAAGACACAAATATTATCACAAACTGTAGGGCTCCCAAGGTTCTAGCCGTCTGTACTTTCATCATAAACAACAACAATTTCTTCAGTTTATCATATTAATCAACTATGCAGTCAGGATCAAGTTTTCATTCTCATGATTATACTGGGTGATTTTCAAAACAACAGCTAAAAGCCATGATAATTTTAAAAATATTTTCCCAGCCATATACATGTTGTCCTATGCCTTTTAAAAAAATAAAGCATAACTACACAGTAACCATATTTGTGATGTTAAATGTTCATAAGGGGTTATTACCTACAGCGTTTGCATTGAAATTATCAGTAGACACAAGAATTTAGTTCATAAAGAATGCAGACATCTCCTCAGAGATATGTAAAGGATATTTTAGCCTGGATGAGGACAAGCGTACCTGTAGTACTTGCCTGTATTTATTTGCTGCTTTCCTTTGCCTTTCTACAGAAAGCAGAGAAGGCAGAGAAAGTAAAATTACTTCAGGTATTTTTCTCCCACTTTTCTTTACACAGCTGCAATAGAGCAACTTAGGCTCTAATTCACAGCTGGTTCTGTGCAGGCATTGCGGTCCACTCATGCTGAGCAAGTTATAGGATTGGAGCCTATATTTGCAATTATTTAACTGCAGATGATAAATACAGTGTTTGGAAAAAAACTTAAAATTATAACGACTAAAAGTCTCCTCTCAGGAAATCAACTTTTTTTTCTAGACTGATGCCAGCCTTTATAAAACTGATAAGCAAGCAGCCTGTTAAATATTTAGTCCAGTACTTATACTGAATGATGTCCAAGAAAACAGTAAAAACAAATGTATTTATCAGTCTTGGTTAACTACGTGGAAAAATGTCAGCATATATAGATTTGCCATGCAAAAAATACTTAATATTTAAGAAATTATGTAATAAAATACTGAACTTTTCTCCCAGTTAATTATTTATCCATGAAAATCACTTCCCCCCACGCTCCTTTATTTTTTAAGCTAAACAAGTTATTACAGGATATTTTCCCCCTTTTGATAATAGCATGCATATACACACATACAAGGGGGAAAAAGCCACAAGAAGCAGCACCCCCAACTTTCCCAAGCTGTGCATCTGAAGTTTGCTGGTGCCATCATGCAAACACAAGACAACAAGAAGCACATTCTGTTGAAATGTTTAGCTAAATGGAACCAAAACAGTCACAGTTCACTATTTCATAAATACATTAATTAGAAGTGTCTCCAAATAGCATGTGATTTTGAATTATTAACATAAAACACTGCATTATAAATGACTGCAAATTGCATTCCTAGTGCTCTCCATGCTTAATTTATTATGCCGTAGGAAAATTTGCAAATTACTTCACTGTTTTATATTTAATGGATAGTTTTATATGTATATTGTTTCATTAAGATAAAATTAAATCACAGAATACATATTATATGCCTTTCCAGTGACATAAATGTCACCAGAGACCCTCAAACTTTGTCAGGAGAGGAATGTGCATCTGTCATTCTGCTGGCACAATAAAGAAGTGAGAACTGGTTTTAAGTTGCTCCCCTCCCACATGCCCATCCCCAGTTGCTCTTTCTGCCTTTCCTTCCCATGTGCCTTCTGTCCTTTCCTTCCCATGTGCTGGTTGAGGTTTTCAAAGGACATCATAGAAAAGTTTTCAGGTACTTGAGACTATAACAACAGGCAGCTCTCCCGTCATTATGGTCCATGGCATTGTTTTTTGCAGTAAAAGGAATTTTTTCTGAAGTGTCCTTGATTTCTGGTGAGATTTGCTTCTGAATAATATACCTTCTGGGAAACTAGAATGGAATGAAGCCTGGTTAAGCTAAAAGTCATCTGCATCAGTCAGGAGCTGCTTCACACACCTGCTGTGTGCAGAAGACAGAAGCAGGTGACACAGGAGAAGCCATGCAAGCCCGTCTTTACTCCCCGAAAATCCCCCACACACACATACACAACACCAGCCTTTCAGAAGAGCTTCCACAGCTGGCTTCACATATGTTCAGGGTTTTGTTGCTGTTGCATCTCTCTGCAGTGTGGGGAAGGTGAAACAGGGCATATTAGGGAACCACTGGTGAAGCAACCTGGCTGGGATGTCTGTAGAAACAGACATTTTAAAAGTGTAACTAATACCACAGACATCTTTGACAATTTCTTTGCATGTTGTCTATGCATATCTGTTTGTCTGTCTTCTCCATTCAGACTGGTCATTCACCAGAGCAGGGACCATCTATAACTATGTTTCCACAGCACCTAAAACAATAGGGCTTCAACTTAGTTAAAGCTTCTAGGCATTAGCAGAATAAATAAATAAATAATGGTCCATGAAGAGGAATTACAGCTGTATTTCAACAAGCTGTCCAATCTCCCTTTTCCTTTCCAGTTTTGTTAAGAACTAATAACGTGCCCTGAGTGGACATTGATAGACTGGACACATATTTGATACAACTTTAAAAGATATAAAAGGCACTGGACTGGATGCCAATCTGCCTCGTTTCACATATACATAACACTTGTTTTCTTCTAGTAAGAATATAAAAGAAGTACAATGATATGTTGGAGGCAGTGACATGGTATATTTTAGAAAAGCTGTAAATTCTGCTTTAATTTAAGTTAAAATAGTATTAATTAAATCCATCTTGCAAGAAGATTCTGGGAAGAGACATACCTCAGAGCTACTCTTTTCAAGTAATAAAGATAAGACACTGTCAGAGATTGAGGTGTCAAAACTGGAAGTGCTGGAACAAATTCACAAATTAAAGAGCAACAAGTCACCATGACCAGATGGTATACATCTGAGAGTTTTGAGGGAATTTAAGAATTAAGTGGCTGAGCTGCTAACAAAAAATATGCAGCCTTTCATTAAAACAGCTCTTAGAACAGAGACTGGTGGGTAGCAAATATTTTACCTCTTAAAAAAGCTGCAAGGAGTGATTTTGGGAAGATGATTAAGTACACAGGTGACCTCCTACTTTATCAATCTGGTTTCAAACATATGAAATCAGAGCACACAATCATTTTATCCTTGGTTGACAATCTCCTATCAGCAGCCACCCACAGGTGAAGGGCCTATAATGATTCTACTGGCTCAGCCGCCTTCCACAGCAATTGGCCATGAGTTTTTGTTGACATGCTGGTGAACTACAGTGTATCCACTTTTCCCAGGGGAGGGAGGATCCAAAGCTTGATAATTAATACTCAGTTTAACTGCCCACACTTTCTCATATATGATATAGCCTCTGGGGAATAGGGATACACAGAGATTTTGCCTTGCACTAGTGTTAGTATGTGGTTAACTTTTAGATTTACAGTTTCCTATCACCAAACAGGATAGTATGGTCTCTGAGATCTTGCATAGAGGAGAAAGAGGCAAGGATGGGAGTACATTGGCTTAAGAGCATCCTGGATAAAACAAGTGACCCTTAAAGATTCATAGATTTTAAGGCCAGAAGGGACCATTAGATCATCTAGTCTGACCACCTATATGTCAGAGGACAAATAATTTCACCAAATTACCCCTGTATTGAGCCCAAAAAATTGTTTGAATAAATCATAGCTTCCAGAAAGGCATCCAATCTGAAGACATCAAGTGAAAGTGATGTCATCATTTCCTTTGGCAATGGTTACTCCCATTTACTAATAAGAATGTGTACCATATTTCTAATGTGAATGTGTTTGGCTTTCATTTCAGGCATTGGTTCGTGTTACATTCTTATCATTAGGATGAAACACCTAGAACAGAGGCTTTCAGCCTGGAGATCACAAACAGGTTTTAGGACATCACAACCACACTGTCTTCATGGCTTGACATGGCAAGAATGTCCTGAAACTTCTGGTGCAACATAGGGTTGCTGTATGGGAAAGGTTGAGAACCACTGCTTTAGAGACATGGGACTGTCCTATCAGAGGTTCCTCTCTCACTTTTGTCACATTGTGTAGTCTTGTGATTGTATTCGAGCCACTGCTCTTGGACTCCAGGTTGACAGCAGTAGTATGTCATGTATTTTTCCCAAGTGAGTGGTCTAGAGGCTGAGGCTTCTCCTCTGTAATGTGAACGTCACCAAAGTGATCCATATCTTTGTCGTCTCCAGGCTAGAGTATGGTAATATGCTTTCCTCAAGGCAACCCTTGCAGAGCATCTGGAAACTTCAGAGCACAGCAGCATACCTTTTTGAGCTCCCTGCATTGGCTGCTATTTGATTTTCATGGGTTGCTGTCTAAGGTCGCCAAAGCCCTACTGGGACCCAGTTATCTGAGACATTGCCATTTTCTTTATGATCCATTGCAGCAGCTATGGTCTAGTTATTTCTTGGTTCTGAAATCTCTACAGCATTCTCCACGGAGGGTCTATGTCCTTCTGTCTAAAGAGATGTGTTTATTATAGGCATTTCCAATTTACCCATCATTAGTATCTCAACACTTTTGGAATGGAGTGCCCCTGCAGATCTGCTGGAGCCTGAATTTGGTGAGCTTCAATGTACAGTGCAAGATGTAACTTTTTGGTTAAGTCCTTAATTAGCCTTTCAGCAAAATTTACATCCAGGTATATTTGTTTTTATAGTGCCTTTATTTGTAAACCTGTATGATGGTGGTTTGGATTTGTTTTTAACTTGTGGAAGGCACCCAGGTACTGGGACAATGGATGCCATGCTTACACCAACAAAAGGGGAAACTGAAGCCAAGTCCTTTACATAATTAAAACAGACACAAATAATCAAATGAGATGGGAGCGATTAACCCTCATTGAGTGCTATATAGAGCTAAAGTTGGGTTCAAGGATCAAGAGCCTGAGGAGATTTGCAGGACCTCAGGGCTAGTCACCTATGGGGGGCCTAATCTGATTTACTGAGCCAAAACTACTTCCCTTCTCACACGTCAGGTCTAACCTTCTCCATTTACTAAAGCTGATGTGGCCCCTGGGATCCACCCTCTCTATCGGCCACATCCAGAATGCAGTAATGGAGACCTAGATGAGGTTCAGGAACATAACTAGGCAGTAAGCAAAGCTCATTAAAAACAAATAAATAAGCATCCTGTGTGATTACCAGTCAAATTAGTCCAATTAATTGAAGTTAAGGGAAATTGTTTCTTTGAAAAGTGAGCAGCAAGAATGCGTGTTGCTTCATTTTGGTGAGGGGTTTCTTCACTTCTAGCTTTCTTTCCAAATCCAGCTAACGTAATACAGTTGTGCAGGTGGATCAGATAAGGCAGCCATCTCCATGGACTGAGAGCTTGCAGCAGTGGAAGAAGGAGCTTGTTTCTCTGGTTGCTGTTTGATTGCTGTTTTACAGTTGTGCCTGTGGAAGCAGCACTTACACAGGGCCATTAACATTTTCTTGCTGTATTTCCCCCTCCCGCCCCCCATTTTTAAGTCTCCAGTTACTGAGCTTTGCTTGGCTTGAGACTCAGAATCTAGCATCTTTGTCTGTCCTCTGCCTGACAGGCCTCAGAGATATTACAAAACAAAAGAAGACTCCAAGGAGTGAGTAAAACCCCTTTAAAGCACTGTTTTACTTTTGTGTTAACTCACGGGAATCTATCACTTGCTCTGCCTGGACCTAGTCAGATCTTGCACAAAAGGGAAAAAAATCCACTTAAAACTTCTATTTTCTTTCCACTTCCCTTTGCACCCCAAAGCATTATTCTTTCTGCATTTCTCTTTTTGTCCCGAACCAGTTTGTGCCAAATCACATTACAATACATTAAATCTCCAAGAAATACAAAGCACTGCAAAGTGCTCTTTGGTGTCTCTGTACACGTGTTCTCTCACTCCCTCTCATAGCAATTAGTCCTGTCTAAGGGTCCACACACACACACATAGACACACACACTCCAATAAAATAACCCCAAATCACTCAGGTTCCCAATGAGATAACTACACAATACATTCACTTAGAATTATTCTTATTCTACCACAGCGCTTGCAGCTCTTTTGCTGGCAAAACTGCCTCAGGTGAAGCAGTATTTTGATTTTTTGACATGCCTTTTAAGCTCACTCTTCTTTGCTGATACGCAGTAATAATGGAGGCATTCAGGCTAACTTTAATGCATACCTCTTAGTCTACCCTCGGACAAGACCAGAAACGGCAAGACTCCTTTTGACTTCAATGGGGCCAAGATTTCGCCCTGGTTTGTTAATCAAAGTTGGGGAACAGTTCCCTGCTATTTGTGCTGTGAGGAAGAAACACTGACATCAG
Source organism: Mesoclemmys tuberculata (assembly GCA_007922155.1). Taxonomy (NCBI): domain Eukaryota; kingdom Metazoa; phylum Chordata; order Testudines; family Chelidae; genus Mesoclemmys; species Mesoclemmys tuberculata. The sequence goes on along the minus strand of ML675601.1, from coordinate 32,585,713 downwards.
ACAGGTCTCTAACCTCTAAATTGAGTGGGAAGGAGGCTATGCAGGTTGATTGTCACTGAAAAAGCAACCCTGCCCCAAGATGGCCCAGTGCCATCACCAAAAGAGAGGAGGATTCCAGCTATTACAAAGGCTGTTGACACCAGGTAAAATCTCACCCAGAGAATTCTGCAGTCAGGTGGTAACCTGAATTTGGGTAGGTTAATTACTTTAGGGTCACCCCATGGAAGTGGGGGCGGAGGGGTGGAACTTTTCAGACCCTTCTGAACCTTCCTAACAGGGAACAGAGCCAGTGCTAGGCATAAAAGAACAAAGCAATTGCTTAGGGCCCCAAGCAGCTCCAGGGACCCCCCTATTTGATTTGTACTGTGTGTTGGGGGGTGAGGGGCAAAACTATTCCTGCTTAGGGTCTCCAAAGAGCTAGCACTGCCACTGGTGGGAACACCAGGGAATCCCAGGAGAGAATACTGGGCCTGCCGCTTGGTTAGACTGAAGGAAGCATAATCCAAAGACTTTAGTGACGTATATGGCCTTTGGCTTTGCAAAAGGTGATGGATCATTTCTGTTGGATCTTTTCTGCTGAATACTATTCGACTTTGTACACAGGAATGTCCATGAAGAATAAATAAATCATTAAAAGAAACAACTCTGTCTTTATATAGTGACAGCCAAAATGGCAATACAATTCTTAACAAGACCTCACTCCCACACTGAGACCTTGTGGAATCTTAGTGAGAAAAGGCAAATGTTCTCCTTTTAGCTGTCACTGCTGTACATTTTCTCTTTTTTGGAGGTATGTTTAAGTTGTTTAAGACAGTGAGAGAGCAGATCCATTAATGCAATTCAGTCCTATATTGTAGTGAAATATTAGTACCCTTCCAGTCCTGGGATCCTCTTTTAAATGGAGCCTGATATACTATTCTTGTGCTGATTTCATAATATGGATAAACTGGGTCTATGATGGGAGCACACAATCCATTTGCTCTTGTGCCAGAAGCAGAAAATGAACAGAAATCTCCATAGCTAAAAGGCTGGTTAGATAAACTACTTGTACCTCCCATTCCAGAAAGAATCCCTTTTTTTTTAAAGCACATCTGAAGTAATGTAATAAAATAGCAGTTCGTTTCATTATATAGCTAAAAAGGATTCATTTGATTTCAGAGCATACATATAGATTAATTTTTCAGTCTTGACAATATTATAAAAATTATATTGATTCTGAAATTATCATTTTAGATTGGTTCTGTCATTTTAGTCTATTAGCAGTCTTTAAATGAAGTGATCCAGCATTACAATCAATCTTCTCTTCCATTATGCACTTCCTGGTGCTAAAAAGTAAGATCGATTCCAATTAACTACACTGCTTCAGTCATTTGGTGTTTTGTTTTGTTTTGTTCTTAAATAAGCTTGTTACTGCTCTGGTATCGCTAAACAATATATTACACATTTAATTCATTGTTTCATATCCAGAATGAATAGTCATATTTATATTTTAAAAGTTGCAATTGTTGCTCTTCTAAATATTGTGATGAGAACATTAATGCCACTGTTAACCAGAGCAGCATGTGAAATATTTTCAGGGTTCACTTGAGCTTTAAGGAAAAAAACAGCTCAGCACAAAATATTTCATCTGCAGTATAGACTATAAATCTATATGTACAGTGAAAGGGATCAGAAGCCTGGCTGAAAATGTCATTTCCAATTTGAGGCTGTGGGCTGAGGGAATATTTTTAGATGCTCTTTAAGGAGTGATGAGGAGGCAAGCAAAGGTGCAAAACTACAGCCAGGCAAACTGACTTGAATGAAATAAGAATTACCTTCAACCTATTTTCTCCATGCCTCTGGACTTTCCAGTTTCCAGTGTCAGCTGGAACGGGACACAGTAATACAAACTCCAAGAAAGACTCTTCTCAAAGGGCCTGATTCCTCACCGCTTTGTGTCAGTGTAAAATGCTGTCAAATCAGAATAGTTGTATTTTACATTCACTTTGCACAAGTGTAAATGACTACACAAGGTGCAAGACACTGGTGAGCCAGCCCACTGTACTTCCAGCTGAGATGAAAACAGAAATCTGTGGTAAGAAAACCAGATCTTGAAAAATCTGAAGGATAAACAAACTGATTTCAGTTAACACTTGACGTGGGAATTTGAATATTTTGAGTTCTGTACACTACCATGTGGCAATGGTAAAGAATTATAGTAATTTGCTTTAAACACTGAACCAGGGTCTTTAACAGAATAAGCAAAACAGTATTTTCCCTAATGTCTCTTTGCTTCTTTATAGTGCTTCTGCCTAAAACATTCCCCAGCCCCCTCCTGCCTGGGTCCCTGCTACAGGGTTAAAGAAACAGACCCCAAATCCTCACACTCATTGCTGTATGAACTATGAGATCTCTCCTAAAAGCGCATGTTAGAAATAGAGCATCTGCAGAATTTGCTTCTGAAATTGCCAGTACAGCATTCTTTCACACAGTATCATACAGGTGAAAGAGTCAAGAGAAAGAAAATTAGAGCCCACTACAGCATCTCTTGCAATCATCCTTAAACTGCCTTTAGACACTTTGTCCCATCTCAAGTTTTAATTCTACCACATCTGTAAATGATGAATTCTAATCTGGTAGAATTTTTTTATGGGTGTAAATAAAGAATTCTGTCTGGTCTGTATTTAATCCCTCTTTTTTTACGAGTGTAAATGATTACACAAAGTGCAAAGCAGTGGAGAATCAGACCCAAAGTATTTAGAGAAGTGTCTTGTGGCATCCAGTCACACAGCTCTCAGATTTTGTTTGAATATAGACAGTGACAGATCATCTACTGCCTTTGAGCTAAAGATGATTTCTCATGGGTCTGGCCCCAGGATGTCTGCTTTGGCTAAGAAGGTGTTTGTGAATATTGCATATCATAGAATTTTATTTAAGTGCAACACTGCATTCAGCACTGTACAAGGCACAGATATAAAGAGCAGGGATGGATGATGGTGTGGTGAAGACATTTAACCTTGGAGATTTGGGTTTGATTCCCAGATCTGCCCAGACTTCCTGTGTGACCTTAGGCCATCACTCATGGTTCGATGGTGAACCTGTTAGTTACACAAGTAGTCACACTGAAGTCAGTGGGATGACTGACGTGCAGAACTGCTCATTGATGGAATCAGGGTTCACAATCTGGCCCCTAGCCTTTCTCTGTCTCCATTCTCCATCTGTAAAATGGGGGGAAATAATACTTTACCTCACAGAAGTGCAATGAAGAGACATTCATTGGTTACTGTAAAGAGCTCTGGTTCTATGGGTGATAGGGCCATACAAATACATAGATAGGCAAACAGTAATGTTATAGCCTGAGATAGACACTGATGATAAACATTGCACTGGGAGACTCAGAGGAGAGTGTAAGATGAGAGGGCTGGTTTTTTCTCCTGATCTCAATCTCATTCCAAATGCCATGGTGGCATTACAATACAATACATTACAAATACAGCAAAAGAGAGATGGAATGTGGAGATAAGGATCTTTAGGAAGGATTTGAATCAGGAGAGAGCTAGGCACCTGAGGTATCTGATCTAGGAAAGCGTTCCATGCACTGGAGACAGCACAGAAGGCAACTTGAGTGGGAGAAAGAAACTAATGTTGGATCATAGTGTATGGCATCACTGGCAAAGCAAAGAGGCGGAGGAGGAGGGAAGAGGTACGATAGCAGACAGGAGATGACATCTGTATAGAAAACTGCTTTTGCGTCTCTCCCATTTCACAGACAGTGTATCTATTAAAAGTGACTTTTGCTGCCAAAGGACTTGTCATTTTACATTAGGTTTAGCAACTCCTGCTGTGGCAAAGTGCGCAGCATCTCCCTTCACATAAAGAAAATATTTTCACAAGTCTGTTCAACTTGCTAACTGTGATTACAGCCAATTGGCCCATGGCATGACATTTATCATCACAGCTCATAAGTAAGAAAAGTACAGCAATTGGCCAGCCCGCTACCTGAAGAGTATACATGTGTGTAGGTGTCCTTATACCAGCTTCTGGTGCTGAACTTGTTTTGTATACATATATCCAGTCTTCAGTATCTTAATATGAAGTTGCTGTATTAAACAATGGGGAAAAAGGCATTAAAATATATTAAAATATATATAATATATATAAAATACAAAAAATATTTTAGTTTTTATATTTTAATGCATAATCTCCCTTATCTTTTTATGCTCAGACTGGAATATACAGCATTTTAACAGCTGGCTACGTGTATAGCTGATGCTCTTTGTGTAATCATGTGTGAATGAGAAATGTAGAGCATGATGCAAAGTGGCTAAATAAGAGAAGCTCCTTTAATACCATTGTCTTCTGCCAGATGATAGGTAATCTCAGCTGATATAAGAAAATAAGGTAGTGAGAAATCAGACCAAAGTAAGGGACCTGCACCAGGACAGGGTGGGGAGGGAAGGGAACAGTGTCTAAAAGAAGGGACTGAAGTGGTTGGATCTGAGTGTCAAATGCAAAGAGCTGGTCATAGTGGTGGGGGAGGAGGATATCTCAGAGGAAAAGGGTGGCAGGGATATAAACAAAAACAAACCCAGCTAAATTGAATAAGGATAAACTCCTTTTTTTTTCCCCACTGAGGTATCATCACCACTGGGAACAATCCCTACGCCAGGTATCGTCACATCTGTGGCTATTAAATAGGTTGCAGAGAACTGGTTTGAAATACAAATATCCCTTACGGACTAAAAAGCAATATATTTTTCCAGGCTTTCAGGGAAGGTTGAAAGGTGATTGGAATCTTTAAGGATAATTGAATACCATCTGGTAGTGGTTTGGTTATTTATTGTGTTTTGTCAAGGGAAAGGGTGTTCTAGGCTGGGTTTATTATTTAGAATATTTTGTATGATTGCAATAACTTTAAAATTTGTTAAATCACTTACTGCTTAGTCTAAACTTTCTTGCAGAAGCCATTCTTAGGGTCTGAGTTTTGTCGTCTTACTTTTCCATACCAGTCAGTTTCCTATATTCTTTTTAAAAAGAAATCAAGAATCAGACTATGGGAAGTGGAACAGAATGAAGCCTGGTGCAACAGCTTGAAGTAAAAGAACTCTTTGTTATATATTGTAGCTTAGCAAATATTCTTTTTGTTATTTTTTAACTTAGGTATGTATCTGCCAGCAGTGTTAATATCTTATTATAATGTCCTTATTAAACTGGTGGATAGATAAAAAGCATGGAGCATGCAGCTTAATTTAATTAAGGATCTGCAATTACTTTAAACTTTTAAATTATTTATTTCTTTTTCCATTATTTCAGAAATTAAAATGACTGATTTGTCATATTGTTTTGTGTGAGTTTTCATTAATGTTTTTCTTTCTTGACTCTTCTATTGTATCACAAGGTTGTTCAAAAGAAAAGACATAGAAAATTCAAGGAAGGGCTTTCAACATTTCTTTTGTTGAAGAAATGTTCTCATTAGTGTCTGAAGCCAAAAGGTAAAATTGCACATGGCCTACCTTAGGCAAGGAACTGGTTGCTACTGTAAAGAGTCACTTCTCAAGATCACAATTTTTCTCTGCCTTCCTTATTTTAATCAGCCCTCTTGTTCTTGCATCTGTTAACATCAAATGGAGATGAGATGAGTAAGTTTTGAGAACTGGGCATCATTGGAAGTGATGGCGGGGGGGTAGGAGGGGAGGCAGAGAGAAAGAGAGAGCTTAAACAAGGAACAATAAAAATTTCCTTCCCCTTTTACACACACGCACACTTCATTTCAGAAAAGTCTGATATTTAGAATGTTGTCCCCCACTAATGCTGAGAAATTTTCCTAGGGACCTCTAACGCAACACAACAAGAACCATTTTCCCAAGGTCCTCCATCAGTTCCAGGAGTTTTGTCTTGTTTAGCCACCGGGTAAAAACCATCAAGACTAATCAAGGGAAGTGGCAGTGTAAATCCCCACCCAGAAAGGTTGTGCTGCATGGGGGTGTCTCAGATCTGGTATGCTAGCTCTCTTTTTTCACTTTCCTCTGAAGAAGTAAACATTCCTTTTCATGCTGGCTCGGGAAGCTAACCACTTGAAAGCCTTTTGGGGTCTATATTTTTATTTTTTCACTTTTCCCCAAATCTTTCTCTTATTTTTATAAGTGCCATAGTCCATTCCTAGGCCTCAAAATCCAATTACCAAACAATGTACAAATATATGGCTGTGCGTCGTCTATGGGAACAGCTGCAAAATTGCTAATATTAGGTCTAATTTAGCTACAATAAATTAGCAAGTGTGTGGAAGCACAATGATGACAGCATAATTATAACAAAAGTCGATGTGTTGAAGTATATGGATGACAATACATACTAATTTTAGCGAAAAAACGCACCAAATGAAATGCATGCAATGAACAGACGGGACTAATAGCTCAGACACATATACTTAATGTGACCAGTCACTGTAAAAACAAAAAGATAGATGAAGCTGTTCAAAAGCTAGTGCTAACAAGCAATGTAGTCTGAAACCATTAACTGTCAGGGGTAATAACACTCAAAGTACTGAAGTGCAGTAAAAAAGCAGCACTTTTCTGGGGATGATGTGCTGATGTATAAGCACACACCTGTGAAGGGTGCACTAAATCTATTCCTGCATTTATTACTAGGGAGGGAGGAAAAACAACACTAATAATATAAAGTATAAACGGAAATAGCAGACAGCACAGAGTGACATTTGCATGGTCCCAGTCAGCTTGTTAGCTGAAGTGGGTTTTAATTAGCTATTTTCCAGCAAGCAAACGAGCAAATTAGTTGCAGTCATAAACAAGCAGAGACAATCAGACCCAAAGAAAAAAAAAGATCGGACCTTTTTTGTTTTCCTTTTGGAAATACAATGCTTTAAAGCTTCATCTAAACATTTCTATTAATCAGAAGAATGATGGAAAGTGCAGATTTTGGCTAGGGTGCAAGATCCTAAAGGGACTCACAATATGATGTTGGAAATATAGCACAAACAACAGAAGAAGCCACCCTACACAAACCTACATTTTGGAAAACACTTTCTGCCTCTAGGGCCAAATCCTGGACCTCTAACATAAAGACTTCAAGCTACAGCTGGTGTACTCCACTTACATGAGGGACAATGATCATGGTTTTGGTGTAGTGCAGATCAATTAGCTCTGCTCTTGTCCCTCCCACACTGGAGACAGGGGTGCAGATGTCCTGTGAAGCACAGCACAGTGGATGAAGGTGTGCTGGATGGGGTCCTCCTATCTTGCTCTGTCCAACTCCTTTCTGTGCAAAAACCTCATCAGGTCAGCTGGGTAAACCAGAGCTTCTATAACCATTCGGGGTTAAGGTTTGGTCCTTAGCAGATACCATGGATTCTGACAATGTCTCCCCATCCTATATTCAACCTTGACTACCCTGGTAATTAAAGTAACATCCCAAAACATAAAGGTTAAATATCAGTAACACGAACACAGAATAATGACCCATCACCACACTGTCCAAGGAAACAATACCAAAATTAGATGAAACATTGAACTGCTTCTCCCTGAAATGGTTAAGTGAGGCATCTGAGGGAATCCATGAAGGGGCTGTTCTGAAAGATATGGAATTTTTAGCTAGTCATGCTTTCCCCTTCTGTCCGAAGACTGGCTAACGTTGTAAGGATAGGAAACCTGACAGGAGACAGATTTTCCTCAGCCATTAGGTTTTATTTCTGATGGAATCAAGCAAGCTCAGCATAAAAAAATATATTCCCCTATCACTGTGTGCAAGAACATTCAGTGGAGGAGAAGAACGATAGAGAGGGAGAATGATCCAGTGCTTAGGCTCAAGAGACCTGATTGTTCCCTGCTCTGCCACAGTTTTTCCGTGTGACCTTTGACAAATTGTGTAGGGAACTGAGACATAAAGAGACTGTAAAATGGGGATAACAGAACCCCCTTACCTCACAGAAATGTATTTTGTGAGGATAAATATATTCAAGATTGTGTGGTGCTCAGATACTACAGTGGTGGGGACCATATAAATACCATAGATAGAACAAGAAAAAAAAATATTATGAAAACTGATCATTATTTATACAGTGCCGCTAAACAGAAAGACAAGGAAGCAGATCTTCAGCTAGTGTCAATTGTCATTGCTCTAATGGAAGATCTTGCTCCCCAGTCCTTGCCATGAGCAGAGGGTATTACAATCTAATGCATACAGATAACATGAGTAAAGACTCCAACATATTTGTTGCAAGTGGGGCGACAACACGGGAAGTGTTGTGCGAGGGTCTTGGAAAAAATTCTCTTTTTTACTTAATTTGTTTAGTAATGTTTTCATGGTCATGCAAGAGTCTGACAATAAGCAGATCCCAGGAGGCAAGTTGGGATAGGACGGGATGGAAACTTAATGAGCTGAAAAATGAACTAGCTTCACAAAAGGTTAGCACAGGAAGAGACCTGAGAAGCTCACATTCTTTACTGATTTAGAGCCCTGCACCTTCATTGAATTCTCCGGTGCTGCAGGGGGTGTAACTTAGTTCAGAATTGGCCCACAGAACACTCCCTACCTCATCTTCAGCAATGTTGTTAACCACTCTTCCAAGTTCAAAGATTCTTCTCAGAATGAAGCTCTGCCTTGCCTTTTGGGGATGGATGCAGTAACCGTGAGAGCCTATCTGGGGTCTTGTCTAACACTCATTTTTATTCTTAAAGTTTCCCACCATTACTACTACTGAGGTAGCACCATCAGTGGTAACGGTGGTAAAAATGCTAGCACAGACCGCTTGCCTGCTCTGTTCAGAGCAGAACAGATGGCACAGTGGTTAAAGCACCAGGACCATCGGCATCTGGTCTACACTAGCAGTCCCAGCATTGTTACCCCCAATGGAGCTGCACCAGTGAAAACAAGAGTGGATTATTTTAAGAAAAAACAAAGTCTATCACAGGCAAGGTTTTGTTGCTTGATTTTACATGAATTGAACC